>OY728163.1:739479617-740729617 GCA_963277665.1 Viscum album
TTGTGATACCATAGGGCGATGGACTTTGTGCTCCCTCAGAGTGTCTGTAGTTCCACATTGCGAGACCATATGAGAAATTGGATGTTGATTGCTTCCTCATAGTGTCTATAGTTACCAATATAATACAATAAGGTTAAGTGATGGTGAGTTCTTCCTCAGCGAGTCTTTCATAAAGCCAAAATAGAGGGGTTATATTATGAGTACTTCCCAGAGGGTTACTTGTGTTTGATTGCTTGAACTAGAGGGGTTAGGCTATGATTACTTCGTAGAGGTTTACTTGTTTTTGATTAGCTACTGACTTGATATATGAAAATTAATGCAATTTAAATTGTTGTATTGTTTACTTTTGATTACATCCTTATTTACTACTTCATTTTTCTTTTTTCCTACCATATATATTCATTAACTATTAAGTATAGATCTTTGGGTGGTTGCGTACTGGGATTAATCTCAGAAACTATTTGGGTTATGATTTTGGTCCAAACAAATTATATTGTTGCAGGAATATATAAGGGAATGTTCCCTTCAACTTCAGGTACTTGATTGCTCTAGAGCAGGGGTAAAAGGGACCAAGTTGATTATTACAATGCTTTTGGAGTTTTTTACTAGTTTTAATTTGTACTTGGGTTTATTATTATATTTTAGCATTGTGACTTATTTCAATTTTTTCCTAGAAATTGTGACATGCATCCTTATTTATATATATGATGTAGTTTTATTTAATATCAATCTTCCTCTATTAACTATTTAATGGTATTTTTACTACTTCTGATATTGTTCTCTTATTATATCTATTGTGTTACTTTACCAATGAGGGCATAGTTTTCCCACTATCATACCCAAGGAACTCACTTCTAGTCAAAAGCCTGTGGAGTTTGTGCAAATACAATTGAGTCCATGTGACTAACCGGTTATGGGGCACTTATGGGTGACACCCAGAAGTAAGTCATTATAAAGTGGTATCAGAGAAAATAATATTTTCTTCTTGGCAAACTACTTGGATCCTATAGCCAGGGATATGAAAGAATAGGTACAAGGTAATAAGCTGTGGTCAGGATTATATAACTCATGCATAGGTAAAATTCAATTTAGCTAGATTTTTGCAGTTTTTATGGTTTTTCAATTGTTAAAATTGATTTTATTTCACTATAGGGTGATTCAGATGTTTCTTGTAATTAGCATTGATAATATTGAGTTTATATTTCTGTTGAAACCCGATAAGATGAGGGTATTCCATATCATGGATCATATAGGAAGTTTCTAGAGATCACATGTCATGCATGTTTTCATGTAATTTTGGGTGCATTAACGATTGCATGTTTTTGTGATAGATATGTTTCTAGATATGCATGATTTTGTAATATATGCCATGTTTAAATACCTACTATTTTAGAGGGTATTGGATTGTGTAAGGTTTCATTTGAATGAATGGAAAACATTGGTTAGGGAGGTGTTATGGGTTCTTAGGGATCGTAATCTGGAGGATCATGTGACTTATTGTACTGTTATACTTACATATGGGATGTATAAGATTCCAATAATTGATTCGTTGGGAGTATGGACTCCCATTGATCAGAATTTCGAACTTTAATGATTTTTCAATGATTTCTGGGTTCTGAAGTAGTTTTTGGGGCGTATTGTCTCAAAAAACCTAGAATACATGGTGTGTATTGATGAATACACTCCATGTATTCTTATGTTGAGGAAGGAACTGTTTTAAATATGTACATGATGTGTACTATATGCACACGATGTGTAGTCTCAAACCGTGTCACTGGTTGTGTGGGTTGAAACACGGGGTTGGGATATCCATGATGTAACACGCCATGTATCGGACATACACGTTGTGTGTATAGACTATGGGTCCAGCTGGGTAACCAATGACATGGGTGGATTATGGGTTGTTAGTACATACTGTGTTTGGATAAAACACGTTGTGTAGAGTCAGTCGTGTAACCATCCATGTGACTAACTACACGGTTTAGTGATGTTATTTCTGTTACATGTTGTGTCTAACACAAACACGTCATGTAGTCTTTCTCTTGGAGAACCATTGTGGGTTAGTTGTTTAAAAGACCTCATGTAGGGTAAAACGATTCAAGTACATGCCATGTGTCTGGAGAACATGTCATGTGTATGGGGTGTTACACAGCTAGGGTTGGCAGGAGTACATTCCCATGTGAAGGCTTAAAGGAACATGCCGTGTAAGGGTCATACCTGCAGTGTATACCTATTTTGTGAAACATGACTATCTTCTTCTCATGTCACCTTCTTTAGATTCTATGTTTTAGTTTTTGATAATCTTGAACTATGGTGTGAGATTGACCTTGCAGAGTCATACCACCATGATGTCCTCCGGTTGTATGCCAGATTCAGTGAAATGATTAGACACCAGACATGGTTGGTCATGGACTACCAATAGATCCATCCATTGTTTTTGTCTTGGCACTAACCATTATTCTGGATATAGGTGGTGATGTACAGTTCCGAGAAGGCTTCATGAGGTTATTGCAGTCCTTATAGGGAGCACCGCATCCTGCCCCGTCTATGGAGGAGTTGACGCGGGTCTTTCAGATGCAACATCCTCCCATTTTCTCAGGGGATTGGGGACCTTAGGCTGCCGATTCATGGTTAGAAGACATGCTATCTATCATCGAGCATCTAGAGACCCCACTAAAGTGGAGAGCGAATCTCACAACATATATGCTTCAGGATTCGGCTATGAGATGGTGGGATGTGATCTCAAAGGTGGGACACTAGTAGGTTATGACGTTGGATGAGTTCCAATTTACCTTCTATGATTAAATATTCCTAGAGACTTTGAGGGCCAATCGAGACTAAGAGTTCATGAGTTTGGAGTATGGTACTCACTCAGTCATGGAGAATTCTTCTCACTTCACAGATCAGCAGCACTTCACACCCATTCTAGGGGTTGATGAGTAATTCCTAGAGAGTAAGTTTGATGATGGACTCCGGAACAACATTTCATCTCAGGTGAACATCTTCAGGATGACATCCATCACATCTATAGTTAACCAGGTGCTGATCACGGAGCGTAATCTGAGGTATTTTGAAGGTGTGATCCTAGGCGGCTCGGCATTCGGAGTTGGTAACCCTCTAAATGACAATATGAAGCGCCACATGTATTCTTCATGTGGAGACCATAGATAGTTGGATACTTTTTATGGTATCCAGGTTGTGTGATACCAATATGGGAAGAGTCGGCATACGAGGACACATTTCCTAGGAGACCTAGTGGAGTTCCATTATTATGGTAATATGTATCATTATCAATATTTCTGGTAGTTCTTATCACTAGAATCTGTTTATAGGAGTTCTTTTACGACTCCATGTTTAAGAGCAGGACTAATAGTTTCTCCTCAGTCTAGAAACTAGAGTTCTTATAGCCATTCAAGACATAGTGGAGGTGGCGGATGTGGTATCCAATCGACATGATTTCAATGACAAAATGGTGGATCATTTGGTGGTGGTCGTGCAAGGTTTCAGGGCCACGATACCGGTTTGACATTGGTAGGAAGCAGACCCGGCAAGAGAAGGATCCCAGACCCTCTACTGTTTTAGGTACGATTCTAGTTGCATCAATCATAGATTTTATACTTTTTTCTATAGGGGATTCCCATAGTTTCATATCTGTTGCCACAGTGGAGTTCCAAGGGCTCTGTATCCTAAAATCTGCTGATATCATGAAATTGGACACACCGTTGGGGACAACAATGGCTAGTGTACATCAGTATAGGGAGTTCCCTCTTGAGGATGGTGGGTGTCACTTCTTATGGGTCCTCTATGTCCTAGATATGACTATATATGATGTCATTATCAGAATGAACTGGTTGGTTCCCTACTAGGATGTTTCTGATTTCAATCTCCGTGGGGTGAGTTTCACGTCACTAGAGGGTGGGTCGTTTCAACATAAGGGTGAATGGGATGTCAATGTGAGCAAATCGGGAAATGAGCATCATGGGTTGGGAGGAGTTACATCCTAAATTTCTAGGATATATGTAGATGACCATGGGACTTCGCAGGTGGTCTTTTCTCAGGTGTTCGATTGTTTTGGGGATTTCTTTCCAGATGACTTTTTAGGTTTTCCTCCAGAGTGAGACCTAGACTTTTCTATTGAGCTTGTTCTAGGAGTAGCACCAGTTTCCATCCATCCTTATAGGATGGCTACAATAGTGTTATATCAGCTCAAAAATAGTTAAAGAAGTTATAGGATAAGGGTTTTATCTGACCCAGTACTTATACTTGTGGTCTACCTGTCCTATTTGCAAAAAAGGCGGACAATACCCTCTGACTTTGTGTGGATTATCATAAGTTGAACCATTTGACGGTCAAAAACTGATATCCCTTACCAAGAATTTATGATCTATTTGATCTTCTTCAAAGAGATCGGGAGTTCTCCAAGATTGATTTGAGATCTAGTTATCATCAATTGTGCATTAGACCTTTTGATATACTCTTACAGCCTTTCAGAGTAGGTATGGTCTATAGGAGTTAGTGGTTATGCCGTTAGGTCTCACAAACATGCCTACAGTTTTCATGGCACTGATGGACTGAGTGTTCCATCCATACTTGTATTCCTTTGTGATGATTTTTGTGTAGTATATCTTGGTGAACTCTCACACTCGATATGACCATGCCACCCATCTTGAGATCATTTTGAGTACATTGAGAGAGCATAAATTATATACTAAGCACTAAAAATGCCACTTTTGGATGGACCAAATTCTATTCTTGTGTTATGATATCTCAGCGATAGGAGTATCAGTAGACCCAGATAATGTGAGAGAATTATTTTCCTAAGATCAATCGAAGAATTTCTTTGAGGTCATTTTTTCTAGAGCTTGTTGGATACTAAAAGAATTTTATAAAGGATTTTTTACGCTTAGCAGCGCCACTTACGGGCTTGGCTATGAAGGTTGAAAAGAACATATGGTCATATTCTTTTGACTCAACCTTTCAAGAGCTGAAAGTAGGTTGAATTCTGAACCGATACTAGTTTTTCCATAGCTGGGGAAGATTTATATAGTTTACTATGATGCATCAGGTATCGGGCAAGGAGTAGTGCTAATTCAGGGAGAAGGACTCGTTGCGTACGGGTCTCGGTAGTTGAGGCCACGTGAGAGGAATTAATCGACGCATAATCTTGAGTTGGTTGCAGTTGTTCATTCCCTACACAGTTGGAGATATTACATGTTGGGATATCATGTTCTTGTTTTCACCGACCAAAAAAGTCTAAATTATATCGTTACTCAGCGCGATCCAAATTTGAGACAGTGAATGTGGGTTGGGTACTTTTAGTCCTTTGACATTGAGATTTCCCACATGCTTGGTAAAGGAAACTCAATAACTGATGTGTTGAGTAGGAGGTCACAAATACAGATAGTTTAGGAGGCCAGTAGTGAGTAACAACTTATGGACTTGTTCATTGAGATGTATTTGTAGGTGTATGAAAGATAAGGGCAGAATTTTTTGTGTGTGGCTGTTACCTCTATGGTTCATGATCGAGTGCGAATGGGGCAACGATCAGACTCTGAAGGCCTAGTTCTCCAGAAGAGTGTGTCAAGAGAGGACCCTACTCATTGATGGTCTGTTGGAGAGGATGAGATATTGTGTTTTCATGGGTGCATATCGGTATCATCATACATACACGAGGAGACGATGTGAGATTTCCATTATTCTGTTTGGGTTGTTCATCCTAGTTTCAAAAATATGCATCGAGACCTGCACTATCAGTATTGGGGGATAGGTATCTATAGAGATGTTGCTGGGGTGTTCATGACATGTTCCACATTTCATCAGCTGAAGGTGGAGCATCAGAGACCAACGAGGTTTCTCTAGCAGTTAGCCATTCCAATGTGGAAGTGGAATGATATCATGATGGAATTTGTAACTAGATTTCTAAGGTCGCCTCAAGGGAATGATGCAATTTGGTATGTCATCGACATACTCACAAAGGATTCACATTTCATGCTGATAAAATATACCTTCAGTTTAGATGAGTGGGAAAGGATGTACGTTCATGAGATTGTACTTCTACATGGGGTTATACACTCCATCATTTCAGACAGGGACTCCGGTTTTACTTCATGGGTCTAGAATGGACTACACATGGATTTGGGTACGCATGTACTTTTGAGTACATCTTACCATCCCTAGACAGATGGCCAAACCGAGTGTATGGTATAGGTGCTAGAGGAAATGCTTCAAGCATGCGTACTATATTTTGGAGGTTCTTTGGTGAAGAACATACCTCTTGTTATGTTTTCTTCAACAATAATAGTTTTCAAGAAACTATTCATATGGAACCATATGAGGCTTTGTATAGATGGCCATGGCTATCACCCCTATGTTGGATGGAAGTAGGAGAGGCAGATATGTTGGGACCTCATCATGTCCAGGAGTCCACAAAGAAGATATAGTTGATTAAGAAGAGGATGGATACTACATTGTCACAAAAAAAGTATTATGATGATTGATAGAGACAACCTTTGGAGTTCGAGGTTGAAGATCTGGTTTCTCTACGTGTCACACCGAGGTTGGGACACATGATTATTAGGAGACATGGTAAGCTTTCACTGAGATATGTAGGACTATTTGAGTTTTTTGGAGAGAGTGGTGCCACTTTCCTATCAGTTTTAGTTGCCTTATAGGTACTAGGCTATTCACGACATCTTCCATGTTTCACATCTATGTTGTTACTTCTCAAACATGTCGCTTTTGTTTAACCTGACGAGGTTGAGCTTGACGTGGACACATCATTCAAGGATCATCCTCTCTGTATTGTTGATCACACTACAATGGTTCTCTATGGAAGGTTCATTTTTCTGGTATGAGTGTTATGAATGAGTGGGCGAGTACTGGACGAGACTTATGAGAGGGAGGCTGATGTACGATCGCTGTTTCTAGAGCTATTAGAGGTTGCTTCTTCTATGGCACATTTCATGGGAAATTCAATCACAAATTTCATTAAGGGGGGATGTTTGTAAGAACCCAAACCTTCATTTCATGTGAGTTTTTTCTGTTGTTTTTTTAGAAGAGGTGAATATGGATATATGTGGAGGACACATCATTTACTCGGTTTCCGTGGGTGACTGTGTACTGGCCGTGTACATGGCCATGTGGGGTGACTTCGAGACAACCTAAACTGGGGACCTATTAATGTTAGTTCACACAATGTACCACAAAACAACATAATGTGTACTTTTCTTTTTAATTGTAATATCAGATTGGTGTCGTGTTTCGTTCACAAAAACCCCTTCTTATAACGATGTCTCATCGAGGTGCGACTGAGGACCCTGATTCTTCCCGAATCCCCTGATCGATCATCCATTCTCTGGTTCAACCATCGTCGATTGCATTGGAATCATCATGATGTGTTCTTACTTCTTTTAGAGCCTCATTTCCTGATTTCTCTCCTTTAATGATATATCCTTGGAAGAACGTTTTAGTTGTTTTTGTAGATCTATGTCATTCTAGGATGATTCAAGGGCTGAAATTGGGTTATATCGATCGTACAATGCTAAGGTAGGTGGTTCGTGCCTTCCTATAGTTAGTCTTTGAATATTATGTTCAAAATATCCCAATACCCAAGAAAGGGGTATTGCATGTTTAGAAATTTTAGCTAGTTTAATGACTACTATTCCTTGTGTGCCTGAGTAGAGGTTGTTTGATTGTGAATAGGGATATTTTATATGATATGGATGTTTTTTCCATGTTTATTTTTATATTGACCATTTGGTCTTGCTTTTCTAGTTAGGTTGTTTGTTTTCCATGACTAGTGTTGTTCAGATGGAGTGATATTATCTAATGTTGTTATATACATGTAGCTGTTTAGCCAAGTAGTTCTTGAAATATATTATCCAAGTAGTTATTAAGGGTTACATTGGCTGTTGAACATCATTCTGCACGACTGACTCACACAGGGCTATGAGAACCTTGTATAGTATAACATAGGGGGAATGAATGCTGAGGGATTTTACAGAGTGTTTGTTTACTTTTATAATGAGAGAATATAAGGGGATGGTATTTCTGCTCCCTTAGAGTGTCTTTAGATACAAATTTGAGACTATAGGGGGAATTAGACATTGAGTGATTCTATAGAGTTTCTATTGTTACCGATAAAATACCACAAGATAGAATTAGCGGAGAGTGCTTTCTTAGAGAGTCTTTTCTAAAGTTGAACTAGAGTGTTTAGACTGTGAGTAATTCCTAGAGGGTTACTCTTGTTTTATTGGTTGGACTAGTCGGGTTAGGCTATGAGTACTTCCCAGAGGGTTACTTTTTTTGGATTAGCTACTTACTTGATATATGAAAATGAATGCAATTGAAACTGTAGTATTGTTTATTTTTGAGTACTTCCTTGTTTACTGCTTCATTTTTCTTTTTCCCTACCATAAACATTCATTGACTATTAGGCATAGATTATTGGGTGGTTGCATACTGGGATTCATCCCACACCCTATTTGGATGATTATTTTTCACCCAAAAAGAATATATTACCACATGTATAGATAAAGGAAATAACCCTTCAACTTTAGGTACTTGATTTCAATGGAGATAGAGAGCATGAGACCAAGCTGAGGGTTGCGATGATGTTGGAGTTGTTTATTTGTTTACTTTTTCACTTTGGTTTAGTACTGTATTTCATCATTTTGACTTGTTTGGCTGCTTTCCCAGATATTGTGACATGCATCATTATTTATATATATGTTGTAGTGTTTATTTACTATTAGTATTCTGATGTTAACTATTTTATGGTATTTTTAATTCTTCCTCCACTATTATATTTTTATTTCTGCTATGTTACTCTTCCAATGAAGGCATAGTTTCCCCACTATCACACCCAAGGTTCTCAATACTGGTCGAAAACCTTTGAAGTTTGGGGAAATGATCTTGAGGCCATGTGACCAACCGGGTACGGGGCACCTCTAAGAAGCACCTGGAATCAGGACGTTAAAATATAGATACATAATCCCGAAATTTTATGAAATTTATTAATATAATTATTACAAAATAATAGGTCATACTTTCACATGAGGGATGACATCATTCCATTAATTAATGATAGGGTAATGAATTGGGTGATATATTAACTATATTTAATAAATGTGATTTCATATATATATCATATATTAATTAAATATATCATTATTTACTTCCATATAATGTTCATGTGAATAATTAATCATACGTCTTTGCAATATAGTATTCTTCCATACACATGATTACAATTATTATAATTTAAACTGCATAGAAATTACGAAGTATAATGTGATATTATTATTACATATGTATAATAATTTAATAAATATCATATAAATCTATTAAACCAATCATTATATACATATTTTAAAGGTGGTGATGGAAAACTAGATACCTTGGTTTGAAAGGTGGTTTTACATCACCCACAGGATCAATGTTTTCATTTCCCATTTTTGGGAAGATGACAAGGATATTGATTATATTCTTAACATAATAATGTGTCGTTATATGTAATATTAAGAAATATTTATAGAATAATAGTTTAATTAGATTATAATTATGTGGAATATGAAATAAATTTAAAAAAAATTTAAGAACATTGCTTCTTCTTCATACAACATCATTTTCAATGAAAATATTTACTACGATGAAATTGTGATCAAAGAAAAGGTCTATGATATTGTTATTTGGAAAAATCAGTGATATGGATAGGTATTATCTAACATTAATTCCATTGGTTGTGTTAATATGGGAGGAATTTGAACATCCTTTTGTATGTTGGGGAGAGGATATAAATTGAATTTATAAAAACAATTAATTACAACAATATTATTATCACTAAAAAGACAATAAAACATTTAGTTCCTAAACTATATAGGTAATAATGACAAAATATGAGAATAAAATTGGTTTTTGACCTGTTTTAGGTATTTTTTAACACATATATTAGCAGTCTAACAACTTGTAATCCCGTTTTGACCTTATCCAAAATAATTAATTATTATTGATTTTACTATTCATTATCGTGAAGAAGTAATTTGAATTTATTAGATAATATAAAACATTATGTTTTAAAATAGGGAACTCTTTTTTTCCAAATTCATATCATAAAATGGGTATTACCCAATTAAAAACAATAACCTCAGACATGTTGAAAAAAGTATGTTTTCTAAAGAGTAAATATACATGAGTATACAAGGTTGTAATTTTAAAATTAAATATAAAATTTATTTAAAATACCTAAATTAAATTTTATAAAAATGAACTCATTTTAATTTAAAACTAATTAAAAATATAATTTATCCTTGTAAATTATTTAATTTTGTCAAAACATTTCAAAAAGAATCAGTGTTTTTCACAATTTTTCAAAATCAATTTTTTAAAAAATATCAAAAATTAACCCTGTTAAACTTTTTATATAAATTTCTCCCATATTTTTATTATTTTTATAATAAATATTCTATATGTAGTAAAAATTAATTTTAAATTATATACTCCATTTAAGACTAAACTGTTTATTTAAAAACATTGTTCCGAAAATGAATCATTTTCATTAAACCTATTCATTTTTATTAGTAATTAATAAATAATGATAATATTAATAATTTAGATTGTTATATTCAAAAAAAATACTTAAAAAATATGATATAAATGTATAAAATATTATATTTCATTTATATATGTGATTTATTTTTCACAAGCTATCTAAGAGATTGAATTTATTTTAAAAAATATTAATCATAAAGCCTAAAGGTGTCACATTGTCATTAATTGTAATTTTTGTCTATAATGATCATCATTTATAACAACCTTACTCTTCTAAAATATCATGGTGTTACATATATAGTACTCATTGAGATATATAACATGAATATATTATTATTAATGATGATATATAATTTAATTAAATTTACTCTTTCTAGAGGGATGTTTTATATAAAATATGATCTTATTTGTCTTCTTCATTTGGTATATTCTTCTTCAATATACATATATTTTTTTAAATAATCTTATGAATTTTTTTTTCATCAAAAAAATAATTTATGAAGGTTATTTTTTCCTTTAATTGACTTTTCACATGCTATTAATGTAGTCATTAAAATCATTTATCGAAACAGTTCATTTTCAACTTTCTATAAAAATACTTAAAAAATATTTCTTAACTTATACAACATTAACAGACTATACCACCACCATAAATTGTATACAATCATTATCATATTTTTCATTATCTTAAAAGATTTAAAATATTTATAAAAAACACTTATTGTTTAACTATCCAAAATAAATCAATTTATATCATAAACAAATTTTCATTTGAATTTGAGGTATTTTTTAAATTTTATGGTTATTAGTATAATATTTAATCTTCAAAATATAATTATAATTGAACATTACAACTCCCATTAAATATTTTTTATTTTTATAATTGTTGTGGTAATTTTCTAACCCATATACCATTTTTTATATATGTTGTTTTAATTTTAATGTTAGTTGACTTACTTGTGGAATGCTGATATTATGTATTCATTAATTAATGAGGATATTTTTTTATAAGGATTATATTTCATGAAATAAAGAGACCATTTGAAAAAATATGAATTCATTGGACATGAATTTACTGTAGAATAAAAGAATTATTTATCCCATGATGAATCGACGTGTCCCATAAGTCAAATAGATTGGAAAAATTAAAAGGTTATGTATCCATAGTTTTAAACTATAATAAAATTTGGCATTGAAAGAGAAAATATCATGACATATATGAATATAATATCAGATAATATTAATTATCATTATTTTGAAATCAATTATTATTATTATCCATCATATTATTTCATTGATATTTCCTAGGGATTCATTTTAGGGAAAAAATATTGACTAAATAGAATGTGTTTTTAGTTATTAACCTATCCATACCGATTATGCCTTATTTACTCACTATATAATCTAATTCATGTAACCATTACTGAGAATATCAGCTATCCATTTATTTCTTTCATTTTCCTACAATATGAATAAGATAATTTTTAATGAGTTTCATGGATGGAGATAATTTTATATGGTAATGTTTCATATTTTACTTCTGTTTTAGAATGGTTATCATGTAAATATATAGTTCCCCAATACTAAAAAACTGATTAGTCATTCAGGATGAGATCCCTTGCATCTATGCCAATTTAATAAATTAGGATCCAGCTTTGGGTAACTAGATATGGGGTTGTTGTTGTTGGTATTGATGTATTTTTTTAGAAAACATGGGAACTAGATTTTAAATTATTGATAATAACATGAGATTTATGATTATACTTAAAAATGCCTGAAACGTGTTAAAATTATTTGTATTTTTATTTTGGTTCAATATTAATGATGATTATTTCAATGAAATCTCAATATTAAATTTATTTAGTGAGTTTTCCAAATGGATCAAATATATTCCAGACTCATGGACACTACAGAGATTTCCCCAGGGAGAAATCCAATAATGTTGTAGTTATAGAAGATATGAATATAAGTATATTAGGGTATTAGTTCCATCTAATATATAATAAAAATTCACATATAAAATACATTATGTTACTATGAATTGTATACCTATACCCAATTGATTCATTTGACATAATCCTCTACATTTTTGGGAAAATACTAATCATGTGTTAGCAAATCAATTGACCTAATCTCTTGATAGGAAGTTTTATGAATTTCTATATAATGAAATTGAAATGGTTATTCATGATGTATATATTCATAGAAGTTATTATTATGAATGGATAGAATACTAGGTAAGAAGAATAAACATAACTTATAGATTACATATATTCAAAAGTAATATTCTTCGATTAATATTTCCCTCTTTATCAATGAACAAAAATAAATATAATGTTTATTATAATAATGAAAAATTATAAGAATGTTCTATATAGAATTAGGTTACCCTTATAATAATATACATTTTTACTATGTATTATATATATATTATAAGTGAAAATATTGACCAATTATTTTAATGTCTTAATCTAACTCTCAAAAGGGAACATGTTTCTCAATATTTTTTAGTATATGATGAAATAGTCTTCTCTTACATCAAATGAAAGAATGAATTTTATAGTCCATACATCATTAATGTAAATGAAGTTAAAAATAGGTCATATAAGATCCCAAAAAAATGTATAGCATCATAGAATAAGAGGGGAATAATGAATATCCCCTCTTGTTAATTATTTATGAAATAAAGACATAAGAAAAGGCATGATGGTAGTGGTAGTTTGTAAAAAGTGTTTAGATAAGGGTCATCATGTTAATTAATGTAAGAGTAAGAAAAAAATAAATTATATATAATCGTATAACTAGATATTAATCCATTACTATTAAAATTAATTCCCCAAATGTCAAGGGAGTATACTATAGAAGAGGTAAATGGGATAAGGATAAGTTTATGTGATTACTATATCTAGGGATGATGTTCCCAATTATGTGGTTGTAGGAACATCAATCATAGACTCAAATTTATCAGATGATTTATCAATCACATGATGTATTTACACTATTATATATTCTATTTTTTCCATGAAAATATATATTTTTATAACCATAAGTATGGAGTTGATAGTTAAAAAACATAGTGGGAATCTCACTATATAAAGATGTGTGAGTTTGTTTATATTATGAGTCATAAATGTGCCCAATTTGTTGAAATTATTATTATACGTATAGTTTATTTTCATATGATATTGGGTATATATTTTATTTTACAATAAAAAGAAACATAACACCAAATTTATAATTAAACTTTTACCCACAAATAATTTATATAAATTATTATCTTTAGAGTGGATACACCATTTGAATTAGGAATTAATCCACATAAAATATCTAATTTTAATGAAATTCATTTGGGGTGGGGGAATAGAAGACACAATATAATGATAAAAAATGTGATATTAAAATTAGTTACTTTCCAATTATTTAGTAATTAATTTATTTTAATCTTTTGTAGTTGCATGGATATATACGATAATTTGACGTTTGAGTATTCCACTCATATAATTCAGTTGAAATGCATATATCAAATATACCAAATATAATAAAAACTATTGAATAAGGAATGTTGAAACAAAAAAAAATAGTTGTCTATAAATTTATTTATAGGTCCAGTGGTTTCTCAGTCGAAATCCCTTGTTATTTTCATTATTAATAATGCATGATCAATGAAGATATCCATTTATATTAGGTAAATAAAATCTATTATAGTAAATAAAAAGTATCTTATTCCTCATATTCATGATTTAATCGATCGACTTCATTTATTATAAAATTTTCCAATTGTTGAATTTATTTTGGGTATCATTTATAATTATAAAATAAAGAATATACCTCAGAGATAGCTTCTAGAATGTGATCTGGAAATTTTGATTTTGCGGTAATATCATTTGGATTGAATATTGTACACTCAGTTTTTATGTATATAATTAACTTATTATTCATTAAGTATTTATATATTTTTTTGATGTAATTATTTGTGATATGTTGGTATAATAAAAAATTTATGAGTATTATGAAGAACACATGGGTGTCAATCTAACGATTCTTTGAGAAAATTTATTAAATGGTGAAATTATAATGTTTGAATTCAGGATTTATAAAACGTATTCCCATTGACATATTATTTATTAATATATATAATTAGTTAATTATAAAATGAAAAATATATTCAATGAAGGACCTAGACCGATGAACATACCTTTGGTACATAGTTTAATTAGATTTGTTGGTTTACATCACTAATTTGTTCAAAATATTGACTGAATTAAAAACATGTTAATCAAGATTACTAGTAAGGTGTTTATTTTTATATGGAAAATTTCATTTGAAGAATGTATTGTAGAATTAGTAATGTTATTGGTGAATGATCTAATTTTTAATATACTATTAGGTAATGATTTTTATAATGATATATAGTGATTCATCTAAGAAGGGACTTGGTTGTGTATATATACAGAATGATATAGTTATTGCATATGCATCAGGGTAGATAAAGAATAATCAATAGAACTTTAAAACATAGGATATTGAGTTTGAAGTCCTATTCTATTCTATAAAGATATATATACATTATATCTATAACTAAAATTGATAGATATACATAGACCAAAATATCATAAAATTTATCCTATCATAGATGGATATCAATATGGGGAAAGGAGATTGATTGTGCTAATCATGGATAATGATTTTTCAACACAACACTACCCAGTTAAAGAATGTAAGGTAGTGAATGAATTAATAAGGGTCAATCATGATGTCTTGACCAAGATGAGGATTTATAGAGATCCAATTTTTATGGATTTGGTAATTATGGATATGGGAATTATTTAGGAAGGGAAAAATTAGTAATATTTCAAATTGTTCTAATCCACCATCATTTGACAAGTCAAATAGTTCACAAGATGATGATTGGATATTTTTATGGAAAATTAAATTTATTAATGATATGGAATTTTTAGTTTTTACAAACTAAGATTTCATTCTTATACTTGGAAAGAGGCATGTTGTTCCATCTACATTTGATCTGAAAATGGAATTATTATATGATGCTCATATCTCTAGTTTTTTTAATATTCCATAGTAGTATCATGATGTATATGGATATGAAATATCATTTTTTTAAAATGTACGATGTTGGAAATTAATGATTATGTTTCCATATGATTAGTTTCTAAAAAAAGTTAATTATAAGAAATGATATTATAGGGGAGTCGCGAAACATATTTCTATCACTGTGTATAAATTTGATTAAGATTAATATACACCTTTTCACTACATTACCAAATACTCATTTAATGAACGACAATAGTTTTGTTATTTTAAATCACTAAACATATATTAACAATTAAATTTCATAGGGGATAATATAACTTTGGAGTTACTTTGATGACTATATATAAATGACATTTCAATACATCATGGTGTGACTCTTTCAATTTTGCCTCATCATGATCAAATATTAACATTAAAATTCAGGAAAAGTCACTAGAATTCCACTGATACTTGTATTAATTTGGAAACTAACTATCAAATAAAAACCAATGGAATGTTTGAAAGGACTATTAAAATATTCGAATACATTATGTGGTCATGATTATAACACCCTGAGATTTTATGAAAAATATTATTTTTCATTTCATTGATGTATTCTTTTGTATGCTAAACCAAAAGGATCTTTCACTACACGCATCCCTGATTTGGCTTGCATTACACAAAATCGCGTCCTTCCACGATAGCTTGTGTTATACGCAATACCGAGTTTCAGAAAACGAGATATTACTAAAATATTATAATGAAATAGCCATTATGCATAGTAATACCCACTTGTTAAAATTTTATTTTTCAAAATTGACTTCATTTTTGTATTTGGAATATCGAAATTGGCCTAGGGTGAATTTTTGGTATTTTTCTGAAAACATTCAATTTTTTATGAATAGTGAAAACACTAGGATACTATTAAAAAACCTACCTTTTATTTAAATAAATATTTATTTTATTTATATTTATTTTAGGTACAAATGGATACATAATACATATATAAGTTCAATGTAATTAATTGGAGTCATTTTATAATAATTTTTGATATATTAAAATTTTATTGAACTTTTCACCGTCATTTACGTACCTCCTAGGTGCTTTTTGGAAACTTACATAAAACATAATATTACCGCTTCTGTGAGTGGAATTTCGAAAATCTGAGAGACAGGGTAAATATCAAGGAGTAAAATGTGCTTCAATAAGATAATTTTTTTTTTGGTGAATAGTAACTTTTTACTTTTATTTACCACGGTTAAAAGAAAATAGAGTAATTAAGGGTAAAAATCATATTATTATTACCCTAACACATGTCCTAATTCTATTATAAATGTATAGTTAGACCAAAAACAAACTTAGGGGTAAAATATTACCCTTTAGGCCCACTTGGATTAGATTAGGAAATTTATTATTATTTTATTTAAAGAAGAATTAAAATAGATAAAATCAAATTTTAATAATTAAAACATTTTTAATATAGGGTTATACATAAGAATAATTAGACTATAAATATTCATTTGAAAGATAAAACGATTTCCTAAATAATGGTATTATATTTATAATTTTTAGATATTAAATAATTTAATTTATTTATGAGACAATGATGATGTAGTAATAAACTTATTAATAAAATATTAACATAATTGATGTTATAAATACCCAAATAAATGTAATTTTAGACTTTTTATGAATTCCACTAATTTTATAAGTTAATATGACTTTATAGTATTGATTTAATTACCTTTTTTTGAACTAATCATGCTGTTACGATTTTCAAAAAGTGAAGTACCAAATAGTGTCAAAATTGACATAAAATAGATTTTAAAATAAATATTATATTATTAATTATTATTATATTCTTAAAAATATAAGGTTCAGCCAAATTTCATAGATAAGGATATATATATTAATAATGAACCACTTGGGGTTTGTTTGGCTTGTTATAGTACGTTTATTAACCATATAGTTTAAGAAAAAAAAAGACACGGTAAAAGTAAAATTATTTAACTTGGAGTTATATCTAAATGATAAGGACAAAATAGTAACCTAAACTTGTATAAAACCTATTTGATGAGAGTATTTCATTCCATCCCCTCCTTAGCTTCTAAATATATAAATTTGGAGCTATTAAAACCCGAATATGACTTTATTATAAAATAATATTTTAAGTTTTCTTAAGGTGGCCCTCTCCTCCCTTATAAAAAGGGAACCCCTTCCCTCTTCTCTTCACACAATTTTGTGCCTTGAAGCTCTTCCAAACCCTGCCGATTCCTCTTCTCAACCTCTATAGTTACATAATAGAGGTTCTGGTCTTCTCAAAAGACCAACTCTAGTGCCCTAAGAATAAGTTTAAAGGAGGTGCGTCGAGGAAGAGGTAATCTCTTCTACAGACTATTTCAAGTTTCTTTCTTCTTCTACTTCCCCTCCATTAGTTATTTCATTATAAAGTAATAACATCAGAATTTTTTATAAACTGATATTTTATTATTAATATGAAACAACCCTATTTCACCTTTTATCCATCCTACGGAAAACGAAATCACCGCGTGTGCGTACGTACGAAATACCGTCTCCACATGGTGGTGTAATCTATTTTCAACCACCACCTTACGTGGATGGGTATAATGGTGTAAATAAATAACTATATATGATTATTGTAAATTTATATTGATTCTGAAATATTATTCATAATCTTCAATACAATTCCACGATCATTAGTATGATATCATCACTCATGCGTACGTACGGACTACCGTCTCCACGACGTGATGAGATTAATTCTCCGTGATAACCATACATGAATGATTATAAAGTATATATAATGAATAATTATTAAATATATGACATAATATTGATACTGGATTTATGTATATATATCTGTATGTCATCTACTTAATTCCATTCAATTCAATAAGGAAACAAAAATAACATTCATGCGTACGTACGGCCTACCATCTCCATGAACGGTGTATTTCATTCCATTTATCGATCTATCATATATATATATATATATATATACTGAATATATATTATATATAAATAATGATTTATATTCTGGAATTAGGTAAATCATTATATAAGTAAAAATATCAAGAACAACATGTCGAAACACGTACGATAAATGAAACGATTTTACCCAAAACGCTGCTTTAACATGGAATTTACAAAATAACGGGTAATATAATGTCATAATTGAACCATATATGATACCATAACAATGAATATGATTCAATAATAAGTTAATTTCATTATTTAAATAATTATATAGGAGGATCAGAAACATACGAAGCATATCGGACATAATGTAAGGGATAAATTTTCAATCTCATTTTTATCTGAGATTGCTTACACGTAAGTATTTACTGGGGTTACGTTTATCATCCATGACCATGATTTCTAAAAATATTTTCATAAATTTTTTAATATTATTCCTTGTATGTTTAATTTCATTTATACCCCTTATTGAATTTTTACCACATTGTATGGATGGAATCTTTCTTTTGGTTACCATATAAGGTACTTTTTAACATTTCCAACAAAAGTGCGAGGAGAATGTTATTTTTAACTTATACGGCATGAACAGATTTATTACACTTTCATAATGCCTCATTTTCATGAAGCTTCCTCTACAAGATTGCATGATTATTTTCAAAAAAACCCTTTTCTTTTAAAATTTCATGGTATTTTTTGAAAAGAAAATGATTTTGAAGAAAAAAGGATATTTTCCTCAAGAATTCATTTCAAGTGTTTTGTCAAAACTATTTTACATCTATGATGAAATTATTTCATATGTATTTGTTTCAAGTATAATGTTTCTATGATTTAAATGGTTTCAATTTTCTTATGATTAAATGATATCCATTTTTTTATGGATTATGTTTTGATGGGATGATGTTTATGAAACCCATTTTATACTTTGGGTAATGATGAATGATTTATGTTCATGTTGTGGCACAAGTAAGAATGATTTCATTATGAGATGGCTGGGACCTATATCTACCTCCAATTAATTGGTTAATGATTTATATCTCATGAGATAGACATGGCTGGAATGGAAAGTTAAACCGGTTCAGTAATACAGGACTAGAACGAGGAGTGAACTCAATTCGGAAAGGGACTTTGTCCACTAAGATGGTCTTGGAAGGAATGCCTTGGCTACTATGAAATCATAACATGTGCTTAATGGTTTTCCACAATTACATGTTTCCTTCCCATTCTATTTTATCATGATTGATGTTACATTATGTTATATTCCTTACATGCTTCCAAGATTTATGTCTTTCCTCAAAATTTTGATGTTTATCTTTTATGTTTAGGTTTTTGCATTCAAATGTTTATGGATTGTTTTATGTTCTCTTTTCTTTCCCTTACTGGGCATTTGATCTCACCCTTTATATGTCTTCTTTTCCCCAGGATATAAAAAAGTTTTTAGGTACGAAAACAGAAGGGGAAGCTCTTTATGGGAGATGTTGAAGATCTTTTACCACGATTAGAAGATTATGTATCGAGTTTCCAAAGACACTAAACTATTACGGTCCTTCGGTGTTTGTTTTCTTATGTATTATGTATTCCAAAAAATTAATGTAATGTACATGTACGTCAAGCTTTGGGTCTTTACAGTTGGTATCAGATAAAAGGATTAGTCAACCTTTGGAAACTAGGATTCGAATGCTTTAGTGAGATCCCTAGAGATATTTCTATGGTATGTCTAGGGATGTCCCTAACGTTACGTATTAGAATAGGATATAGTCCTAGAATTATGGTAATGAACTTATAATTTAACCTAAGATGTTAGATATTGAAGGCACTCCCACTTGATTATGTTTTTGCCTCTAACACAATTCTTTTTGGGTTTTAGAAAATGGCCGGAAACAGGAAGATTCATGATAATGGAGGTTATGATGGACAATGGAATGATATTCTTCACGAGAAAACAAAATAAATTGGATCAGGAGGTCTACATATCTTTATTATTCCTAATCATAAATCTCATAATATGATCAATAATATCAACTTTGGTAAGTTTCCTGACTCAGCTAATAAGAGAAAGATGGAGTTTCATGAAGATCATAGAGGAAAGAAAGTTCAATTTCCCTCATGTAAATCATGTGCGAAGAGACATCAGGGAGAATGTTTCAAATGAACTGGAAGTTGCTTTGGGTGTGGAAAAGAAGGAATCAAAGCTAGTAATTGTAAAGGAAAAGGTTCAGTTAACAACATGGTCAAGGATAATGGTATTGCTAAGACATCAACAATGATTAAGTGTTTTAAATGTGGAATGTACGGGCATTATGCAAACCAATTCCCTAATGGAAAATCTCATAAAGAGAATCAGCATGGTCATATGGGTAGTATTTATGTGGATGATGATGAAGAGACTAAAAATGATATATGATATGGAAGAAATGATGAAGCTTAGTCAATGGTTTATGAAGGTAGTGTAATGATAGAATGTTTATCAAGAATAATGTATGGTGCTATGGAATAAAGAAAAATATAAGGATTATTACACTATTGCCTTTGCTTGAGTTTTGAAAGTATATGTTGAATGTTACCGGTAACCATGAAAGGTTATTCAGATATTTTTGAAATGAACCTAATATGCGCATAAAGAAGGGATAAGGAGATAATGAAATGTTTGATAGTATTAATGAGCTCATGACTAATATAAGGAAAAGTGACATCATGGTCTGGGTATATAGAATTTTTGGGATTTTGGTATATGGAGAGAGTTACCTTGTGACAACATTCATGATTTCACTATGGTTCAAGAGAATACATGATTAAGGTATTCACATGTTTGGAATGTGACCAACAAGATATATCATATGATATATGGGGGATAAATGATGGTATTCACATGCTCGGTAGATCAAATTTCTAGTAATTGTTCTCTTTATACTATGATCTTGGACATAAGTATTTTGGATAATCCTAAGGATTGGAATGAATCAAGTTAGACATAAGATTTTATTGTTTAGGGCTAGAACTTTTTCCTATTTTATTGCAGGAATGTTATTATAATGTTGTTTTAGAAAATCGGACAACCTGAAGGACGGGCGACAACTCGTCGCGTCAGACAAGGCTATGAGAATTGAACCCACAACCGAAGTGCGACGAGCCTTTAGTTGCTACCACTAGAAAATAGGATGTCCCTGTATAGTAGAAACTAGTTTTATTAAGCAGTATGATAGATGAATTATAAGTCAATTTTTGGAATCATATACGATTAACCTCACCATAGATGGAATTATGTATATTTGATAACATTTGATAACCTTTTTTTGAGACATATGGAATAAACCATCATTCTATCACATGATATGCTAACACTTCACGAATGAAAAATTCAACTTCATTTCTTTAAGATATGAAGTGAAAATTGTTCAAGGCACGAACAACAGTGAGATTATACCGAAATAAGGTAAGTATTTCTTCTAATTCAAATACTTCAACCTTAGGGAAATGATCTTGAAAACTAAAAATGTTGTCCTAGAGCCCTTATATCCAATGAATCATATGGTACCTTAGATCATAAAAAATTTATGGCTTTGTGATTGTTGGATTTTTAATAGCCATGTTCTCTACAACTCTCCATCATAACATGATGGTTAGATTTCTCTTCCATATCCATATTTTCACCTATGTTCTCCTATGTGGAAACCCAGTGATTATTTAATTTGGGTAACCGTTAAGTTTCATATACCTTAGTTTTTAATGATATGTTTTGGTATTCCTTTTTACGACGTGGGTTTCTATTAAAACATTCGAGTAGTAAACCATTTATAACCCCGACGAATTTCAAGGGTGAAATTCATTTTAAGGGGGGTAGAATGTAAGACCCCGAGATTTTATGAAAAATATTATTTTTAATTTCATTGATGTCTTCTTTTGTATACTACACCAAAAGGAGCTTGCACTACATGCATCCCTGACTTTTCTTGCATTACACGCAATCGCGACCTTCCACGATAGTGTGTGTTGTACGCAATACTGAGTTTCACTAAACGATATATTACTATAATATTTTTATGAACTAGCCATTATGAATAGTAATACGCACTTTTTGAAATTTTATTTTATCAAAATGGACTTCATTTTTGGATTCGTAATATCGAAATTATCCTACGGTGAGTTTTTGGTATTTTTCTGAAAACATTAAATTTTTTATGAATACTGAAAACACTGGGTTACTATTTAAAAAATGACTTTTTATTTAAATAATTATTTATTTTATTTAAATTTATTGTAGGTAAAAATTGATACATAATACCTATATAAGTTCAATGTAATTCATTGGAGTCATTTTATAATAATTTTCGATTTATAAAAATTTTATTGAACGTTTCACCGTCTTTTACCTACCTCCTAGGATCTTTTTCCAAACTTACATAAAAAGAAATTTTACTACATCTGTGAGTGGAATTTCTAAAATACGAGATACATGCTTAATACCAAGGAGTAAAATGTGGTTCAATAATGTAAAAATAATCTTTGGTGAATAGAAACTTTTTAATTTTATTTACCAGAGTTTAAAGTAAATAGGGTAAATAATGGTAAAAAGATATTATTATTACCCTAACACATGTTATAATTCTATTAGATAAGGTTAGTTCGACCAAAAAAACCTTAGGGATAAAATATTACCCTTTAGGTCCAGTTTTATTAGATTAGGACATTTATTATTATTTTATTTAATGAAAAATTAAAATAGATAAAATCAATGATTAATAACTAAAACATTTTTAATATAAGGTTATACATAAGATAAATTAGACTATAAATATTCATTAGAAAGATAAAACGATTTCCTACATAATGGTATTTTAGTTATAATTTTTAGATATTAAATAATTTAATTTATTTGTGACACAATGATGATGTAATAATTATCTTATTAATGAAATATTAACATAATTGATGTTATAAATACCCAAATAAATGCAATTTTAGACTTTTAATGAATTACACTAATTTTATAGGTTAATATGGCATGTTATTATTTATTTAATTAAGTTTTTTTGAAGTAATAATGCTATTATGATTTTAAAAAACATCGAGTACCAAATAGTGTCAAAAGTGACATAAAATAGTTTTTAAAACAAATATTATATTATTAATTGTGAAAATTTCATAAATATCTATGGTTCATCCAAATGACTTAGATAAGGATATATATATATTAATAATGAACCATTTGGGGTTCATTTGGCTTGTTATATTATGTTTATTAACCATATAGTGTAAGAAAACAAAAAGACATGGTAAAAGTTAAATTATTTAACTTAGAGTTAAATCTAAATGATAAGGATAAAATAGTAACATAAACTTGACTAAAACCTATTGGTGGATAGGATATAGACCAATCCTCACCTTATCTTCCAAATAAATCAATTTTGAGCTATTAAAAAATGAATATGACTTTATTATAAAATAATATTTTAACATTTCCTAAGATGCCCCCCTCCTCCCTTATAGAAAGGGCACCCCTTCCCTCTTATCTTCACACACTTTTGAGCCATGAAGCTCGTCCAAACCCTTCCAATTAATCTTATAAACCTCTATTTTTACATCATAGAGGTTATGGTCTTCTAAAAAGACTAACTCTAGTGCCATAAGAAGAAGTTCAAAGGAGCTGCGTCGAGGAAGAGGTAATCTCTTCTACCGACTCTTTCATGTTTCATTCTTCTTCTACTTCCTATTTTTATTTGTTTCATTATAAAGTAATAAAATCAGTATTAAATATATACTGATATTTTAATATAAATATAAAACAACTCTATTTCAACTTCTATCCATCATACCGAAAATGAAATCACCGCGCGTGCGTACGTAAGGAATACCATCTCCACGCCATGGTGTAATCTGTTTTCGACCACCACCTTACATGGATGGGTATAATGGTGTAAAAAATAACAATATATTATTATTATAAAGTGACATTGATTCTGAAATATTATACATACACTTAAATACAATTCCACCATCATGAAAATGATATCATCGCTCGTGCATACGTACGGACTACCGTTTCCACGACGCGATGAGATTCATTCTCCATGTTAATCATTCATGAATGATTATAAAGTATATATATTTAATAATAATGAATTATATTACATAATAATGATACTGGATTTATGTATATATATATTTATGTCATCTACTTAATTCCATTCAATTCAATAAGGAAACGAAAACAATGTTCATGCGTACGTACGGTCTACCATCACCATGAACGGTGTATTTCATTCCATTTATCGATCTATCATATATATATTTATATACTGAATTTATATTATATATAAATAATGTTTTACATTTTGGAATTAAGTAAATCAGGATATAAGTAATAATATCATGAACAACAAGTCGAAACACGTACGATAAATGAAACGATTTTTTCCAAAACGTTGTTTTAACATGGAATTGACAAAAGAACGGGTAATATAATGTCATAAGTAAACCATATATGATATCATAACAATGAATATGATTCTGTAATAACTCAATGACATTATTTAAATCATTATACATGAGGTTCGGAAACATACGACTCATATCAGACATAAGGTAAGGGATAAATTTTCAATCTCATTTTAATCCGAGATTGCTTACACGTAAGTATTTACTGGGGTTATGTTTATTATCCATGAACATGTATTCTAAAATTGTTATCATAAAATGTTTACTATTATTACATGTATGTTTAAATTAATTTTTACCCTTTATTGACTCTTTACCACATTGTATGGATGGAATCTTTCCTTTGGTTTCTATATAAGGTACTTTTTTACTTTTCAGACAAAAGTTCGAGGAGAATGTTATTTTAATCTTATACAACATGAACGGATTTTTTATGGTTTCATAACGCCTCATTTTCTTGAATATTCCTCTACAATATTGCATGATTATTTTAAACAAATCCCATTTCTTTTAAAATTTCATTGAATTTTTTGAAAAGAAAATAATTTTGAAGAATAAAGGATATTTTCCTCAAGAATTCATTTCAAGTGTTTTGTTAAAACTATTTTACATATATGATGAAATAATTTCATATGTGTATGTTTCAAGTATAATGTCTCTATGATTTACATGGTTTCACTTTTCTTATGATGAAATTATATCCATTTTTTTGGATTATGTTATGATGGGATGACGTTTATGAAACCCATTTTATACTTTGGGTAATGATGAATGATTTATGTTCCTGTTGTGGAACAAGTAAGAATGATTTCAATATGAGATGGATGGGACATATATCTACCTCCAATGAATTGGGTAAACATTTATATTTCATGAGATAGACATGGCTGGAATCTAATGTTAAACCGATTCAGTAATACATGACTGGAACGAGGAGTGAACTCGATTCAGAAAGGGTCTTTGTCCAATAAGATGGTCTTGGCAGCAATGCCTTGGATACTATGTAAATAATAACATGTGATTAATGGTTTTCCACAATTACATGTTTTCTTCCCATGAAATTTTATCATGATTGATGTTCCATTATGATATATTCCTTACTTACATCCAAGATTTATGCCTTTGCTCAAAATTTTGTTGATTAGATTTTATGTTCATGTTTTTTCATTCAAATGTTTACGGATTGTTTTATGTACTCTATTCCTTCCCTTACTGAGAATTTGAGCTCACCCTTTATATGGTTTATTTTCCCAGGATATAAATAATGGTTTTAGGAAAGAAAACAAAAGGGGAAGATCATTATGGGAGATATTGTCGATCTTTTACCACGATTAGAAGATTATGTTCTGAGTTTCCAAAGACACTAAACTATTACGGTCCTTAGGTGTTTATTTTTTGTTATGTATTAAGTTTTCCACAAAAGTAATTTAATTTCCATGTACGTCAAGCTTTGGGTCTCTACAATGATAATAAAAAAAAATTCAAGGTATTTGTAATATGTATTTACATTTGATAGATTTTTCCATTAAAAAAGTTTCAATTAGTGTATTCAAATAGTTATTTATAATGCTTTATATGGATATATACCCTTTACTGCAAATTTTTGGGATGTGGTTGGTGAAATAAAACATGTTTTTATGGAACTTGTATTGGAAATAGTATAAAAATTAAATTTCATTCAGGATCATATAAATGTGGCCCTTAAAGAAAAAAGAGTTATGTAGATAACTGAATGAATGATTTCTAATTTCAAAAAATAGATCATGTTTTACTAAAATTTTCACCATGGAAATGTGTTATATGGTTTTAGATGATGGTAAAATTGAACCCCATGTATATTAGACCTTTTTAAAGGACAGAAGAAATTTGAGTTCTTTCTTATTGACTAGTAATTCCACTATGTATCTCTAAAGTGAATCATGTGTTCTATATTAGTTTTTTGGGGGATATATATTCCAAATCCAATGCATGATCTAACCTATGTGGAAATATAATTAGAAACTAATCATCTATAATACAGAGGGTGTAGGTATATTCATGACACTATAGTGGTAGTGTTGAGGAATTAGCGGACAATAGTGGTAAATGTACTTTATAGAAACCATAGAATATATGAAGGAACGTGTGAACCAATAGGTATTATAAAAAATAAACACCTCTTTTTTTACAAGGTATATCAATGAAAAATTTGATGAAAATTGTTTTAGGTGGGAAGAATGTAATAACATATTTTTTTAAATGAACATTGTGATTAAGAGAAAGTATAACACACAACAGTAAGCCTAAATGGACCGAAAACTATTATTATTTAAATAGGAAAACTATATCCTAAACATTTAATTGGTGTGTATGAATAGAAATAAATAAATTATGAAATTTATATGTATTAAATACAAAGTAAAAATTAATTTATAATTTATTTTTAATGAAAAAGTTAGTATTTTAATAATGAAATTTTATTTGTAAAAAATATTTTCTCTAAGAAATGTTTTTTATTTTTGTATATATGATAATATAATAGTAAATTTGTTTCCATAATAATGAAATTTATTTTTAAAAAAATAATATCATTTTTGATATCATCGTATAGTAATTATCATAGGGTATTTTTTTGGTTTTTTATAGAAATGATGATTCTTCAATAAATAGTAATAAATATTTGATTTATTGAAAAAAAAGTATTTAAGTAATTTAAAATGTTCCATTTTCTATTAAAATGGTTTTAAATCATAATTGGTTAAATTATATTATAAATGTTCAAAATATGGACATTCAAATGAATTATATTTTTTAATTATTAATAAATTCATATTTTTAATCATAAAATTATATTTTTATGGAAAACAATTTCTCAATAAAATTTTCATATTAATCATAATGTAATTTATAAAAATTATTAAAATCAAATATTGAAAATTGGATTCCATTTTTGGAATCAGGTATTAAAAATTTGGTAAATTCATCCTCTTTATTTCTTGTCATTATAAACAATAAACATAAAAAATAAAAGTCACCACTATTAGGGTTACATATTGTGTAATCATCATAATGTAATTTTTAAAAACTATTGAAATTGAATATTGAAAATTGGATTACTTATTTAGAAAAAAGGAAGTAAAAAATTTAGTAAATTGTTCTTTTTTTAGTCCTTATGAATAATAACATTACAAATTAAATGTCACCACTATAAGGTTTAATTGAGACATCAAGGTAAAAAATAATGTGATGAAGAATTTGAAATAAAACCGAAAAATGAATTATTTTAATTTAATGATTATATTTCATCCATAATTATTCATACCTAAAATATATGACCACTTGTTACATTAATATATGATTTTGACATTTATAAAAGTTTAGAGATAGTGAATTGAAAAAATGTAACTATTATTAAGTTAATTTCAATGTAATTCCCTAACCCTTGTTACCTAGAGCCGGTGCCTTATTACATAAAATTTTCCTGATCACAAAATGATCATTTCTCGAAAGACTAATGAGTTTAGTAGCCTCATAAATACTAGATACAGTCATAAGTTTTACATTACACTATAAAATGAAAAACTACAACAACACAGTCTCTATAGGCCACACTCATATCCCTTAGACTATCCTGGTAGGTTAGTCATTATACAATTCTTCACATCCTAGGAAATATAAAACAAAGAAAGGTGTGAGCTCGGATTCTTAGTAAGTATAAAAATATAGAGAAAATTTTCATAAATAAGAATAACCATTTAAGGAAATTTATAAAACTAATAAAGCCTTTTAAACTTGAACTTCATCATAATATAGAGAATATAAAATCAAACAATGTCATTTTCTAATTCACATGGATATTCTAGTAGTCAAATAATCACATGAAATATCAACAACCACTTTCATAATGATGGAAGGCATAATTCCAGTCTTCATAACAACATAGTCAAGACCTTGCACCAAGAATAAAAATAATATTTTGTCAAGGCCTTGTTCCAAGGCACTACTTTGTATCATGAGACCTACAGATGCCTTGAGGAGCTATAGATGGCTCCACCCATCAATTTCTAAGTCCAATACATTCCTCATATGATAAGGTTGAAACATAAAACTAAACATTCAAATTAAATATAACATTAAAAATGTAAATACTTTATCCATAAACCATGAATGGTATAAAAATAGCACATCCATAGTCAATAATATCATAAAATATTCAATAAAATATGGAATATTGTATCAACGTTAAAGAAGTTTAAAATCCATCAAATGATGTTGAAATAAATGAAAATGATCAGTAAAATGATTTTAGAGAAATACCCCGTTTTCATGAAATGTTTTAAATGTCTCGCAATTTATAAAGGAAGTTATTTAAAAGAGATTTTTGAATTAATGATTCCCATACCACTTTGAAACTTTTGAAAAGAATTATCATTTCAAAACATTCATGTCCATATAAATAAATCTTTAAAATCATATTGAAAACATCGATATTAATTAAAAGGGTCTAAGAAGACAGAACTTTAAAAAATTTAAAATGATGATCTAGTTAAATAGACCGTCCCATAAAACCTTAAAATATTTCTTTTTGAAAATATTTTCATGAAATTTGGGTATCTATGATAAGTATATCCCAGAAAATACTTACACAAGAACAATTTTAGATAATAAATAGATTGAGAAAATAACCCTTAACTTGTACTTTTCCTCAGTCAATTGTAAGTTAAACTCCTTTATAATAGTTAAAACATTTCTCTTAAATTATATAAAACCATATACATAAATATGATACAATATATGATCTTCTAATGTTGCTCTGTTAATAATATATTCGTATTATCGTCATTTAAGGTGTCAACTGAATCATTTTTCTTTATATGTTTTGTTATGTAAGTCATGGTTGTTATGTATAGGATTCATTTTATTAATACCTAGATTCATATTATGTTTATCAACATTATTTTGAATCATAAAATGAATATTATTCTTGAATGGTTACGATGGGGAAATGAATCTCATCGCATTCATTGAGATGGTAATTCGTACGTACGCACAAACGACGATATTATTCTTTTGATATTAAAATCACATATAATTGGATGGTATATAATATATAAGTAATAATTATCATGTTATAATTATTATTTTCATCATTTATACTAATAATTATACACATCCAAATGATGAAGAGTTTTAATAACAAAATACACCACGACATGGAGACGATAATCCGTACGTACGCACATATGGTGGATTTTTCATTTATAGGATGCATAGAATAATGAATATGGTTGTACCATTTTTATAATAACATCTCATTATATATAAGATAATGTATTTGTTATTTTATAATGGAAACACTAAAGAAAGAGGAAGTGGAATAAGAAAATAATATGAAAGAGGTGATGAGATATTTACCTCTTCTTCGGGTTCTTCCTTTTGATTTGATCTAAATGGATCCATAGGTCGGATTTCTGACTGAAGGAAGGAATCTAGGATGAAAATAGGACATTTAATAGGATATATGGATGGAGTATGTCTGAGACAAATGGCTATGAAGATGTGAATTTGAGAGAAGGGGATGTGCTATTTTATAAGAGGGGTGAGGGGCACCTTACGAAAATGTTGAAACGTTATTTTGTAATAAAATAATTTTATTTTTATAATGGATCCAAAATTATTTATTTCGAGGATAATGTGGGGATGGGTCGAAAAACACTCATCTAATAGGTTTTTTATATATTTGGGTTACTATATTAACCTTATCATTTAGATTTAACTCTTAGTTAAATAGTTTGACATTTACCACGTCTGTAGAGACCTCAACCCCAGAAACCTAGGAGTCGGTGCCTTCTGAACATGATGTGTAATCTTAAAATAAAACACACTTTGTTAACAACACATCATGTCCCATACAGAGGATCGTGTGCGGTTCGGGTTCTGGGAAACTGGCAACTTCTGAAACAATTCATCTTTTAAGAGATGATACCTGAAATTTTTAAATCAAAACGTCGGGTGAGATTTTAAATACTCAGTAAGGGGTTTTAAAAAGAAATTAAAATAGTGTAATATTTGAAAACATCATTTTAAAAGAGATTTAACACTTATTAAAGGAAAATTATAACACATAACATAAAAATACTCAATCAAGGTTTTCAAGGAGAACATGAAACAATTATGTTAATTCTCGAAGGAGTAATAATGGTTATCATAAACAAGTACGGCATGTGTCTTACTTAAGCATAAATTAAACAGTTAAAAGTAATGCAGAATCAAAGTTGTGCATAAAGGAAACAAATAAATTTTCATATGCTGGTAATTATTCTATTATGTGATAATCACCAATCATACTCCAAGCTTATACTAGTGAAATAAGAACTTTATGAAAACATAAAGGCATTAGTCGTGAAAGAACATTATCTTTAGAAAGAACTTGTTACATAACTTGAATTATGTGGCATCAATATTCAAAATTGAAAATCGTTTCGTTTCACCAAGGTCCATCCCCAAGGTGTCATAAAAATTACCACGGTTATTCACCAAGGTATTAGTCTAAAAGGTCATCTCTAGAGATTAAGTCTTTACCCAATGCATTGGAGTTCTATCAGGGTGCACCCTTAAATTTGCCTTTATTATCATGTGATCCACATCATTCATGCTTTACATAAACCATTTGTATATTCAAGATGTCCCATACCACCTTGAATATCTCATTAATTTTCATTTTACCCAAGGTGTCACATACCACTTTGGGTAATCTAATTTTTTAGCTCATTTAGTGATGTTCCATAAGCATGAATTATGTACAATAATTAATAATGAACCACCACAAATTTTTCTAATACAAGGTATGATGGTTAACCTTGCAACATGAGTCAATAACTAATCAAAGTCATACATAGCTTAGTAAAACATCCTTTTCACTGACGCATATAAAATAATGATATACTAAATGATGAATCTTTTCCATTATAAATCCATGGGAAAAGTATTGCTTAAGGAAAACACTTGAAATCAATTACAGTGATAAATAGGCCCTTGAACCAAAATACATATTTTATCATAAGACTCGTCAGGGAAATGTTAGATAAACCTCTTTCATAAAACATGTCCATTTGTGTGTATTTTAAAAACATGTTGGTTTAGAAATCACACAAATCATATCTTAATAAAATCCTACCTGCATCAAAGAATAAATTAAGTACTGTTATTTATAAAAGAATATAATGGAGTTTGGAATTTATTCATATAAATACATATACACATACCCATATATACCTGAAGTGTATATAGGGGTTTTACACAATTCAAAAACAATGTTTATTAAATCCTTTGGGTAACTGATGGTTTCCAACAATAAAATTCTTACATGGTTGAAAACTAAAACCATATAAGTTTTTTCATAAATGTAACCATATGTATAAAATTTTGGTTTTACAAACATAGCTTCACTTAAACTAAAAGAACGTAGTTTGAAAATATATATATAAAAATTTTATTTAAATATTGATACCAAAAATACGTCGGGTTAGGTTATGAGAAAACATACATGAAACTATATATATACATACCATATACATTAAATACAAGTTTGAGATTTTTAGAAAACCGTAAAATAAAACTGTATATACCGTTTGTAAAGACAGTATAAATCCCGGGGGATTTGTAAACGTGCATATATAAACCGTATATACCGTTTACATATATATGAAACCATATATACACAATATATAAACCGATGTATTTGTACATATACATATAAGCAGTGTATACATGTTTCTCAAAATGAAAACAAGGTATATACACACTCTTAAATATGCACCCCACTGGAAAAACGAAGGCCAAACTCCTATAAGGAAAAACCGAGGGTTATACATTTAATTTTATAATGTATATAAACTGTACATCTACACACGGGGGTAAAAATAAGAATGAATGTTTTCTCCATAAGAATTCATGCAAGAACCCTTACATTGCTTGAGGAGAGAACTCGGACCAGGGTACGTCGCTGATCTTGCTGGGAGTTCGTGGGAGAGAAGGAGGAGGAACCGCTGCGGTTTCATGAGGCCAGAGGTGTTTATATAGGCCTCGGTATCCAAAGGTGACTCGACCCAAGAGGCTAGACCATCGTGGGGAAGACGAAGGAATAGAGCTCTAGGAGGGGGGTGTTCAGAAGTCAAGGGGAGCAGTGCGGGGGAAGAGGCTGAGGTGTCCTTGGGAAGGCCTACTGGTCGGGTGCTGCTGTGAGGAAGAAGACGATGGGGGTTGACACTGTAATGGAAAGGATGGCCGGGATTAGATCTCGGGGAAGATCGAACGGCCACGGGAGTGGGCGGGGCGATCGTGCGGCTAAAAGGGATGGACGGTCGAGATCGACACGGGAGTCGATCGGACGGTCTCGATCACATGGAGCGCGTCCCACATCGAAATAGAACGCAGTTGGGGAGAGGTTTATAAATAAAAGTGCACCGGCTTTGGTTTGATTACACGAACGCACACACATGGGGGTCTTACACATGGACCCCATGCGGGCTTTAGCCCACCCCTACGCAACGCGCACCACGGGCCTTACACATGGGCCCTCGTGTGACTGGACAAACCCCTCCTCGAATGGGCCTCGGTACCTGGTTGGACACCTCTGGTCCCTTGGGGCCTGGTCTCGGCCTACAGGGCTTATCCTTTAAGGGATTCCCTCGGCTTGGCTGGGCCCCAGCATAATTTTTTATTAAAAACTTATTTTAAATTTATAAAATAACCAGTATACTTATTTCAAAATAATGTGTACTATAAATATTAATACTGAGGAGAGTTAATACAATAAAAACCAATAGTTTTAACTACAAATATCTAAATCCCTTTACTAGTTTATGTAAAATATTTCATATGAACATACTTTTTAATAAAAATTTATTTAGAATTTCGAAATAACTAGTTTAAGTATACTTATTTCAAAATATTGTGTAATATAATTATTTGTACAACAATGAGTAAATATACAATAAAAACAAATAGTTTTAACTTAATTTTTAAATCCCTTTACCAGTTCATATATAAATCTTTTAAAAGATATACCTTCCTTATTTTACACACAAAACCATTATAATTAGTAGGATCTTTAAAAGACAAAAAGGTTTTTCCCCAATTCATAATTTTAGAGATCAAAATATATTATTATTATAGATACCCTTTAAACATATCTTTTATCAAAAGGATATTGATTTTACAATATATAAGTATCCCTCGGGATTTTGTGAAAAAAAAGGATTTTATTTCCAAGAATACTCTTTTTATTTTAAAACTATGATTATAATATTATCATAAATTATAAGAGCATAAAAGAAAAAAAACAAGCTTTTATATAAAGATAAACATTATCAACAGAAACCCAAAGGTTGTTTTGAAAACCCAACAACTATATTTTCCAACGGTCATATCTTTAAGATCCATTTTAAAAACAAGGGCATTTTACAAAATCAAAACACTTGAACCAGAAAGGATGGCTCTCCTCATACTATTGGTGTTGAGCAAGTGTTCCATGGCCCTGACTGTTATATTTTTCACACTGATGGACTCTAAAGATGACGACTATTCGATTACTCATGTTGTGATTCTTAGTAGTCTCGTTGTGGTCGTGTTAGGTCTTGTGTATGGTATTTTTAATTAGTTGGGTCTTTTTGCAATGTAATATTTTAATATATATCAGTTTACCTTATTCTCCATGTTTTATTTCATTTCAAATTCCTTATTAGCGCACAAAACACAACAAATAAAACAAGAGACATCATTAAAAGTATAACATTGCTCACATGGAATAGTTCATAAAACCTAGGGCGTCACATTATTCCCCTCTTTTGTAAATTGCATCCTCGCAATTTATTTCACAACACTACAAGGTTTTGCAACGTTCTTACCACCTCCACCAATGTATTGGGTCAACAGGTTCATTCAGCGGAATCCCTGTAGCGATGCTCAACTCTTCTAGCTCCCTAATCCAGATACACCTAAGATAGGAGGGGTTTCACTTATGTTCTGGGCCTTCAGGCTTCCAGAGGGAAGCTTGAACAGTACAAAGTTCTGAAATGTCATTACAAACCATCGTACTAAGGACTCGCTGAATTATGTCTCGGTCGAGGGCATTGAATCCACAGATGCGGTCAAACAATCTAAAGCTGAGAAGTTGGAGCATATAAGTCGCACAAATATTTCCCTCTAATGCAGCCTCCTGAAATTTCACTCTGGGCGTGTAGTTTCGGCCTAGGGTGAAACATAAAAAGAGCCCTTTGTGGTAACTTCCTCGTCGTTCACGTCCGGCTAGCTGTGCAGAGCCAATGCGGTAATAGATGGTGGCATTCCCCTGGAAGGTGCGGAGAATCTCTGGACCGTTTGTTACCTCAAACCACTGCTTGCACGTTCTTCACAAACTTGCGAAGGGGTCATACTCATCCTCACACATTTTGATTGCAATGATTTCTAGAATCTCAGTGGGAAGAGATAACAGGTGGGTTTGTCCTTCCATCTGAAAGTTTTAAGGTAGGAGTTCAATCACTTGAAAATCATTCAAGGACAAAAACAGAGTAAAGACAAGGAAGGGGAAAGAAAACATTTCAATAAACATAGGATTATTATTATTAGTGCTTGAGTTTCCCTTAGCCACTGACTAAAAAAAATCCACACAGAGAAGAAAAACTCCCTAACTCCTCAAACCAAACACAGACTTAGAATTCAGGGAAAAACTCATGGGGGAACCTATGACATCTTATGAGTCTAGCATGAGGGGTATGAAGTTGAGAGATGTCCTCATACAATTGTCGTCTGCAAGACAGTCGGGTGGACTCGTCCTCTAACCTTCCAAAGTTCAACAACTGACCCCAGAAGCCGTAGTTTAAAATCTGACAAAGGTAGCCCGCTCAAAGGTCTCCGTCAGCAGTAGCTTCTTGAAAAGGGTTATCAATCATAGTGCCAAATCTCTCACCTGTTGTGAAAATTCAGAAATTTCTTTCATAGTACCTTCCCCGACGTACATAGGAGGGAAATAGGGTTATCATCATAAGAAGGTAATCTATTCATACCCCTTGGTGTTGCTGAAGCACCCGTGGTGAATTGGGTATATGGTAAAGGTGTTTGCATGTCATGCGGATATGGGCATAGTTTAGAAAATATTCATGGCTAGCTAAGGACACAATGTTCTCTAGGGCCTCTGTGGGGTGAGATAAGAGATGTGTGCCTTCGTTTTCCATCTGAAATTTATGAAAACCCAATTTTTAATAAAATTGAAGTACATATACATATATATATTTTTGTTTCAGTTTCTGGCTTTCCAGAATTATCCAAACCGAACCTCTGATACCAACTATAGAGACCCCGACCCCAGAAACCTAGGACTCAATGCCTTCTGAACATGATGTGTTATCTTAAAATAAAACACACTTTGTTAAAAACACATCATGTCCTATACAGAGGATCGTGTGCGGTTCGGGTTCTAGGAAACCGGCACCTTCTGGAACAATTCATCTTTTAAGATATGATACCTGAAAATTTTAAATCAAAATCTAGTGTGACCATTGAAATACTCAGTAAGTGGTTTTAAAAAGAAATTAAAATAGTGTAACATTTGAAAACATTCTTTTAAAAGATATTGAATACTCATTAAAGGAAAATTATAACACATAACATAAAAATTCTCAATCAAGGTTTTCAAGGAGAACATGAAACAATTATGTTAATTCTATAAGGAATAACAATTTTTATCATAAACAACTACGACATGTGTCTTACTTAAACATAAAATAAACAATTAAAGGTAATGCATAACCAGAGTTGCGCATAAAGGAAACAACTAAATTTTCATATGCTGGTTACTATTCTATTAAGTGATAATCACTAATCATGCTCCAAGCTTATACGAGTGAAATAATAACATTATGAAAACATAAAGGCATTAGTCGTGAAAGAAATTTATCTTTAGAAATAACTTGTTACATAACTTGAATTATGTGGCATCAACATTCAATATTGACAATCGTTTCGTTTCACCAAGTTCCATCCGCAAATTGTCATTAAAATTAGCAAGGTTATTCACCAAGGTATCAGTCTAAAAGGTCATCTCTAGAGATTAAGTCTTTACCCAATGCATTGGAGCACTATCAAGGCGCACACTTAAATTTGCCTTTATTATCATGTGAGCCATATCGTTCGTGCTTTACTTAAACCATTTTTATATTCAAGATGTCCCATACCACCTTGAATATCTCATTCATTTTTATTTTACCCAAGGTGTCACATACCACTTTGGGTAATCTAATTTCATAGCTCATTTAGTGATATGTCATAAGCATGTATTATGTACAATAATTAATAATGAACCACCATAAATTTTTCTAATACAAGGTATGATGGTTAACCTTGAAACATGTGTCAATAACTAATAAAAGGCATACATAGCTTAGTAAAACATCCTTTTCACTAAAGCATATAAAATAATGATATACTAAATGATAAATTATTGTCATTATAAATCTATGTAAAAAGGAGTGCTTAAGGAAAACACTTGAAATCAGTTACGGTGATAAATAATCCCTTGAACCAAAATACATATTTTATCATAAGACTCATCAGGGAAATGTTAGATAATACTCATTAATAAAACATTTCCATTTGTATGTATTTTAAAAACATGTTGGTTTAGAAATCACACAAATCATATCTTAATAAAATCCTACCTGTATCAAAGAATAAATTAAGTCATGTTATTTATAAAAGAATATAATGGAGTTTGGAATTCAATCATATCAATACATATACACGTACCCATATATACCCGAAGAGTATATAGGGGGTTTACACAATTAAAATACAAAGTTTATTAAATACTTTATGTAACTGAAGGTTCCAACCATAAAATGATTAAATGGTTGAAAACTAAAACCATATAAGGTTTTTCATAAATGTAACCATATGTATAACATTTTGGTTTTACAAACATAGCATCACTTAAACTAAAAGAACAATGTTTTCAAATATATATATAAAAATTTTATTTAAAGATTGATACCCAAAATAGTCCGGGTTAGGTTATGAGAAAAAATTCATGAAACTATATATATACATACCATATACATTAAATACATGTTTGAGATTTTTAGAAAACCGTAAAATAAAACTTTATATACCATTTGTAAAGACAATATACAAACCGGGGGATTTATAAACATGAATATATAAACCGTATATACCGTTTACATATATATGAAATTGTATATACACAATATATAAACTGAAGGATTTGTACATATTCATATAAGTAGTATATACTGGTTTCTCAAAATGGAAACAAGGTATATACGCACTCTTACATATGCGGCCCACTGGAAACATGAAGGCCAAACTCCTTGAAGGAAAACTCATGGGGTATACATTTGATTTTATAAATTATATAAATGTTATATCTACACACCGGGGGTTAAAAAAAGAATGAAGGTTTTCTCTGAAAGAATGCATACAAGAACCCTTACATTGCTTGAGGAGAGAACTCGGACCAGGGTACGTCGCTGATCTTGCTGTGAGTTCGTGGGAGGGAAGGAGGAGGAACCGCCGCGGTTTCATTAGGCCAGAGGCGTTTATATAGTCCTCGGTATCCAAAGGTGACTCGACCCAAGAGGCTAGACCATCGTGGGGAAGACGAAGGAACAGAGCCCTAGGAGGGGGGTGTTCAGAAGTCAAGGGGAGTAGGGTGGGGGAAGAGGCAGAGGCGTCCTTGCGCAAGCCTACTGGTCAGGTGCTGCTGCGAGGAAGAAGATGACGGGGGTCGACACGGTAAAGGAAAGGATGGACATGATTATATCTTGGGGAAGATCGAATGGCCACGTGAGTGGGTGTGGCGATCGGGCGGCTAAAAGGGATGGACTGTCGAGATCGACACGAGAGTTGATCGGATGGTCCCGATCACACGGAGCGCATCCCACATCGAAACGGAACACGGTTGGGGAGAGGTTTATAAATCAATGTGCGCCGGCTTCGGTTCGATAACACGAACACACACACACGGGGGTCTTACACATGGACCCCAGGTAGGCTTTGGCCCACCCCTACGCAACGTGCGCCGCGGGCCTTACACATGGGCCCGCATGTGACTGGTTGAACCCATGCTCGAACAAGGCCTCGGTACCTGGTTGGACACCTCTGGTCCCTTGGGGCCTGGTCTCAGCCTAGAGGGCTTGTCCCTTAATGGATGCCCTCGGCTTGGGCGGGCCCCAACATAAATTTTTATTAAAAAATTATTTTAAATTTCTAAAATAACCTGTATACTTATTTCAAAATAATGTTTACTATAAATATTCATACTAAATGGAGTTAATACAATAAAAACCAATAGTCTTAACTAATAAAAATCTAAATCCCTTTACTAGTTTATGTAAAATATTTCATATCAACATAATTTTTAATAAAATTTTATTTAGACTTTCGAAATAACTAGTTTAAGTATACTTAGTTCAAAGTAGTGTGTAACATAATTATTTGTACAAAAATGAGTAAATATACAATAAAAACAAATAGTTTTAACTTAAATTTTAAATCCCTTTATCAGTTCATATATAAATCATTTAAAAGATATACCTTTCTTATTTTTCATACAAGACCATTATAATTAGTAGGATCTTAAAAAGGCAAAATGGTTTTTCCCCAATTCATAATTTTAGAGATCAAAAGATATTATTATTATAGATACCCTTTAAACATATCTTTTATAAAAAGGAAACTATGTTTTCAATATATAATTATCCATCGGGATTTAGTGAAAACAAAAGGATTTTATTTCCAAGAATACACTTTTTATTTTAAAACTATGATTATAATAATATCATAAATTATAAGAGCATAAAAGAAAAAAATCATTCATATAAAGATAAACTTTATCAACGGAAACCCAAAGGTTGTTTTGAAAACCCAATGACTATATTTTCCAACGATCATATCTTTAAGAGACATTGTAAAAGAATGGGCATTTTACAAAATCAAAACACTTGAACCAGAAAGGATGGCTCTCCTCATACCATTGGTGTTGATCATGTGTACCATGGCCCTGGATATTATATTTTTCACACTAATGGACTCTGAAGACGACGACTATCTGATTACTCGTGTTGTGATTCTTAGTACTCTCGATGTGGTCGTGTTAGGTCTTGTGCATGGTATTTTTAATTAGTTGGGTCTTGTTGCAATGTAATATTTTAATATATATCAGTGTACCTTATTCTCCATGTTTTATTTCATTTCAAATTCCTTATTAGCACACAAAACACAACAAATAAAACAAGAGACATTATTAAAAGAATAACATTTCCCACGTGGACTAGTTCATAAAACCTGGGGCATCACAATGTCTCACTGAATTTTTATGTTACATTTTAATAAACATACTATGAACATTAAAGAGAACCTATGGTGGTTCATTAAAGAAATATATAGTATTATATAAGCCCTTTTGATGAACCATATATTTTTAGGAATATAGTATCAATTAATAATATATTATTTTTCTAAAAACTCTTTTTTGGAAAATTCGACACTATTTTATATTTTGTTTTTGTTAAATTTATAAAACTATTATTACTTTTAAAAAAATTAATTTAATAAACCATAACATGACATATTAACTTATAAAATTAGTGTAATTCATTAAATGTGTAAAATTATATTTATTTTGATATTTATAATATTAATTATTTTAATCAATCATTAATATTGTAATTACTGCATTATAATTGTGTCATAAATAAATTTAACTATATAATATCTAAAAATTGTAAATAAAATATTATTATGTAGAAAATAATTTTAGATTTATAATGAATATTTATAATGGATTTTATCTTATGTATAACCCTTTAGTAAAAATGGTTTAGTTATCAAACATTGATTTTAACACTTTTAACTCTTTTTTAAATAAATAATAATAAATGTCCTAATCTAATCCAAGTGGACCATAGGGAATCACATTTTATTCCCAAGGATGTTTTTGGTTGAATTATTCTTATCCAATAGAATTAGAACATGTGTTAGGGTAATTTTGAAATCATTTTTACCCTTAATTGCCCTATTTACTTTTAACCGTGGTAAATGAAAGTCAAAAGTTACTATTCACTAAAAAATTATTTTCATCTTATTGAACCACATTTTACATACAGATATTAACTTTGTCTCTCAGATTTTTGAAATTAAACTAACATAGGCTGTAAAATTAAGTCTTATTCAAATTTTTAAATGCTCCTAGGAGGTGGGTAAAAAATTGTACAAAGTTTGAAAAAAAATATTGTATATCTAATATTATTATTAAATGACTCCAATGATTTAATTTTAACATATATAAGTATTATGTATCTATTTTTACATAAAATAAATTAAAATAATATAACTAATTACTTAAATAAAAAGTCAGTTTTAACCAATGATGTAGTATTTTTCACTATTCTTCCGAAATTGAACATTTTCTGATAAATACCCAAAATTTACCCTAATCTAAATTTGATATTCCAAATAAAAAAATGATGTCGATTTTGAATGATAAAATTTAAAAAAATTTAAAAAATTGGTATTACTATTCATAGTTATTTGTTTGATTGGTCGTGGTGTGTTAAAACTTCATATTGCAGACAACACAATCTATTGTATTATTCAATGGGAAATGTACCATGGAAGCTTAGGGTGTTACATTCTCCACTCCAAATAATTTCATCCTCAAAATTTCTAGAATATTACTGCATAATAATATTCGAGCGGTTCTTCATCATAAGATCCTCGTGTTCCCAAATTGCCTCTTCAATATTATGGTTTCTCCATAGTACTTTTTCTAGATGAGTCATATGGTTTCTCAACACATGTTCTCTTGTATCAAGAATCTTGACAGGCTCTTCGCAATAAGACAGATCGAGTTCCCGTTCTAATTCCTCATAGGTTTGTACATGGTTTGGGTTAAGAAAATATTTTCTTAATAGTGAAACATGGAACACATCAAGAACATTGGAGAGACATGGATGCATTGCGAAATGGTAAGCTACAGGCCCAATTCATTCAAGAATTTAGAAAGGTCTAATGTACCTACGACTCAATTTACCCTTCTTAGTGAATCATATAATTTAATTCCATGGAGATACCTTCAAGAAAACAAGATCTCCTACCTGAAATACCAAATCCTTCATTCGATTACTGGCATAGCTCTTTTTCCTACTTTGAAATACTTTGATGTGGGTTTGGATATCCTTCACCTTTTCAATTGTTTTCTCAAAACGTTTGTGGCCTATATGTTTTCTTTCACCAACATCATCTCAACAGGTCGGTGTGTGACATCGATTTCCATATAATTCTTCATATAGTTCCATCTGAATACTTGAATGGAACCTATTGTTATAGGAAAATTCTACAAGTTGTTAATACTGATCCCAAATCCCTTAAAAGTCATGTGAGAAAGATCTAAACATGTCTTCAAAGGATTGAGTAGTCCATTCTGATTGTCCATTTGTTTGAGGGTGGTGGGCAGTTCTCAAATGATGTTCAGTATCCAGGGATTTCTGAATTCTTTTCTAGAATCTTGATGTAAAATGGGGATCACGGTTAAAAACAATCCATAAGGGTACTCCATAAAGTCTTAAAACTTCATTAATATATATTTTTTCTAAACATTCAAGTGGTAAATCTTCTCTTATAGAAAGAAAATGTGATGACATGGTAAGTTAGTCAATAATGACCCATATTCCATCAATTCCTTTTAGGAGTCTTTGGTATCCACTTGACAAAGTCCATCATAATATTATCCTATTTCCACTCAGGTATGGGAAGAGGTTTCATGACTCCTCTAGGCCGTTTCCTTCCAGCTTTCACTTGTTGTCAAACCATACATCTGAACGAAAAATCAATAATCTCCCTCTTTGTGTTATCCCACCAAAAATGTTCCTTCAAATATCAATACATCATAGTGATACCGGGGTGTAAAAATAAATTGGAGCTATGAGCATCATATAACAATTACCTTTTCAGATCATGTATATTGGGAATAGAAAGTCCTTTCCCAAAATTTCAAAATCCTGTCTTCATATATGAAGCCGATCAATCTCCCAGCATTCACGACATTAATTTTATTTTGAAACTCCTCATCATCATACTAATAACTGTTTATCCTTTCTAGTAATTATGGTTTGGACACCATTTGAAAATGTATGGACGTTTCACCTTCCATGATTATTCCCATATCTAATTCAACTAGATCCATGAAAATATGATCCCTTTCAACTAACATTTTGTTCAAAAATACATGATACTTTCTGATCAAAGCCTATTCTACCTTATTTTCCTTCCCTAGGTGGTAGTGAATTGTGAAATCATTTTACATGAGTAGTTCATGCCATCTCCTTAGCTTCATGTTGATTTACTTATGTGATAAAATATAGTTTAAACTCTTTTTATCGGTATATTTCTCACATGTTTCACCACAGAGATAGTGTCTCCATATTTTTTGAGAAACTATTACAACTGCTAACTCAACATCATTAGTGGGATAGTTTTGTTCATTAATTTTTAGCTATAGTGATGCATAAGAAATAAATCTGTCGTTTTGCATAAGGACACAACCAAGTGATTTCTTTGAAGCATCACTACAAATAAAAAACCCATCATTCCCCAATGGTAGAGTCAAGATAAGATCATTAACTTGTATTCTCTTAAAATATTCAAAACATTCTTCAGTCTATTTTTCCCAAAAAAAATTAATCCCTTTACGTGTGAGCTTGGTTAGTGGGTTAGCCAATCAAGAAAAATTCTGGATGAAAAGCTGATAATATCTTGCTAAACCAATAAAATTGTGTACCTTAGTTATACTCATCAGTGATGGCCATTCTAGGATTTCTCCTGTATTATATGGATCGATAGAGATTCCATATTTAGATACAATATTTCCATGAAAAGAAATATCTTGCTTCTAGAATTCACACTTTCTAAACTTCCCGTATAATTAATTTCTTTTGTGGGTTTTCAGAATGGTGTACAATTGATTTTCATGATCTTCCTAGCATTTAGAGTATAACAGGATATCATATATAAATACCACAACAATTTCAACAAGATATTCCTTGAAAACTCTGTTCATTAGATCCATTAAAAATAGAGGGTGCATTAGTCAAACCAAAAGGCATTACTGTAAACTTGTAATTCCCATACCTGGTTCAAAATTCTGTTTTTGGAATTTCATCCATGTTCACACACAACTAATGATATCAAGATCAATGTACAATCCTTGAAAAATATTGTGCTCCATGAAGGTGGTCGAATAAATAATCAATGTGAGGTAGGGGATAGTTTTTCTTTATTGTTATAGAATTTATGTCCCTATTGTCAATTCAAAACCTCATAGATCCATCATTATTTTTAACAAAAAGAATAGGGGATCCTCATAGAGAAACACTAGGGAGAATAAATCCATTGTTAATCAATTCCCCTCATATTTTTTAGTTCCACTAATTCCACAGTGTCCATTCTATAAGGGGTCTTCGATATGGGCCTTGAACCATGAATTAAATCAATGGAAAACTCATTTTCTCATTCTAGAGGATGTCCAGGTAAATCCTTTGGAAACACACAAACAAATTATTTCACAATTGGTGAATCCTCTATCGAAACATTCATTTCCTCACCCACTATTATTTCATTCTATTCTTCCCTAATAATTGAATTTAATAGAGCTACTGGGGGTGGATATAGATAAGAACTAGGTGGTGAAGTTTCTGCTCTAAAGATAAGGTAATCCTTATCATCATCATGAATTGTAACCTCCATATTCGTTGAATATATTTTCGCATCATGGTCTGAAAACCAATACTTAACAATGATTATATCAAATGTATTCATGGATATGATGATGTGATCAATAGATAAAGAACATTTATATGCCCTAATGGAAACTGATTCACAAAACATTACTGCAATGGTACTTCCCGTAGGTTTTTTGACTAAAAACTCCTTTATTAAGTAAAATTGATAATATATAATTTTCATAGAAAATTTTGATGATATGAAACAATGTGATGATACAGAGTCAAATAAAGCATTGGATAAACTTGAGTAAACCATTAAATTACATGACATCATGTCTTTCTGAGCATCAACCTCAACATTAGTGATCTCATAAGCTTGGCCATGATCCCTTGGCCTTTTCTGAGGTAAGTTACCTTGGATCTTAGGACATTCATTTTCATAATGCCCCTTTTCTCTATAATTGTAGCATTAAACATTGACAACCTCTTTCTTCCCCTTACAATCACGAGAATGGTGGCTTTCTTCACCACACTTTTAATAGATTCTCATTCCCTTCAAACAAGTACCCAACTGTTTCTTCCCACAATTACCACATGATAGATATTCAAATATTCCCTTCTTCCCCTTATTTCTATTTATAGAGTGTTTAGCTGATCTCTTATCCTATTGTTATGCTTTAACATTGTAAGACATAGATATTTCTTTTTCTAACTTGATTGCACATGAAACAATATATTCATATGATAAGAATTATTGTGAGACTAATGATCGATGGAGAAATGGTTTTAACCCAACAATGAAATAATCAATCTTACTTATTGGGTTACATATATAATCTATAGCATGTCTTGAAATCCTTGTAGTGTTAGCCTCATATTTTGCGACATTCTCATCCTCCTTTTTCCTTAGACTCAAAAATTTTATTTCCCTGTTCGCTCGATGGTCATGAGAAAAGTATTTTTCTATGAAAAGCTCTATAAACTCCCTCCATTCCATTATTGATACTTCTTGATCCTCCTTTTTCTTTTGAATCAATGACCACCATTAATCAATATCTCCAGTGAGGCGATAAACAAACATGAATCCTTTTTCCATTTCACTACTCTCCAAAGCATGAAATATTTTCTCTATGGAATTTATCCATTGCTCATATACTAATGGATTTTACTCTCATTTAATTTTGGTGGTTTTTTCCTAATGAAGAGGTCTAACATTGATCCTTTATGTTGTACACCAGGGTGCTCTATACATGTATGGTTATTATTAGTAACCTGAGTGAGTTTTCACGATATGGTGTTTAGCTGATCAGCACCAATTACATTACCAACTACACTATAATTATCTTGAGTTAGAGGGAAATACCTACATGGATTACTTGTATTGATACGGTTTCCATTACTACCACTAGGCACCATTTCTAAACAATGTAATACACTAGATTAGTTTATTAATCGTAATACATAATTCCAAACTTGTAAAACACTTAACATAAATTGAACTATTTATGGATATAATTTATAATCAAAAAAAATTCTATGAGAAAGTATATACTCATAAATCCTACATTATGGTTTGAAAACAAATGAGAATTATTCTTAGCCTGTTCCCTGGGAGTGTCGTAAACAAGAGTGTAGTTAGTCCCATTGTCGTGCACCAGCTCCCATTCGAGTCTATCTCAAAGCAGTGTTTTTGTGTTTTACCCCTAGGTATATCTATTCCTGATCCGCCTCTACCTTCTAGTATCCAAATAGGGATGTGTTGATTGTAAAACTCACAAAAACTATATAGAACCAAAATTCAAGGAAGTTATTCTATACTAATCCTCAATGTATATCATAGGGAAATGTTCTCTAATCAGAGTTTCTCTAAATCTAACATCCAAGGTTTGTACTAAACTTAATTTTGTAACAACTATAATTCCCCAACCCTTGTTACCTAGAGTCGGCGCATTATTACATAACATTGTCATGATAACAAAAGATCATGTCTCGAAATACTGATTAGTTTATTAGGCATGGATATACTAGATAAATTCATATGTTTTATATTAGATAATAAAATGAAAAACTATAAAAACATAGTCTCCATAGGAAATAGTCATATCCCTTAGAATATACCTCTAGTTCAGTCATAATATACTTCCTCACATCCTGGGAAAAATAAAACTTATAATGGGGTGAGATCAGATGCTCAGTAAGAATAATAATATATCAGAAATTTTTATAAATAAGAAAAAACATTGAATCCAATGTATAAGTCTAAAACAAAGTACTTTAAAAATTGAACTTCAGCATAATATGGAAAAGATAAAATCAAATAACTTCATTTACTTCTTCACATGAACATTCTAAAAGTCCAATAATCACATGAAATATCAATAGCCACTTTCGTAATTATGGAATGCATAATGCTAGAATTCATAACCACATAGTCAAGGCCTTGTGCCAAGACTACAAACAAGATTTTTTAGGCCTTGGGAAAAGCAAATAGTATCTATCGTGAGTTCTACTAATGCATCGAGGAGCTATAGTGGGCTCCACCCGTCACCTACTAAGTCGAATGCATTCCTCATATAAAAATGTTAAAAGAAAACATAAAAATTTGTATTAAAACTAGTATACAAAATGTCTAAACTTTAACCACAAACCATCAATGGAATAAAAATATCACATCTACAATCGAACATATCACAAAACATTCAATACAATATGTATGATTGTATCAACATTAAACATGTTTTAAATCCATAAATGGATGTTGACATAGATGAAAATGATCAGTAAAATGCATTTAGAGAAGTACCACTTTTTCATAAAATCATTTAAAATCTCAAAATTTATAAATGAAATCATTTAAAAGAGATTTTTTAAATAAAATTGTCCCATCCCACCATGAATATTTTGAAAAGAATTATAATTTCAAAACATTCTTGTCCATATAAATAAATACTTAAAATCATTTTGAAAGCATGTACATTAATTAATAGGGTTTATGAAGATAGTTCTTTAAAAAATTTAAAATGATGATCTGGTTAAATAGACCATCCTATAAAACCTTAAAATATTCCTTTTGAAAACATTTTTATTAAATATGGGTATCGATGATAAATATGTCCTAGAAAATACATACACATGAACAATCTATGATAATATTGATACTGAGGAAATAACCCTTACCTAGTACTTTTCCTTAGTCGATAGTTTGTTAAACCCCTGTAAAATAGTTAATAAATTGTTATTAAATTAAATAATAACCATATATATAAATATGATACCATATATGATCTTATAATATGTTTTTTTTAATATTTTCCTATTATCATCGTTTCAAGTGTTAACTGATTCGTTTTCCTTTATATGTTTTATTACGCAAGTCATGTTTGTTAGGAATAGGATGTATTTGATTCATATCCAAAATGATATTATGTTAATAAACATTATTTTTAACCATAAAATTAAAATTATTCTTGAATTTTTACAATGGGGAAATGAATCTCATCGCATTCGTGGAGGTGGTAATCCGTACGTAGGCACAAGCGACAATATCAGTCTTTAGATAATAAAATTGTATATAACAGGATTGTATGTTATATATAAATAATAATTAACAAGTTATATTTATTATTTTTAACATTTATACTCATTAGTATACCAATCCAAAAGATGAGGTGTTTGAATAAGATACTACACCATGACGTGGAGATGGTAATTTGTACGTACACATGTATGGTGACTTTGTCATTTATAGGATGGATAGAATAATTAATACCATTGTACCACTTTTATAATAACATCACAGTATATATTAGATATTAAAGATATTATTTTATAATGGAAACAACAAATAAAGAGGATGTGAAGAATAAAATAACTTGAAAGAGGTGATTAAATATTAACCTCTTCCTCAGGTTCTTCCATTCGATTTGATGAAAATGGATCCTTATGTTGGATTTCATACTAATGTAAGGCCTCTAGGATGAATGGGAGATAGTTTAGAGGGTATGTGGGTAGGGTTTTTCTAATCCAAATGGCTATGAAGTTGTGAATTTGAGAGAAGGGTATGTGCCCTTTTATAAGAGGGGTGAGGCGCACCATAGGAAAAGATTGAAATATTATTTTATAATAAAATCATTTTCAGATTCTAATGGCTCCAAAATGATTTATTTTGAGGATAAGGTAATAATGGGTCTACAACTACTCAAAAAATATGTTGTAGACTGGTTTTGTTATCTATATTAATCTTATCTTTTATATTTAAGTCTTAGTTAAATAGTTTGACATTTGCAATGTCCCTTTGTATTTTTATATTATATAGTTAATAAAAATACTATAAACATATATGATAACCTCAAGTGGTTAATTGATGACATAAATAATATTATTTAAGACCTTTTTCAAATCCTTATATTTTTAGGAATATAATATAAATTAATAATATAATATTTTCTTTTAAACACTCTATTATGTGAATTTTGACACTATTTGTTTTTTTGTTAAATTCATAACTGCATTATTAGTTCGAAAAAAATTCATTTAATCAACCCTAAAACGTAATATTAACCTAGATAATAATTTTAATTCCTTAAAAGTATCAAATTATATTTATTTGGATATTTATAATTTCAATTATTATAATGAATCATTAATAAGGTAATTACTACATCATCATTTAGTCATAAGTAAATTTAATTATTTAACGTATAAAAATTATAAATAAAATAGCATTAAGTATTAAATAATTTTATATTTCTAATGAATATTTATATTTGAATTTATCTTATGTATAACCGTATATTAAAAAAGGTCTAGTTATTAAACATGGATTTGACCTCTTTTAACACTTCTTCAAATAAGATATTAATAAATTTCCTAATCTAATCCAAGTTGACCAAGGGAATAAATTTTTATTCCTAATTATTTTTTTGGTCGAATATACATATCCAATAGTATTAGGACATGTGTTAGGGTAATTATGATATCATTTTTACCCTTTATTACCCTATTTACTTTTAACTGTGTTAAATAAAAGCCAAAAGTTATTATTCACCAAAAAATTATTTTCATCATATTGAACTAAATTTTACTTACTGATATTAACCTTGTCTCTCATATTTTTAAAATTCAACTCACATAAGCAGTAAAATTAAGGCTTATACAAATTGGTAAATGCTCTCAGGTGGTGGGTAAATGAAGGTAAAAAGTTTGATAAAATTTTATATATCTAGACTTATTATAAAAGGACTATAATGAATTACATTGAAAATATATAGGTATTATGTATCTATTCTGACCCAAAATAACATAAATTAAAATAACTAGTTAATTAAATAAGAAGTCGGTATTAACCATTGATGCGGTGTTTTTCATTATTCATCAAAAATTGAATGTTTTCCGAAAAATACCAAAAATTCTCCCTAACCTAAATTTGATATTCCGAATCCAAAAATGAATTCCATTTTGAATGTTAAAATTTTTTATATTTCAAAAAGTGGATATTACTATTCATAAAGGCTAGTTTGATTGGTTATGGTGTGTTAAAACTCTAAGGTTTGTACAACGCAAGCTATTGCATTATTCAAAGGGAAACGTACAGTGGAAGATTATGGTGTTACAATCAATAAGATAATATGATATGGAAAAATATATTGTATGATAAATTATAAATACTAATTTGAAATATAATTTTTTTAATATCTTAACTTATTTCAAATTTTTAGTTAAAAAATATTTTCCTTAAATGGACACGCAACACCGTGAGAAGTTTTTTTCAACTAAAAGAAATATTAAATAAATTAATATAAAAATATTAATGGTAATATAATTTGAAATTATATTTATGTTCCATGAATATGTTAGTCATATATTATAGACCTATTTATTTCTTTTTAAATCTTTCAAATATTACTATATGTATTTCTACAGATATACGCTAAGACAACATGTGATTCTAAGGACCATTGTGCGGTGCATTAATTTTTAATGACTACAAGATATATTTTATATTGTGCATTTAAAATTACCTCAATTAAAATGAGATAACTCTAAAATAGAAACTCGTATTAGAAATCCAACACCTAGGTTCAGTCAGCAACATGATCATTACCCTATGCGTGTCAAAAAATGGGTCGTTATGAGGTGTTCAGACTCCTTTCTCTTTAGTGTTATGTTATATGGAATAATTAAATATTAAATTAACTGGTTAAATCATTTGAGAACAATTCATAAAATTATTATAATATCACCAAGATGAATTTTCTGGGGTTATATTCTTAAACTATTGGAGAATTCCATATCAGTCTATTCCTCCTATATTGGTTGATCACCTAAGACGATGATGAAATTATAAATTATAGAAGATCAAGACATAATGAATTGAAGGGTTCCTCCTACTAATTGGAGGATGTGTTAATCATAATAAAACGATCCATAATTTAGGTAGGTAAAAACATTTTTCCCCATAATTAAATTTTTGAGAAGCTACATCCTTATTCATGGATCTACAGAATTGTTTTGGAAAATTTCATGGACCCATTTAGAGAAATAAATTAGATTCTATTTTTTTCTAATAATGGGTTACAAATTATTGATATATTGGACAAGTATTCTTAGTATTTATATTTTTACCTTTTTTAATTTTCTTTTCCCCCTTTTTTTCTCATTCATCATTGGATGGAACCCAAGGTTCTGGTTCGAAAATTGTAGTGTGGTATCCAGCCTATTTGGGGCCCTAAATTATTAGAGGTCTTAGGAAAAAGGAGTGAATCAATGAAATGATTATAATTATTGTATATTAGAATGTACTTGGTGATTATTTTTTTTGATGTAAAAAATAAAAGGTCATGAGGTGTGGAATCATGTTGAACATATAGTGAAGCTAAGATGCTTCACCCATGGCCATTTTTGTTGAACAATATCTGAAAAGTGCAAACCATGACTTCGTTAGACATTTTTGGTTGAGTTAGATGCTAAAAATAATTTTATGGATGTATTTTAGGAGTGGTAATTAGATATATAATTTCTCGTGAAAACCCAACTACATGTTGTGTACAAGGATAAACACATAATATATATCCCCCTCCATAGTGGCCTCTAGAGTTTTAGAGAATAAAAGGTTTACACAATGTATAATCTTCATAAATGCCATGTTCCCCGTCCTTGGACTTGAGTCATTGTGAAATATCACATGTAACATCCCATAATTTCAAAAATTAATTTTATTTAATAAATATTATATTAAAAATATTAATTTATAATTACAACTAAATTATAATAATTTTAAGCAGATTTTTAAAAAAATAATAACTGAAATTAAGTGTTTTCATTAGTCTTACTGTTATTTTATTATAATATATTTAAATATTTAAAATTATTTTTTTCCAATTTATTTTAAATTATTTATTTATTATATTATTATTTTAGTTAAAATATTATTTGACTATTATATGTACTATTATTATTAGAAAAAATACATATAATAAGAGAATTTGAATAGGAATCTTTATTCAATAAAATGGTTATTTGTTTTAATATCTTAAATGAATAAACAATATTTCATATAAATAATGAATAATTAATATACAAATATATTTACATTTTATTTATAAATTCAAACTTACAAAAAGATGAATTTGAAATTATTGGTTTTAAATTATAAATTTGTAATGGATTATTTTTATAAATTTATTACTATTTTAGATGTTGTTTTATAAATCTTTAATTAGGACTATAATTTAAAATTTTTCCTAATTACACTCATACTATTTGAAATTATATAGTTTTAGATTTTTATTATTTATCCAAATTCATATCTAATAAAAAATAAAAATGAAATGATAAAAACATAAAAAAATTGGACACATAAATCACTTTTTGACTTGGGTACGCTGTTCATATAGGGATAAGGGTGTAGGGTTTTTAGGGTAGAGGAGTTGAGAAGTAGGGCCTTTGGTGGCTGAGCAGTGGTCAAAGTCTTATAGGTGATAGATGAAATTGGGAGGAGCCGCAGCTGGGGAGAGGTGTTGAGCTCGATCCATTGATGATTGACTGACATGATGGCCACATTTTGTATAGAATTTGGCCACCAGAAAAGGTTTGAACTAGGATGAGGAGTTCTACCACTATCCAAGTGTGGTACGAGCACCAACAAGGGTTATTGAAGGTCATGCATCATCAACGGGGCTTTTTTTATCTATATCTGAGTTATGTTCTTTCTTTCCTTATTTTAGGTTTTTTTTTTTTTTTGTTTGGTCAAACTTTGATGTTTGTCATTACCATTTATACATCCATCAATGTCTCCCATTAACTATATTCAATATTTAAATTTCTATTTCATTTTATACGAAGAGAATATTTTTTAACTTGGTCCACATATGTTGATTTATATGTTCTTGTAGTTGTTATATCAATTTGTTTCTATCATTTTACAACAGGATTGATTCAGTTAATTTGAAAATATACATTAAACATGAACCATAAGATTGAACCTGTCAGGGTAATTAATTTTTGAAAGTCACTATTGGTCTCCAGTTTTAACAATTTTTTATATATACATCATTGTATAAACACTACATTTATTGGATGTAAAAGATAAAAATTTTAAAATTCAAATTAGAAAAAACCAATTTTCAATTTGGAGACTTATGAAGAGGTTTAGAAGCCTCTGGTTCTTGAATTATATAATACAATAAAGGATATAATTTTTGGGATCAAATTATGTTTTTTACAAAGATAGACATGTGTGTTTGTGTGTATATATGAATAACTTTCTATTTTCTTATAAATTTTAAAGTAATTCATATCTATAAATTATCTATTTTCATATATCAAACAATGTTATGAAATTATGAATGTGAAATAATTCATTATTCTATGAAGGAAGAAACTAAATTCAATATAATTGAAAATTATTTTTTGTATTAGTTATTTTTTTTTAAAAAAAATTAAACTTATTGTTAATTCCATTTATTAAATATATATATTACATAAAAACTACAAATTTATATTTGTTATTTAAATTAATGATTTATATGTATGTCATAAAAAGGTCATGCCTGTCAAACATATATATGTATGTGTAATACTCATTATTTATCTCATTTTATACTTGTATTTTAATATTTATTGTATATATGTAATATATTAATTTAAATAACCTCCATGGTTATATTGTACATGTATGTGTTTATATATATACATGCAATATTTCTAAATTCCTATTTTTATATGTATTACATTTTCATGTTATTAAAGCGGATATATATATACATATATAAATGTCATGTTTAAATATAATATTAAAATAATTATTTATTATTAACAAAATATAATTCTATGTATGTATTAGAAATTAAGAAAATCATAATTTCATCATGTCATATACATGTCATACAGAAATCATGACTTTGAACATATATCATTTATTTTTTCATGATGTTTCATAGATTAATGTGTGTGTATATATATATATAATATGTATATGAATATATGAATGATCACTGAATGAAATTTTAATACACAAATCATGATTATGGACATCTACAAAAATGGAATTTTATGAGATAATGAAAAACATTTGTTGTACATGGATTCTAAATAATCTTACTTGTAAATATACAAAGTCAAGTATCCCAAAATTGGGTTGAGCCAAGTATAACTAATTATTTTCAATGATTGTTTATATTTATACATTTATATACCAATATAAATGTATTTTTATGTAATTTTTGGTTGTGTTTTTTAAACAAATACTCCATTAAAAACCTATATACGTAATTATGGAATGTTGAATATATTTTAATAAAATATTGGCAGTTGAGCATTGTAAATATGGTAGGAATTTTTGAGTGATCCCATCCCACAACAAGTATGTACGACCAATAAATCCATGAATGTTTTGAGTGGAATCATGTGTTATGTTTTCATGATATTTATTAATTCTCATACTATGTTTTAAATTTATACTAATAATATTGGTAGAATTTAATTTTGAAGTTTGAACTTGGAAGGTATTTTATTTATCTATTTTCGTCAAGTACATTTTTTCGGTTGTAAGTCATGTATCTAGTTAACTAAAACTTTTTTCGGTAAAAGGTCATGGATTGAAATATGTTTTGAGTATTTTTTTGGATTCTATTATATAAAAAACACATATTTTTTAATCATTGTACCTAGAAGCGTGTGTTTTGGAAATTACAGTTTTTATTAGAGAAATGATCTAAAAAACATTGGAGAGTAGATGTTTTCATCTATGAGATAGAGTCTAGAAGTTTAAGAGTCCTAGTTTTAATAATTTTTTTGATGGAATTTCATAATTTTCTAGAGCCTAACAACTAAATTGGGAGGAAGAAATTATTTTGATGGAGGAATATTTTAACATCCACGAATTTCCAAACACAGTTTTATTATATAAATATTTTATTAAATGGACTAACATATAATAACAAAAATAATATTTTTAAACCGATTTTCCTTAAAAATAATAACTAAAATTAAGTGTTTTAATTATTTTTATTATAGTTTAAATTTAGTACATAAAATTTATAATAAATATTCTTTATAATTTTCAAAAATATTCTATACTAATTCTGTATTACAGTATTCTATTCTATAAAAGGTTATTTGATTATTATTATTATTATTTTAAAAAATAGATGATAAGATAATTTGAATAATAAATTTTATTCTATCAAAGTTTTATTTAATAAATTATTTTAAATGAACAAAATATATTTCATATAAATTATGCACAATTCATGTATGAATATGAATAATTTTTTATAAATTCTGATTCTCAAAAATATGAAACTAAAAATATTAGTTTTAATTAATTATTTATTTTTTTATTATTTTTAGTAAATTATTACTCTTATATATTTTTTTTATAAAATTAGTAACTATGAATATATTTCAAAAACATTTGAAATTATACTTATATTATTTTAAATTATACAATAATGAATTTTTTTAATTTAAATTCATATGTGATAAAAAACATAAATCAAATGATAAAAAATCAATAAAATTAAAATATATATATGTTTTTAGTGGGATTCTCCCTTAATATGGTGATAAGCGTTGAGGGTATTGTTTTATGGTTGGGGAGTTGAGTATTATGGCCTTAGGAGGTTGAGTGGTAATCAATGTTGTGTAACCGATTTCTCCAATCTAGAGAATCCAAATATGGGGAGAGGTGATGAGAAAGAGCTATTAAAGATAGACTATGGGGATAACACCATCTATCATGGGGTTTATAAACTTGTAAAGGTTCGAACATTGTTGAGGAGTTCCATCAACAACTGAGTGTGGTTCGTGAGATAGAACGAGTTTCCAACGACCATGCATCATCAATTGGTTTTCATTTTTACATGATATAACATTGGTTTTGACTTTCCTTCATTAAGGTTTCCAATTTATATTTTGGTCTAACATTGATGTCTTTTGTTTTTATTTCCTCTTACATCTATTTTTCTAGTCGACTGTAGTTCGTTTGTAGTATTATATTTGATTTTAGAATATGAAGAAGTCGTTTAATATGGTCCACATATGTCTATTTATATTTCTATATAGTAATTGTTTTAAATTGTTTCTATCATTGTTTTGTTGGACTTATTTTGTTAATTTATGAATGTACATTGATCATGCACTGCAACCTTGAAACCATCCATGTAATGAATTTATGAAAATCAATGATATTCCCCAGATTTATCAATTTTTAATAAATAAATTTCTATTAAAATAATATATTTTATTAATATAGAAGGATTCAATATTCAAATTTAAATTGGAAAAACCAATTTACAATTTGGAGATTAATGAGGAGAGGTTGATGTTGAAGGTTCTAGATATATGCAATTTAATTAAGGGTTTAATTTTGGTGAAAAAATTATGTTATTTTACAAATATAGACATATATATGTAATATATAAGTACAACCTTCTACATTTAGTTGATTATAAGGTATGGGATATATTTTAATTATCCATATTCAAATATCAATCTTAGTTATCAAATTTTAAAAGTGAAATATTTCATTACTCTATAGAAGAAGAAACTATTCATAATATTATATATATTTATGGTTTTTATTATTAATTTTTCATTTATAAAACTATTATATTTATATTTATGATTTAAATTTATGATTTATTCTTATTTCATTACAAGTTCATTCTTGGAAAACATATATATGTAGGTATTATACTCATTATTTTCCACCTGTTATACAATTATTTTTATACTTATGGTGTATATGTATTATATTATTTTCAAAAACCTCCATGTCTATATTGACAATATATGTGTTAATATATATATATGTACATATTATTTTTAAATTACAATTTTTATATTTATTTCGTATTAAAGATATTTTAAAATATATATATACCTATATAATCTTCAAGATTATAGATAATACTATATTAATTATTCACAATTAACCAGATATTATTCTATGTATGAATTAGAAATTAAGAATACAGATATTTCATCATGTCATATACATGAACCACAAAAATCATGATTATGGACATATTTCATTTCTTTTTCATGATGTTTAATACATTAATAAATAAATATATACAAATATTTATATATATATTTATATTAATATATGCATGATAATTGATTAAACATTTCATTTATTTTGACTTAATGAAAAATGGATTTCTATGATATTATTAATGAAATTATAAGTACATTTATGCTAAATAACCTTCCATGTAAATATGAAAACTCAAGTATCAATATATTTGGTTATACCTTGTATAACTATTTATTTTATATTATGGTTTATATTTTAACATTTAATTACAAATATAAATGTATGTGTATTTATTGTTTGGTTAATTTTTTTTAAAAAAAATACACCAGTTGAATCATATATATATATATATATAAGTAAAGAAACATGAAAAGTTTTTTAAAAATATAGTCACTTGAACATTGTCAATATTATAGGGAAATGGAGCGTGAATCGATCCATGATCTTTTGGATAACCTCAAGACATTCAGGAATTTTTTAATTATCCTTGTGTATTTTGTTTTCAATATCCTCATTAGTGATTTTCCAAAAAATCAATTGAATATGTTTAAAAAATCATTAAATATTTTTAAATTTTAAAGGAATGATGTAATTTTACTGTATATGTAATTTATATAATTTTTTCAAAAGGTATTTCTAAATATATTCTTGAAATAATTTTTCGAAGATATATATTTATTTAATTTATCAATAATATTTAAAACCCCTTACTAGGAAATTTATTTCTCACCCTATGTTTCAAATTTATTTTCATCGGATTAGAAGTATTTCATTAAGGTGGCATAGCACACAATGTATGTTGTTTATTTCCATTCATTCAATACAGTTTTTTATTTTTCAACGCATGTATCTAAATCTCTTAAACCTATGATAGTAAATGTTCATTGATTTTAATAAGTGAAATGTATTTTCATATCCGCTTTTATAAAAACATAGACAACATTTTCTTATGAAATGAAATCGTAAGAGTATGTTTAGGTTGTTACATCGCTCAGATGGTAAATTGGGTATATGTACACAGATATGTATATGGTTAGGTACTATAGTACAATAGAACATTGTTTGGTATGTAGAGAGGATGAGTAGGACACAACCAAATCCAAGTAATCATATAGACATCATGTAGTCCACCTACACGGTGTGTACTACTAAATCAGATGGATTCATGTTGGTTCCTGGGACACAGCCATGCAATGGAGAGAGACCACAAACCATGTGAACCCCCTCATAGGTCATGTACATCATGACCCATTTGGGGAAATCTTTGAAGATCAGTATCTCTTTCATTTAAACTTGGATTTTTTTATGAGTAGAATATCTTAATTACTTTCCACATAAAACAAGATGATTTCTTCAGTTTAGGCTTTAGAGATATGATGTAAAACATTTCGGAGCATGATGCTTGACTAGTGGACACTAAAAGACAGTAGTGAACACATTGGATCATCAGAGACTTTTTAATTGTAACCCTCTTTTGGGGATAGGATGTATTATTTGATGATTTAGAGTGGAACCATATAGTTGGGATGGTCAAGGGACCACAACCTTCTAAGGGGAACCCTCTTGAGGGTCAGGGAATGGGTCCCTGATGACATAGAGTGGTACCCTCCATCCAGGCTGGTCATGGGTCCTCAAATATTTGAGTGGGACCCTCATGCGGGGAAGGGCATGGGTACTCGTTGATATATAGTGGCACCCCCAATACATGTTTGACATGTGTCCTCAAACATAAGAGTGGGTACCCATAATCGGTAGTGAGATGTTTCACGAGGACCTATTTTGATACCCCTATCACATGAGGTTGTAAGTCTTCTACCACGAGAGTAGTACGACCCATCATGAAGGGCATGGGTCCTCTAAAGATACATTTATATTAGTATCCCCATCTACATGGGAATGAGTACTCTACTATGATTTGGTACCATTTCGACTCTATGACATAGATATGAAGCATGGTAATACTTTTATAATTATTTCTTGGTGGAGATGAAAGATACTTTTCATCATTGGGGGGATTTTGGAACCATTGGATAGACTTTTTCCTAGGATGATCTATGAGATAAATATACCATTAATATCTCATTTCATCTACTTTGACTAAATATAAATATTTACATATATTCTAATTCTTCTATATCCACAAAATGGATTGTTCTACACTCTATAGAGGATATACGTAGATACACGAGGTATTCCATGTGACACCCATGTTTATCCTATTATTGTAGGATGAGACTACACTCCTTATATTAGTGTAGAAGACTCTACATTTATTTAATAAAATCCTTGTATTATCCCCATTTATTTAGATGATATTAATTTCATTATTGGTTTGGTTGATCTATATAATTTTACTATACCTTTTACTATTTACTGTCATCACTTTCAACTAGTATCTCTTACCTCTCCCCCATAAGCTTTTATGGTGTCCTACTCGATATTTACATACTCATCCCTTCTTCGTCTTTCCTGCTTGTGTTGTTTCTTATGAAAATAGTGGATAGGTCGATCATGAAACCATATTTTCATATAGATACTAGGTGATTTTACCACTAATGTAGGTCATGGCATGGGAATTAGGAGATGAGCTCACTAAAATATTTACTTTTTCAGTTTTGTTATGTTGGGACACATTAATAGTTGTGTGTGTATTTTCACATTAATATTTCAAATTACACAATTGTATGTTTTAATTATCTAAAGTTCAATACATTATTAGGTTAAATTATATAGATGATTCATTTCTTAATATTTTCCTATGCTATTTTCTATTTATATGTATTTGTTTGTGTACATTTACATAGAAAAATGCCTCCTAAGTTAGTTGATCCTTCAGTACTTGTCACCACCCACTAGCCTATAGAGGTAAGGATTGTGTAGCTATGGTTGGAGTCCCATATTGGTTCGGGTTGTGAAAGATTTTTATTATAGAATTTAAATTCCTTATCACATTTTCCCAACTATCCCCTAGAAGTGGATTTTGATGGGTTTAAGGAAATAGTGGTGACATTTCTCGAGTGAGACTCTCTGGCAAGGGAATCTAGTGATGATGTGGTGTCTAATTTATCCATTCACTAATTCAATGAATAACTTTTCTTCGACATAGAATGAAAAGACATTTCTTGTATTGATAAATGGTACATGCATTGTATTAAATTTATTCATTGAATATAATTCATTATTCAAATCCCCATTATTAATGAAATATATTTTTTCTCTTCTTGAATGAGGAATTTCTCAATCACTTACCAGATGCCACTATGAAAATATCCACCTTGTATACCAGGTCTGAATTATAATGAAGGTTTGATAGGTTATGATGAATCTAATCAGTTTCCATCCTAGAAGCCTCTCTGTCTAGGTAGGAACGGAGAGACACCTACAACTATCTTGTAGTGGATAATTACACCATAGAAGACTAACGATGTGTGTATTATTAGCACACCTGGTGAGTTATTGCACTATAGGCTGTTGAGGTACCGTGATGAGCAAATTCCAATTCAAGAATAGTAATTCTCGTGATTTAGTGATATGAGTTTCTAGACATGTGCAGATCCTAATTGATTAGATGTATGCATTTGAAATGAGATCTCTTCGTAGTCTAGTAGTTTTTTCTTGTAGTTTTAGAATATGAAACAACCATTCTATGGGTGAATTTTATATTCTATTGGATATAGATCACCCAAGTATCATGTTGATCTAGACTCCATTCTTTGGAGGTTGAGGAAAGGATTAATTTTGTGGCTTGGATACCCTGCTGTGTTATGAACCCATTCAATGGTTTTCTCGATAGTGATACCTCTCCATGATGACAAGTTCGTCAGTAGATTCCAATGATGGCGATGTTTTGTTATGAAATCAAACATGCGATAGAGAGGGACACTACCCCCCCCCCCCCCCCATCGAGTCACATCCTAATAATGATATTTAAAAACATGAGGTAGAGTCAGCGTCACCTATAATGGATAGTTTCAATGTGTGGTGGATGACCCCCTTTTAATCACATCATTCGGATGTGATGGGGTGTTAGAGTAGGCCCATAGATGGGGATAAAATGATGGAATTGTAAAATATGATCTCACATAATATGATACTTCTAGGTTGGAAGCTCATGTGTGGTTAATTTTATGACATATTTCATTATTTCTCTAGATTTAGTTGTTAGCACAGATTTATATGATACATTTTCCCCATTAAATTCCCCAGTTCAAGGTCAATCTATAGCATAAGAGTTCCATTTTTCATGACCCTTGTGTTAGAGTCCCCATAAAAAGGATTAGTGGTTGCAGGATCCTGCATATAGGATTTCATTACCTAGCAATGGGAGAGAGATCATACCAAATATCTCTATAATTTCGTGAGAAAATCTGATATTTTCTTTAGTATAGAATAGTCATCGAAAGATCCCAGATTCGATGATTTCTTCCAATGAGTTTGATAGTGGTTTCAATTTATGGGATGGAGTTCTCCTCATTGAGGAAGAGTGATCCCCTGATAGAGCAGAATGCATTCATTTTTAGGTGGTTACATCTCATTGATGTGTTGGCTATAATAATATGGCGATCCAAGATTAAAATACATGGATATTAGATAATTTTTTCAAAATAAATAAGTTATTACACCAAGTGACTCCTAAAGACTATATTAGGTTTGTGCATTTTGAAACATGGAATAAAAAGATCATTTTTAGTGAAATATCTACAATGTTTCTTATAATGATCTTACCCTTTTGTATACCAGCATAAAACCTTTCCTTATAACCTATTAAGAATATAACCTAAAATTTGTGAGCTCAAATGATCGGTAAGGGTATATAGAGGGAATATATAAAAATATAATGAGAATAAGGGAATGAGATAATGATCGTTAAAATAGAAGATAAAACATTGATGTAAAAATAACATGTAATAAATATCATTAGATTATAAGACATGTGTTATATAGGGATAAAGAGAAGAACACATGTAATTGTAATATAAGAATAAGACATTAAATTTTCGACAGACACATAATCAAATAATATAATTTCAACTGTTTTCAAGGCATTTCTTCCAAGAAAATCAGACTTTTATAGGTTCACTCACCATACCATCTTGGTAGATATGGTTAACTATCATGGAAATTATAGAAGTATGATTTCACTTCCCTTATAATCATGGTAGACATGGTTCACTCTCATGGTCATATTTGTATTCAAGGATCACTCTCAAGACAATATTAGTCTATCTCCTGAGATATAAATCTTTACCCAATTCAATGGAGGGAGATATAGGCCTCACCCATCTCATAATGAAATAATACATACATATGCCCCATGATCACAAAGAATCATATCATAACATAATAAATATTCAAAGTTTCATAAAAAATTAATCATATCCACACCTGTGAAAAAAGATAAATGTTTAATTATTAGTTTATCAAAAGAATGACCTTTTAATGCAAATGGGTCTGAAAACATATAACTGATGAAAGAGAAATGAGTTTTCATAAATATCATTTCTTCAACAAAAAACCCATGTAATATAAAAAAAATCATAAATATTATTCCATAATAAACAAAAAACATTTATATAATAAGAATCATAGCATGACTCATATCCCATGTAAAACATAAGTAACATTAAATAATGTTATCATATATGGAAAATAGTTTTGAGTGATAAATTTAATATGATTTTTTAGGAAAATATCCTTTATTCTTTGAAAACACTTTCTTTTATTAAAATGAAGCACAATATTAAAATAAAATTTTTTATTTAAAAATAAACATTTTATCTTGTAAAGGAAGCTTCAAATCATTATGTTTTTATTATGGTGGGAAATTACAATCATAACGTACAATAAGAAAAACAACATTCTCCTACTTTTACCAAAAAAATCACAAAGTACATCATTTGGAAGATGAAAAAAATTTCTTTTCAAACCATAAAGTAAATGTAAAAAATGGGTAATGATGACATTAAACATATATATAAGTCAATAGTAAATAAAATTTTTTAAATCATTTCTAGATTTCATGGTTGTGGATGATAAATATTCCCCTACGGAGGCCTAAAATGATATAATCTCAAATAAAGAAGAAAATGTTAAATTAATAATCATCCCATTATAATCAGTAGAATCGTATGCCTCATGAAACAAATAAAATTATAAGGAAATGATAATAACATAATATTCTAGATAATATTCATTAATGAAATTTATTGAAATTATATACATCATGTATAATAAATAAAAATTGTATAAGTTATGTGTCCACATAAATAAATAAAAGACTAGTAATCCACTTACTACATGAGTAACATTAGAATCATGAAACCCATGAAGGAATAAAATAAATTTAATATTTTAATACCATAGAATAAGGGAGATCAATGTTATAACATGTCATATGAAATTATATACACTACACAAAAGAAGAGAGTGGTGAATATGAAATGTATCTCATGGAAATAAAAAGTGAGATGGAATTTCTATACATTATGTTTTTACAAATTTTATACATAATAAAAAATAATGTATATTAAATATATTTGTATTATACCACTACCATAGAATAATGGTCGTATATAAATACCATATATGATTAATGTATGGAATAATATTACTAATTTTTTAATAATTCCATGTTAATGTAACATTATGGGTAACATATACTTAATTTTTTGTTTTTATTTTTACTTGTTATCATTGGTCAACTAATAAAGATAAAGATTTAATCATATCCAAAAATATAATAATTATATCACTATGATATATATATATTTATATATATATATATTAATAATTTAAGTTTTCATATTGATTCATAAATGATAGAGGTAGAAAATAAAATATATCCATCATAGAGACGATAGACCATACATATGTCGGAATATTGTTTTCATTTTATTTCAATATTAAAACCAATGAATATTTATAATAAATTGTCATTATAGAATAATTTAATGCTATAAATATAATATATATTAATAAAATTCATCATTATTATTACCCATGTAAAATATAGGTGAATAATCAAACCCACTCCATCTTTGAAATGGTAAGTTATATGTATGCCCGATCAACTTGATTGTTTTCCCATAATATTAGATGGTAAAAGATAGATATAAAATTATTATTAAAGAATTATAATTATTTTATAAATATCAAATATAAACATTATACCCATGATAATTCTCACTCATAAAACAGGGTGATGAAAAATATATTACACTATAGCATAGAGATGGTAGGTTGTACATACACACATGTAGTGATTGTATTTTTCATTGAATGGATAAAAGGGGAAATATAGTTTTTCCACAATAAATATAAAATCTAAATATATAGTATATAGTGATTTCATTACATTATTATGTATAAAATTTATTAATGGGATGTATATGTATAAAATAACATTAATGTGTTGGTAAAACAATTACCTCCTCCTCAGTGGAATTCCTTTATATATATTCTCAAGAGATCTAGAGTTGGTATTATTCGAATACTAGGACCTCCAAATCATGTCTATGTATGTTAGTAGGATACATATATTGGGGTTGTTCAGGGTAGAAGGCTCAATGTGCAGTGAGGATGTGGTAGAGGAGGATCCTTTTTATAATTGTGGCGAGGGGAACATTTGGAAGCACTTAAAATATTAAAATTTAACATGAAAATTCTAGATAAAAAACATACAAATGGGATATAAATGAATTGGGGAATTAACTTGGGACCATATAATTTCTACCATTTGATTATTTTACATTTTTCTATTTTTAACAATTAAATAAAATATCATTACAATCAAATTTGATACATTTTATTTAATTTTACATTAAATGCATTATAAAAAAGTCAGAATTAGAATATATTGATTTTGGACATCTATATCATATTTTATATATCTATAATATTTATTAGACACATTAAATCATCAAAAATATATGAAATTTAATATAATTTATATTAGTTATTTTTTTCTTTTTCAATAAATACATTTTAGAAATGATGAATTTTATGTTAATTATATAATAAAGAAATTAAAAACAGAGTTATATAAAAATTAAATTTAATTACGGGGAAAATAGAAATCTAGATTTGTTCATATCATTATTATTTCCATATTTGTAAATATAAATGTTATTAAGTATAAGAGAGTGATATTTTTTAATAATCACTAGATTTAAATAATATATAATTTATTGGTATAAACATGTTTTAATAAAACAAATCCATTTCAATATTAAGGTAATAAGGGTAGAATCCTATTCATCTAATAAATTTTGGACATGTTTCTATTTTGTTTTTAATCCTTAACATGTTGTTTTAACACATAGTAAAACCTTTTACCTCTTAGTGTGATATCAATTAATTTATACATTACGGGTTAATAAAATTACTATAAAATCCTAAATATATCATAAATAGTTTATTGATGAAATATATAACCTCATTCTAGTTATTTGGATGAATTTTAATTTTTTATGATTTTTATATCATTTAATAAAATTTTGATTAATTTAAAGTATTAACTATTTAAATTGTGATAATATTATTTATTTTTCTTCTTAAAAAAATCATAAAAACATGTAATCTTCGAAAAAAACTAATATATAACTAATTTGTAAAATTTAACTATAATGAATTTTTATATCACTGATTATTATGGATTATATTTATTTTAATATGTTTAATATTACTTATTCAATATTTCAATTAATTAAAATAATACTTCATCATCATTATATAAGACATTAAGCAATTATTTATTTTCTATACATTAAAAATAAATTACTACGATAAAGATAATAACTATATCATTCAAATTAATAGTTATTGTCAAATTTGTATGTGTTATAGCCCTATAATCAAATTTTTATAGTTATAAAATATATGAGTTTTCATTTTTAACTTATCTTAAAATAAAATATAATAAATGTTATATTCTCACCCTAGTTTTATTAAAAAGGTTATATTGTTTTCCAAATAATTATTTTTGTCAAAATCATCCAATCCAATGAAATTAGAAGACTATTGTTGTAATTGTATGATATTATAATATTATTGTTACCTTTAATTAACTAATTTACAATTAATCGTGGTAAATATAATTTTTTACTAAAGTTAGTATTTATAATATCCCAAAATTATGATTTTCCTATTATAATAAATATTTATTTCTTATTAAAACCATGTATATTAGGTTTTCAAAATTCAACTCACAAAATCTATGAAATTATGTTTAATTATAATCCAAAAGATGTGGTGAGATGGTAGGTAAAAAGAAAATTTCGAATTTTGGAAAATTTTCATATCTAATTTCAATATAATTTTGTTTCTAATAACCTAAATTGGATTAATATATATATATATATATATTATTTTAATATTTTTAATATAAAATTAAATCTAATGTACAATAATTATTCAAATTAAGAGGTATCATTAAATTGTAATATAGCATTTTTACTATTTATCAAGAAATAAATCATCTCATAAAAATAATAAATAATTCACCCTATTGTAATTTTGACATTATATATTCAAAAATGATTTATTTTTTTAAGATTATATTTATAATGGTATCTAAAATTAAATTTATCATTGTTCATAGAGGGAAAAAAATTATTTCTTTAAATAAAATAATATTTCTAAACATATTTGGACTTTAGAAAAAAATTATTCATTTCATTTTAAATATGTTTTAATTACATGAAAACCTTATATATAAAATTTATAAATTATTAATTATTAATCATAAAAGTATGTTTAATTTCTAGGTAATAACTATCTTATTCTAAATAATTATAATAATAAAGAGCAGTTTCATATATACTCATTTTTCCATCTAATGCGAGCCAAGTTAGTGTTGTATATAACACAAGAATTGGATGGTGTACTGTATAATTTCATCCAAGAGTAGTTCATTTATATAATAAAAAATTTCAATATAAATTTGTTATTTAAGTAAAAAATATCAAAAAGATAAAATTAATTCAGAAATATTATTTCACAAATTCTCATGTAGTCACAATCTACCCCATGTAAAAAGAATTTCTCCCTATAAATTTATATATATTATTAAAAGGAATAATACCTGAAGGATTCATTCATAGAAACCCATAACATACAAATGAATTCCATAAATTCATTTTAAAAGGAAAATTGTCAAAAATAATAGTTATCAAAAGTATATCATTACTAGGTGTCTACATAAGAAGACATAGGATAAGATTTTGAAATGGTGGAAAGTCAAAATAATCACAGAGATTGAAAAAGCTAACTGATCAAAAGAAGGTGGGTGATCAAGAAAATATTATCTTTATAAAACCATTAAACCAATGAAACATGAATGGGTCATTTATATAATCAAAAATATTATAACATGACAATCTTTTTACGTCATAATATTCTTTCAAATGATAAGATATTTTCATGAGAATAAATTCTTACATGATTTCAGCTAAATGTCACCCATTTCCATATTTGATCATTTTCCACTTAATATCTTATTCTATGAAATGAAGATGAATTTATTAGTCTGGAATCATTAGCATATAATAATACCATTAAATATAATGATAGGTCATTATATATTTAATTATCACAAAAAATAGGTTAAAACATGTTATCAAATATTCATAAGTCCAACTATAGAGAGATAATGCATTAATATTTCCAAATAAGTTTAACATAAAATCCCCAAAAGTGGATAAATTTGAAATCCTTCAAAAATCATAAAATACAAATCATTATAAAGAGGTTCCCAAAATCATCTTAACATTTATCTCTGATATACCATTAGGATGTTCATGGTGGTCATAATCCAAACATGTTAATATCAAAATGATGTATTCTATTAAAATATTATAATAGCCTCAATTACCAAACATCCTTATAGAAAAAAAATCCTTTTTTCTATATTGAAAAGTTAATTAGATATATTCCATAATTAAAATTTTTTTAAACATCATCCATGATAAATAAACCCATGTTTTTAAAAAATCAACAATCATTTTAATTATAACCAATATTATCCATTTTACATTATCCATATCGATCATCTCAGTAACCAAGAAAAATACAATTGTCTCCACATCTTGAAAAAATTACAATTTACCTACCCATAATAAAAAAAATTGCATTTACCATGAATCAATTTACGTTTTCTTTATAACCATTGAACTTGTCCTTTTCCATTCTTAATTAAAAACTTATAATGAAAATACTTATATATTTCATGATTCATATTATATAATACTTGAATTACAAAAAAATACACTTTAATCAACCATATTTAGTCTTAACTTATTACTCATGCTTCATCATCTTATTCATTACATGAATATGAAATTTGAATCATGTATTAAGGTTCCTAAACCTCAATCTGATCATGCTACTTATGTTTAATGTAAACAACATCGTAAGATCCTCTTATACATTTCTCATATCTTTCAAGATATCAATATCTTCAATAGTATAACCTACAATTGTAACACATTATTGATTATATTCATGATATTTCCATATAAGAGATCAATTTCATAATTCACGCACATTAAAAATATTAATATTTCAATGTTAACCATGTTTCTTCTAGTTTCGTCTATTGACTAAGACCAGAAAGAAAAATGTGTGTAAAAGTTTTCATAGATAAAAATCACATAACTATGTTAAATTATTTATAATATCTCAATATATGAAACCCTAGGTTTACTAATTTGTTATTAATTATAGTTACCAAAATTCATGGATTTTAATATATAGATAAGAATATCCTTAGGTACATTCCTAGACATATCCTCATAAATATCTCTATGGTTTTCAATAATTTTTCCACATCATAGTGTTCAATTATTGACTAAACTGTTTCTCTGATATAAACTATAATGACCCAAGATTGATGTACACGTATATTACTACACTTTTTCTAAAATACATAAAACATTAAAAAAAATAAACTCACAAAAATAGTATTAGTTTAGTTTCTTTGAAAACATGGAACAAAATTATAGTCTATTGAAAGATCATAAGTGTTTCTCATAATGATCTTCCACTTTATAAACCCCACCTAAAACCTTTATTTATATCTTAAGGAATATATAACATAAAAGGGATGAGATAAAATGATCAGTAAGTGTATACAAATGATATATGTAGTAATATCATCAGAATAACGGTATGAGAAAATGATTATGAAAATAGAAGATCATACCATGTATATAAATGATCAGATAATAAATATATGCTCTTAATAATATTTTAATCAAAAGGGGATCAAAATAATAAACCATGAAAGCCTAACATAATAACAATACAAGAAATTTTTGTTAGGAACATAATCATATAATATTTTTTTAAGAGTAGTCAAGGTATTGTGTCCAATTCCATTGTAGTAGTATATTTTTACTCCCCATACCATTTTGTCTCTCATGGTTCACTCCCATGGCCATATTATTAATATGATTTCACACCCTATACCATATTTTTCGTCTTGGATACCCCCCATGGAAATATTATTATCAAGGATCACTCCCAATACCAGCTTATTTTATCTCATGAGATACAAATATTTACCTAATTAATTAGAGGGAGATAAAGGTCCCACCAATCAATTAATTAAATAACACATACATATTCCATTAGATCATAATCAATCATATCATAACCAATGAAAAGTAATTTGTGTCACAAACATGTAATCATATCATAACTATTGTAAATGTTAAAAGTTTTTTAATAATCTTATTTAAATTATAACATTAGAATGGATGTGGGTTTCAAAAAACAATTCCTATAAAAGGGAAAAAAATTTTCATATAACTAAATCCCTGAAAACATAACCCATGGAAATTAATAGGTTTCAAAAATATTACTCCATAATAAACAAAAATAATTTATAAAAAGAATTAAAATGGTAGAATTGAATCATATTCCATGTAAAACAGAAGTTACATCGAATAATGTTATCATGGGTGGAAAATAATACTGAAAGATCTATTGAAAATAATTCTTGAGGAAAATATCTTGTCATCCTTGAAAAGATAACTTTTATTAACATTCCATGAAATTTTAAAATAAATCATTTTATATGAAAATGAAATTTTCAACTAGTAAATGAGGATTCATTTTATTATTTCAACATTATGAAGAGAAATTAATTTCATTACTTTTATCATAAAAAACATTATTCTCATTCTTTTACTAAAAATTCAAAAAGTAACTCATTTGTAAAATGACAAGAGATTTGTCTCAAACCACACAGTTAAGGTCAAAATGGGTAAATATGAAATCAAAAATACATAACATAATAATAAATTGTAACATCCCCAAATGATAAAGGGTTAAATGACTAAATGATATGACTCATGTCAACATGGTGCACCTTCCTTTTCAGGAGCCTGTCTGATTAGAACTCCAAAGTTAAGCATGCTTGGCCTGGAGTAGTAATCAGGATGGGTAACCTCATGAGAAGTTTCCCAGGGTGTGTGTGAGTGAGGAAAAAGCACACTAGAAAGGACATGTGTTGGAATGTGGGGACATTCATTAGTCAGATGATCCGTTCAGGCATATGGATGGACCCTAGGGTGGGCCCTACGTGTCTGCGGGGCAACTGGTGGTACTAGGTGGGACAGAACCGGACGGCCATGTTAAGGCGGGGTGGTTGTGCTGTCACCGGGACCCGGTTGTAACATTTGGTATAGAGGGAGGCTACCCAGCCTTAAGTGCGGTGCACTGCCTGGGTTGAGATATAGGTCCCACAACGAGGGCGTTGTGCTCTAAAGGGGGGATGATTGTAACATCCCCAAATGATAAAGGGTTAAATGACTAAATGATATGACTCATGTCAACAAGGTGCACCTTCATTTTCGGGAGCCTGTCTGATTAGAACTCCAAAGTTAAGTGTGCTTGGCCTGGAGTAGTAATCAGGATTGGTGACCTCCTGGGAAGTTTCCCAGGGTGTGTGTGAGTGAGGACAAAGCACACTGGAAAGGACATGTGTTGGCTTGTGGGGACATTCATTAGTCAGATGATCCGTTGAGGCATGTGGGTGGACCCTAGGGTGGGCCCCACGTGTCTGCAGGGCAACTGGTGGTACCAGGTGGGCCAGGACCTGACGTCCATGTTCAGGCGCGGTGGTTGTGCTGTCACCGGGACCCGGTTGTCACATAAATCATTTTTATCAAACATAGATATGGATGATAAATATTTTATTTCATAGAAATTAAATGAATCAATACTAAATATTTAATAGATATTGAAATAAATATTCATCACATTCCAATCGGAATAATTGTTTGAATTAGAAATGAAAAAAAATTATAAGGATATTAAAATATCATAATATTTTAGAAATGAATCATAAATTAAAATTGGTAAAGATGAAATTAAAAATACATAATATAATAATAAATTGTAACATCCCCAAATGATAAAGGGTTAAATGACTAAATGATATGACTCATGTCAACAAGGTGCACCTTCCTTTTCGGGAGCCTGTCTGATTAGAACTCCAAAGTTAAGCGTGCTTGTCCTGGAGTAGTAATCAGGATGGGTGACCTCCTGGGAAGTTTCCCAGGGTGTGTGTGAGTGAGAAAAAAGCACACTGGAAAGGACATGTGTTGGCCTGTGGGGATATTCATTAGTCAGATGATCCGTTCAGGCATGTGGGTGGACCCTACAGTGGGCCCCACGTGTCTGCGGTGCAACTGGTGGTACCAGGTGGGCCAGGACCTGACGGCCATGTTAAGGCGGGGTGGTTGTGCTGTCACCGGGACCTGGTTGTCACATTAATCATTTTTATCAAACATTGATATGGATGATAAATATTCTATATCATAGAAATTAAATGAATCAATACTAAATATCGAATAGATAGTGAAATAAATATTCATCACTTTCCAATCGGTATAATTGTTTGAATTAGAAATGAAATAAAATTATAAGAATATGAAAATATCATAATATTTTAGAAATGAATCATAAATTAAATTTCTGTGTATTATATACACCGCATAGAAGAAAAAATTAGAGTGTAATACTTGAGTCCGACATTATTAAAAGATTGAATAGAAACCCCCTTACTATATGAGTAACATCATAATCGTTAACCCCATAAAATTATAACATCATTTAATTTTTTAATATAATTAAATATAGGGAATTAATTATGTAGAATGTCATATTTCATTATATACAGTAATCAAAAGAATCGAGTTGTGAATATGGAATATATCTCTTAGAAATATAATGTGAGTTGAAATTCCCTTACATTTAGTGCTGACTTCCTTCGCACACATTAAAACCTAGTATATATAATATATATGTTTTTTATAAAACTAAAATATAATCGTGGTAATCTAATTAAATTAAGGGAATTAATTATGTATCATGTCATATTTCAATATATACACTAATCAAAAGAATCGAGTTGTGAATATGGAATGTATCTCGTAGAAATAAAATGTGAGTTGAAATTCCCTTACATTTGGTGCTGACTTACTTCGCACACATTAAAACCTAGTATATATAATATATATGTTATTTATAAAACTAAAATATAATCGTGATAATATATATATCAAATATGATTTAAATGTTACCTAATATAACTCATTTATTTATAATTCCATGTTAATGTCACAGATAGGGTAATATCATGTTACTTTTTCTTTTTTTGTTTTGTGTTGTTATAATTTTTTCCCTAACATAGATCACAATTAAATCATATTCGGAATGATAGTAATGATATAATTATAATTTAATTATATATTAATTATATATGTATTCATATTAATTCATTAATTATATATTTATATATATATATAATAAAATTAATCGTTCATGTAGGCGTTATGTCATACGTATGCATGAATGTTGATTTTATTTTATTTTCATATTAAAAGAAAAAAAGCTTTGTAATATATTGTCATTATATTATCATTTTTATGATATATTTATATAATATATATTCATAAAATCAACCCCAATTACCATCCATGTTAAATATAGGTGAATAATGATTCACATCAAAATGTGGAGATGGTAAGACATACGTATGCACATGTAACAATATCATTTTTGAAAAGTAATAGTTGTTAAAAAGGTAGAAATTATATTATTATTGTAGAAATATAATTTTATTATAATTAAAATATAGAAGATTTATACCAATCATATTTATCACTCATGAAATATTGTGTTAAAAAACATATTACACCGCAGTATGGAGATGGTAGGTCGTACATACACAGAGGTGGTGATTTCATTGTTTATAGTGGATAAAAGGTAAAATATGGTTGAAACACAATCCTAAAGAAAATCTAAAAATATTGATGATACTTGATTAATTAAATTGGTATGGAAGCAACATTTTAATAGGATATAGATGAAGAAATTAACGTGAATGACTTGGAAAAAAATTACCTCTTCATTAGTAGTCTTTGTTGAGATCTATTCTCCAAGGATCTATAATGTATCTTTTTGGGTGACCAAGACCTAAAGTACTTTTCTAGGTGTATTTTTAAGAGACATGTTCAGGGATTTTTTGATATAGAAATATCAATGCGGCATGAGCCTGTGAGGGAGTAGGTGGTCTATTATAATTAATTTGAGTTGAATATTTATAAATTCTCAAAATATTAAAAATATAATAAGTCTAATGTAGAGCCCAAAAAATCCAAATGGGATATAAATTAATGGTGGAATATAATTTCGACTATATCATATCCCCTTTATGTTTATTTTACATATTTTTATTTATAATAAATTTTTAATATATTAATTCAATGAAATCTCAATACTTTCAAATTTTATACTATTAATTTTATTTGACATTAAATAAATCATGATAACGTGTGAATTATAATATAATAACTTCCAAAGATTTTGAAATATCTTATAGATCTATACAAATATGTATACACATTACCTAATAAATTATATATCAAAATTAATATTATTAAAATAAATTATTTATTTCTGCTAATTAAATAATTATTCTTTAGGAATTGAAGATTCGTTTAATGTATTTATATAATAAAATATTAAAAATAAAATTTTATATTGAAATTAAATTCAATAGGATCAAAATACACATTTATATTCATTCATAATTTGATTTTAAGCCTATGGAAATACATATATGATATTAAATAAAAGAGAGATATATTTTTTAACTGTCGTAGACTTTTAATAATATATAAGTTATTTACCTAGAAATGGGTTTGTTAAAAAACTCCATTAAGTTGTTAAGGTTATTATTATTGAATACCCTTTATGCAATAAAATTTAGAGAATTTTTAATTTTATTTTTCCTTATATTATTTGAACCCCTGTTTGACCCCATTAAATCTTACAATGATATAATTTAATATATACATTACGGGAAATATAATTATTATAAAATTCTAAAAGAACCACAAATTGATCATTTATGACATATATAACCTTATTATAGTATGTTCGCTGATGTTTAAATTATATTTATTAATTTTATATCATTTAATAAAATATTTCTTATATTTAATGTATCATTTTTAAATTTTGTAACTATTCTTTATTTATCATTTTATTAATATCATAAAAACAGGATATATTCTAACCATCACAACTAAAATATCATTAAAAAGCGATGGTTACCAATAAATGTTTTTTATGTCATTAATTATTTTGGTTTTTAATTTCAATATTTTGAAGATAATTTATTTGATATTTCTATTAAATAAACAATTAATACATCATCATTTTAAGCCTCTAAGATAAATATTTTTTCCCTAAAAATTAAAAATTATATACAATGATTAATATAATCATTTTAATATTCAAATTAAAAGTAATAGTTGTATATATATTTGGAATATCCCAATATAAAAAATGTTATACATCTTATAAAATGATAATGGAATATTTATATTTTCTATAAATAAAATATAATAAATTTCATATTCTCAACCAAGTGACATAAAATATTTATAATCTCGTCCCAATGATGATTTTGGTTAGAATCCATAAATCGAATGAAATTAAGACAAGTGTTGGGGAAATTTTATAATATTAAAATATATTTTTACCTTTAATTAACATATTTACCATTAACCATGGAAAATAATTTTTTTACTTAATTTACTATTCATAATATACCAAATTTATGTTGATCTTATTGGAATCCAAATATCAAACTGATTACTACCGTTTATTTATATTTTTAAATATTTAATTCATAGAATGGTTAAATAATGATTAATTCTAATCCCGCATTTATGGTGAGAATGATGGTAAAATGATTGTTCAAAAGATCAATAAATTTTAATATCTAATTTCAAAATAAAAGAGATTTCAACAACATAAATTAGATTAATATATTTATAATTGATATATTGTGACATTAATAATAAATTTATATTATAATAATTATTTTAATGAATAGGTAGTTTATAACTATGATCAAGTATTTATTATTACTAAACAAAAAATGAAACATCTCAGAAAAAACAAAAATTAAAACTAATTTAATTTTCAAATTATGAATTGAAAAATAATGTTTATTTTATCAAATAATATTTTTATGAGTAAAAAAAATTAATTTTTTTATTGTTCTTAGAAGAACATAAAAATAAGTTCTTTTAAGAAAAAAATATTCATACACATACAAGGACATTACCATAATTACTATTCATATTACCATATTTAATATCTACTTTATAACTATCTTGTTTTAAGTATTAATAATAAAAAAATTTGTTTCAACAAAACATTGTTTTCCATGTAACATAATCCAACTCATATATTCTTATACTGAAAACAGAAATTTGTGATACAAATAGTGTAACCCAAACTGATTTCATTTACATAATAACATGAATCCATATTCTGTGTTGAGTGATGTCAAAAATATCAAAACCATTAATTTAATTTTAAAAAATCAATAAATATATTTGGGTTACATATTACCCATGGATTACATATTTTGGCTAGGACCTATCCAGTCCATTACTTTGTTAAAATATGGTGTTTGAGGTGTTTCAGGAGGTCAAGGTAACATTTCCCCAACAGTTTTCCAAATTTCCAGTTCTGTGAACAGTGTTTCCAGTTTTATGAACAGTAACGGTTGGTGTACAATGATTCACAGATCGGATTCACATATCGGTTTCACAGATCGGTTTCACAGATCGATGTCACAGATCGGTGTCATAGATCAGTGTCACAGATCGATTCCACAGATAGGTGTCACAGACCGGTGTCACAGATCGATCTCACATATCGGTCTCACAGATCGGTCTCAGAGATCGGTCTCACAGATTGGTTTCATATATCAGTTTCACATATCGGTTTCATAGATTGGTTTCATAGATCAGTTTCACTCGGTTTTAGATATTGGTATCACAGATCAGTTTCATAGATCAGTCTCACAGATCAGTCTCAGAGATCGGTTTTACAGATCAGTTTCACAGATCGGTTTCACAAATCGGTTTCACAGGTCCATTTCACAGATGGGTTTCATAGATCAGTTTCACATATCCGTTTCACATATCAGATTCATAGATTGGTTTCACAGATCATTTTCACAGATTGGTAGGTGTACAGTACGGTAGGTGAACAGTGCTTCCATCTTCCTATAGTTTTTCCCCTTTTGACGTTTTCTTTGTCGTAAAATGATTTTAAAGCCTTATTTTATAGGCTCTTTAGGACGATTCAAATTCCATAAATCCTATAGTAATTATTCTTAAGGCCGGGATGTTTTTACTTGGTCAAACCACATGGGTTTATGCGATCTGTTTTTAATGGAGAATTAACCGGATCTGAAACCATCACCTCATTAAATCTTCAAAATGGACAAGATATCATCCTCCCTTGTTAATCCTCTTTGTTCTCTTCTATGAGACAGTAGAACCATTCAATCTTTCCCATAAGTGTTTCACAATAAAACTCTAGTCCTCGAATTGGTTCCACACTATTTTTATGCAACCAAGCTGTATCGATCAATCTTTGATATAAGGTATGTTGTATCATCGTTCTTTTGGGTTCATCTTCTCTTGTTCACCTTTAAATATTTTATCATGTAATATCCATGCTTCTAATGGATTTTTTTCTTGGGTTTTGGTTGGTGTTGTCTTACCGTGGCTTCCTCGGGTGGTTGCAGTTGTTGTGAGAAGAGGATTGTGACCCGTTGTGAGGATAAAGAATGTGAGGAACGTTTTGAGGTAGGGGATTCGTTGCTTCTCTAATTGATTATGTGTGATCATAGAGTTATCATGATTTAGCCCTTAGATCACAATGAAATTGACCTAATTAAATATTTGAACCAGATAATCAAATTTTTATCGCTCATACGTTATTGCCTCATGATTTGATACAAAGTGTGATATCTTTGATTTCTTTGCTCCACAGTTTGTTCTTGATGGAAATCAGTAAACAAGGTAAACCATAATTAAATGATAAGTTTTGGCTAAAGATAAAGAGGAATGAAAAAGAATCTGGTTCTTGTTGTAATTTGATGTTAATCAAATTGGTTCAATAAGCATGTTTTTGTATTTGTGATAGCTTACTGATTAAGTTTCCCGAATTTGGAACATACGAATTAAATCTGTTAATTCAAGATGGATTGAGGAATTGATTTGTTGATAATTCATTAAAGGGTTCTGAGTTACCCTCTTGTTTGTTAAAGGGCCAAGAGCCCATTGATTTGATGTTTGTTTTCCTGCTGCTTGTGATGTGACGTGATCCTGGATGGTTGTTGTGATACATGGGGGCTAGGAAGCTTTTAGTGGTGGAATTAGATGATGCCTAGCGTGGAGAGATGCATCTATTTATGTATGTGGGTGTCGGCGAGGACACCAGGGTTGATGGATTGGGATGGATGTGATTGTTAGATGCTTGCTGATTCTCTTTGGTTCTTTATCTGCATTACTTTTCCCCACTACTCAAGGCAACTAGTCTTACATACCCTACTTCCGAAAGAGGCGATGACATGCGGTTTACGTCACGTGATTTTTTATTCTACCTTCTCAAGTTAGGATAGGTATATTCTCTTACTACAAGTGGAAAAAACTCGATGGGCAGTACATCTACTCACCGTGTTGAGCCCCTTTGTTTTAGTAGAATTGGATGTTTTTCTAGAATGCATGGTAATATGGGAAAGTAATTCTGAAATGAATGTTTGAATAAATGGTGTTAAACCGTGGGGATGGAGATGCTGGAACATAATGAAAAGGATGTAATTATTAAGGGACAGTCAACCTTGGGTGTGATGCTAATGGAACATGATGTGGAACTGCTCATGGTTAATGTTTAAAGAATTAATTAACGTACAGTGGAACTGATAAAAAGGAATGAAGTAATATAATAAATCTCTTTAAATGGTTGTGTGCTTATAGGATTCATAGTCATAGAAGTAACATCCCAGAGTCTGAGAGATGGTAGATGTAGTTGTGTCTAAGACTAGGTAATGACCATAGTGTGGTTGTGAGTTATAATATATTCTGTACTTTTTATGTTTCTATATGCTACTCCACCCTGTCAGTAAGGGCAGCTGATACCCCAGGGATCTTGAGCCCTAGGGGGGTGTTTTCCCAACATTCTGGTGGGAGGATGAATGGATGACTACACCCTTTGGCCCCTCTCTTCTCTTGGTAGATACTTATTCTAACAAGCACAACAGTTAGATTCACCACATATATGTGTAGAGGGATGTAATGTCTTTTGGTTATTTCACACACATATATTCTGGATATAGTATCCTATGGACTACTATAGGTGTAACGTGTATAGTCTTTGATGTCTTGAGGATCCATACTCAGTGTATGGGATTTAATGGCTTGAGGTATAATACCCGACGTATGATACATGTTATGTGGGCTGTGGTGGATCCCGGAAACTTACCTGGTAAATTTTGGTTGTGAGGATGGTGTGGTGCTTCGCCCACATGTCAGCGGGCAAGCATTTGTGGTGCACGAGGTGCTGATTGTGGAACTTAGCCCAGGTGTCTACGGGCAAGACTTTGTGGTGCACGAGGTGCTCATAGTCGTCGTAACATCCCTTAATAATAGTAGGGAAAATATCTATGGTAAATATATCTTTAAATCAATTATAACGAGCTCTGAATCAGTTTAATTTTACTTCAAATCACTCTAATACTCGGAAAATATTTTTTTCATAAAACTCTGATAAAGTCCTAAATTCAAATATTTGTGGTTGAAAAGTAAAACATAAGTTTCCTTAACATATCAAAAAATTACAAATATAGGGTTCAACTACGTAGCATGAATTCTACAGACATAAGGTTGACAATGTATGGTTTTTCACAAAAGTAAGGCTAATGATCCATACGTTTTTTTCTCGAACCTAGGGTTCCATTGTTACGTAGTGTACTTTTACCATAATTTTTCTCCATGAAAAACATAATGTTATAACCTAAAATAATTCTCTTTATCTATGTGTTTCTTCCAACGTAGGGTTGATAAACCAAAAATGTCGATCCACTACCATAAGATTTAATACAAACATATGGTATGATCCTAACGTTATGTCATTCAGCATACGGAATGAAGATTGATTCTAGGAAATGAAAATCCATGAACAATGTTTTTAGAATATGCTTAAGAGCGGTATGAAAACTTTAACGAATATTTCACATGAGTAAATACATAAATATTATTCCAAAATAATAATTATAAAGAATATAAGATTCTTTAAATACACTTAAAATAAGATCATTAGTAAAATATAAAATATATTTTTGAGAATCAAAATGAATAACATTTATATAGTATTGTTGAGACAATACATGCCCAACAATCTCCCCCTTTTAGATGATCACAAAACCCATAAATTATAACTATAAATGTAGTAACATAATTTATAAAAATGAAAACATAGAGTGAAGTAAATTCGTTTTGACTAAAATATTTTAATTAAAAATAAATGTTTGTATTGATCAAAATTTCTCCCCAAATATTCCAATACATAGAACGATATTTTGAAATGTTTCAAATATTGTGTTTAAACAAATTTATCCCCATTTTTGTGAGATGATAATGAATTTATAGAAATGTATTTAAAAACCATTAATATAAGAATGATTAGAAAGTGAATTGTATAATTAACTGATAAAGGAAATGTAGACTAGATGTTTGAATATTAGAAAAAAATATAAAAGAAGATAAAAATAATGCAATGAAATAATGAAATTTTCATTAATTAGAAAATTTAAAAATACAAAAAGGATGAACATAAGAAACAGAATGGTCACTATAATAATAAATTTTTGGTATGGCTACAAAAGAAGTGGGTAAAAGTTGTAATAGTTATTGTTCTAAGGATTTGGCACTTTATGAAACAAATCCACCAATTCAGCCATCTGGAAGTGCAATTTATTCACCGAAATATCACCCAAGTACATTATTAGACGTCTGGAATCAGTATTGACATGGAAATCCTCCACAAGATTGACTTTAAAAAAGTATTTTAATCTCTTCTCTTTCTTCATAAATAGTTCAAACATTTCTGAAAACTGATTATTAAAATTCTGACACTAGGTTCACTCTGATTCAATTAATCGACAAGAAATTCATGATTTTCCAATAAAACTAATAGAGGAGCATTGTTTCATTTAAAGTCATGAAGACAAGCATTCATGTCTTCCATAATAGATGTAATGTCCTGAAATATTGTAATAAAATCTGGACTGGTTTCATGTGTAGAAGTAGATGTACTGGTCTGATTCATTGATCTTTCCACCAATTCAAACTAATTTACCAAGTACCACATCAAATATAAAAAATCTATCATTAAATTGGCTTCAGATATGATCTTTCCAGTATAATTTAACATGTCATGTAGCGACCCAAAATTGACATACATGGAAGTTACATTACTTTTTCGGAATTCATAATACATAACAAAAACAAACACCCAAGGACGGTAATAGTTTAGTGTCTTGGGAAACTCAGGACATAATCTTCTACTCATGGTGAAAGATCTTCAACATCTCCCGTAAATATCTTCCACATTTTTTTCTTACCTAAAACCATTCTATATATCATTGGGAAAAGAAAAAATATAAAGGGTGAGCTCATATTCTCAGTAAGGGTAAGAATGGAAAAAATAAAACAAACCATATACATTTGAATTTAAAAACATGAACATAATGTTTAAACAAAAAAATCTTGAGCAATGACATAAAACATGGAAGTACGTAAGGCATAGATCATATTGGAACATCAATCAAGATAAAATAACATATGAATAAAACATGTAATTGTGGTAAACCATTATGCACATGATATGATTTCCATAATAGCCAAGGCATTTCTGCCAAGACCATCATAGTGGATAAAGTTCCTTACTTAATTGGGTTTACTTTTCGTTCCAGCGCTGTATTACTGAACCATATTTACTATCTGATCCATCCATGTTTATCTCTTGAGATATAAATATTTACCCAATTCATTGGAGGGATATATAGGTTCCACCCATCTCATATTGAAATCATTCTTACGTGTGCCACAAAAAAATCATAAATCATTCATCATAACCCAATGAATGGAATGGGTTTCATAAACATCATCCCATAATGACATAATCCATATAAAACAAATAGAAATCATTTCATCATAATAAAAATAAAACCATGTAAATAATAGAGACATTATACTTGAAACATAAACATGTTAAATAATGTCATCTTATATGTAAAATTGTTTTTATAAAACACATGAGTTTATTTCATGAGGAAAATATCCTTTCTTCTTCAAAATTATTTTATTTTCTCAAAATTCCAAGAAGTTTTAAAATAAAACTATTTTAATGAAAATAATCATGAAATCTTTTATAGTAATATTCATGAAGAAAAGGCGTTATGAAACCGTAAAAATCTGTTCATGTCGTATAAGTTAAAAAAACATTATTCTTGTACTTTTTCCTGAAAAGTCAAAAAGTACCTCATATGGTGAACAAAAGAAATATTCCTTCCATACTATATAGTAAAAGACAAAAAGTGTTAAACATGAGTTCAAACATTCATGGAAGAATAGTAAACACTTTATTAAAACATTCTTATAAAACATGGACAAAGAAGATAAATATAACCCCAGTAAATATTTACATATAAGCAATCTCTAATAAAAATGAGATTGCAAAATTATCCCTTACCTTATGTCCAATTTCTTATATTTGTGTTTGATGATCCTATATAATGAATTAAATAATTTCACTGACATATTAATGAATCATAGTAATTTTTAATATATCATATATGATTCAATTATGACTTTATAATACCCATTCATTTGTCAATTCCATGTTGAATCAATGTTTTGGGTAATAATCATTTCATGTATCGTATGTATTTGGACATGTTGTTCCAAACACTATTACTTATATAATTATTTTCTTAATTCCAGAATTTAAAACATGATTTACATATCATATATATTCAGTATATATTGATTTATAATAGAGAGATAAATGAAATCAAATACAACGTTCATGGAGATGGTAGGTCGTACGTACGCATGAACATTGTTTTCCTTTCCTTATATAATTGAATGGAAGTAAATAGATGTCATTTATATATATATACATAAACCCAGTAGCATAATTATGTCATATATTTAATTATTATTCAATATGTAATTTATAATCATTCTTTAATAGTTAACATGAAAAATGAATCTCATCGAGTTGTGGAGACGGTAATTCGTACGTACCCACGAGAAATGATATTGTTCCCCTAATTATTTAATGGTATTAGAGTGGATGAGAGAATATCTCAGAATTATAATCCTATTATAATAACCATATATAGTCATTCTTAATACCATTATACCCATCCAAGTAACGTGGTGGTGGAAAACATATTACACCACTGTGTGGAGACGGTATTCCATACGTACGCACGCGCGGTGATTTCGTTTCTCGTAGGATGGATAAAAGGTTAAATAGGAATGTTTCATATTTATAATAATGTATCTGTATATGAGTGATACTGAATTTATTACTTTATGATGAAATAACAAATTAATAGGAAGTATAAGAAGAAATGAATTTGAATGAATCGGTAAAGGATATTTCCACTTCTTCGACGTGCCTCTTCTAATCCTCCTCTTAGGGGACTAAAGATGGTCATTGAAGAAGACCAGGACCCTTAGTATGTTTCTAGGGAAGTGTATAAGAGAAATTGGTAGGGTTTGGCCGAGCGTGAAGGCTCAAAATGGTGTGAGGAAGAGAGGGAGGAGGTTCCCTTTTATAAGGGAGGAGAGGGGCACCTTAAGGAACATAAGAAATATAAATATCTAATAAATTCAATCCCCCCATAAAAACCTCCAAACATGACTCAAATCCAAATATTGGATGAGATATGGTTTTAATATCATCAAAAAATTAAATTTAGTTGTAACACCCCAAGATTTCATAGTATGTTATTTCTTCAAAATAATTCAATAACTTGCATTACACGCAACACCGAGTTCAATCACACCATGACTTACAAATAAAAAATCCATTAAAAGAGGTCATGAATAGAATTAACTACATTTTAAACTTTATATAATCCTTATAATTTTAGAATCCATATTATGAGTTTCTTAGTCATAATGCAAGAACAGATTCATTTTCAGTATTACACTTTTATCAACATTTAATAGTGAAACCTTTTTAAATAAAATATTTTAAACTTTTTGACTAAATGGAGACATCAAAAAATTTAAAATGAAACATCCCAAGCTTCCACGGTACGCTTTCCTTTGAATAAAACAGTAGCGTGTGTTGTACGCAACTTCGAGTTCTAACACACCGTAACCAATCAAACTAGCTGTTATGAATAGTAATACCTACTTTTTGAAGTTATATATATTTTATATTTTAAAATGGACTTCATTTTTGGATTCGTAATATCAAATTTAGCCTAAGGTGAAATTTTGGTACTTTTCGGATAACTTTCATATTTTGATGAATAGTGAAAATTACTAAATTTTAATTAAAAACAACTTTTTTAATCAAAATAATTAATAGTAATAAATTATGAATTTGAGTGGTTTTAAAGTATATTTAGAATATATTTTTACTATTTAATATAATGTTGGTCATTGGACATAATTTTACAATTAAACCGAACATAAACAAGTGTCAATCTTTTGATAGTTATTATCTCTTAAAAACACGCTTTTTGTTTTGACAGCGGGAATTAATTTTAAATTAATTTCTGCCACTTCTGTGTTTTGAATTTAGGAAAATGGATTCCATATTTGGAATCAGGATGTTCAAATTTTGTAAATAGGTAACTTTTATTTTTAGACATTTTGAATAATTACTGCGGTAAATATTTTATTTACCATGGTTAAGGGTAAATCCGGTAAATAAGGGTCAAAAAAATAATATTATAATAATACTAAATTACCCTAAAACGTGTCTTAACCCTATTGGTTGATACATGGTCGACCATGGGCATCTTTGTGTCAATTTTTGGACCCCATGGATCCACTTGTAAGTGATAATGACACTTTATTTTAATTAAGTCAAAATGAATACAAAAATGACACAAGCATATATCTTTTAGCAAAACAATTGTTACATAGGGTTATATAAGTTGGATTTTAGATTATAAATATTCATTAGAAAGATAAAAAGATTTCCTACATAATGATATTTTATTTATAATTTTTAGACATTAAATAATTTATTTTATTTATGACACAAAGATGATGCAGTAATTACTATAATAGTGAAAAATTAAAATAATTGATATTATAAATACCCAAATAAATATAATATGAAACTTTTAATGAATTACACTAATTTTCTAGGATAATATGATATATTAGGATTGATTTAATTGACTTTTTTCGAAGTAATCAATCTGTTATTAGTTTCACAAAAATCAACTATTGAATAGTGTCAAAATTGACATAAAAGAGTTCTTAAAACAAATATTATATTATTAATTGATATTAAATTCCTAAAAATCTAAGGTTCGGCCAAGAGACTTATATTATGATAGGTTAATCATTAATGGACCACTTGGGGGTCGCTTGGATGTATATAGTAAGTTTATTAACCATATTATATAAAAATACAAAGAGACATTGCAAAAGTGAAACTAATTAACTTAGAGTTAATACTTAAAGATAAGGTTAATATAAGTACCCAAACCTGTCTAAATTCTATTTGATGAGTTGTTTTCGACCTATCCCCACCTCATCCTTTGAATAGTCAACATTGGAGCCTTTGGAAACCGAATATGAATTTATTATAAATTAATATTTCTAGCTTTTCCAAAAGTGCCCCTCACCCCTCTTATAAAAGGGCACTCCTCCTTCTCTTTTCCTCACACATCTCAAGCCACTTGGCTCGTCCAAACTCTGCCCAACTAAGCTCCCCACATCCCTCTCCTCCTCCTTGAAGCTTCCCCTTAGGCAGAAATCATTTCAAGAAGTCCTTTGGTTCCAACCAAAGTGAGTTACCTAAATTAAAGGTAACGATTTCTCTTAAATTATTTTCCTTTATTTTGCTTCTCCAACCCCCAAACTCTTTTTATTTCCTTTATTTTGTAAAAACACCAGTATCCTCAATATACTAGGATGTTGTTATAAGAAGGATTTAAACTACACATACACACAACTCCATCTAATGGATGATGAACATAATGTTTCTGTGGATGGCAAACTAACGCCTCACGAAACGATGATTGTTCAAATACATCTTACCGCCTCTCATGGTGGCCATTATGATGGCACTGTAATTAAATATTATATTAATGATATATATTTTATATATAAGCTTCTGTAATTCCATTTTATTTCATACCATTATTCGTTTCATGTTGTATATACATACGATAATTTCATTTGAGTAAGTGCGAACTACCGCCCCCTTAAAATGATATGACTCGTTCATACCACACATGGAACGTATAAAGGATGGTGTTAATGAACTTATGTAACATATATAAAATATTATATTATACTTTAATAGTAATATACCTATGTATAATTTGGATTCGATTCTTTTAAAATAAAAATTAAATGGAAGTAGCGTTCGTGCGTACGTACGGACTACCGTCTCCACGAACGCGATGAGATTCATTCTCCATCGTATCCATTCAAGTATAATTAACATTTAATGATTTAAAAATGATGTTTAAGGACTTGATATCATTCTGGATATGAATAAGATACAACAAACATGACTTATGTAACAAAACATATAAAGAAAATCAGTAAGTTAACACCCGAAACGGCGATAATACTAAGATATTATTATCAAATCAATATTAAAAGATCATATATGATATCATATTAATGTATATGATTCTTGTATAATTTAGTAACAATTATTTCACTATTATACAGGAGGTTAACCTACCCCAACCAAGGAAAAGTACAAGGTGAGGGTTATTTCACAATCTCTTCATTATCCGAGGTTGTATTATACGTAATAATCTACTGGGACCTCTTTATCATCCACATCCATGTTTCTTCAAAATGTATTTCAAAACATTTTTACTATTTACAAGAATATGGGTTAAAGTCATTTATACCCTTGTTTGACTTTTTATAAGAGGTTTATAAAGGAATCTTTCCGTCGTTTTCAAAACAAGGTCCTTTTTAACCTTTTCGACAGAATTGAGGTAAGAATGTTTTTTTTTAACTTATACGGCGGGTGCGGTTATTTTACGCCGTTATAAAATCGTCGAAGCTTTCCATACAAGATTATAAGAATATTTTCAAAGAAAATGTTTTATTTTATATGGATCTTAAATGATTTCAAAATAAAAGGAGATACTTCTTTAAAAAGAATTTTGATTTCATCTAAGTCAACATCCTTTGATGGATTTTAAGATTATTTGAAGTTGATTTATTATGATACAAAACTTCTATATTGTATTGAAGGTTTTGTGATATGTTTGACTATGGATGTGCTATTTTTATACCATTCATAGTTTATGGTGAAATTATTGACATTTCGTATGCTAGTTTTAATACGAATGTTTATGTTATGTTTAAACCTTTTCATATGGGAATGCATTGGACTTAATAAGTGAAGGGTGGAGCCCGCTATAGCTCCTCGATGCATCGGTAGGTCTCATGAGACAAACTAGTGTCTTGGAACAAGGCCTTGACAAAATCTTATTTGTAGTCTTGGCACGAGGCCTTGACTATGTGGTTATGATAGTCTGGCATTATGCATTCCAACATTATGAAAGTGGTTATTGATTTTTGCATGTGATTATTCGATTGGTAGAATATCCATGTGAATAAGTAAATGACATTATTTCATTTTATTTATGCCATACCATGTTGAAAGTTCATGTTTGAAAGGCTTTTGTTTTAGTTATACATTGCCTTAAAAGTTTATTCTTATTTATGAAAGTTTCCGCTATATTGTTATCCTTACTGGGCATTTGAGCTCACCCCTTTTCTATGTTTTATTTTTCCCAGGAAGTGAAGAAGTAAGTTATGAATGACCTGCAGGGATATTTTGTGGGATATGAGTGTAGATTATGGAGACATTATGTTGCTGTAGTAGTTTTTCGTTTAATGATGTAATGTAAAACTTATGAATATATCTAGTGTTTCCAAGGCTACTAAACCAATCGGTCTTTCGAGATTTGATCTTTCTTGTGATCATGCCAATTTTATGTAATAATGCACCGACTCTGGGCAACTGGGGTCGGGGCGTTACAGTTGGTATCAGAGGAAGTTTAGTACAAACCTTGGAAGCTAGATTTAGATAAACTCTGATTAGAGCACGTAGACCTAAGATTAACTTTGAGGATTAGTATAGAAGAACTTCCTAGAATTTTGGTATTATAGAGATTTTGTGAGTTTTCCGAGCAATACATCCCTGTCTGGATACGAGCAGGTAGAGGCGGCTCTGGCACAGATGTACCTAGGGGTAAAACCCGAAAACACCGCTTTGAGCTAGACTCGAACGGGAACTGGTGCACGACAACGGGCCTTGCTGCACTCTTGGTTACGACACTCCCGGGGGATATGCTTAGGATAACTCTCATTTTCTTTACAAATCATTATGAAGGGTTTATGAGTATATACTTCCTCAAAGAAAAAATTTTTATGATTATGGATTATATCCATAAATAGTTCAATTTATGTTAAGTGTTTTATAAGTATGGGATTATGTATTTTGATTCATAAACTGATCTAGTTTATGCCATTATATAGAAATGGCGCCCAGTAGAAGGAATGAGAACTCCAGAAATGCACATGATCCAAAGAGAAGGAAGGATCATATCTTTCATGGTCTTAAGCTAGAATTGATAAGAGAAATAGTCTCCCATGTATTATCATCATATGAAGAAATAATATCATGTGTTGATAAGATAAGTAAAGAGTTTACTGAGTCCTATGGCTTTGAAGGGAATAAAGAGAAGAAAAGGATGGAAGAGAGAAAGATGGATAAAGGGAAAATAGAAAAGAATAATTTTCCCATATGTGGTAACTGTGGAAAGAAACACCCTGGAACTTGCCTGAAAGGAATGGGAGTTTGTTATAAGTGTGGAGGAAAAGGGCACAAAGTATGTGACTGCAAGGGTAAGAAAATGGTTTCAAATGTACAATGCTTCATTTGCAAGGAGTTTGGACACTACGCGAACCTATGTCCCAGTCATCAGACTATGCCGCAAATGATGCTATTGGATAATAATCAAGTTATGATACTACCACAGATGAAGAGGAATGATTAGGGTTCTTATGTTGATTATGTCAATTGAGTGTTGTATCAACAATGTACTTGTTATAATAATTATGGAGTATATAAGGATTGTACTGCAGTGCTATTTCATTAAGGACTTGAGATTATGTGGAACAAAGAAAAGTGACTCAATAGCAGGATAAATTTTTGGAAAATATATGGTTGAGAGAATGATAAACCATAATATAGTTCTGATACCGAAATAGTGATTTTGGAATAATACATGATTGCTTTGGATAAATTATATTGGATATTCTTGACTACCTTCGAACTGATTAATGATTTGTATAAAACATTTTTGGATTGATGAAGTATATCCAGCATTCTATATGGAATAAGGGAGCATGAATGTAATCAATAAGGAATATGGTAATACATGATGAAGGTATTCATATGCTATTACGGGGTAAAAAGGATCTATATTATGTTTACCTTCCTTATGAATGTTGGACTGTGAGTTTGGACAGAAGTATTTTGGATAGTTCTAGTTTGGATTATTTTGGATTGCCATAAAAGGACAACCCGGAGGTCGGGCGGCAACCTGTCGCGTCCGGCAAGGCTGCGAGACTTGAACCCGCAACCAAAGGGCGACAAGGGTGTATCACCTACCACTGGCCCACGAGATGTCCTGGATTAAATAATGTAGTTTTTATTAAAAGACATTGTAGATGAATTATAAATTCATTTATTTTGGAACCCTGTACGAATAGTATAAATAGAAAAAAAAAATATTACATTCTATTATCTTTTAGAGTGAAAGATGAGTTTGTGGTAGGAATTTATTAATGGATAAAACTCTAATTATAAAGTAAGTATATCTCCTTATGATCTTAGCCAATCTCATAAATAAATTCCTCAACATTAATAAAAGGAACTTAGAACAAAAATGTTGTCCTAGATGGTACCTTAAATCATCACTAATTTATGGCTTTGGGATTGTTGGCCTTTTCATAGCCATGTTCTCTACCACTCTCCATCAGATAATTGATGGCTAGATTTTTCTTCCATATCCATATTTTCTTACATGGAACCCTAGTATGTGTTATTTTCGGTAATCTTCATACTTTCCACTCTTTATTTTAAATAGAGGCCTCATTAATTCATTTTTCGATGTGGGATTTCAACTAAGATATTTTGAAACGTCAAAAATGTGTTATCCCAATACCCTATGTTTTGTTGAACCGATGGTATTTCAAATCATCATAGATTGATGAGTTTAAGAACCTCAATTTTATACTTGTTTGTGATTGATGACCTCAATCACTACCTATAAATATTTACGTTTTTCCTGCAATTATATGTCTCTAATTGCCACCAATGTTCTCCTAATCGAGATCATAATTTGGTGGTGACCCTTTCATTTCTCTTTTCCTCATATTAAGACTAAATCTTAGTAAACCAATTTCCTATGCGGGTTTTCCCACAAATATATTTTCTATTTTCGAAGAACAATTTCAAATTGCGAGGACGCAATTTATTGAAGGAGGGGAGAATGTAACACCCCATGATTTCATAGTATGTTATTTCTTCAAAATAATTCAATAACTTGCATTACACGAAACACCGAGTTCAATCACACCATGACTTACAAATAAAAAATCCATTAAAAGAGTTCATGAATAGAATTAACTACATTTTAAACTTTATATAATCCTTATAATTTTAGAATCCATATTATGAGTTTCTTAGTCATAATGCAAGAACAGATTCATTTTCAGTATTACACTTTTATCAACTTTTAATAGTGAAACCTTTTTAAATACAATATTTAAAACTTTTTGACTAAATGGAGACATCAAAAAATTTAAAATGAAACATCCCAAGCTTCCACGGTTCGCTTTCCTTTGAATAAAACAGTAGCGTGTGTTGTACGCAACTTCGAGTTCTAACACACCGTAACCAATCAAACTAGCTGTTATGAATAGTAATACCTACTTTTTGAAGTTATATATATTTTATATTTTAAAATGGACTTCATTTTTGGATTCGGAATATCAAATTTAGCCTAAGGTGAAATTTTGGTACTTTTCGGATAACTTTCATATTTTGATGAATAGTGAAAATTACTAAATATTAATTAAAAACAACTTTTTTAATCAAAATAATTAATAGTAATAAATTATGAATTTGAGTGGTTTTAAAGTATATTTAGAATATATTTTTACTATTTAATATAATGTTGGCCATTGGACATAATTTTACAATTAAACCGAACATAAACAAGTGTCAATCTTTTGATAGTTATTATCTCTTAAAAACACGCTTTTTGTTTTGACAGCGGGAATTAATTTTAAATTAATTTCTGCCACTTCTGTGTTTTGAATTTAGGAAAATGGATTCCATATTTGGAATCAGGATGTTCAAATTTTGTAAATAGGTAACTTTTATTTTTAGACATTTTGAATAATTACTGCGGTAAATATTTTATTTACCATGGTTAAGGGTAAATCCGGTAAATAAGGGTTAAAAAAATAATATTATAATAATACTAAATTACCCTAAAACGTGTCTTAACCCTATTGGTTGATACATGGTCGACCATGGGCATCTTTGTGTCAATTTTGGGACCCCATGGATCCATGTGTAAGTGATAATGACACTTTATTTTAATTAAGTCAAAATGAATACAAAAATGACACAAGCATATATCTTTTAGAAAAACAATTGTTACATAGGGTTATATAAGTTGGATTTTAGATTATAAATATTAATTAGAAAGATAAAACGATTTCCTACATAATGATATTTTATTTATAATTTTTAGACATTAAATAATTTATTTTATTTATGACACAAAGATGATGCAGTAATTACTATAATAGTGAAAAATTAAAATAATTGATATTATAAATACCCAAATAAATATAATATGAAACTTTTAATGAATTACACTAATTTTCTAGGATAATATGATATATTAGGATTGATTTAATTGACTTTGTTCGAAGTAATCAATCTGTTATAAGTTTCACAAAAATCAACTATTGAATAGTGTCAAAATTGACATAAAAGAGTTCTTAAAACAAATATTATATTATTAATTGATATTAAATTCCTAAAAATCTACGGTTCGGCCAAGAGACTTATATTATGATAGGTTAATCATTAATGGACCACTTGGGGGTCTCTTGGATGTATATAGTATGTTTATTAACCATATTATATAAAAATACAAAGAGACATTGTAAAAGTGAAACTAATTAACTTAGAGTTAATACTTAAAGATAAGGTTAATATAAGTACCCAAACCTGTCTAAATTCTATTTGATGAGTTGTTTTAGACCTATCCCCACCTCATACTTTGAATAGTCAACTTTGGAGTCTTTGGAAACCGAATATGAATTTATTATAAATTAATATTTCTAGCTTTTCCAAAAGTGCCCCTCACCCCTCTTATAAAAGGGAACTCCTCCTTCTCTTTTCCTCACACATCTCAAGCCACTTGGCTCGTCCAAACTCTGCCCAACTAAGCTCCCCACATCCCTCTCCTCCTCCTTGAAGCTTCCCCTTAGGCAGAAATCATTTCAAGAAGTCCTTTGGTTCCAACCAAAGTGAGTTACCTAAATTAAAGGTAACGATTTCTCTTAAATTATTTTCCTTTATTTTGCTTCTCCAACCCCCAAACTCTTTTTATTTCCTTTATTTTGTAACAACACCAGTATCCTCAATATACTAGGATGTTGTTATAAGAAGGATTTAAACTACACATACACACAACTCCATCTAATGGATGATGAACATAATGTTTCTGTGGATGGCAAACTAACGCCTCACGAAACGATGATTGTTCAAATACATCTTACCACCTCTCATGGTGGCCATTATGATGGCACTGTAATTAAATATGATATTAATGATATATATTTTATATATAAGCTTCTGTAATTCCATTTTATTTCATACCATTATTCGTTTCATGTTGTATATACATACGATAATTTCATTTGAGGAAGTGCGAACTACCGCCCCCTTAAAATGATATGACTCGTTCATACCACACATGGAACGTATAAAGGATGGTGTTAATGAACTTAAGTAACATATATAAAATATTATATTATACTGTAATAGTAATATACCTATGTATCATTTGGATTCGATTCTTTTAAAATAAAAATTAAATGGAAGTAGCGTTCGTGCGTACGTACGGACTACCGTCTCCACGAACGCGATGAGATTCATTCTCCATCGTATCCATTCAAGTATAATTATCATTTAATGATTTAAAAATGATGTTTAAGGACTTGATATCAGTCTGGATATGAATAATATACAACAAACATGACTTATGTAACAAAACATATAAAGAAAATCAGTAAGTTAACACCCGAAACGGCGATAATACTAAGATATTATTATCAAATCAATATTAAAAGATCATATATGATATCATATTAATGTATATGATTCATGTATAATTTAGTAACAATTATTTCACTATTATACAGGAGGTTAACCTACCCCAACCAAGGAAAAGTACAAGGTAAGGGTTATTTCACAATCTCTTCATTATCCGAGGTTGTATTATACGTAATAATCTACTGGGACCTCTTTATCATCCACATCCATGTTTCTTCAAAATGTATTTCAAAACATTTTTACTATTTACAAGAATATGGGTTAAAGTCATTTATACCCTTGTTTGACTTTTTATAAGAGGTTTATAAAGGAATCTTTCCGTCATTTTCAAAACAAGGTCCTTTTTAACCTTTTCGACAGAATTGAGGTAAGAATGTTTTTTTTAACTTATACGGCGGGTGCGGTTATTTTACGCCGTTATAAAATCGTCAAAGCTTTCCATACAAGCTTATAAGAAAATTTTCAAAGAAAATGTTTTATTTTATATGGATCTTAAATGATTTCAAAATAAAAGGAGATACTTCTTTAAAAACAATTTTGATTTCATCTAAGTCAACATCCTTTGATGGATTTTAAGATTATTTGAAGTTGATTTATTATGATACAAAACTTCTATATTGTATTGAAGGTTTTTTGATATGTTTGACTATGGATGTGCTATTTTTATACCATTCATAGTTTATGGTTAAATTATTGACATTTCGTATGCTAGTTTTAATACGAATGTTTATGTTATGTTTAAACCTTTTCATATGGGAATGCATTGGACTTAATAAGTGACGGGTGGAGCCCGCTATAGCTCCTCGATGCATCGGTAGGTCTAATGAGACAAACTAGTGTCTTGGCACAAGGCCTTGACAAAATCTTATTTGTAGTCTTGGCACGAGGCCTTGACTATGTGGTTATGATAGTCTGGCATTATGCATTCCAACATTATGAAAGTGGTTATTGATTTTTGCATGTGATTATTCGACTAGTAGAATATCCATGTGAATAAGTAAATGACATTATTTCATTTTATTTATGCCATACCATGTTGAAAGTTCATGTTTGAAAGGCTTTTGTTTTAGTTATACATTGCCTTAAAAGTTTATTCTTATTTATGAAAGTTTCCGCTATATTGTTATCCTTACTGGGCATTTGAGCTCACCCCTTTTCTATGTTTTATTTTTCCCAGGAAGTGAAGAAGTAAGTTATGAATGACCTGCAGGGATATTTTGTGGGATATGAGTGTAGATTATGGAGACATTATGTTGCTGTAGTAGTTTTTCGTTTAATGATGTAATGTAAAACTTATGAATATATCTAGTGTTTCCAAGGCTACTAAACCAATTGGTCTTTCGAGATTTGATCTTTCTTGTGATCATGCCAATTTTATGTAATAATGCACCGACTCTGGGCAACTGGGGTCGGGGCGTTACATTAGTCATTTTGGGAAATCATTTTATACCTTATCAACATGATTTATCCTTTTTTAATATATTTAATTTTATTTGTTGTAATAATATTCTAAATATTAAATTGTTATAAATAATTACTTATTTGTTGTGAATTATCCATAATTGGATACATTATTACATTTAAGATGATATAAATTTAAATTTAAATTTTTAAATATTTTTGTGATTTTTAAATAAATTAATAATATGTCATTTTTATAAAATAACAATAGTGTCAATTTTGAAACTATTCGTTTATTTGAATTTAAATAAAATCCACACAGAGGATATATTAAAACCAAAATTATTAATACATCAATAACATGTCACATTTATCTAGAAAATTTTTGAAGAACATTAATTAGTTCATATAATATTTATTTTAATAATTTTAAAACACTTTGTTTGATATTTATCTTAATGAAATAATTACTACAAAATTTTGGTATAATTATTTAATATACTTATTTGTTGCATAAAATTGAAAATAAAATACTATGATTAATATAAATATAATATCTTTCATAATTACACTTTTACCATAATTTATCATCTTAAAGTAATAACATATAAATTGTTATATATATTAAATTATGAAGGTGACAACTTTGACATCATTTAAAATAGTATAATATAAATGCTATAATCACTTTTATACGGCTCCAAATGGTCCCCAAGTCGACCCTTGGATTCTTATGGTATAGATATACTATAACAATAAGTTTTGGTCACGTTTTTGGGCCTTTTGATGGGTATTATTACTTTAATAAAAACTATATTATTGATTTTTCACTAAGTAAATATTTCTGCATCATTATTGTATAAGCAATTATGGTAATTAAAAAATATCTTAAAAATTACAGATAAATTACCATAATAAAGAAAAATATTTTAGATTTCAAATTAGTATTTATAATTGATGTTATATTCTGTATAACCTTATATTAATAATACATTAATTATTTATGTTTGAGTGAGACATATTTCCCTTTCTTTAAAATATAGTAAATTAAAGGAATTAATCACTCCCAAGTGGGTTCAAATTGATTCCATATCGACCCATGGAGGTTTTAAGAAGAACTATAATCGTCAAATTATATTAAGACAAGTTTTAGGTTAATTTTATATTATTATATTTACCCTTAATTACCTGATTTATCTTTAACTATGGTAAATAAAATTTACTGTAGTTACTATTCATAGTGTCCAAAAATAAAAAATATCCTATTAACATAATTTGGACCTACTGATTCCAAATAAGGAATATGTTTTTCCAAATTCAAATCAAAATAGATTCAAAAATTAATTTAAAATTAATTCTGTTGTTAATAAAATGAGTTTTAAAAGTTAAAACATTGCAAAAGATTAAAATTATTTAACCTATTAATTCATTGAAAAATTAATGATAATGACATAAATTATATTAAATGGTAAAAATGTATTATATTAATATTTTAAAACCATTAAATATTATAATTTGTCCATATAAATTATTATGATGAGAAAAGTTGTTTTTAATTAAAATATATAGTGTTTTTAGTATTCATTAAAATATGAATGTCATCAGAATAATATGAAAAATTTGTATATCGTAAATTTTTATATCCTGATTCCAAAAAAGTATTTTATTTTGCTAAATTGAACTTATAAACATGTCAAGAACTAAATTTAATGTGGGTGCTCCATTAAAAGGTGACAAAATTGTATTTTTTTTAAAATACATATTTTACCCGAAAAATTTAATTTGTTCTCATACCATGTTTAATAAAATGTGTAAGAAGAATAATAATGTTATAAAATTTAAATTTTAGTTAATACTATCCATATCGTCTAGTTTATAATAATATTATAACAATATATCGTTGTTTAGTGAAACCTAGAATTGCGTACTACACAAACTATCGAGGAAGGTCGTGATTGAGGGTAATGCAAGAAAGTCAGGGCTACATGTAGTGAAAGCTCCCTTTGGTGTTGCGTATAACATAATAAAACATTATTTCATTTATACATTAAAAAAATATATACTTATTTTTGCGTAGAATAATTTCTACAAAACAGACTTGAAATTGTGTATAACACGATCCAAGAATAGTGTTGTGTATACTGCAAGCTAATACAGTGTTTCATATAGTACAATCTAATCATGGTGTACAATAAAATACATAAAATAAATTAAAAATAATATATATAATAAAATCTCAGGGTGTTACATTCTACCCCCCTTAAAATGAATTTTGTCCTCGAAATTCGTCGGGGTTATAAATGGTTTACTAAATGAAATTTTCTTTCATGGAAACCCACATTGTAAAAAGGAATACCAAAAATTAATTTTAAAAACCAATGTATGAAATGTAATGGTTACCCAAATTAACTAATCACTAGGTTTCCACATTAGAGTACATAGGTGAAAATATGGATATCGAAGAGAAATCTAACCATTATGTTCTGATGGAGAGTGGTAGAGAACATGTCTATTAAAAATACAACAATTACAAAGCCATAAATTTGTGATGTTCTAAGGTACAATCTAATTCATCAAATATGAGGGTACTAGGACAACATTATTGGTTTTCAAGATCATTTCTCTAATGTTGATAAAAAATATTATAAGTATAAATACTTACTTGATTTTAGTGTAATTTCGTCATTGGTCATTCCATGAACAATTTCCTCTTCATCTCTTATTTAATGAAATGAAGTTAAATTTGTCCTTCTTGAAATGTTTGCAGATCATGAGATTGAATTATAGGTTATTCCATTTATCTCAAAAAGTTAGCAAAAATTATTAAATATTCATAAGTCCATCTACGGTGAGATTAATTGTATATGATTCCAAAAATTGACTTATACATCAACTATCATACCACATAATAAAATAAAAATAATTTCTACTAACCATGGACTTCCTGTAGGCCAATGCTAGCTGATAAAGGTATGTCGCACTTCGGTTGTAGGTTTGACTCCCGCATCCGTGTCTGTCACGACAAGTTGTCTCCCATCCTATAAGTTGTCCTTGTTCTGAAACAACACTATTATAAAATTTCTGAAAAAATATCATAATGTTCTAGACTTAACATAATCCATTCCAATCATTTGGATTATCCAAAATATTGTTGTCCAATGAACAAGATTACTAGAGAGTTCATTCTACCAAGAATGTAAATACCTTCATTTATCCCCCATATATCATAATATATATCTTGTTGGTCACATTTCAAACATGTGAATACCTTAATCATGTATTATATTTAAAAAATGAATACCCAATGAACATTAGTGAAAACATCAATGCTTTCAAAAGTTAACACTTTCCACATACCAAAATCCCAAAAAAAATATATACTCAAATCATGATATCCATTTGTACTTTTATCAGTCATGAGCTCATTAATTTTATCAAATATATTATTTCCTCCTTATCCGTTCATTATGTGCATATAATTTTCTTTCCAAAAACATTTCAATCACTTTTCATGGTTACTAGTACCATAATATTATGGAAAACCGCAATAAACCAATACATAGATATTCCAATATTCAAAGATAATATAAATGAGATACCACAACATTATTTTTGTAATCCAATTACATAAACACTAAATCATTCCACCACATCATTTTCATACTCAACATCACCAATAGTGATCGCTTGTGACATCCATTTTCTCATTTTCCATAAGTGGTTATTGATGTCGATCTTCATTAACCCTTGGATTAGGGCATTGGTAGGCATAATTCCCCATTTCCATCCACTTGTAGCATGGAAGTGTTGGTGGAGCATTCTCTATAGTGTTTTCACTATTCACATCATTAGAAACCTTTTTCCCATTATATCTGCACTTAGCTACTCGATGACCTTCTTTTGCACACTTGAAACATTTTCTAGTACCTTTTAGACAATCTACACCATGTTTCAGTCCACACATTTATCCTAATGAAACATTCACCTTCTTTTCACCATTGTTTTGAGATTTTTCTTTGTACTCCATCTTTTATTTCTTGTCAAAACCATGAGATGGATATGTAACACCAACTTCCTGTTCTACCTTGATAGCACAATACACAATTTCTTCACAGGTACTGAAGTCTCTTATAGATAATTCTCTTCGAAGACATGGTTTTAAGCCAGTAATGAATTGATCAAAATTACATTCAGATATGATGATAAAGCCAGAATCATACCTTGCAAGTCCTGTAAAATTCGCTTCATATATACCAATAGATTCATCACCCTTTTTCATAAGATCATGGAATTTTCTTTTTCCATCTTTGTTCGAAGTATATGATGGATGTACTTATTGAAAAGAAAGTTCTTGAACTCATCCCTTTCCATGGAATCAATTTCATCTTGCGGCCTTGTATTCTTAATTAGATTCCACCCCTGGTCTGCTTCACCTTCCAACTAGTAAACAGCCAAAATGACTTTTTCATGCTCTGTACAACGAAGTGTGGAAAATATCTTTTCAATGGTACTAATCCATTATTCAGCAACAAGTGGATCATAAGACCCACTTAATGAAGGTGGACGTTGCCTCATAAAGGACTCAATAGAATATTATTCCTTTCTCCAGTCATTTGGAAGTCCAGAATGATTCATAGCTTGTGTATGTATAACAATAATATTTGTCACTCCATATTCCATCACATTTGGTTGTTTGGGAGGACAGTCACTGCATTGTCCATTACATTGATCAACATGATTCCTTCGAGTTCCAACCATCATCTAAAACCAAAAAAGAACAGTGTGAGAGGCTAAAATCATGCTAGGAAAACAACATAATAAAGGGGGGAGTACCTTCAATATATAACATCGTAGGTTTAATTATTAATTTTTTACCATAATTATAGGACTATAACCTATATGTATACTTATCCTTAGGGACATCCCTAAACATACCTTAGAAATATCTCTAGGGATTTCACTAAATTTTTTACATCATAGTTTCCAAAGGCCTACAAAACCTTTCCTCTGATACCAACTGTAGATACCCAAACTTGAAATACATGGATGTTACATTAATTTTTCAGAATACATAATACATAACAAAAAACAAACACCCAAGGACCATAATTGTTTACTGTATTTGGAAACTCGGGACATAATCTTCTAATCATGGTGAAAGATCTTCTACATCTCCCATAAATATCTTCAAATTTTATTTTCTTACTTAAAACCATTCTTTATATCCAGTGGAAAAGAAAACATATAAATGGTGAGCTCAAATTCTCAGTAAGGGTATTCAAGGAGAAAATAAAACAACCCATATACATTTTAATTTAAAAACATGAACATAATCTTTAAACATAAAAATCTTGAGGAATTACATAAAACATGGAAGTACGTAAGGCATAGATCATAATGGAACATAAATCATGATAAAATAACATGGGAATAAAACATTTAATTTTGGAAAACCATTATGAACATGATATTATTTCAATATTATCCAAAGTATTACTACCAAGACCATCATAGTGGACAATGTCTCTTACTGAACCGGGTTTACTTGTCATTCCAGCCCTGTATTACTGAACTAGATTTACTTTTCATTCCAGCCATGTTTATATCATGAGATATAAATAATTACCCAATTAATTGGAGGGATATATAGGTCCCACCCATCTCACATTGATATCATTCTTACATATTCTAGAAAACAATCATAAATCATTCATCACAGCCCAATGAATAAAATAGGTTTCATAAACATTATCCCATAATGATATAATCGATAAAAAACAAATGGATATTATTTCATAAAAACTAAACCTTGTAAATAATAGAGACATTATACTTGAATCATAAAGATGATAAATAATGTCAACTTAGATGGAAAATAGTTTTGATAAAACACTTGAGAAGAATTCTTGAGGAAAATATCATTTCTTCTTCAAAATCATTTTTTCACAAAATGACACATTATTTTAAATGAAAATGATTTTATTGAAAATAATCATGAAATATTGTAGAGTAATCTTCATGAAGAAAATGAATTATGATACCGTAAAAACTCCATTCATTCCGTATAAGTTAAGAAACATTATTCTGGTACTTTGGCCGGAAAAGTCAAAAAGTACCTCGTATGGTAAAAAACAAAGATTCCTTCCATACTACATTGTAAAAGTCCAAACAGGTAAACATGACTTCAAACATAAATGGAAGAATAGTAAAAACTTTAAGAAAACATTCTTAAAAATCACAGATGTGGAAGAAAAATATATCCCCAGTAAATACTTACATACAAGCAATCTTGTATAATAATGAGATTGCAAAATTATCCATTACCTTATTTCTAATTTCTTTCGTATGTGTTCAAACCACATGTATAATTATTTAAATAATTTTATTTACTTAATAAATAATCATATAAATTTATATGATATCATATATGATTCACTTATGACTTTATATTACCCATTCATTTGTCAATTCCATGTTGAAGCAACGTTTTGGGTAATAATCATTTCATGGATCGTACATGTTTTAACTTGTTGTTCTGGAAATTATTACTTATATCATTATTTTTATACTTCCAGAATGTAAAACGTGATTTAAATATCATATATATTCAGTATATTTACATATATAATAGATAGATAAACGAAATGAAATATATCGTTCATGGAGACGATAGGCCGTATGCACGCATGAACGTTGTTTTCCTTTCCTTATTTTCATGAATGAAAGTAAGTAGATGACACATATATATACATGAATCCAATATCATTATTATGTCATATATTTCATTATTATTAAATATATACTTTATAGTCATTCTTGAATAGTTAACATGAAGAAAGAATCGCATCGCATCGTGGAGACAATAATCAATACATAAACAGAAGTGATGATATCGTTCCCCTAATTATTGAGCTGTATTGGAGCGGATGATAGAATATCTCATAATTATAATCATGTTATAATAACCATATATAGTTATTATTTATACCATTATTCCCATCCAAGTAAGGTGGTGGTGGAAAACATATTACACCACAATGTGGAGGCAGTATTCTGTACGTACGCACGTATAGTGATTTCATTTTTCGTAGGATGGATAGAAGGTGAAATAGGGTTGTTTCATATTTATAATAACATATCACTGTATGAGTGATACTGATTTTATTATGATATTATGAAACAAAAAAAAAGAGGAAGTAGAAGAAGAAATGAATTTGAAAGAATCGGTAAAGGATATTACCTCTTGTTTGACGCGCCTCTTCTAAACCTCCTATTAGGGCATTAAATTTTGACTTTGAAGAGGACCAGGACATCTAGTATTTTCCTAGGTAGGTGTTTAAGAGAAATTGGTAGGGTTTGGGAAATCTTGAAGGCTCAAAATGGTGTGTGGAAGAGAGGGAGGAGGTTCCCTTTTATAAGAGATGAGAGGGGAACCTTTGGAAACATAAGAAATATTAATTTATAATAAATTCAAAACCCACATAAAAACCTCCAAAAATGACTCAAATCTGAATATTAGATGAGATAGGGTTGTAATATCATCAAACAAAGAAATTTAGAAAGGCTGGGAAATTATTTTAAACCTTATCAACTAGATTTATCCTTATTTAATCTATTTAATTTTATTTGTTGTAATAATATTCTAAATTTTAAATTGTTAAAAATAATTACATATGTGTTGTGAATTTTCCATAATTGGATAAATTATTACATTTTTGACCATAAAAATTTCTATTTATAATTTTTAAATATTTTTTGATTTTTAAACAATTTAATAATATGTCATTTTTATAAAATATCAACAGTGTCAATTTTGACACTTTTCATTTATTTGAATTTAAATAAAATCCACACAGAGGATATATTAAAAAAATGTTTAATAGATTTATAACATGTCCTATTAATCTAGAAAATTTGTGGGGAACATTAATTAGTTCATATAATATTTATTTTATTATTTTTAGAACCATTTGTATCATATTTCTCTTAATGAAATAATTACTACAACATTTTTGTATTACTATTTAATATACTTATTTTTTTTCATAAAAATTAAAACTAAAATACTATGATAAAGATAAATATAATATAGTTCATAATAATAAATTTAATCTAATTTCTCATCTTAAAATAACTACATATAAATTGTTATATTTATTAAATTGTGAAGGTGACAACTTTGACACCATTTAAAATAAAATAATATAAATTTCCTAATAACTTTTCTACATCTCCAAATGGTCCCCAAGTAGAACCTTGGATGATTATAGTATATCTATACTTGACCAATAAGTTTTGGTCAAGTGTGTGTGCATTTTGATGTGTAATATTACATTAATAAAAATTAAAATATTGATTTTTCACTAAGTAAATAATTTCTGCATCATTAATGTATAAGCCATTATGGTAATTAAATATCTCTTAAAAATTACAAATAATTTACCACAACAAAGAAAAAAAATTATATTTAAAATTAGTATTTATAATCAAATTTATATTCCGTATAACATTATGTTAAGAATACTTTAATTATTAATGTTTGAGAGAGACGTATTTGATTTTCTTAAAAATAAATTAAATTAAAGGACTTAATCACATCCAAGTGGGTTCAAATAGATTCTGTTTTTACCCAAGTATGTTTCAAGATGAAATATTATCATCCAATTATATTAAGACAAGTGTTAGAGTAAATTTATAACATTATATTTACCCTTAATTACGCGATTTATCTTTAACAATGGTAAATAAAATTTACCGTAGTTACTATTCATGGTTCCCAAAAATAAAAAGTAGCCTATTAACATAATTTATACCTACTGATTCCAAATATGGAATCCATTTTTTCAAAATTAAAATCAAATAAGTTGCAGAAATTAATTTAAAATTAATATCATTATTAAGAGAATGAGTTTTAAAAGTTAAAACATTGCAAAAGATTGAAATGATTTTACCTATGAATTCAATGTAAAATCAATGATAATTACATAAATTATATTAAATGGTAATAATATATTCAATTTATACTTTAAAATCATTATATATTAAAATTTGACCATATAAATTATTACGATGAAAAAATTTGTTTTTAATAAAAATATAGCTTGTTTTTACTATTCATTAAAATTTGAAAGATATCAGAATAATATGAAAAATTTATATAAAGTAAATTATTACATCCTGATTCCAAATAATAATTTTATTTTTCAAATTTAACTAATAAAATTTTCAAAAACTAAATTTAATGTGGGTGCGCCATCAAAAGGGGGCAAAACTGCAATTTTTTAAAAATACTTATTTTACCCTAAAAATTTATTTTGTTCTCGTACCATGTTCTAGAAAATTTTAAAGATGAATAATAATATTATAAAATATAAACTGTAGTTAATACTATTCATAACGTCTAGTTCATAATAATATTATAACAATATATTGTTGTTTAGTGAAACCCGGTATTGCCTACTACACACGCAATCGAGGAAGGTCACGATTGCGTGCAATGAAAGCCAAGTCAGGGATATGTGTAGTTCAAGATCCCTTTGGTGTTGTGTATAAAATAATGAAAACTTATTTCATTTATACATTAAACAATATCTATACTTAATTTTGCGTGGAATAATTTCGACCAAAAAAACTTGAAATTGTGTGTAACACAAGCCATGAATAGTGCTGCGTATACTGCAAGCTAATATGATGTTGCCTATTGTACAAGATAATATTGTTTTACAATATAAGACATCAAAGAAATTAAAAAGAATATATCTCATAAAATATTATGGTGTTACATTCTTCCCCCTTAAAATGAATTTTCCCTCGAAATTCGGTGGGGTTATAAATGGTTTACTACATGAAATTTTCTTTCATAGAAACCCACAATGTAAAAAATGATACCAAAACATAATTTTAAAAACTAATGTATGAAAGGTAATGGTTACCCAAATTAACTCATCACTGGGTTTCCACATACGAGAACATAGGTGAAAATATGGATATGAAAGAGAAATCTTACCATCATGTTCTAATGGAGAGTGGTAGAGAACATTGCTATGAAAAAAGCCAACAATTACCAAGCCATAAATTTTTTATCTTCTAAGGTACCATCTAATTCATCTAATATGTGTGTACAAGGGAAAAATTTTTGGTTTTCCAGATCATTTCCCTAAAGATGATGTATTTTCTCATAGGGATAAATACTTACTTGATTTTAGTGTAATGTCGTCGTTGGTCATTCCATGAATAATTTCCATTTCATCTCTTATTTAAGGAAATGAAGTTGAATTATTCCTTCTTGAAATGTTAGCAGATCAAGCGATAGAATGATAGGTTATTGCATCTGTCTCAAAAAGTTAGCAAAAGTTATTAAATATAATTATGTCCATCTATGGTGAGATAAAATGTATATGATTCCAAAAATGTACTTATACATAAACTATCAAACCGATTCAAAAATTAAAACTAATTTCTACTAACTAGGGACTTCATGTAAGCTATTGGTGGGCGATAAAGGCATGCCGTACTTTAGTTGTGGGTTCGATTCCTTCATCCTTGTCCGACGCGATGGGTTGTCTCCCATCCTACATGTTATCCTTTTTCTAAAACTACACTATTATAGAATTTTAGAAATAATATCATAATGTTCTAAAATTAAACAGTCCTATCTGATGTCTAACATAATCCATTACAATCGTTAGGCTTATCCAAAATATTTCTATCCGATGAACAATATTACTTGAGAGGTCATTATACCAAGCATGTAAATACCATCATTTATCCCCCATATATCATAATATATATCTTATTGGTCACATTTTGAACATGTGAATACCTTAATCATGTATTATAATGAAAAAATTAATACCCATTGAACCTTAGTGAAAACATGGATGCTTTCAAAATATAACTCTTTCCACATACAAAAATCCCAAAAAAATCTATATACTCAAATCATGATATCACTTTGTCCTTTTATCAGTCATGAGCTCATGAATACTATAAAACATATTATTTTCTCCTTATCCCATAATTATGCGTATATCATCTTCTTTCCAAAAATATTTCAATCACTATTCATGGTTACCAGTACCATAATATTACTAAAAACCACAATAAACCAATACATATATATTCTAATATTCCAAGATACTATAAATGAGATACCACAACATTATTTTGGAATCCATTTACAAAAACACTTAATCATTCCACCACATCATTGTCATACTTAAAAACACCAATAGTGATTGCATCTGAATTCCCTTTTTTCCTTTTCCTTAACTGGTTGTTGATGTCGATCATCATTAACCCTTGGATTAGGGCATTCTTTTTCATAATGCTCGATTTCCTTGCACTTGCAGCATTGATGTTTTGGTGGACCATTCTCTATAGTCGTTTCTCTATTCACGTCATTAGAAAACTTTTTCCCATTAATTCATCACTCATCTGATCGATGACATTCTTTTCCATACTTGAAACATTTTCTAGTACTTTTTAGATAATCTGCACCACGCTTCTTTCCACACTTTGAACATAAAGAAACATTCACCTCCTTTTTACCATTGATTTGAGATTTTTCCTTGAACTCCATATTTCGTTTCTTTTCAAAAACATGAGATGGATATGTAACACCAACTTCTAGTTCTCCCTTGATAGCACCACGCACAATTTCATCATAGGTACTGAAGTCTCTTATAGCTAATTGTCTTTGATGACATGGTTTTAAAACGCTGAAGAATCGATCAACTTTACTTTCAGGTTGGTTGATAAAGCAAGATGCATCCCTTGCAAGCATTGTAAAATTCGCTTCGTATATACCAACATATTCATCATCCTTTTAATCAATCTCAATGAATTAATTTTCTATATTTTTTGGAAGGATACGGGGGAAGTACTTACTGAAATACATGTTCTTGAACACTTCCCATTCCAGGGATTCAATTTCATCTTGGAGCCTTGTATTCTTAATTAGAGTACACCACTGGTCTTCTTCACCTTCTAATCGATAAAAAGCCAAAATGCATTTTTCATGCTCTGTACAATGACGTATGGAAAATATCTTTTCAATGGTACTGATCCATTTTTTAGCAACAAGTGGATCAGAAGACCCGCTAAAAGAAGGTGGATGTTTCCTCATGAAGGACTCAATAGAATATTGTTCCTTTCCCTGCTCATTTGGATGACCAGAATGATTGATAGATTTTTAAGTATAGCAATTATGTTTTTCACTCCATCTACCATCACATTTGGTTTTTAGGGAGGATAATCATTGCATTTTCCATTACGTTGATCAACATGGTTCCTTCAGGTTCAATCCATCATCTAAAACCCAAAAAGAATAGTGTGAGAGGAAAAAATCATGCTAGGAAAACAACATAATAATCGGGGAGTCCCTACAATATATAACATATTAGGTTTAATTCTAAGATCGTTACCGTAATTCTAGGACTATAACCTATACGTATACTTATCCTTAGGGACATCCCTAGACATACCTTAGAAATATCTCTAGGGATTTCACTAATGTTTTCACATCCCAGTTTCCAAAGGTTGACTAAAACATTCCCCGGATACCAACTGTAGTGACCCAAACATGACATACATGGACGTTACATTAATTTTTTGGAATACATAATACATAACAAAAACAGACACCCAAGGACCGTAATAGATTAGTGTCTTTGGAATCTCGGGACTTAATCTTCTAATCTAGGTGAAATATCTTCATCATCTCCCATAAAGATCTTTCACTTTTTTTTTTCTTACCTAAAACCATTATTTATATCCTGGGAAAAAAACATATAAAGGGTGAGCTCAAATGATCAGTAAGGGAAAGCATGGATAAAATAAAACAAACCATATACATTTGAATTTAAAAACATGAACATAATGTTTAAACATCAAAATCTCGAGAAATGACATAAAACATGGAAGTATGTAAGGAATAGATCATAATGGAACATCAATCATGATAAAATAACATGGGAATAAAACATGTAATTGTGTAAAACCATTATGAACATGATATTATTTCCATAGTAGCCAAGTCATTGCTGCCAAGACCATCATAGTGGAAAAGGTACCTCACTGAACCAGGTTTACTTGTCGTTCCAGCCCTGTATTACTAAACCAGATTTACTTTCCATTCCAACCATGTTTATCTCATGAGATATAAATCTTTTCCCAATGCATTGGAGGCATATATAAGTCCTACCCATCTCAAATTGAAATAATTCTTATGTGTGCCACAAAAAAAATCATAAATCATTCATCATAACCAAAAGAATAGAATGAGTTTCATAATCATCTTCCCATCATGACATAATCAATATAAAATAAATGGATATAATTTCATCATAAAAAAATAAATCCATGTAAATAATTGAGACATTATAATTGAAACATAATCATGCTAAATAATTTAATCTTTGATGGAAAATAGTTTTGAGAAAACACTTGAGATGAATTCTTGAGGAAAATATCATTCCTTCATCAAAATCATTTTCTTTTCAAAAAATGCCACAAAATTTTAAAATAAATAGATTTTATTGAAAATAATAATGAAATATTGAAGAGTAAGCTTCAGTAATAAAAGGCGTTATGAAAACATAAAAATCCGTTCATTCCGTATAAGTTAAAAAAACATTATTCTTGTACTTTTTTCAGAAAAGTTAAAAAGTACCTTGTATGGTAAACAAATGAAGGATTCTTCCATACTACATAGTAAAAGTCAAAAAGGGGTAAAAATGACTTCAAACATACATTGTATAATAGTAAAAATTTTATGAAAACAATATTATAAAACATGAATATGTACTATAAATATAACCCCAGTAAATACTTATGTATAATCAATCTCGGATAAAAATGAAATTAAAAAATTGTCCCTAATCTTATGTCCAATTTCTTCAATATGTGTCTGAACCTCCTGTATAATGATTTAAATAATTTCATTGACTTATTAAATAATCATAGTCATTTTTTTATATCATTTATGATTCACTTACGACTTTATATTACCCATTCACATGTCAATTCCATGTTGATGAAACATTTTGGGTAATAATCATTTCATGTATCGTACATGTTTGGACTTGTTGTTCTTATCATTATTACTTATATAATTATTTTATTAGTTAAAGAATGTAGAAAATTATTTAAATATCATATATATTCATTATATATTCATATATAATAGATATATAAATGAAATGAAATATACCGTTCATGGAGATGGTAGGTCGTACATACACATTAACGCTGTTTTCCATTCCTTTTTTACTTGAATAGAAGTAACTAGATGACATATATTTATATATACATGAATCCAGTATCATTATTATTTCAAATATTTCATTATTATTTAATATATACATTATAATCATTCTTGAATAGTTAACATGAAGGATGAATCACATTGCATCGTGGAGACGGTAATCCGTACGTACACACGAGCGATGATATCGTTCCCCTAATTATTGAATGGTATTGGAGGGGTTGATAGAATATCTCAGTATTATAATCATGTTATAATAACTATATATTGTTATTATTTATACCATTATACCCATCCAAGTAAGGTGGTGGTGGAAAACAGATTACACCGCGACATGGAGACGGTATTCAGTATGTACGCACGCGCAGTGATTTCATTTTCCGTAGGATGGATAGAAGTTGAAACAAGGTTTTTTCATATTTTTAATGAAATATCAGTTTATATTGATACTGATTTCATTACTTTATTATGAGAGAACAAAATAAGAGGAAGTGGAAGAAGAAATTAATTTGAAAGAATCGGTAAAGGATATTACGTCTTATTCGACATGTATTTTTTAAACCGCCTCTTAGGGAACAAAAGCTGGTCATTGAAGAAGACACGAACATCTAGAATATATCTAGGGTAGAGGAGAAGAGAACTTTTCTTGGGTTATACGAGCTTGAAGGCTCAAAATTATGAGAGGAGAAGAGGGATGAGGTTCCCTTTTATAAGGGAGGAGAGGGGCACCTTTGGAAACATAAGAAATATTAATTTATAATAAATTCTAACCTCACATAAAAACATCCAAAAATGACTCAAATCCGAATATTTGATGAGATAAGGTTGTAATATCATCAAAAAATGAAATTTAGACAAATTGGGAAATTATTTTAAACATATCAACTTGATTTATCCTTATTTAGTCTATTTAATTTTATTTGTGGTAATCATATTCTAAATATTAAATTGTCAAAAATAATAACTTCTGTATTGTGAAATGTCCATAATTGGATACGGTATTACATTATAGACCACATAAATTTCAGTTTATTATTTTTAAATATTTTTTGATTTTTAAACAATTTCATAATATGTCATTTTTATAAAATAACAACAGTGTCAATTTTTACACTATTCATTTATTTGAATTTAAATAAAATCTACATTGAGGATATATTCGAACAATAATATTTAATAGATTACTAACATGTGATATTCATCAATAAGACTATTTGAGAACATTAATTAGTTCATATATTATTTATTTAAATATTTTTAAAAACATTTGTTAGATATTTCGCTTATTGAAATAATTACTTTAACATTTTTGTATAATTATTTTAAATTCTTATTTGTTGAATAAAAATTAAAAATAAAATACTATGATGAAGATAAGTATAATAGATTTCATAATAATACTTTTACTAGAATTTATCAACTTAAAATAACAACATATAAATTGTTATATTTATTAAATTATGAAGGTGACAACTTTGACATAATTTAAAATAATATAATAAAAATGTGCTAAGCTCTTTTATACGGCTCCAAATGGTCCCCCAGTCGACCCTGGGATGCTTAGGGTATATAGATACTCGACCAATATGTTTGGTTAAGTATTTGGGATTTTTGAGGGGTATTATTATTTTAATAAAAACTATATTATTGATTTTTCACTATGTAAATAATTTCTTCATCATTTATGCATAAGCTATTAAGGTAATTAAATATCTCTTAAAAATTACAAATAAATTACCATAACAAAGAAAAACATTTTATCTTTCAAATGAGTATTTATAATTGAACTTATATTCTGCATAACCTTATATTAAAAATAAATTAATTATTAAAGTTTGATTGAGACATATTTCACTTTCTTTAAAATAAAGTAAATTAAAGGTCATAATCATATCCATGTGGGTTCAAATAGATTCCATTTAGACCCAAGTAATATTTAGGACTAAATATAATTATCCAATTATATTAAGACAAGTGTTAGGGTTGTTTTATAATATTATATTTACCCTTAATTACCTGATTTACCTTTAACTATGGTAAATAAAATTTATCGTTGTTACTATTCATAGTGCCAAAAAATAAAAAGTATCCTATTAACATAATTTGGACATACTGATTTCAAATATAGAATCCAATTTTCTATATTAAAATCATATAATTTTCAGATATTAATTTAAAATTAATCTCATTGTTAAGAAAATGATTTTTAAAAGTTAAAACATTGCAAAACATTGAAATAATTTTACATATAAATTCAATGTAAAATAAATTCTAATGAAATAAATAATATTAAATGGTAAAAATATACTATATTTATACTTTAAAACCATTCAATATTAGAATTTAACAATATAAATTATTACGATGAAAATTTTGTTTTTAATTAAAATATAGCGTGTTTTTACTATTCAATAAAATATGAAAGTAATCAGAATAATATGAAAATTTTATCCAAAGTAAATTTTTATATCATTATTCCAATTTAGAATTTTATTTTGTCCAATTGAACTTATAAACATGTCAAAAACTAAATTTAATGTGTGTGCGCCATTAAAAGGCGACAAAACTACATTTTAAAAAAAAACTTATTTTACCCGAATTTTTTTTATTCTCATAACATGTTCTAGAAAATGTGTAAGTGACTAATAATGTTATAAAATTTAAAATATAGTTAATACTGTTTATAACGTCTAGTTCATAATAATATTATAACAATATAACGTTGTTTAGTGAAACCCAGAATTGCGTAATACAAACGCAATCGAGGAAGGTCGCGATTGCGTGTAATACAAGCCAAGTAAAGGCTGGATGTAGTTCAAGATCCCTTTGGTGTTGCATATAACATAATCAAATATTATTTAATTTATACATTAAACAAAATCTATAGTTAATGTTTCATTGAATAATTTCTACAAAACAAACTTGAAATTGTGTGTAACACGAGAGAAGAATAGTGCAACATATACTGCAAACTAATATGGTGTTGCATAAAGTACAAGATAATATTGGTGTAAAATAAAATACATCAAATAAATTAAAAGGAATATATCTCATAAAATCTTGGGGTGTTACATGTCTCTCTTAAAGGCATCAAAATCCCTTCTAAAGACATCATTTTCATTAAGTTCCTTTATCTTTTTATTTGCATTTTCATGCTCCTAATGCTAAGTGGAATTCCCTCCATGAGACTTGTTAAATTTAATCCCAATTTCTTCCACTTGATGAGATAATGAATCAGAGGTTCCTTTATCTACATTCAGTGTCTGATTAAAAACATAAGGAAAATGATTTTCTTCTGATCTCTCTACAGATTTATCAGTTGGAAATGAAATATTGTCAATTATATAAGTATGATCTCTAGAAACATGACCTTACTATTCTAAATTTTGATTCACAATGACATCTGTAACATCAGTTATTGATTTTTATAAAAAATTTTCCTCTATAGAAGCTTCTTTCCAAATAGTTTCATCTTGAATATTAAATTTATCCAGAATATTCACTTGTACTTGATCATAGATCATATGTACATCAGGAGCATCTCAATCTTGACTATCCACTGGTATTTCTTCTTCAAGAACATGTTCATCTAAATAAACTAAGTAGGTTACTTCTCTAGATACCAACACCTGTTCTTCAAATTGTTCAACATCTCTATTTCATTGTTTCATAACAAGTCCCTCTTGACATTTTTATTCCTAAACTTCCTATACTTAATTATTAATCCTATGCTTCCTCTGAGTTGGTTGATAAATTACATCCATTTTATATTCAACTACACCCTTCATTAGAACAAATTATTTCTCCCCCTGAGCAAAATCCCTTAAGATCTTTTCTTCTTCATCACCAACTGGTAAAATATTGTCATTCACTATACTCTTGAAAAATACTAATTTCCATAGAGTTATATCATTTAAAACATTTCTATGATGAAACTTCAGCCTCAAATATTCTAATTGAATAATATCATTTTTAAACAAAATTATTGATATTATTCATCTATATGGATAGAAATTCATCCTAGCATCTGATTAATAGTAATAATTGAAATACCCAACCATATATTGTGGAATATTCAAATTCAGGTAACATAGAAATAAAAACATGATGTACAAATAAGGGTAAAACAATTTCCACATCTCTGCCATCTTTGGCGTAATACCGATACAAATGAAGTTAACCAAGATCTTATGATGTGTGTCGAGATCCTTAACAAACATTTTCGTCATGTGTGTTGAGTTAAACATAAAATATGTAATGTATTTTGATGAATGATTATTGTCTTTAATCATCCGAAGGTCAACGTGAAAAACTCATTAATAAAGGAAGTGCATGATTTGTGAAACTTTAGTTGAAGAAATAAAAATATCATTATCTACAATACTTACAAGTATCATATCCTTAGAATCACAAAAAATGAACTATACACTATTATAAATATAGTTCAGTTCTAACTCATAAATTTTCTTTGAATTACTATCATTGAATTCATTATCTATCCCTTACAATTCCAATGCCTGTTTCAGGACCAGATTCGTCTTATATAACCAATTAAAATCAACCAAATTTCCTTGAAGTATTTTTCTTCTTATAACACAGTGTCGCTTCAGATCACTTGTGTCTCCTTCATTGACTCTCTTCATTATAATCATTTCAAAAATCTGAAATTTTGAGGATATTTTTTTATAGGGTTTGGATGGAAAAATATGGGTTCAGTTTGGATGAATACGATTTTGGTAAATAATGGTTTTGGAAGAAGAAGGGTTTCTGATGGGTGATGTATAACCGCATTTTTTGAGTCATAGAGTAATTATAAAAAAATTATTTATTATAATGTGTAAATAAATTTAATATTAAAAAATAACAAAAATATAGTAAGATAAAAATATGAAAAATATATTAGATTAATAGTAATAAACATAATAAAATAGAATAAAATAAAACAAAATAAAACAAAACAACTTATTTAAAAATTAAATAAACCTATCTCCCCCTTAAAAAATAAAAACATACAATGGTAACTATTTTACTAAAAATATTAACTAATTTATATTTACTGTTTAAAATTTCGAATGTTATAAATATCTTTAGAACACGGTCTCATAGAAAATGATGTTTAATATCAATATTTATAGTTCAAGAAAGACTTATTGAACTTTATGTAATATTTATAGCACTTGTATTATCACATAAGATAGATTTACTATTGAAATAAAGTCTAAAGTCCATCAGTGTGTTTTTTATACACAACATATGCACCAAACAACTGCTTATAGACACATATTCTTCATCGGTTGTTGATAAGGCAACCAAGTGTTGCTTCTTACATGACCATGATAGTAACGTTTTTCCAAAGAGGTGAGAGGTTTCGAGGGGTGTTTTTCTAACTAATCTATAGCCTCCAAAATCTTAATCTGAATATACTAATAAATTAAAATCATAAATTTTTAGATAAATAATTGATTGAAATATAGTTACTTTTAAATATCTAAAAATAATTTTGATATAAATAGTATGTGATTCATTAGGATTTTTCTTAATATGTATTGTTGTTCTCAAGACCAAATTATTTCAATAAATCAGTAATATAATTTCATTGGTTTAATAAACATCCATAATCTTTTATCTAAAATTGAAGTCCTAAAATGAAATTTATTCTATCATCATGCTCATCTCAAATTATTTTTGTATGATTTATGAAACTTCATTACAATGTTTTTTATTTGTTGATCAAAAAATAACATCATCAACATAGATTTAAACTAATAATAAATTAGAATAATTTGTTTCCGTAAAAAGGGTTTGATCTTCCAAAACAACAATAAACCCATTTCTCTATAGAATTGAACTTAATCTTTCATAACAATATTTGGGTGGTTGGTTAAGGCCATAGAGAGCTTTAATAAGTTTAATAATAAAATATAGTTTTTGAGAATTTTGAAAACCAGAAGGATGATCAAAATAAACATCCTGCATTAAATAACCATTTAAAAAGGTATATTTGACATCCATCCAATATAATTTAAAATTCATATGATAGGAATAATCTAAAACTATCCTAATAGTTTCTAATCTCGATAAGAGGGAAATGTTACATTATAATATATTTCGTCTTCCATATTATATCCTTTAGCTACTGATCTAGCATTTTTTAGTTATAGTTCTTCGATCATCTTGTTTATTTCTAAAGTCCAATTTTGTTCCTATAACTGGATAATTTGATGTCCTTTCAACTAATTCCCAATCTTTATTTTTTTAAACTGTTCCAATTATTTTTCCATTGATAAAATCCAACATTCATCTTCTTATGGATTATTCAAAATATTTAGGTTCAATTTTTGATAGAAAAGTAATGAAGTCAACTATGTTTCATGTATATCTTCAAGAACATATTTCTTTGCCTAGGTCTCCTATTAAATTTCCTAATGGATGATTCTTTAGGGTTCTAGACTGTCTAGGAAGAACACTTTTAGTTTCATTGTTATGATGTTCTTCAGAACTAGGCATATTTTTTTTCAAAACCATTTTAAGATTTCCATGTCTCATGTTGTCAAAAGTGTCTGCAGATTCATAAATTTGACCATTCATTTTATTAAAAGGGTCGGTTTCATAAAACTTCACATGAAAGAATTCATCAAAAATCCTTGAATTTTTATTAAACAATCTTTAGGCTTTAGAAGTTGTAGAATATACTAAGAATATTCATTCATCAGCTTTTGGATTAAACTGACAAAGATTATCCTTGGTGTTAAGGATATAAACCTTGCATCCAAAAACATTAATGTACATTACCTTAGGATTTCTATTATTCCAAGGTAATAAAGTTTTCTATTCAATAATAGGTCTAATTAAAACTCTATTTATTATATAACAAGATGTTCGTAAATATTATTCTCATATATAGATAATCAGGTTGTATTCATTTAGTATAGTCCTAGATATTTAGTGATTTATTCAATTTCATCATTCCATAATTCAATTTTGATGAGGTGTTCTTAGTACAGAGACGGTATGTTTAATACCCATTTATGAGAAAAAGAATTGAATTTTTGATTCTCAAAATCTCTAACATGATCACTTCTTAATGAAATTATTTTAAAACCTTTTTCATTTGGATAACTTTTACAATAAAGGTCAAAAATTTTAAAATATATATTTTTCATTTTGAAAAAATAGACCCAGGTGAATCTAGAATTTTCATCAACTAAATATATAAATATAATTTTCTACCCAACATTGCTACTCTAGATGGTCCAAACATATCCATATAAATAGGTTTTTAAGGATTTGATGTAGAAATTGTTTTCCCATATTTGAAGTATGATTTGTGTTTCTTGCTAATCTGGCATGCATCACAAAATATATCACTATCAAACACGATACTAGGTAAATAAAAATAGAATTTTTTCCTAGAATAATTATTTAATGAATAATAATTGAAATGTCCAAGTATTATATGACAAATCTTATATTCATTTATCTCAATAGTAAAAAACAATCTTTTTGTTTACATGATGAATTTAAGTCCAAGCTGTAGACATTATCTATTCTGGGTGCTATAAATTTAAGAAAATAATCATTAAATAGAGAACATTAATTGTTAGAAAAATCAACACAGTATCCATCATCACATAGTTTAGTGATACTTATTAGGTTATGCTTTAATCCTTTTATATATAGTTCCTTATTGATTGAGACAGACTTTGGATCTCAAACTGTTCTTTCGTCCAATTATATTTCCTTTGGAATTTTCCCTGAAGGCGACTAAACCTCCATAAATATATTTCATTGAATTGAATTTTTCTAGATTTCCACTCATGTGTCTGGAGAATCTACTATCTATATTCCATATAGAATTTATTTTTCCGTGACTTGTTTCCTAGAAAGAAAATAAAACCTACAATTTATTTTGGTTAGCTATATTGTTTTGGGTACAACAGTGTTATCTAACAAGGGTTCAAGAATCCAAATCTGTGTTATTTTTTCCATGATTTATGTCATTAACTTCTTATAAATCCTTTAAAATAAAATCACTTTTAATCCCACTTATTCAAGGATTTATCAAATTTCATTTTTTTGTTATATGTCATTATGTTCCATAAAAATGACAAATAACTGATTTTGTATATGGAACAAAATAATTCTTATATAGATTTCATTTTTCACCCTTACTGCCTATACCAAATCATTCATTTTTAATTATTATCTTAGTAATAATTTCATTTTGTATATTTCAGCCTTTTGTAAATATATGAGCCTCACTTTTATTAGTTTCTACTTCATTTTATAGCATTTTAATCTTATTTTCATAGTTAGTATAGTTTGTAGCAGATGATCTAAATTTTTCAACTGACTCTTGATACTATTTATGTAATGTATCCCTTTATCCTAAAATATTGTTATGAATATTTTTAATGATTTAAGTTTCTTTAATAGGGATTTATATATTTTTTCCTATCATAGTACAGTATGTATCCATTTTTTCGTTTGATTAACTAGACCCAGAACTAGATGAATAGTATTCTTATACCATCTCGTCATCAGCCACAAAGAACATTTTAGCTTTTAGATTCGATTCTTCCTTCTCTGAATCAGAGATTGATGAGCTTCTGGAGTCCTCATAAAGAGTCCATGTGGCCTTCATAACTCTTTTTTCCTTTGTTTTCATTGTCAGTATTTTAATGAAACATCATTATTGTCTTGATCTTTTCACTTTTTAATTGAGGATATTCAAGTCTTATATTATCCGGTTTTTTGTATTCGCATCATATAAATTCCCTTGACACTTTATAATAATTTTTAGGGGTTTTTTGAATCCTCTATTCTTACAATAAAATTTTCTAAATTTTCTTTCCAATTGAGCTATCTCGATATCAGAATCAGATGAGTATGAATTTATTTCTTCTCTGAAATCTTGTTTCATTTCGCTGCTCTGAATTTGATAAGTAACCATTAAAGCAGTGTTATCATTTTTCATAAGGACATTGTGATATTCAACTTCATATTTAATTTTATAGTCATACATCATTAGAGTTCCAATAATTTCTCTCATTTTCAGATTCATGATAGGTGTTGGCTAGCAGAATGTAGTTGGAATTCCATTCCACAAATTAGGATGTAATATTAGTTCATTAAATTTTTTATCATCTTGTTTAATAGGTTCCCCTAAGGCTTCAATTTTGTGTATAATTTATATGATCCTTCCAGTCATTTGGGTAATAGTTTATCCATCAAAAATTCTGAATGTATCACATTTAATCTTTACTATTACATACCTCATGTGTCTTATATTGTCTGTACCTTTATAGGAAATTTCAATTGTCTGCCACATTTCATAATCGTTAGGGAATTGTGAGACACTTTTGAATTATTCTCATCTAAGACCCTAGATTATAGCATTCATAGCATTAGAATTCATGTCATTGTCATCCTCTATATCAGTAGAATAGGAATCGAGGTTTTTTGGAATTCCGTAAGGAGTAATGATCTTTACGTATACTTTAAATCCAAGATTTTTTAAATATATTATCATACATGATTTCGAGCATCCATATTTTTCCCCATTGACATATGGATCACAAAACAATGACATTACTTATTTGATATTATCCATTTATCTTCATCTAAAACATTAACTATGGTTTTTTAGAACCTGAAAAATTCATAGGGCTCGTCCTCTACTAGAAAATGTTATGTGGAAAAGTCTATAACAAAGTCTCCTAAGGGGGGGATTAATTGTTTCCTTTAAAAAAAATTCAAAATTCTATCGATTCAAACCAACAGTAGATAGAGTTGGAGATTTTTTTTTGTATGAGAGTATCTACAGCAGGAAAAAAGAAAACATAGAACATCAATTTATAGTGGTTCCATTCATGAAAATCCTCTAGTCCAGTCCACCAATCACCCTATCTATAGGCTTTATTAATTTCTGCAGTCTAATCCTCTTCTCATAAGACCAATCAAAAAATGAGTTCAGGCATTTCTCAACCTTACAAACATGGTTAAAAACAAATCCTTTTGGTTCTATTATAGAGAAATGAAATATCCACATCTTAGAACATGATGCTAAAAATCCACCATGACTAAAACCGAACATCAAATAATTAAAAAATTAATAGAGGTTGATTTGATGAAACAGTTTAAACATTAAAGTTGCATCATCACACAATATATAGAAGATGGATATTTGTATTTTCAAAGAATAATAATATTTTAAATATGTATGAAGGGATATGGATGCACAAGAGATCTTCCATTTTAGGAATATCATCAAAAAATAGCAACCCACTTCCATATTTGAACATGTATATCTCCAAAATAAAGTCCTCATTTCTGAGATACTTGATCACTGTAGAACTGAAAATTAATTTTCACAAGAAAAATTGAAGAATAATAACTATAAACATGCAGAAGATATTTCCAAATAGTGATGTGAGACATTCATTGTAGAATGATATATATAATTATATATCATTAAATAAGATTTTTGTTCTGAAAAATACACCTGATCAATCGATAGAATTCAAATTAAAAAATTCATCTCAAAGTAATCATAACTTCCCTTAATAATTCGAGATAAAATCTCCAATGTAAACAGCTCTTTAAAAAAATATAATTAGCTTTGAATCAATCGAAATAGAGCTTTAAATTTCCCTAATTGATTGAAAATACAATTATAGAAAACACTGATAAAGTCATAAATTCAAATCTCTGGTGTTGAAAACTAAAACATAAGGTTCCCTCATAGAATGACAAAATACCCAATGTATGGTTCACCTATGTGTCATTCATTCCACGAACATAATGTTGAAAATGGAGGTTTTTTCACAAAATTATGTTTTATGATCCATACATTTTCTTCTCAAATGTAGGGTTCCACACATATGTAGGGATCATTAACCATACATTTTCTCATGGAAAAACATATGGTTCTATCAAAATGTAATGTAATTTATCCATATGTTTCTTCAAAATTAGGGTTGATAAATGATACATGTTGATCCTTTGCCATAATATTTAATACAAATGTAGGGTATCATCCTTATGTTACGTTCTTCGGAGTATGGAAGGAACAGTGATTGCAGAAAATGGAAAACAATGAACAGTGTTTCTAGAATATGCTTAGGAGCATTCCGAAAACTTTAACGAATATTTGTCATGATTAAATACTTGAATATTATTAAAAAATAATAATTATAAAGAATATATGATTTCTAAAATAAACATAAAATAAGATAATTAGTAATGAAAATAGGGGTAATTGTGAGAAACAAAATCAATAATATTTATATATTATTTTTGACATAATGCATGCCCCAAAACAACTACATAGTATCTAACTGACAAAAAAATAATTTAATATGATTGTAATTATTGTAATTATTTATTTTTCTCTATATCAAAATTATACTAACATAGTTCATGGGATGCAAGAAATTTTTTTATCATTATAAGAATACCGATAGAATTTAAAAAGAAATAAAATATGTAAGAATAAAATTAATAGATCTATAGATGAATATTTTATGTTTTAATAATATATTAGGATGAATAAACTGATGTGTTTTTATGGTTGTTAATATTATTTTCATCACTATTATATTGTTTGTAGAAAATATTAAACACAACTCTATTATAGAAAATTTTTATGATAAATCTATTAGATAATGTTGATGTGATTTCTTATACTCTATAATATTGTGATGTTAATTGGGTCATAGTCGGTAAACTAAAAAACACACTTAGTGACAATGAGATGATAATAGTACATTAAATTTAAACAAAATGGTGAAAGAAAAATGAAGTTACTACTACTTATTTCCATTGTATATGGATAAAAGAATAAATGTATTTCTCTTATGAAGTAGAATACAATAAATAATATTACTAGAGTCATTGTGTCATGTAAAAAAGATCCAAGAGATGTTTAATAGGCACGTATAGTGGTAAACTATATTTAAAATGGTTTAATTGTGTAGAATTCAGTCATTTATCTCCCTTCTATGTGACTATGTTTCAAAAAGAATTGAATATAGTGATGTTACCAATAAAAAAATAATAGGAAAGATCATTTTATAGACAATTCATTGTGGTAGTGGATTATTTTAACTAGTTCATTTAGATAACAAATTATGTCAAATAAAAAATCTGTATATAATCATAAATATTATTTGTAAATATGATTAGAAAAATCATATAGGTATCTCTCAATGACTATTTATGGAATATGACAAAAATGAAAATTCTTCAGATGACGAGTTATAATACAATAATGAATATATTTCGTAGGAATGAAATACTTCTAATTCATATATTTTAAAAATTAAAATTAAAATATAATATAATAAATAAGAATTCTATGATAATAAATCATTAGGATAAAATAAATCCAAGATATAAAAATGAATCTATAGGATGAAAAAATATTATGTTGAAAGAATTTTATATTCTTATGTTTGAAATTTATTGGAAAAAGATAAAATTAAATATCAGACCTCCAAAATTGTCCTATAAAATATAGAATTTGGTAAACTATTTATAAAATTCAATAAAACCATAAAATAGGATTATAAATATAAATACAATGGGGACAAAGTCATTAATGAATATGGGGAATGTTTTAAGAATCCAACAATGAATATATATTCTAAAATATATTTAATACATTAATTGGTAATGTAAACATAAGTCTAATTTCAAAATTAAAGTACTTATACTAAACACACAAATATGTTATTGAAATCATCGACAACTAAGTATCTTTATGATAAACTCTAAACTAATCATATATAGAAGGATACATGTCCATAAAACTAGTCTAGATTAGTCCCAGATGTTGAAGGGATAATTAATAAATGTTATGTTGATATATATGCATAAGTGGTCAAAAAATAAAACTCGATAATAACCAATTTATTAGTAGAATATTTATTATTATAAAATATCTCTAGGTTTCTAATGGTGTTTTTGGTTTTTTCCCATTAGGATTACAATTTATACAATTATATCTTTCACAATAGAGTGATAGAGTTTATCAATCACATTGTATGAAAAACAAATATATGATAATATCGAAAAGAAAAAAAACAACATTATTAAATATTTACATAAAATATAGATTTGAAATCCTATAACAATTTTACAGAATATTTTATTAAAGAAGGAAACACCTCAAAATTTTTCATTGCCTTTGTTGTATCTATATTGAATATATGTGAGTGGTTTGGGAATAATATTAATGGAATCTTGATTGGTCACTAGGATAATGTGGTTTATGTTTCATATAAATAATATAAATCCAAAAACCCTTTTACGATTGAGAATGTGTACTCATATCACATGAAAACGTATTTTAGAATCCAATAAATTTTAAGAAATACTAATGATGATCTGTAATATTTGGAAATGAATTTTATCTAAATATATAAGCAATTGAAAAAATATATATTAGTAAACATATAATTAATACACAAATGATTTTCTTTATTTTATGGGACTAAATTGAACATTTTCAGTGCGTAGAATCTATGTGATGCTGGGAATGAAGTTTTTTTTGGAATAATTGCTATATTTTCAAATGAAAACAATATGGGGGGTTTTAAATATTGAATTACAATATAAGGAAATATATTTAAAATTTTCAAAATAAAATACATGATGGTACATAAGTAAAAAAATGAAAATCATTCAACTAAAAAAATTCATGGTTATCGTGCATATATAATATAGAGTAGGTGATTCAGTAATATGTTGTACTGATATTTCTATTACTGAAAGAACATATCTTCCCAATTCTGAAATATTAAAAAATTGAAAAATTGTAGACAACATGTACAATAGAATATATATTCAATCATAAAATCTTAATGATCTGATTCAATCGCATATGTGTTGTCTAAAAAACATAATTTGTCGAAATATGTATTTTTATATTCATGTATAATTTCACAAATATGATTTGATTCATGTTAATGACTAAAAAATGAAAGTACATAGAATAATTGATTAGTTTTATATGACTTTTAGATAATCTAGAAATATTTTACAAGAAATGATTTGTATTTGATAGTGGTTTTGAGTAATGAAATAGATAAATATTTTAATACATCTATAATCATGGGACCACACATTAAATCATTGTTCCATATACATCTCAAAAATATTAATTGGTAATAATTCTGAATTTTCTTCTAGATGATTAGGAAAAAACTATTTTAATAGGGCATGATAAATCATGGAAGTATTGGTTTAAAGATATCACAACTACTGGAATAGTAAAAAATATTGTCCTTAAAAGGATAAACTCAAATAAGAGTCATTATGATTTTTTATAAAGATAAATATAGTCATTAAAGACAATAGGATGTTTATATGACTATTCATTAAAGGGGGTTCCATGAATATTTGATGGATTTCTGGTTCATAATTCCAGATCACAGGAAGTGTATATATCCAATTTCAAAGTGAAATTAATTCTAATGACCAACATTGAATTAAATTGAAACAATATAATATAATTACACTTTAAAAACAATTAAAAACATAGTCTACCCATATAATTCAGTCAGATGAAAAAGCAATTTTAATGTAAAATGCAGTATTTTTAACTATTCATTAAAAAATGAAGATTGTCAAAAAAATACCAAAAATTTATCCAAGGTAAATTTCAATGTCACAATTATAAAGAATACGATTATTTTGAAAAATAGAGCTTATAAAATTGTCAAAAATTAGATTTAAATATGGTTTTCTATCAAAAGGAGGTAAAACAATCTTTTAAAAATATTAGAGTATTCTATCCATAAGATTGGATTTCTTCTCATTTTAAGCCTCTAAAACACTGTCTATTTCATAAATAGAAATAGATATGAAAATATATTATCTTTTACTTACATTGGATGTTACATCCTTCCACCCTTTATGAAATTGCATCCCCGTAATTTATTTACATATCGAATAAGTGGGGATATTTATACGTCATTTCATTTTCAGATCCCCATGTCCCCTCTTCAATCATGTGGTTTTTTCAAGAAACCCTTACATGATGAATCACCTTATACTGTAACACTTGATCCATGTGGTCAAGAATCTGGACCATTTGTTGCACATATGATAGATTATCTTCCAGATGAACTAACTCAGGACTCAATACATGAGATGGATCTAGCTTGTACTTCCTTAACATTGAAACTTGAAAAAAATTATGTACCTGAGATAAACTCGGAGGTAAACCCACTTGGTAAGAAACTGATCCAACTCTCTCCAGAATTTCATATGGTCCAATGAACATTGGACTCATCTTTCCTTTCTTACCAAATCACATCACACTTTTCCATGGTGAATCTTTAAGGAAGACATGATCACCTACCTCAAAAGAGAGATCCTTCCTCCTTTTGTCTGCATAACTTTTATGTGGGCTCTATGATATTCTCATGTGTTTCTATATCGGATGAATTTTTTTCTACCAAATCTTCTACCAATTATGGTCTAATCAACTTCCTTTCACCCACTTCATCCACGAAAGCTGGAGTTCGACACCGCTTCCCATATAATGCCTCAAATGGTTCCATTTGTACACTTGAATAAAAACTATTATTATTATAAAATTAAACCAATGAATGATATTGGTCCCAACATCCCTGATAATCCATCGAGAAAGCATTTATCATATCCTCCAAGGTCTGAATTGTTCGTTCTGACTTCCCATCTGATTGAGGATGAAAAGATGTACTAAAATTCAATTCAGTTCCCAATGACTTCTGAAGGACATTCCAGAAGTTATAAGTGAACCTGGGATTATGATCAGATACAATGGAGAGGGGAACTCCATGTAACATGACTATCTCTTTAAGATACAATTGAGAATGATGATCTAGGGAAAAATTATCTTGTATAGAAAGTAAATGAGAAGATTTAGTCAGGAAATCAACAATAACCAAGATGGCATTATTTCCACGAGGTGTCTTCGAAAATCACACAACAAAGCCCATGGATATATCCTTCCATTTCCACTCTGGCAATGGTAAAGGTTGAAGCATCCCTTTCAGTAAATTCCTCTCTACTCAAACCTATTGAATAGTCAAACACTTCATAGTAAAATCAGTAATATCTATTTTCATTCCATCCCACCAGTAATACTCCCGAAGATCTCTATACATCTTAGTACTGTTGTACCTCTCGTTCCCCTCGTTGTTTGATTTTCATGATCACAATCACCTTATTATTTGTCTAATATTGTTTGATGTGTTTTTGAATGATAGGCACAAGGTTGCCAAGAAGTTGGCCCAAGGATGGACAAGAAGTGGACTGAATTTCAGTCCACCGGCCAACCGGTGTGATAGCACCGGCCAACCGGTGTGATAGCACCGGCCAGCCGGTGGACTTGGCAGAGGCATTGCCCACTGCCAGGTTCCACTGGTCAGCCGGTGGCTCTGTCACCGGCCAGCCGGTGGCACCCAGACCAATGGGCCAGCTACTGTCTCCCCACCGCCCAGCCGGTGGCTCCTCCACCGGTCAGCCGGTGGAGCCTGGACCAAAATTCTTCTCCTCTGCCAAGGCACCGGCCAGCTGGTGGAGCTGTACCGGCCAGCCGGTAGCCCAGTCAAACTAGCCGTTGGCTTTGACCAGTCAACCCTCTCTTGGCTCCCAACGGCTCTTTAAGCCTCCCCAACGGCTCCAAAGACTCCCCAAGGGTTCCATGCCTATAAATAAAGGCCAAGGAAGCCCCGGACACCACCCAGATCATATACCAAGCCAACAGACATATTTTGTATCAATTGGCCAACCTCCGGCGGACTTCCTTCAAGGAACCCACCTTGATCCAACAACTTCCACATCCAAGGAGCTCCTTCAAAGAAGCTTGGAAGCGGCCTTCAACATCTCCAATCAATCAAAGGCGCCCAAGACTTCCTTAAATACTGTTTTTCTTGTTTATCTATTTTGAGCTTTAAATTTGGGTTTGTGCCTACAAACCCCAACCTCTTTCTTCATCCCTCTTTCTTTTGGGTTTCACATCACCATTAAGGTGTGAAGAGGTTTCTTCAAGCCTTTCCTTTTAAAAGGCTTGTGTCATAGGTGAGCTAGCCTTCACCTGTAATAAGGCTAGTGGGTTCTTGCTCAACCATTAAAAGCAAGTGGGTTCTTGCTAAACCATTTCAAAAGCAAGCTGTAATAGGTCCTAGTGCTACCTCAAAGCCAAGTGGGTTTCTTGCTAAAACCATTGAAAAGAAAGCGGTAGGAATATCTCAACGGTTTAGTTGGGAGCGGAGACGTAGGCCGGGTTTTTGGCCGAACTCCGTTATCAATTCTTGTGTCTTGCCTCTTTATTTCCGCTGCACTTTCAACTTTGATTCTAAATTGTTAATCATTTTTTAAAAGGCAATTCACCCCCCCTCTTGCCATCCTTCCAGTTTTTCTCCACCCAACAATTGGTATCAGAGCGAAAATTTGAGTAATACCCTAACCGATTTCAAATTCAAGATCCTATTTTTTGATGGCTTCTACCGCTTCTTCCTCTCAATCCCCCGAAGGACATTCTTTGGATCGTGCTCCATTCTTTGATGGAGCCGATTATACTTTTTGGAAAACCCGCATGTCAACTTTTCTTAAAAGCATTAGCTATCCTATTTTTAGAATTGTTATGCATGGTTTTACGCTCTCTTCTCCCGATGAGTCTAAATGGACCCCCGCCGACATTGCAAATTTCGAGCTTGATGGCAAAGCCATGAATGCTCTTCATTGTGGCTTAGACCGTAATATATTTAATTGTATTTCTACTTGCTCTACCTCTTATGATATTTGGAAATATTTAGAGCTAACCCATGAAGGTACTAGCATGGCTCAAAAGCAAGAACCCGCTCAAAAGCAAGAACCCGATGCAAAATCCGTACCCGCTTGCCCACTTCACAAGAAAAGGGCCAAGAAGAAGAAAAAGAAGAAGGCTTCAAAGGAAACATGGAGTGATAGCTCCTCCTTCTCCTCCTTCTCCTCAAGCGACCAAGGTAAAAAATTCCTAATGGAAAATCATGAGGTATCATCTTCCGACTCTTCTTCCTCGTCTTCTATTTCTTCAAATTCTTTCAATCATTTGTCTTATGAGGAACTCCAACATGTTAGAGATCAACTTGAAAATGGTTTTCATGAGCTTTCGTCAAAATTTGTTGCTTTAAAAAAGAATTTCAAAAAACTCTCCTCCGAAAAAGAACAACTTCTCAAAGAGAAGGAGGAACTCTCCCTTAAAATCCAAAATTTTCCCAATGTTGATTCTTTGGAATCAACCATCAAGGACCTTAGAGAATCTTTAGCCAAGTTCACCCAAGGTGAACAAAATTTGACCAAATTATTGGGTTCTCAAAGGGTTTCTAGGACCACTCAAGGACTTGGCTATACCAACCAAGCCTCCTCCTCCCATGCACCCACTGTTTTTGTTAGGGGGAGCTCTAGTTATAAATTTTGCAATTATTGTAAAAAACCCGGGCACCTCATTTATGAGTGTAATTGTAAAAATGCCCGGTACGGTCAACCCAAATCTATTTTCTATTCCGATGAGTTCTATAGGAGAAGACCCGCCATGAGACAAGTATGGATTGAAAGATCCCTTCTAGCGAGTCTCTCCGGGCCTAAAATTGACTCTTTTCAAAATCCCTCTCCCCGGTGATTCATTGTTTTTATTTAGGGGGAGAATTTTCAAAACCTTGTCTTAGATTCAAAACTTTCAATTAAATTTTTGGTTCAAAATTTTCATTTCAATTTTGATTCAAAACTTTCAATTCAAACTGTTATTCAATCTTTCAATTTCCAAAATTTCAATTGATTTTCAAATATCAAATCTTGTTTTTCAAATCTCTTTTCCCTCAATCAAGTTTTATGCCCCGTGGTATTTTGATAATCACAAAGGGGGAGAAATTCTTGGTTGATTGGGGGAGAAATCTTTTAAAGCATGCCTTTCATTTCAGTATTTTACATTGTCTGTTTTGGTGATTGTGATCATCAAAATAGGGGGAGATTGTTGTACCTCTCGTTCCCCTCGTTGTTTGATTTTCATGATCAGAATCACCTTATTATTTGTCTAATATGGTTTGAAGTGTTTTTGAATGATAGGCACAAGGTTTCCAAGAAGTTGGCCCAAGGATGGACAAGAAGTGGACTGAATTTCAGTCCACCGGCCAACCGGTGTGATAGCACCGGCCGGCCGGTGGACCTGGCAGAGGCATTGCCCACTGCCAGGTTCCACCGGTCAGCCGGTCGCTCTGTCACCGGCCAGCCGGTGGCACCCAGACCAATGGGCCAGGTACTGTCTCCCCACTGGCCAGCCGGTGGCTCCTCCACCGGTCAGCCGGTGGAGCCTGGGCCAAAATTCTTCTCCTCTGCCAAGGCACCGGCCAGCCTGTGGAGCTGTACCGGCCAGCCGGTAGCCCAGTCAAACTAGCCGTTGGCTTTGACCAGTCAACCCTCTCTTGGCTCCCAACGGCTCTTTAAGCCTCTCCAACGGCTCCAAATACTCCCCAAGGGTTCCATGCCTATAAATAAAGGCCAAGGAAGCCCCGGACACCACCCGGATCATATACCAAGCCAACGGACATATTTTGTATCAATTGGCCAACCTCCGGCGGACTTCCTTCAAGGAACCCACCTTGCTCCAACAACTTCCACATCCAAGGAGCTCCTTCAAAGAAGCTTGGAAGCGGCCTTCAACATCTCCAATCAATCAAAGGCGCCCAAGACTTCCTTAAATACGGTTTTTCTTGTTTATCTATTTTGAGCTTTAAATTTGGGTTTGTGCCTACAAACCCCAAACTCTTTCTTCATCCCTCTTTCTTTTGGGTTTCACATCACCATTAAGGTGTGAAGAGGATTCTTCAAGCCTTTCCTTTTAAAAGGCTTGTGTCATAGGTGAGCTAGCCTTCACCTGTAAGAAGGCTAGTGGGTTCTTGCTCAACCATTAAAAGCAAGTGGGTTCTTGCTAAACCATTTCAAAAGCAAGCTGTAATAGGTCCTAGTGCTACCTCAAAGCCTAGTGGGTTTCTTGCTAAAACCATTGAAAAGCAAGCGGTAGGAATCTCTCAACGGTTTAGTTGGGAGCGGAGACGTAGGCCGGGTTTTTGGCCGAACTCCGTTATCAATTCTTGTGTCTTGCCTCTTTATTTCCGCTGCACTTTCAACTTTGATTTTAAATTGTTAATCATTTTTTAAAAGGCAATTCACCCCCCCTCTTGCCATCCTTCCCGTTTTTCTCCGCCCAACAAGTACTGCCTGGATGAATTGAAAAATGGAGGACTATGAGTTTCTCATAACAACTCTCTCTTCAACTGTGAATCCCACAGCACACACAATATCTTCCCAAATCTCAAGACACAATAATTATCAATTTTTAATTTAGGTAACAGACCCTTCTGAACTAGCTCTACCTTTTTCTGCAACTCATTTTATTGCTTTTGTGCTTGCTTAATTCTGTCTGAAAGAAAAGATTTCACTGATACCCAAAACAAAACAGAATAATTTCCTGCACCAATAACTTCCAAGCCAAAATTCATCAAATCCTTAACCAAAGGATCATGTTCCAAATGTAACATAGTTAATGAAGCCTTTCAGTTTTTACTCAAAGAAGCTGCCACTTTATTTTCTTTTCCTGGGTGGTAGTGAATAATGCAAAAATAATACTTGATTAATTCTAAACATCTCGTATTTCTAATGTTCAATTCTTTCTGAGTGAATATATACTTTAAATTTTTTTGATTAGTATATATTTCACACATTACACCATACAAATGTTGACTAAATAATTTTAAAGCGAAAACAACATAAGCTAATTCGAAATCATGTGTAGGGTAATTTATCTCATGTGTTTTCAACTGACATGAAGCATAAGCAATTACCTGATCATTCTTCATTAGGACACAACCAAGTGCTTTCAATGATGCATCACTATAGATAAAAAACTCACCATTTTGGGAAATTAGTGCCAATACGAGAGAATTCACCAATCTTCTAATCAATTTCTCAAAACAATCATCACATTATTTTGTCTTGATAAACTTAACACCCTTCTGAGTTAGCTTAGTCAATGGGCTGGACAACATTACAAAATTTTTAACAAACCTTCAGTAATAGCCTGCCAAACCAAGAAAACTACGAATCTTTGTTACATTTTTGGGTCTTGGCCATTCTTCAACAACCTATGTTTTTACAGGATCAACAGTTAATGCATATTTAGAAACAATGTGACCAAGGAAAGACATTTCTAACAACTAAAACTCACACATGCTAAATTTACCATACAATTTATTTTCTTTTAATGTTAAAAAAATAACCCTTAAATGACTTTCATTCTCCTCTTTACTTTTAGAAAAAACCAAAATATCATCAATGAAAACAACCACAAAATTATCCAATAACTCATGGAAAATTATATTTATAAGGTCCATGAATACAAAAGTTGCATTGGTTAAACCAAAAAAAAATAACTACACATTCATAATGACTATATCTTGTATGAAATGCAGTCTCTAGAATATCTACATCATTTACCTTCAAATGATGGTACCCCAATCTCAAGTCAATCTTTGAAAAATACTGAGCTCTATGGAGCTGATCAAACAATTCATCGATACGAGGCAAAGGATATTTGTTCTTAACAGTGATGTTATTCAGGCCTCTATAATCAATGCAATGTCTCATTGAACCATATTATTTTTTAACAAATAAGACAGGAGCACCCCATGGTGATGTGTTAGGTCGAATGAAACCTTTATCTAATAAAAAATGAAATTTCTCCTTCAACTCTAAATGTTAAATTTGAGCCATTCAATAAGGGGGTTTTGAAATTGTCTTAGCATTATGAACAAAGTAAACTGTAAATTCAACTTTCTGATCTGGTATTATTCCTGGAAACTCATCAGGAAAAACATCAGGATCCTCATTTACCACTGGAACATCATTAATCTGAATGGTTCCATTTTTTTCAACAATATGTTCAACGTAACATTCATTTCCATCTTTTACAAGTTTCTCAACCTCTTGATATTCTATCAGCAGTAAAGCATCATTCTTGTACACAAACTAAAAGTCTATTTGAAAAGAAAGTTCTTTATCTCTATAGTTAATCTTAGCATGGTAAACGGAGAGAAAATCCATACCTAGGATAACATCAAACTCTACTAGAGGTAAAACAATAAGGTTTTCAAGTTGGTTCCTTCCATGTATGAGGATATGAAGTTTCTTATAAATTATTTTTGCATCAACATTTCCCCCATTTGTTTTTAGAACAAGATCAAGAGTCATTTTGTGAGATGGAATGCCCAACTTACTAGAAAGTATATCATAAATTAAAGAATGTGTAAACCCTGAATGAAACAACACATTGGTATAATCTGAATAAACAAACAAAGTACCTAATACCACTTCATTTTATGGCCCAACATCTGATGAAGTAGTTGCAAAGTATTTAACCACACCTTTCTACTTGTAGTCTGATTTCTTCCCATCATTCGAGCTATTTTTCGAACACTCGTTTGCATAATGACTCATCTCATTACACTTGAAACATTTCTCTAGTTGTATATCAAATTTGTTCTTACCATTACCCTGATATTTTTCAGTGGAATCACAATCATTATGTCCCATCTTACCATATTAGAAGCACTTTCCAGATATCAAAAAGACAGTCCCCAGCACGCTTTTTACCACATTTATCACAAACATAAAACATAGTTTTATTACCATCAAACCTTTTTGAATGATTCTTCCCTTTCTCCTACCACCTTAGTCTCTTCTTCTGTTGGTTGTCATAGAACACTTGATCAACAGAGAACTCCATTTCCACCTTCTTGGCACATCAAAAAATATTTTCATAACTTTGGAACTCAGAAGAAGCTAATTACCTTTGATATTTTGGCATTAATCCTGGGTAAATGATTGATTTTCCGATCATGGTCTCGGATAAAATTTGGAGCATACCTTGCCAATAGAGTGAAATTTTCTTCATAAGCAGCCACTGAGACATCCTCTTGCCTCAATTCCATGAATTTTTTTCCATCCTAAGTTGAACATCCTTAGGAAAATATTTCTCAAGAAAGATACCTTTGAATTCATCCTGGTCAAGGGCATCAATCTCATCAGTGTCCCTGATATTTTTAACCATCAACCACCACTGATCTACTTCACCCTCCAAATGGTAGACAACAAGACTAACCTTTTGATTGTTTGAACACCCCATGACATCGAAAATCTTCTCCAGTGTCTTAATCCACCCTTCAGCTAGCACATGGTTAGATGATCCTCTGAATGATGGGGGATGTTGCCCCATGAAATTTTCCACCACTGACATGTTCCTCTGCGATTATTCTGGCTGATCTTGTGCATGGATACCACCACCATTTATCGCTTGAGTAAATTTCACCATTACTACAACAAAATATTCAATTCCAATTCCTACAATCTCAGGATGCTGATTTGGAAGGTAATTTTCATCTGTATTCCCTCCTAGTACTGCTTCCCTATTTCTTATGTGGAAAACCATTCTGAAAAAAAAATGTCTTAGGTAAAGCAACTTGGTAATATTCAAATGCTATATCATTTCAATTTGACCATAATATGTAAAAAACATTTTTGTATAATCATTTAAAAGAATTATAAATCCTAAAGTTATCTAAAACAATCTCTAATACCAAATATAAGGCCCCAGCTATAAACATTACTTAATCTTGAGTTATTTAATGAATACACATTCAAGATATTTTTAGGTTTAGAGTTTTAGAGAATTATATCATAAATCATGCATTAAATTTCACATTTAAACAAGGTCGTTACATAAAAGATAGTATTAATTTCTAAATGAAACATATATAAAAATAAAACATGGATTTTTTTCTTCACACTTCCTCGACACTATCATCACATCATTTACTTTTCCCTTGACCTGTGAAAAACATTTCAAAAACATGGGATGAGAATAAAAAGCTCAGTAAGGTATATAAAAATACAGAAATAAAAAATTACTCCATGTATACATAGGAATCAATGAAATCATACTTTACTCATAAAACATACAAACTTTAACATACCTTATTAAATCATAATATTTATCAGCAACTCATAGAAATAATAAGACTTAAAAGAAACTTGAGGCATTCATAACATTCATACATAGGGATTAACCCCCATGGTTACATTTGGAATACCCATCACAGTATATTCCCTAAATCTATTCGGAGAAACCTTAGTGTCTAACTTCTTTGCATTACCTAATGTATTGGAGAGCTATCTTGGGCTCACCCGCCCTTAGTTTATTACGGAACCACCCGACTTCATAAAAAATTCTCAAGAACCACAACATAATCATATCCCATAAAACATGCATAAAGGAAACATAACATTTCCACATTTAAATCACAATATATCAATAAAACTCATTGATATAATCAAAACATTATCAAAACCGTTTTCAAGACTGAAATAAAAGAAAATTAAAACCTGTTATTTATTTTCATTTAAATATTTACGGATTTTATAAGAAGTCGTAACTCATATAATGGTTACGACGGTGGAGAAGTCATTCTAGCCGCATAGGTAAGACAAAAACATTCCCTTTTGTTGTTTTGTAAAATGCTTCATGTCAAAATATTCCTTTGGAATGGAATTAAAATTCAAAAGGTTTTATTATACAAATAATTAAATAAGGTCATATATAAATTGAATTATGCCTCAACTAAAGGAGATTTGGGACGAAGTCCATTACCTCAAGTCTGACTTGTTCTCGTTCGTTCTTTATATTCCTGAATAATAAACTTAGGTCAATTTATAATTTCTTAAGTACTTCCTTTAATTTTTATTATTCAATTCATATCACATATTATCATTTATAATAATTAGTTAATTATGTGAGTTCATATCATGTGTTTTGTCAATGTTCGGTACTTGAGTCAAAAATGAACTTGTTTGAAAAGAATTTCCCATGTGGTTATTAGTACATAATCTCCAGAATGGTATTAATGATTTAAATAACATATATATCCTGTATATATTCATTTTATACTATTCTATAACATTTGGAGATAAAAATTTGAAATGCACCATTCATGGAGACGGTAGGTCGTACGTACACGTGAACGCTGCTTTCATTTCTTTGTCATATTAAAGGAATTAATACTAAATGAGACATATATTTTTATATTATAATTACATTATAATATATATGTTATATAGGTAACATAAGTTCCTTAATTACATTCTTTATAAATTACATGTTTGTCATGAACGAGTCACGTCACTTGAGGGGGCGGTTGTCCGCACTTCCTTATAAGAAATTATCGCATTTTCACAACATGAAAAGCATAAAGGTATGTTTTAAATATAAAATAAAGAAGAATATAGGGGACATAAATATAATATATATCATATATAAATATATTTCCATTATAATGTCCACCATGAGAGGTGTTAAATGAATATTTAACAATCATCGTTTCGTGAGACAGTAATTCACCATCCACGGAAACAGTTTGTTCCTTAACCATTAGACGGAGGTGTGTGTGAGTGTAAATAAAATACTTCTCATAAAAAATCCTAATTTAACTAGGATACTGTTATTGTAATGTAATAAAATATTAATAATGTTAGGAGTAGTGAAGAAGGATAATACAACAATGGATTATGAGAGAAGGTGTTACCTCTAAATTGGGTAACTTCTTTTAATTTGAGGAAAATGCTCTCTTGAAAAGAATTATTCCCAATTTAAGGATTCTAGGAGGATAAGAGGGATATTTAGAAATAATATGATCAGAGGATGGACGATCCAAGGTATTGAGAGGTGTAGGTAAGGGGGTAGAGGTGGGGGCTTTTTATAAGAGGCAGGAGGGGCACTCTTTGAAACTCTTGAAATATTAATTTATTATAAAATGTTTTTAAAATTATAATGGTTCCAAAATGATATATTTAGAGGATAAGAGGATAAGGGGTATAAATGAACTCAACCAATATGATTTAGACAAGTTTAGGTCATATAATTCACCTTATCCTTTCATTTTAACCCTTAGTTAAAATTAATAATTCTTACCACGTCTTTTTTTTATTTTGAATCTATAAGGTCATAATAATTACATTAAAATTCCAATAGTCCCATAATTGTATCAATAATGATATTAGTAATATATTATATGTAATTTGTAATAATATTAGATTTTTAGACTATTATTCCATTTAATAAAATAACATTTGTTTTAAAAACTCATATATGCCAATTTCGACACTATTTGGTAGTTGACTTTTAATCATGGAATAAAAGAATTATTCCTTCAAAATAAAAGCATTAACCTATATTTTAAATGTAATAATCATGTATGAAATTTTTTTATAGAATCCAATGTTTCAAAACAAAATTATTTTAACACTTATAATATCATATATTTAAATCTTTCATTAATGAGGTAATAACTGCATCATCATTGTGTCATAAATAAATTTATTTATTTAATTTATAAACATTCTAAATAAAATACCATGATTCTGAGAAAAAAATTAGCTTTAAAATTACTATCTATAGTAAAATATATCATTTATATAAACAAAATTAAAATTGTTTTATTTAGGTATTAAATACTTTTATTATATTTCCCTTTCTTAAAAAATAATATGATAAAAAGTCACTATCACAGAAAAGTGATTCTATGGGGTCCCTAAGTTGGACCAGGGCTGTCCATGGTCGGCCGTGACACAAAAAATAGTATTAGGGCTCATGTTGGGGTCATTTTATATTATTATTAGATTATTTTTATTACCCTTTTTACAAGATTTACTAATTTTTCACGATAATTAAAGATACTTATTGTGGTTACTATTCATAATGTCCAAAAACAAAAAGGTCTTCATTAAATAATTCTGAACTTCTGATTACAAATATATAATCCATTTTACCAAATTCCAAAAATATAAATTGCAGTAATTAATTTAAAAATAATTCTCTTTCAAAACAAATAGTGTGTTTTTAACAAACTATATCTATCAAAAGATTAACACTTGTTTATGCCCAATTTCAAAGTGAAATTAATTCCAATGACCACCATTGAATTAAATGGTAAAAATATATTCTAATTAAACATTAAAACCTATTAAAAAGTTAATTATACAATACAATTAATTTAGATGAAAAATCAGTTTTGAAGTAGAATGCAGTATTTTTCACTATTCATTAAAAAATGAATATTGTCAGAAAAATACGAAATAATTATCCAAGGTAAATTTAAATGTCCTAATTCTAAATAATATGTTTATTTTGAAAAATAAAGCTTATAAAATTTTCAAAATTTATATTTAAAAATGGATTTCTATCAAAAGGCGGTAAAACAATCTTTTAAAAATATTAGAGTGATCTATGCCTAAGATTGGAATTGTTTTCATTTTAAGTCACTAAAACACTATATAATTCGTAAATATAAATAGATATGAAAATATATTATTATATAATTACTTTCAATGTTACACATTGAATAAGATAATATGTTATGTGTGAGCAGATATGATAGCAGGTGTCACCCTAGAACATGTTCAAAACATGTAATCCTGATAGGATATGATAGTAGTGGTTAGTTTAGGAATTCATCCACAACCAATATTTTGATTATTTATTCAATTGTTTACTATAGTTTCATAAATGAATACTTGTGGTTATTCATGGACAATGGATGTTATTCCTGATGATATTATTTTCTCTCTTTGGGATACCCAGACATACTTTCAAGGATTCATATTTTTAATGTGTAATGATTCCTTAATTGATTTCATGGGAATCATACTTTAAGGAACATAATTATAATTTTTATTGGAATATCCATACGTACAACTTGAGATCATGATGTTGACAATGAATTTTTGATTATTATATTTTTTTTCTCTTTTGGAACTTCATGGGATCTACATCTTGAGCATATGATTATAATATACATGCATGAAGTCCCAAATTATGTTACTTGTGGATGATTTCACTCTCCAAGATCTAATTACACTCTTAGATTATTAACTTGTCCCATGTGTTGAGGATGATTTTTCTACCATTGTTATGTGGTTTTACAAGAATTATTATACTCTACTATATGCATGATGTTTTTAATCATGGATGATTATGTTATCCAATGTGATTTTGATGATTATAATCTCCCTGGCCGATTACATACTGATTGTATTGGATATGGTGTTTTATATTGTTTTATATTAGTTTTTTACACCATATAGTGTGATGTGGATGATTATTATCTCCATGTATAGAGTCCTCATGGGGTCGAAATGGAATCTCACATGTGAGATCCCCTTATAGATAACCTAAGTGTCAGACACATTAGAATTATCTGAGTCAAATTTCCATATCCACCTATAGACCTAGACCAAGGGTTGATTAATTGGTTTTTATTTATATTTAATGGCTTGAATGAAGTTATATTTTTTCAAAATTTATATGAGTTTCAAGTGGAATGTAGAATCCATTATTATAATGATTTTCTTTTGAGTAATGGTAATCTTAGGGATATGATGAGTATCTATCATTGGTGATGTATCTTATTCAGAGACTCTTCTATGGTTGACCAAAGCATGTTTTTCAATTGGGATAAAGGCACGAAATATAAACTTCATTATACAAGGATTGACTAGTTTGACATCCAGTTCAATTCCCTTTTCACAATATGTCCCAGAAATCATGATTAACGACACAATAATCAACTGAATATTTTTTATGCTATTTCATCCTATGTTATGTATGTATGTATATTAGCACATGAATATATATATTGGTATATATATATAAATACAAATATTCAATAATTTATGTACTTATATAAGATTTAAATACATCGATACTATCCAAATCATGGACCCAAGGACAGGTTGTGGACTTGAAACTTCTATTTATCTAATTTATCTTCAGTGGTCTGTCTTCTCTAAGATGATAATATTCCATGAGCATACACATATGAAATTATATTTTATGTTCATCATTTTGCTGTCCTACAAATATAATTTATCTCATATTTACATGCACCTTGGTGTGTTTAAAGGCCTTATGTCCTACTTTTTGGTTGAGCACAAACACATAGTTGATAGGGATGATGCCTAGGGTCATATGATTGACCAAAGACAGTCATGTTGTTTCGTCTCATCAGAATAATTCATTTCGACTATGTCATGGATATTTAGTATGTGGTATGTTAAAATTTAGTAGTACATTCATGAAAATTTATTATATATTCATTTATGCACTCTAATATATATAGTCGTCAAAGTGGGTGTCTAGTGTTGTATGTATGAAATGATAGTTTGGATTTTTATAGAATTTCATTTATTATTATGAAACATTCTATTTTAATTAATTTATTGCCCTGACACTCTCTTTATTTAATATTTTTATTGATATATAGTTATTTTCTCTATGATTACTTAGATATGAGGGGAAAATACCATCAGAGACTTAATCAATAACCTCACTACTAGTCGGAAGCCTATGGCATATAAAAAGGCATGCTTGAGGCCTCATAATGGCTAGGCTTAGAGTACTAGTTTAGTGGAATACAGTATAAGACATTACAATGTCGTTTTAGAGATGATTCATTTCCTCATGTATTACTATTTGTGTTATGGTAGTGTTGAGTATTACCAATGTGGCTGAAGCCATGATAGATATCAAAGTAGTGCGGTTATAAATCATTATCGAGTAGGATTTTCTTATTTCCTAAGTTATATGATTTCTGTCTATTTATTTGATGTTATAATTTTATTTTATTTTTTCCATTGGAGATGAACATATTGTCTGGAATTTATTTTTTATTATATATTAACATATAATTTCCCAGTACATTGTGGGAATGTATTAATTTTGAATCGTGGATGAAAAAGAAAATATGCATCTAATATGTCATATTTGCATTGTGGGATTCAAAGGATATTGGTTTTCTCATGTTTTATTATTATTAAAGGTATATCCAATTTGATTAATTCCTTTAAAGAAAACCCTAAATGTTTTTATTGGTATATATTTTTTTATAAATCCACTAAAATGGGCCTACATGAATATTTATTTTTTTTATGATGGTTGGGTAAATGTATATATGTGACGGTGTTTTTAGTCATGACGATGACTCAGTCCTTAACCATGAGAGGTTCTTTGACCTAGTATGTCATTAAGGCATATGGTTCCCAAATATTGGACACCTTTTAGAGTTATGTTTCATAGATTCTGTTATTTATTTTATCATTAAAAACAATAAAGTTCATTACTACATATATTTGAGTGAAATTTTTCTTAATTGAACATTTTTTTGTATATCTAGTTGGATCGCAAATTACAATGTCGATTGATATAGAGATGTTTACTATAAACTATAACATGGGGGTATTACAATATATTGATGCCCGATGAGTGTCACTATAATAATATTTCATCCTTATATCATGAAATACATCATGTAGTTATTTATGAAGATACTCTTATAGGATCAGGAACTTATATAGACTGTTGAAGGTTTTGAAACATGTAGTCCACTTATGTTTGTTAAATCCATTAAAGAGGTTTCATCTTTTGAGATCTGTGACTTGATCTTGTTTACCAGTTGTGAAATATGATTAGAAGGGATAGTTGGGAGTCCTGGTGGCCCTTTATTTTAAATCAGGCCCTTGTAATTGAATGATACATTTTATCGATGGAAAACCGTGTTAGGGGTTCTCCGGAGTTTTTTGATTCATTTTTAGGGAGTGATCATTGTTTTTTGCTCATGTTGAGATGGATTCAAAATTAGAGATATGGTTTTGGTGTTATTAGATTGCTAATTCTATTGGATTTTTATGAATTACATAGGGTTATTTGGGAGATAATGTTATAAATTCTTGCACATGTTAGGAGAATGATATTTAATAGGTATTCCAAGGGACCCTCCAAATTAAATCCACTAACATTTCAGGTATCATGGTTATATTGATTATAGGAGTAGATGACTCTATGAATCTTGATTTAGGATATAATTGAATATGATGGACATTAATGGTACCATTTTAATCTTCAAATAGTGGATGTCCATGTGAGAATTAAGGAATTATGATTTAAAAGACATTTTGGATGTGGTTGTTCAAATTTTTTTGTTAAATGAGGAATGTCTTACAATGGTAGAGGATACATCGACATTAGACTCGTTTTCATGAGATGGATGAAATGTTCTTGGATGAAGACATGCATTCCCTAGAGATGTTGTTTTTTGAGTTAGTTGATAGAATGGGTATCATATTTTATGCGTTCTTGGATCATATAGAGATGAAAACAATTAATGGAATCATAGTGTACGTATAGTTATATACAATCATGGTCAATATTGACATCATATTGAGTACACTGAGAGATCATCTGATCCTTATCATGGATATTTTCTACTAAATGTGTTCCATTGTTTGATTATGAAATAGGTTGAGGTTGTTCCTAATGATCAGAATAAGGGAATACAAATGGTTGGGACTACAGTGTTGAACGATTGAGGGTGTGGGAACAAACATTCAAATGAATTTGGAATTTTTTGTTGGTCGTAGAGATCTGAGTTCGTTATGAGATGATCATAAGCCTATTCACATGTGGAGGAATTTTATAATGGCCATAGTTTTTCATCATCCATGTAAGAGATAGTTGTTGATTATATGATATTACATATTAAAAAATATAGATATCATGATGTGTAAATTATAGGTTGATAGAATGGTAGTTAGATACTCCACTATAGCTTCTCAAGGAAGAGAAGGTTTATATTGGTTAAATAGTAATGGACTATCTTTTTCGGAAGAGAAATTATTTAGAATAATTTTTTTTTATTTATTTATGGGATAAAATGGAACTATTCCCCTTCTAGATGAAGTAAAATAATTTTTATAAAAAATTTCATGGGCCTAAAATAATTTTATTACCTGAGGAACTGAGATTTCTAGATTTAGAGGCTAATCAAATTATAAAGGTATATTTAATATCAAATATTTAATTGATTAAATATTAATTTGATTGTGCATGTTTGTTCAACCAATTATTTTAAATAGAGCATCATATGGGTATTATGATTCTACACTTGATATGAAAATGTGGTGTTTCATAAATGGGGTATCATTTCTTGTTGTTCATTGGTGCAGGGGTGGGATACCTTTTTTTCAACGTTCTTATTCTTCTTTTATTCATGTATTTTATTTTAATCCTTATATTATTCTAATCCATGAACATATGGAATTTCATTCACCATGGCCCATTGAAAAATGTATATGTATAGTGATAATGATATGTAGAATATGCGAGACACCGCAACAAAGCTCAAGATTCATTATATCATCACATGAAAGTCGTGGGTCCTAAAAATGGGTGAATCGTCAGTAGATTCTTAGAATCGGTTGGAAATTTTTATTTTTTTGAAATAGTTCTCAATATATTTACATTTTTTAGTTTTAATCTCCTATTATTTCTTCTTAGGAACCCATGGGGGTAGATAAGTATTTTTTTAGTGAAAACAAAGGTTTTGGGCCAATATAAAAAATCTCTCATTCAAAAATACTGATAACACAGCATTTAATTTAGGGAAACACGACGTGTGTTATTTTAGATGGAGTAATATTATATTTTTATAATTATATTCCATGTATGTAATATACACACATTTTACTAGGACTTGGCTATGCAGTCATGTACCTCACTAGATAGCCTGTGCAGGGGCACATGACCGTGTAGAGTAAACTGCCTCGCACCATGTGTATAGAACATCTTGTATAGATACAATACCCAAAGTGTTTTGTTTATTCTCTATACGTGTTACAATAGAAGACACCCCATGTTGGGTACATGCAGTATACAATATTAGATTAACATGTACATTTGGAATTTACACTTCATGTCTTGCCATGGCAGATGACCATTTGGTGATTTGAAGGTACAGATAGTGTATTGTGTATGCATACCATCTACTTGCTCTTTGTTTCCATTTTATGGTTTTTCATATCCTTATATCCATGATGTGAGATTTTACAAATGAGTTTCCCATTCTAGGTATATTTATATATGGAACATAGTGATGAATCTCTTGAGGTGATTTGACATATCTTATGAGGCATTTAATGATTTTATAAACATAGGGAGGTTATTCCTTGAATAAATTACAATAATAATGTCTTTAGAGTGAAAATTTTATAAGATATTAGACAAGATAATTTTCCATTTAAATATTATTTCTATTGATTTTAATTTGAGGATTCATTCCATACATGTAATTCCATTCTGGAATAGGAGGCAGTGATCTTAGTATTGTTTTTGAGAATCCCCAACAGGATTCCTTATCATACTATTTGAAAAAGTGTATCCCATTTAGAAATCCTCAATATTCGTACAATTATAATGAGTACCCTATGGTATGTATATTATTTCATAATGACCTAGGGAATCCCACATCAGATCCCTCTATATGTTTACAGTTACGGAGGATCCCATGTTTTTTGTCTCTGCCTTCTTTTATTGTTATTCAGGGTACCTTGTTGGATACCATCGCATTTGTACTATTATAAGAAACCCCTATAGAATCCATCTGTTGAAAAATTAAAAATTTATTACATTTTGGATTATTATCATTAACTTCAATTTTAATTATACTAAGTTGGATGGCTGCACTTTGGTATATAATTCGAGGATCCAAAAAAGTATTTGTCTCTTGTGTTCTATCATGAGGGACCAAGTGTGTGTCTTCATGTTTTAACAACCCAAAGCTGGTACATAAGGAGTGCATAGATATTATAGTGGGATTCACCTAAGTTAATTTTTTATATAATATAATCTAGATAGGATGTGTTATTTTCTTTGGGTTTAGGAATTTGGTAACTCTCCCTCAATTTTTATACATTCAATTGTCAACTACTAATGTAGCAATGAATACTGAAGGTGATTATTTGTTCATTCCTATTGAGAATAATGTGATGTGTTTCTCTCTTTGGGGTGTCGATATGTACATCATTGGATCCATATTGTTTGTATATTAGGATTATCAAACATATTTCTTAAGATACACCTTCTAATAAACATTAATATTTAGTTAATTGGAATAACAAAAGGTACTACATGGGATATGGATATAGACTATGTATGTATGGATATTATATAATTTTATTTCTACAGTTCATTTCTGGGATCCTTATTTTTTCATATGATTATGATATACAAGGATATAATCCCTAATAATGATACTTTTGGATGATTAAGCTATCCCATGTGATAAGTATGAGTATTCTTTCCTTAATCTAAATATAATCAATGAAATTTATGCTCTCCATAGTGATGTGGATTATTTATACCTAGTTTATTTATTGGATAAGGAGGATAGATACACTCTCCACAATACAGAAATTTTATCCCATATTTATATAATCATTGATGATTATTCTCTCTTTAGTGATAGGGATGGTTACACTCTCATAGATATATTACATGAGTGTTGCGGTGGAAATAAAATTCCACATCATTAGATACCCATGGATGATTATTCTCTCCCATTTTATGAGGATTTTATGCTATCCCTATTCATAGAATACTAGGGGTTTTCATTATACCTCACTGGTGATCCCTCCTTAAAGATGACCAAAGGGTGTGATCCTTAAGAATTATCAGCATCGAAATTCCTTGAAAACCGAAGGATCAAGATATACGGATCAGACATTGAATTTTATTTTCATAGAATGTGTAACATTGAATATATCCCACTGACCATTCACTAGAGTTTCCACTGGCCTACATAATCCATTATTATTTTGATTGGAAGTGACTATGGAAGATCTTACAGCTAGGATGAGTATCCCCATATGGTGACGTAAATTATAGACATATTTACAGCATTTGAAAAATAATGTATTGTTGAATGGTATTACAGACCCAGAGATCGACGTAATGTTACATGGAATTAGTGGTAAAACATCTAGTATAATTTAATTTTCACAATATGTCCATTAGATAATGACTGTAGTATTAAGGATCTACTATTAATTATTTTATGTAAGTTATTCATTTCATATTAATTCATGCATATCTTCACATGTATATACATATTTATATATTTATTGGGATATATGTACATGAATATATGTTGTTATATTTGATGGAACATCATCCATACGACTAGGATCATGGTCCTAATGATCAGTTATGGAATGAATCAATTTAATTATACAAATTATCTTCCCTGTTGTGAATCAGCTAGGCAAAGCATGTTGAATGATAATGGACTTATTGAATAATTTTATAATATCATAATTGGGGTGACATACTATGATTCTTTCTCACCCATTTATATACACCATGATATTAACCAAAACCTTATGTATTCTTTTTTGGTTGAGAAAACAAGCATAGTGTATAGGGATAAGTCCTAGGGTTGTATGATTGAGTAAAACCCTACATGTGGTTTCTTCTGGCCAAAATAATGTAGTTTAACAACATAATGGTGACTAGGATTGTGTTCTAGATTGTAATTACTAGAATATCTATGATAATTTATTTTAATTTTTTTTATCTAGTATATCATGTATGGTCGGCCTAGGGGGTGTCTAGAATTGTATGTATGGAATGGCTATTTCGTAGTTCATAGAATATAATTATTATGAAATCATATCCGAGGTCCTTTTATTTATTATAAACACACAAATATTACTTACTAATATGGTCTATATGGAGTAATTTCTGATGTTCTTATTCTAATATTCGGTCATAGTCTATCCATAGAAACACCTTCATCTATAAATTCTACTTTGAATCCTATTTCATATGGATAGGCATTCATAGGGCCTTGTAATGAACCATCTTAGAGAACTGGTTCAGTGGAATCAGAGCCATCCCAAAACATATATGGTATTTCTTGCCTTATCTATTTGTCCAACCATATTTTATCCACTTTAAACATAAATTCGGTAATATATGTTCATTCATAAAGGGTACTGATTTTACATATAATGAACCAATTAAATAATAAATTCAAAAGTGATGATCATTTACATAATTTCACAACCCAATTTTTCTCTTTCTATTTTTATATAATATTAAATTAATAAAAACTATTTTTAATAAAATATCAGTAAGTTCATTTTTTGGACAATTTATTTAATTTTACTAATTGTTATAAAGACAGAAATGGTATTATAATATAATCAATTAACCCCTAAATAATTTATTATTATTATTTTGAAACTTATTTAATGTCATAATTAATAAAAATATATTAATTTTAATGTTCATAAATCTTATTATGTTGTTTTTCTAACACATTAAAAAGCATTATTTTCAGAAAATTATATGAATTTTTGGTAATTATATAATCAAATTTAACTATAAATAAATTCATATCATATATACAATTTCACTTTTCATAAAATAACTTTTAAGATTCATTAATAATTTTTTTATCCCTACATTATCATACAAAAGACATACTAATTTAATTGCGTAAATGTTTTTAATTTTTTGATGATAGAATGTTATAAATGTCATTATCAAAAGGGAAATGGAAGAAAATATCCATAAATTAGAATTTATGGTGGTCATGGTTGAATTAATATCTTAAATGAAATAAAAATATATTTTATAGACAATTATGAAATTATATCTTATACTTGTAATCACGTTTTACATATTTTACCATCACTGAGTTGAAAAATCACTACCATGGTTGCAATTCATAATGGGAAAAAAATAAAAGGGAATTATTTTTTCCAAATTTGAACCCTAAAATTCTAATCATGGAATCAATTTTTTATTATTCAATATCAGGTTTTAGAATAAATAAATTCTAATATTAATTTATAAAATTCAATAAAAACAGTTTTAGAAAATTGAAATTTTAATCAACAAATTTGAATTATGTAAATATCCGGGATAATAATAATTAAACTGTAATAAATATTGTCACTATAAATATAATACATTTATAGTCACATTATAAAACCCCAATAATATAATTTTATGTTAAAATTACTTTATTTAATTGAAAAATTACAGTATTTGAAAATTCAATAATTTTAAAAATATTTGAAAATTAAATCATTTTTAAATAAGACCAATAATTTTTACCCTTGGTTAATAACGATAATAAGAGATAAAAAATTATTTAAATTAAATATTATTAAATTTAAAAAATATTTATATCTTACTTACACTTTAAAATAATAAAATCTAATAAAATCTCTAAAAATGGATCTTTGATTCAAAAAAGGTCGTCGCTTCAAATTAACTAAGGATTTCATATGAATTCATAAATATATTTTTATTTAATGTAAATATTGTAAATATATTTCATTATATATTTACTTGTATTCATACCCTCCAATTAAATTATTTTTTTACATTATAAATGTTTAAATAATAATATTTTTATAGTATATAGCATTTTCCTTAAGGGTTGATGTTGATTTCTATTTATGATATCATGTTTTTAATTATTATGAAAAATAATTTTAAGTGTGTTGTAATGTTACTATTTATTCCATGTTGTACATGATTGTTTCGACATCTTGGGGTAGCCTAAATGAAATTTGAAGCATTATGCCATATATTTCTTGAATGAACAACGATTCAAATTAACACAATCTATATTCTTGTTTCCTTTCTTCGTAATAGGGAAAGCCATGGTGAATTTTTTATATGTGAGAAATAAGACATGTGATTTCCTTATATGATGGAATTTTTATTTAGTATTTATATTTATTATAGAATCCTTCATCACAAATACAATATTATCATGGTCTACCTCTCTTAAATAATTGATCCCCCATTATTAATGGATATGAAAAAAATGACTGGATTTGAAGAAATCTTATCCAGTATCAGTGCTGACACATAATAATGAATCTACCCCACAATTATACATAGGTTGTACTCTAATGTACTGGATTTCTCTCCTCATAAACACATACTACCCAAACTATAACCCCACCACATGTGTTCAGATCTCAATAAGGTGTTCCTAGGCTGCTGGCCCTTTAGGTGTGTCCATTTGTATTTTTGAAACTAGTTTAGGGTTGGCCATTATTTTCCTATTATATTGGAACATAAAAAATCACAATGGAAAAATAATTACATTGAACAATAACATTTACATTTACCTTTATAAAATATTCATCCAAATTTGTAATTAAACATAAATAATTAATAAGAAATAACATATATGTAAGACCCCTTACAAACAATTGAGAATTATTTGAAAAAAAATCTAACAATTATGCATAAAAGTCGTCATTTCACCCCTTAAATTTATTATTTAAATATTAATATAAATTTATCTCAGACATTTTTATGTAATCCATTTTATCTGATTTGACATTATAAAATGTAATCCAATTACCACTTTTCTCTATTAATGAATTAAACATTTCTTAATTTGAATATCATTTTTACAACATCCAAAACTATATTTATGATTATGTCTTAATCTCCATTGTCTATATCAATACCTATAGTCTAAAACACATAAAAATTGAAACTTTGGATCATTAATCCAATGTTATTTTAAATAGTTAAAATTTGAATTTGAATTTTTAACTCATAATTGTTTCAACATACAAACAAATAATGTTGAATATATACCACTACATGTATTCTATTTGTCATATTAAAAAAATATTTAAATAGTATAATATTATTTACCACCATTCAGACAACAAGCCCAATTCTCCACCTAAACTGATTTATTCGACAATTTATTTTGTGTGAAGATACCACCTAGCATTGAGTCATCGACGAAACATAAAATATTAATGAGTCAGAACATGATGTAGCTAAAGAGAGTTCATCTCAAAAAAATTATATCAATCATTGAAAATGACATAGATAGAAAACATGAATATTGAGTAATGATTATTTTACTATCTTCAATGCATCCCATGATCTCAATATAATTCACCAAAAAAATCAAAATATATAAAATATAGAAAATAATAGGTATGTAATATCAAATGATAAATAAACTAATATTACACATTTGCCAAAATATAGACAGTACTTGAAATATATGATAACCAATATTGATATGGGTGTTTCTATCCCAAATTGCATTAATCAATTATTGCCTATTTTTTGGCCCCAATAATGTGATAACCCTCAGAGGGGGGTGTGAATTTGGGTATTATAAATTCAAAATATGAACCATTATAATAAACACATCCCAATATAATTTAGAACTCATATATCATTATCACACACCCTATAATTATACATCCTTTACTAAAATAAATATCTTTCCTCTATACCAATTGGATGGATCACTTCTCCTCCATGTACTATTACTTGGATTCCATGAACCCTAAGAATGTTTACACAAGTAGTGGTTTAATGATCATCCCTAATTTAATCAATGAAATTAAGTTCATATTCATCCATCAAGCCTGCCTTTCCAAATTCGATTAATATACTATGATTAAATTATAATATTACTATGGAACACTTGTTCATCATTAACATTCTGACAAATGTGGGTAATTTTTCTACTCTTCCATCAAAAATCGAATACCATGAACATTATTTCTCCAATCTTTAAAATCATTTTGTATTTATTGTTGATTTTATATAAATCATTTTTCATAATAATGTATACATTATTTAATTTTATTAATAATTTGTGAAGAAATTTTTTAATTATATATCATTTATACTATTTAATGTTCACACACCTTTAGCATCACAATATTCTCACCATCCCTTATATTATAAGGTAACTTATTTAATTCCTAAAATTTCCCTATTCCATTAAGAGAACATAAATATATATATTTCTCTCTAAAAAACACAAATATACATATTCATGTAAGTCCTTTTTTACATCCCTTAAAATATCACATTTTTTAGTCACCAATGAAATTCGAAAGCTTCAAAAACCATTTTGACAAAATTATCAGTCATAAATTTAAATACATAATCGATAATAAAATCCATGTGACTGAATGTGATGGGAATTCATATAAAAGAGAAACTAGTGAAATTTATACATCAATCTAATTTATTTTATTTTACAAAATTATAGAGAAATATCATAAATATACACCCACATAATATTTCATATCAAACAACTTCTTATATTCCATTCAATATCTTATGTTATTTAATATTGAAACAGCTTTAATATCACAGGATTCTACTCATACCTTATATTCCTAGGTAAGTCATTTAATTAAAAAAATTACTATTCTAATAAGATAACATAAATATATATGTTTCTCACTAAAAAAACCCAAATATACAGATTCATGAAGGTATTGTTTTAAATCCCTTAAAATAACACATTCTTTAGTCCCCCATGAAATCTGAAAGCTTCAAATACCATTTGGAAATAATTATCAGTCATAAATTTAAATAAATAGTCAAAATGAAATCCATGAGAATGAATTTTATTCTATTTCATATAAGAGATAAACTACTGACATTTCTACATAAATCTAATTTATTTTATTTTACAAAAGTAAAGATAAACATCTTATGTATACACCCACATAATCTTTTATATCATCCAACTTATTATATGTCTTTCAATATCTTATGTTTTTTGTTTAACCTCTTTTATATAATGTATCATCTTACATATGAGACTAAAAATATTTTGTGTCATGAAAAATGTTGTATTTGACGTTATACCACTTTAACAATAGCTAACATCTTCTATATAAAATCGATCATTTTTTACTATCTATTGTCATCTTCTTTATAGAGCAGGTCTCTGTATGTATGAATCCTTCTTCATTTATAATTCAAATTATATATGGCCTTTTTGTATTTTATAATCATCTGATGTATGTATTATCTTAATCCTCAATTGTTGATCATTATATGTAGAAATAAATTCTCCACATTTTAATATACATAATCATGAAAAATTTAGTAGTTTACAACTTCTTCCTATAAAAAACAGTATAAATTAAATATATATTTTTTATTTATTTATTATAACTCCAAGAAATATTATAAATCAACCAATATTATGAAACAAATTCGTTAATAAATTATAAATAACACTTCCAATATTATTAATACATGAAATATACTGATTCCTTATTACCAGAAATGTTTTATTGATATTTCCATCAATATTTAAACCAATAAACACATGAAAATATAGCTCAATATGTATCTTTCATGCAATACTGTAGAGACCCAAGATTCACATACATGGGCATTACATTTCATTTACAGAATAATGAATATATGACACCAACAGATTCCCAAAGATCTTATCAGTTTAGTTTCTTTGGAAACTCAAAATATAATATTCTAATCATGATGAAGGATCTTAAAAATCTCTGTTAAATATCTTCCCCTTTTGTTGTCCTACCTAAAACCTTTATTTATATCATGGGGAGAAGAAAACCAAAAATTGGAGAGCTTAAATGCTTTGTAAGGGTAAACATGGAAAACATAAAACAAACCATAGAAATTTTATCATAAAATTATAAACATAAAATTTAGACATCAAAATTGTGAGTCGTGAAATAAATTTTGGCAGTCATAATGCATGGATCATATAAGGACACTAACCATGATAGAATAAAATTTCCATAAAACATGTAATTGGGCCAAACTAGTCTTCATATAATATGATTTTTATAATAGCCAAGGCATTTCTCCCAAGACCATAATAGTTAACGATGTCCATTATGGAAATTGGTTTAGTTTTCGTTCAAGACATGTCTTATGAAACAATATTAAATTTCCATACCAGCCCTGTATTACTGAACAAGTATTACTTTTCATTTAGTCATGTATATCTTAGGAGATATAAATCATTACCCAATTCATTGGAGGGAGATACAGGTCCCACCCATGTCATAATGAAAACATTCTTAGATGTTCCACCAAACCTAAATCATTTATCAAAGAATAACCCATGAAATAAAACGGGGTTCTTAAATATCATTTCATCATAATATAATCTGTATAAAAGATAATTACATCATTAATGAAATCAAATCATATTAAAAATAGGGATATAAAGATAACCATATTTATGAGTTTCACTTTAGTTGGAAAATAATTTTAATAAAACACTTGAACCTAGTTCTTGAGTAAAATATCCATTCCTCCTCAAAAATGATTTCTTTTCTCAGAATGCCACAAAATTATAAAAGATATGAATGTAATTGTGTATAAAAATTAAATAATTTATAGGATTCATCGTAGAAATAATGCATCATGATAGCGTAAAAAATCCATTCATTCCATATAAGTTAAAAAAACATTCTCCTCATACTTTTGTCGAAAAAGTCAAAATGTACCACATATGGTAAAAAAAGAATGATTCCTTCCATACCATGTTGTAAAACATAGAAATGGGTAAAAATGACTCCAAAAATATATATTATAATATCTAACATTTTATGAATTCATTTTTAGAAAACATGTACATTGATTATAAATATACCCCCACTAAAAACATATGTATAAATAATCTCAGATAAAAATGGGATTGAAAAATTATCCCTTAACTTAGGTCCGATTTCATCCATATGTGTCGGAAAATCTTATAATGTGGGTTTAACTGAATTATTAACTTGTAAAAGAAACATGAAAATATATATTATAACATTTAGGATTCACTTATGACTTTATATTACCCTTTCATTTGTCAATTCTGTGTTAATGAAACATTTTGGGTTATATGCGTTTTATTTATCGTACCTATTTGGAATTGTTATTATTGATATTATTACATATATCATGACTTACATACTTTCATAAAGTAAAAAATGATTTATATATTACATATATTTAGTATATATATATATATAATAGATAGATAAATGAATTGGAATACACTGTTCATGGAGACAGTGTGATGTACGTACGCATGAACATTGTTTTAATTTCCTTATTAAATTGAATTGAAGTAAGTGAAATATTTATATATATATAAAAACATCAATCAAGTATCATTTTTATGTCATATATTTCAGGGTTATTTATTATATATACATTATAATCATTATTAAAGTGTTAACGTGGAGAATGAATCTCATCGCATCATGGAGACCAAAATTTGTACGCATGCAGGACATACGATATCGTTCCCATAATTTTTAAATGGTATTAATTGGATTTTTTTTAATATATAAAAATTTTTATCATGTTATAATGATCATATATAGTTACTTTTTACACCATTATACCCATCCATGAAAGGAGGTGGTGAAATATAGATTACACCATGACATGGAGACGGTAAGTCGTACGTACGCACATACGTGGATTTCATTTTTTGTAATATGGATAGATTAGTGAAATGGGGGTGTTTTATATTTATAATAATATATAATTATATGATTTATGCTGAAGTTATTAATTTATTATGGGAAAACTAGAAAAGAGGATGTAGAAGAAGATATAAATTTTAAAGAATCGGTAGAAGAGATTACCTCTTCCTCAACGTACGTCCTTTAAATTTCCTATTAAAGAACTAGATTTGGACTTTTAATAAGACCAAAACCTATAGAATGTAATTAGGTATGTTAATGAGGGAAATGGCCAGGTTTTGGATGATCGTGAAGGTTCAAAATAGAGTGTAGAATAGAGGGAGGAGGTGCCCTTTTATACGAGTGGAGATGGGCACTTTAGGAATGTCATAAAATATTAATTTATTTTAAATTAAATTTAAATTTAAAATGATTCATATCTTATTAAATTCTTATATAATATGATTTTGGTTCAATTAATCATCATACAATAAATTTTAGAGAATTTAGGAATATTGTTTTTACTTTTTTTTACCCTTATTTTACTCTTTTTAAGCATACAATGATATCACGTTATTTATAAATTGTGGGTAAACGTATTTACCATATCATTTAAAATGACAAAAAAAATTTATTTATGACTTATGTGGACTTATTTTAACCATTTATCCAATTAGTAAATTTTTATGAATTCAATACCATTATATAAACTATTTAATGATTTATGTTATGAATTATGTCAATTTTGGATAGTATTCATACCTATCTTTTTAAAAAATTCATAATAACATTATTCCTTCACAAAGTTATAAAATCATCCCTTATATGAAAATTTAATGCAGAAAATTTATGTATGGAATCAAAATGTTGAAAATAAATTTATTTTAATATTTATAAATTCATTTGTTTGATTATTTCATTAATGAGGTAATCACTAAATCATAATTATGTCATAAATAAATATATTTATCAATTGTATAAAAATAATAAATAAAAAATGTGATGTATAAAATATTTTTATATTTATAATGAATATTTATATATGTAGATATGATTTACATAACCATAGATTAAAATTTATTTTTTTAAAGATATATGTTTAAGTTATAATTATCTTTTCTTTAAATGAATTTTTATAAAATGTCATTTTCACATCCATGTTAATCCATGGGGTCCCAAAATCGACCCATGGAATCCAATGGTCTGAAATATCCAATAAAATATAATTAAGACATGTGTTAGGGTAGTTTAAAATAATTATGATATTATTTGTTTACCCTTAAATACTAGATTTACCATTTAACCATGGAAAATAAAATAATTACTAAAGTTACTATTCATAATGTCAAAAACTTAAAGATAACTATTTACAAAATTTTAACCTTTTGATTACAAATAAGGAATCCATTTTTTCAAATTTCAATACACATAAGTTTCATTAATTAATTTAAAATTAATTTTCCGTTCTCAAAACAAAAAAAGAGGGTTTTTTAAGAAGTAATAACTATCAAAAGATTGACATGTGTTTATGTCCAATTTAAAACTACAATTACATCCAATTACCAAAATTGGATTAAATGATAAAAATATAACCTTATAAAACCTTAAAACCAATTAAAAATATAGTCTATCTCTATAAATATATTAGAAAAAGGGCAGTTTTGAATTAAAAAGTAGTATTTTCACAAGTCATTAAAATTTTAAATATATTAAGAAGAGACCAAAAATTCAAAAAAAGTAAATCTTTATTTCCCTCTTCATAATAAAAATTTTATTTTGTCTAATTTAACTTATAAAAGTGTAAAAACTAGATTTAAAATGGGTTTTACATCAAAAGGTGATAAAATTTATTTTTTGAAAAAGACTTCTTCTATCCGAAAAAATTTACTTTGTTTACATATAATGTTCTAAAAAATGTGTAATATGAATTATAATTTTATATAATATGCTAAATGTGGATAATACCTTTTCATAAATTCTAGTTTATATCTCAATAAATAATAATATTTTAATAATATATTATTTCTTAGTGAAACTCGATATCACGTACAAGGGAAACTATCGAGGTAGTTTTCTCTTGCGTGTAATGTAAGACAAGTTAGTGTTTCATGTATTGAATCCTTCCTTTGGTGTCACATATAACATAATAAAAACTAATTTCATTTATACATTGAACAAAATCTATACATAGTATTGGGTGAAATGATTTCTATCAAAAGAACTTGAAATTGTGTGTAACACAAGCCAACAATAGTGTTGCACATATTTCAAGCTAATACGGTGTCTCATACAGCGCAACATAATCAGGGTGTACTATACAACATAAGACATCAATTAAATTAAAATTAATCTATCACATAAAATATTGGGTTGTTACATTATACGCCCCTCAAAATGAATTTTTCCCTTAAATTACATCGGTGTTACTAATGGTTTACTACATAAAATTTTCTTTAAGGGAATCCCACATCATAGAAAGGTTTATTGAAACTTAATTTTAGAAAAGGAATGTAAAAAACATATCAGTTTCCCAAAAAAACTCAATACTAGATTTCCACATAGGATAACATAAGTGTGAAGTGAAAATATAGACACGAATGGGAAATCTAACCATAAAGTTATAGTGGATAATGATAGAGAATAAGGTTTAGAGAATGTTAACTACTAGAAAGCCATAAATATGTGATGATTTAAGGGACCATACAGTTATTTGGATAAGATGGTACTAGGATATTTTTTTTCAATATCCTTGTCTAAGAGTTGAACAGTTTTGCAAGAAAATAAATATTTAATTTATTTTGGTACAATTTGACCGATGTTGATGCCTTTTAAAATTTCCACATCAATTATTATTTAATGAAATGAAGTCTAATTTTTCATTCATGAAGTGTTAGTAGATCACATGATTGAATGATAGGTCATTCCATTAATCTGTATCACAAAATGGTTAGCACAAATTAATAAATATACATAAGTCCATTGAAGGAGAGATTAATCGTATCTGGTTCCAAAAAGAGACTTATAATTCAACTATCATACAAATTAATAATATAAAATGAATGTATACTAACGAGGAACATCATGCAGGCCAGTTGTAGGTAATAAATCTCTATCTTTGTTCGGTTGTGGGTTCAATTCTCGTAGCCTTGTCCAACGTGATGGGTTGTCACCCATCCTACAGATTTCCTTTTTTTAAAACTATACATTTTTAACAATGTAGTAATAAAATAAAAAAAATTATAAACTTAAAAAATACTATCTGATGTCCAACATAATCTATTCCAACATTTTGGATTATCAAAAAACAATTATGTCCAATCTCACAGTACATAGAAAACAATTACCAGAAAGGACATATAATAAGAATATAAATACCATCATTTATCCCCCATATATCTGACGATATATCTTCTTGGTCACATTTCAATAATGTGAAAGAATTCATCATGCTTCTTATTGAGTCATGTTACTGACCAAAATTACTATATATCTATATTTAAAATATTCATGTTTCTTGATTCAAAAACCCATTGGACATATTCTGTAAGACACAAAAGATTGAATACTTCATCGATGATATTATAACCATCTTTTCGAAAAATCCATAATTTTTTCCCATGAAACTAGCATAATAATATTTAATTTTTCAAATCAAACCTTTATTTATCCAAACATTATTATATTAACATAAAGGACACATTAAGGGTTATATTTCCCTTAATCAAGTGTTCTCCAAGTATATCACCTTACCCTTAAATCAATTTTCTATCTCCTTAGAACTATTCATCGTATCCTTTTAAATCCTTATACTGAATAAACATATATATTTCATCATTCATATTACATAATCATTTAATTTTGAAACATATATACTTAAATTTTATAACTTTATTCCCAAACCATTACTCAAGATCCATCATCTTCATATTTCTTAAAATATGAATCATGTCTTTATGTTTCTCAACCTCATTCTTCTTAGGATTACTGTAAAAAATACTGTAAAAGCATCACATAACTTCCACATGTCATTTCCAATATATTTATCCTCATAATTATTTCAAATACTCATGTCATCGTCATGATTCTCTTCATGTTATTTCCCCTTAGGAAATCGATCTTTATAATTCCCATAATCTGAAATATTCACTGGTTAACTACGTTCTATCTAGTTCTAGCTATTGACTATGGTCAGAATGTAAATTGTGAGAAATATATATTTGAGATTAGATACACATAAGTAAGGTAAATTACTTATAATATTTCAATCTATGATATAATTTGTTTAATCCTAAGTTAGTAATGATTGTCACCAAAAACCTAGGTTTGTAACCTATACATTACTAATCCTTAAGAAAAAACTAGACATATCCTTATAAATATCTCTGTGTATATCACTAATTTTTTGCATCCTAGTTTTCAAGGGTTAACTAATCCTTCACTCTGATACCAAATACAAAGAACCAAGATTGACATTCATGGAAATTACATTTATATTTCAGAATAATCAATACATGATACAAACAGATTCCCAATGATTGTATTAATTTAGATTATTTGGAAACTCAGAATATAATCATCAAATCACGGTGAAAGATCATCAACATCTACCATAAAGACCGTTCACTTTTTATTTCTAACCTAAAACCATTATTTATATCTTGGGGAAAAGAAAACATTAAAAGGGTGATCTCAAATGCTTAGTAAGGGTAAACATGGAGAACATAAAACAAACCATAAACATTTGAACATAAAAATGTGAACATTGTGTTTAAAAATGAAAATCTTGAGTCATAAAATAAATAATGGAAATAAATTAGGCATGGATCATAATGAAACATTAAAAATTATAGAATAACATTAGGATAAATATTGTAATTGATTAAAAATAATAATCGCATAATATGATTTCCATAGTTTCCAAGGAATTTCTGCCAAGACCATCATAGTGGAAAAATCCTATTACTGAATTGGGTTTACTTTACATTCCAGTGGTGTCTTATTGAATTGGATCAACTGGCCTTCCTATCCATCTATCACTGAAACAGATTTATTTTTAATTCTAGTCTTATCTATCTTATGAGATATAAATAATTAAAAAAATAATTATAGTTAGATATAGGTCCCACCCATCTCATAATGAAATCATTCTAACGTGTTCCAAAAACATAAATCCATCATTATATCATAACCCAAGAAATAAAATGGGTTTCTTAAATATTATTTTTATCATAACATATTCCATATAAAATATCATTCCATAATTGATGAAATAAAATCATTATAATAATAGTGATATAAACATAACACTATTTCAGAGCATCATCATAGATGCGAAATAATTTTGAGGAAACAGTTGAACATAGTTCTTGAAGAAAATACCATTTCTTCTTCAAATTTTTTATCATTTCTCAAAATTCCGCACAATTTTACAAGAAAATTATTTAGGTGAAAATAAACTTGCAATATTTTGTAGGAAGCTTTGTAAAAATAAGGTGTCCGGGATGTGTGTAGTTGGGGTTTGGCTTAGTGGTAAGCACCCTGTAATCATACATTAAAAATGGGGTTTCAAAACCCATTAGGGGTAGGTATTGTAGTAGTACTATAGCGGTACTGTAGTAGTGGTGGTACTGTAGATCAGCAGGTATTGTAGCTGCGGCAGGGCATTGTAGCAGTGGAGGTTCTGTGCGGGTACCATAGCAGCTGGGTTTCTATTCATATAATTTAAATTGGGTCAAAATATTGGGCCTACAGGCTATGTAATGGTCTAAAATACTACTGGGACTTTCAGCTATGTAATGGGTCTCCCTCTACCAACTTAAAAATAGGTCTTTAATTTGCTTTAATAAAAAAATGAGTCTTCAGCCTCAACCTTTTAAAAAACATTTTCAGGGATGTGTACAAAAAATCTATTTATTACCTATAAGTTAAAGAATCATTCTACTCGTACTTTTTTCAGAAAAGTCAAAATGAACCATCTATGTTAAAAGGAAGAAATATCCCTTCCATACCATGTAGTAAAAGTGAAAAAATAGGAAAAAAATGACTCTAAAAATAGATAGATGAAAAATAACCATTTTATCAAATCATTTTATAAAAACATGAAAATGTATGAAATATAATCACCCATTAAATACTTACATATTAATAAACTTATATAAAAATGAGATTACAAAATTATCTCTTACCTTAAGTCTGATTTCTTCTATATGTGTCTGAAACTCTTGTATAGTGGGTCCAAAAATATTATTAATTTGTAGCAAAACCATAATAATATTGATGATATCATATATAATTCACTTACATGTTTATATTACCCATTCATTTGTCAATTCCATGTTAAAGCAACGTTTTGGGTAATAAGATATTTATTTATCGTAGGTGTTTTAAATTGTTATTCATGATATTATTACATATATCATGATCTAATTATTTCTAGAATGTAAAACATGATTTATATATTACATATATTCTATATATAAATATATATATATATAATATATTGATAAAACAAATTGAGTACAACGTTCACAGAGACAGAAGGTTGTACATATGCATGAATGCTGTTTTCATTTCCTTATTAAATGGAATGGAAGTAACTAAAAGAGAAATATATATATATATATATATATATATCTAGAAGAATTATTATTTCATATATTTCATTATTATTTATTATATATACTTTTCAATCATTCTTGAATGGTTAACGTGGAGAATTAATCTCATCGTGTTGTGGAGACGGTAAGCTGTATGTACGCACTAGCGACAATATTGTTCCAATAATAGTTTAATGGTATTAAAGTGTATGGTGTATAATATATAAAAATTAGTTTAACATTATAAAAATAATATATTTTTACTATTTACACTATTATACCGATTCAACTAAGGAAGTGGTGAAAAACAGATTACAAACTTGCATGGAGATGGTAAGTAGTATGTACCCTTGTGCGGTGATTTCATTTCTGGTAGGATGGTCAGAAGGTGAAATAGGGTTGTTTTATATTTACAATAAAATATAATTATATGAGTGATACATATGTTACTAATTTATAATGAAACAACTAATGAAGATGATGTAGAAGAAGAATGAAATTTGAAATAATCGGTAGAACATATGACCTTTTCCTCAACGTACCTCCTTTAAATTTATTCTAAGGGCACTAGAATTCATATATTGAGAAAACCATAACATCTATAATGTAACTAGGGATGTTTTTAATAGTTATGGTTTGGTTTTGGATGATATTTAAGGCAGAAAATGGACTGAATTGGAGAGAGAGGAGGTGGCCCTTTTATAACATAGGAGAAGAGCACTTAAGGAATGTCTTAAAATATTAATTTGTTATAAATTTAATTTTGAATTAAAATGGTCCCAAACATATTTAATTATAATATAATAGTATTTTGGTTTTAATACCCATCATCAAATAATTTTTAGACAGGTTTTGAATTTTTTTTATCCTTATCAGTTTCTTTTAACCCTTATTTAACCTTTTTAATCATACCTTGACATCATTTTATTTACACATTATGGGTTAATGTAATTATCATATCAAGTCAAATAACCCCCATAAAGATATTTATGAAATATTTAAACTAATATAAACTATTTTGACGAATCTTATATTTTAATGAATTTAATATCATCTTTTAAACTATTTTAGGTTTTCTGTTATGACTATTGTAAATTTTGGATACTATTATCAATTAACTTTTTTTAAAATTAATAAAAACATTATTAATTCTAATAAAAGTTATTAAATCACCCCTAATATGTAAATTTATTCCAAAAAACCTGTGTATGGAATCAAAATATTCAAAATAAATTTATTTTAATATTTATAAATTCATTTATTTGAATATTTCATTAATTGGATAATCAATACATGATAATTGTGTCATAAATAAATATATTTATCTAATTTATAAAAATTATAAATAAAATACAATGATTTAAAGAATATTTTTATATATATAATTAATAATTATACACACTTATATCAGTTATATAAAACTATATTAAAATCTTTTTAGTAAAAGATAAATGTTTTTATTATAATTATCTTAACATTAAATTAATTCATATAAAATGTCATTTTCACAACCAAGTGAATCCATGGGGTCCCAAAATCTACCCAAGGATTCCCATGGTCAAAAATATCTCATCTAATTGGATTAGGACATTTGGTATATTTTTTTAATATTATTATGATATAATGTTTTACCCTTATTTACAAAACATTCCCTTTAACCATGGAAAATTAAATAATTACTGGCGTTACTGTGCATAATATCCAAAAATAAAAGGAATATATTTAAATAATGGGACCCTTATGATTCCAAATATGGAATCCATTTTTTCAAATTCAAAACCCAGATGTTTCATCATTCAATTTAAAATTAATTACAGTTGTCAAAACCAAAAATCGAGTATTTTAAAGAGTAATAACTATCAAAATAATTACATATTTTAATAACCAATTTAAAAGTGAAATTACATAAAATGACACAAATTGAATTAAATTATAAATATTTAATAAAATTAAACTTTAAACCCAGTTAAAAAGATAATCAATCTATATAAATATATTAGATTAAAAGGTTGTTTTGAATTAAAATGTAGTATTTTCACTGTTCATTAAAATTATAATTTTATTAGAAATATAGAATAAATTTAAAATAAGTAAATTCTTATTTCATTTTTCCATAAATGAAGTTTATTTTGTCAAATATAACTTATTAAAGTGTCAAAACTATATTTAAAATCAGAGCTCCATCAAAAGTCTATAAATCTATATTTTTTAAAAAATACATATTTTATTTGACAAATTGATTTTTTCTCATATCATGTTCTAGAAAATGTATAATATTTATGATAATGTTATATAAAATTAAAAATGTGGTTAATAAAATTCACAATAGCTAGTTTATATCTCATTAAATAATAATATTTTAATATTATATCGTTGTTTTGTGAAACACTGTATTGTGTACAACACAAGCTATTGAGGAAGGTTGCTCTACATGTAACACAAGACAATTCAGTGTTGTGTGTAGTTAAATATTTATTTTGCGACGTGTATAACATAATCCAAATGTAGTTCATTTATACATTGAAAAAAATATATAATCAGTGTTGTGTGAAGTAAATTCTATCAAAAGAACTTGAAATGGTTTGTAACAGTAGCCAATAATAGCATTGTTTATACTGTAATCTAATATGGTGATGCGTATAGCACAAGATAATCTGGGTGTATTGTACAACAAAAGAAATCAATCAAATTAAAAAGAATATATCTTATAAAATACCAAGGTGTTACATTTTACCACCATTAAAATGAATTTCTACTTCAAAATTTCATTGTGTTATAAATGGTTTAGTACTTGAAATTTTCATTCATGTAAACCCACATCATAAAAAGGGACACTGAAACTTCAATTTAAAAAAGTAATGTTAGAAACCTATCAGTTACCCGAAGTAACTCATTACCGGATTTCCACATATGAGAAAATTTGTGTGATGTGAAAACATGTATGTGAAAGAGAATTATAACCTTAATGTTATGATGGATAGTGATAGAGAATACAGTTTATAGAATGTTAACTACCAAAAATCCATAAATATGTGATTATTTAATAGACCATCTGATTTATTGGATAAGAAGGTACTAGGATAAAATTTTTGGTTTGCATGATCCTTTTTCTAAAGTTTAATGCTTTTAATACTTGATTTTGGTATAATATCACCAATGTTTGTGCCTTGAAAATTTAAAATTCATCACTTAACTAATTATATAATGTTGAATTTGTTTTTCTTTATGTGTTAGTATATCATGCGCTATAATGATATGTCATTACATCTATCTTTATCACAAAAAGGATGGAAGAAGTTATTAAATATACATAAGTAAATCTGTAGTAATATTAATCTTATATGGTTCCAAAAATGGGCATACACTTCATCTATAATAATGATTAATAAAATAAAACTTATTTATACTAACCAGGGACTTTCTATTTTCTAGTGGTATATGATAAAGGCCTGTCACACTTTAGTTGTGGGGTCAATTCCTGAAGCCTTGTCTGACATGAAGGCTTATTGCTCTTCCTTTAGGTTGTCCTTTTTCTAAAACTATACTATTAACACATTCAAGAAATAATAAAAATATATCTAGACCTAAACATTACTATCTGATTTCCAACTTAATCCATTCCAACCATTATCCTTATCAAAAATACTTGTGTCCAATATCATAGTACAAAGAAAATAATTTATATAATGGTCATATAACAAGCATGTGTATACCATCATTTATCCCCCATATATCACAAGATATAACATTTTGTTCACATTCCACACATTTGGATGACTTCATCATGCATTCTCCAAAGTCATGGTAATAACCTAAATTATTATATATCCTTATTGAAAACATTCATGTTTACATATTCCATAACTTTTTGGATATATTCCTTATGTCCCAAAAAGTGGTATACTAGAAAAGATCAGTAGGAGACAAATTCTATGACCGCTTATCAAAATAATGAAAAAGTTCAGCAGACAAGAAATACAAAAAAGAGTATACAGTTACATGTTAGAAGCCATACCTGTCACCATACCCGTCGCCATCTCCATAATCAATTGTCTCATCTGCTATAACCGACTCCCATTCCAAATATTCATACTGCTTCATAATCTTCACATACTTTCTTCTGTGATTTAATTTTTCCAAATACACAAACTCCTCAGAAGAATTTATCCCTTTACCTTTGCTAATAGAAGATCTGGTAGACATCAACTTTCACATAGAAGAGTAATCTTTCTGTTGCCTTCTTCTTGATGGGGCGGTCACAACACCCTCACTCCCTACCAAAACCTTCATTCCATACTTCACAACATCAATAAAAGACATTCGGCCTCTTCCATCATTCTCCTTCTCACTGTCATATATATCCGACATTTCCCATGGATAACCACCTTCTCGTAGACACTATTCACACCCTACTCCTGCTCAACGTGGTTGTTAATGTCAATAAGTTCTAAACAGTGTGGTTGTGTCACATGCTCATAATCAACAAGAACCTTGGTCTGTAAAAAACCTTCTCCAGAAACAACATCTTGAGAATTCAACCCAACCAGCAAATTGTTGTCATCAATCCTTAGAGAATACCCACTAGCATGAGAGATTTTCCCACTATCAAATTCCTTAGCACAGAGGTCAGATACCTGCCCATTCACCTGTTCATTATTGTTTTCACTCTGATCACAAACCAGTACTAGACCCATCACCCCACGGTCTTGCAACTCAATAGCCTCAATAGTCATCCGGCTAGCAGACAAATCAAGAGCAACCTGATCCTGACCCGCTTCTAGTTTTTCATTCACCAGACCAGAGAAGCAATTACTAATTTCAATAAACTCCACCTACTGCACATGACGTGTCTTCAGCCCAGGAGAGGCCCTCACCCAACCACCAGCTTCCTCCGCAGAAGCCCGTGTCTGTAGGGTCATAACAGATCCATCCACAACCTTCATACCCCCCCACTAGCACCAGTTCTTGGCCACTGGTCACCCCAATAGATTACATTTCCTGCTTCCCATCATTCCTCAAACCTCCTACATGAGACACCCCAATATCACTCAGGAGTCTTTCAAGCACCTCATCAACCCTCGGGTTCAAAAACTCATTAACTTCCCCCATTCGCCTTCCATCCAGTGTACTGGTACTCATAGGACAAGGTTCTGTCTGAATTCCCTTACCCAGGTCCTTCTGCCCTTGCTGAGATTTTAAGGCCACCAATTTGCAACCTATGGAGCCAAAGCCACTCGAGGAACCACCCTCCTTCCACTGCAATCCTCCCTCAAGTGCCTGACTTTAAGACACTGATAGTAGTAGTCAAATGAGGATTCATATTACATAATATTTGAATTTAGAAACTTATACACCTCAATCAACCAAATTTATTCCTAAACCATTACTCAAGATCTATCATATTCATATTTTCAAAAATATGAATCATGTATTTCTGTTTGTCAACAACATGCTTCATAGGTTTAACACAAACAATACTGACAGAACATCACATACCTTTCACATATTGTTTACAATCTCTTTATCCTTAACTGCTTGACCAATACTCATACCATCATAATTATTGTCTTCATGATATTTTCACATATTAAATTCGTCTTCATAATTTCCATAATCTGAAACAATCACTCATTAACTATGTTTTATGTATTTTTGACTATTGAATAAGATCATAAATAAAAGTGTGAGAAATACATATTAGATATTATAAACACATAAGTAAGGTAAATTACTTATAATATTTCAATCTATGATAACTTTGGATTAACCCTATGTTAGTCATGATTATAACAAAAAATCTAGTTTTGTAACTTATACATTACTTTTCCTTAGTAAACCCTATATATATCCTTAGAAATATATCTTGGGATCTTACTAAAGTTTTCACAACATAGTTTCCAAAGGCTAACTAACCCTACACTCTAATAAAAACTATATAGACCCAAGCATGATCTACATGTACATTAAATTTATTTTTCAAAATACATAATACCTAACACAAATAAATTCCTAAAGAGTGTATTCGATTTTTTTTGTTGGAAACACAGAACATAAGCTTCTAATCGTGGAGAATGATATTGAAAATCTCTTATAATGATCTTACCCTTTTGTATTACTACCTAAGACCATTCTATATATCCTAGGGAATATAAAACATAAAAAAGGTTATTTCAATTTCTCGGTAATGGTAAAAATTTATAACATAAAATAAAACACAAAGAACTGACTGTAAAAATATGAACAAGATGTTTAAACATCAAAATATTGAGTCAGGTAGTAAATCCTGGCAGCACATGTGGCATGGATAATAAAGGAAAATTAACCATGATAAAATAACATTAGAAAAAAACAAGTTTTTTTGGAAATCTAATAATCACTTAATATGATTTCCATAGTATCCAAAACATAGCATCAAATATCATCATAGTTGACAAAAGTCTATTACTGAACCGGGTTTACTTTCCATTCCAACAAAGTCTTACTGAATTTGATTTACTTATCATTAAAGCCCAATATTAATAATCCATATTTACATTCCATTCCAGTAATGACTATCTCATTAGATATAAATCTTTACCCAATTCATTAGAGGGAGATATTGGTCCCACCCATCTCATATTGAAATCGTTCTTACATGTGCCACAAAACATAAATTATTCATCACAGCATTATCCAAGAAATAAATTGGGTTTCTTAAATATCATTTCATCACAACATAAAAAATAAAAATGATCATTACATCATTAATGAAATCATTTCATACTAATAATAGGGTGAAAACATAACCTTATTTAAGAGCATAATATTAGATGGAAAATAATTTTGATAAAAAAATGAACTTAGTTCTTGAGGAAAATATCCTTTATTCTTCAAAAATATTTTTTATACAAATGCCACCAAATTTTAATAGAAAATAATTTAGATAAAATTAAAATTGAAATAGTAAAGTGGGTGATTCATTAAAATATGGCATCATGAATCCGTTAAAAAATCAATTCATTCCATATGAGTTAAAAAACATTCTCCTCATACTTCTTTTCAAAAAAGTGAAAATGTACCATGTATGGTAAAAAACAATGATTCCTTCCATACCATGTAGTAAAAATAAAAAAGGGTCAAAATGACTCAAATAAAACCTATAAGAATGCTTAAAATTTAATGAATTCATTTTTAGAAAAAAAAAGATAACATGGATGATAAATATACCCCCATTAAATACATACATATAAACAATCTCTAATAAAAATGAGATGGAAAAATTATTCCTTAACATAGGTCATATTTCTTACATATATTTTTAAAAATCCTGTATAGTGGGATTAATCATATTATTAACTTGTAATAGAACCATATTAATATTTATAATATCAAATATGATTCACTTAGGGCTTTATATTACCCGTTCATTTGACAATTCCATGTTAAAACAACGTTTTGGGTAATACATGTTTTATTCATCATACATGTTTTGAATTGTTATTCATGATATTATTACTTATATAATGGGTTAATTAATTTTAAAATGAAAAAAAAAATTATATATGTCACATATATTCAGTATATATATATATAATATAGATAAAAGAAATAGAATACACTATTCTTTGGAGATGGTAGGCCGTATGTACGAATAAACATCGTTTTCATTTCCTTATTAAATTAAATGGAAGTAAGTAAATAATATAAATATCTAAATAAATATATTATAATTAATATGTCATATATTTTTTGATTATTTAGTATATATACTTTATAATCATTATTGAATGGTTAACATGGAGGATGAATCTCATCGCATCGTTTTGACGATATGTCATACTTACACACAGGCGATGATATCTTCGCATAATTGTTGAATGGTATTAAAGTGGATGGTTTATAATATATCAGAATTTGTATAATGTAATAAAAATCAGATATAGTTACTATTTCTATCATTATACCCGTATAAGTAAGGCAGTGGTGAAAAACATATTACACTGATGTGTGGAGACGATAAGTCATATGTATGCATACGCAATGATTTTGATTTTTATAGGATGGATATAAGGTGAATTAAGGTTGTTTCATATTTATAATAACATATCAGTATATGAGTGATACTGGTGTTATTACTTTAGAATGAAAAAACTAATGAAGATGAAGTAGAAAAAGAAATAAATTTAAATGAATCGATAGAAGGGGTTATCTCTTCCTCAACGCGCCTCCTTTAAATTTCCTCATACAAAACTATTATTTTTCTTTTGAGAAGACCATAACCTCTAGAATATTACTAGGTATTCATAGAAGGGAAATTTTAATGGGTTGGATGATATTGAATGTTCAAAATGGAGTGAGAAAGTGGTGGAGGAGGTTCCCTTTTATAAGAGAGGATAAGTGCACTTTAGGAAAGTATTAAAATATTAATTTATTTTAAAATAAATTTCGATTTAAAATGATCCAAAACAAATTTAATTTTAAAATAAGATTATTTGGGTTCTAATAAATATCATAAAATAATTTTTAGATAAGTTTTGAATATTTTTTTTATCCTTATAATTTTGTTTTAACCCTTAATTTACCCTTTTAATCATACCATGATATCATGTTATTTACACATTATGGGTTAATGTAATTACTATATAATGTATAAAGACCCAGAAAAAGTTTTTTAGGAACTATTTGGACTTCTATAAACCATTTGGAATAATATTACATTTTTATGAATTTAATATCATATTATAAACTATTTAATATTTTAAGTTTGGAATTTTGTCAATTTTGGATATTATTCATAGTAGACTTTTAAAAAACATATAAAAACCTTATTAATTAGAAAGAAATGAATCAAATCATTTCTAATATGTTAATGTAAGCCATGAAAGTTGTGTATGGCATAAAAATGTTAAAAAAATATTTTAATATTTATAAAGTCACTTGTTTGAATATTTCATTAATGAGTTAATCGCTACATCATAATTGTGTCAAAAATAAATTTATATATCTAATTTATAATAATTATACAAAAAATAACATGATATAAGAAGTCTCTTTCTCTATAAAATTGATATTTATGGACATATATATCAGTTATGTAACCCTATATTAAAATCTATTTAGTAATATATATGTTTATATTATAATTATATTTACCTTAAATTAATTATTATAAAATGTCATTTTCACTCCAATGTGAAAGAATGGGGTCCAAAAATAGACCCAATGAGTCCCATGGACGAAAATATATCATCAAATAGGATTACGAAATGTTTTATTGTAGTTTAATATTATTATGATATTATTTGTTTACCCTTATTTACCTTATTTTCCTTTTAACAATGGAAAATAAAAAAATTTCTAAAGTTAATATTCATAATTTCAAAAAATAAAAGGTATATTTTTAAGAAATTTGGAACTTATGATTAGAAATATGGAATTTTATTTTCAAAATTCAAAACATAGAAGGATCATTAATTAATTTAAAATTAATTTCAATTGTCAAAACTCAAAAGCATGTTTTTTCAGGAGTAATAACTATCAAAAGATTTACATTTTTTTATATCCATTTTAAATGTGAAATTACTTACAATAAACAACATTGAATTAAATAATGAAAATTAAATACAATTACAATTTAAAACAATTTATAAATATAATCAAACTATACAAATAAATTAGATAAAAAAGGAAGTTTTGAATAAAAATGGAGTATTTTCACTATTCATTAAAAATTGAATTTTCATAAAAAAATACAAAAAATACTACAAAAGTAAAATTTTATTTCATTCTCCCAGAGAGAAAGTTTATTTTTTCAAATAAAACATATAAAAGTTTCAAAAAAAATAAATAAAATCAGTGCATCATCAAAAGTCTATAAATCATCAATTTTTCAAAACTACTTATTTTATCTGAAAATTTGATTTTTTATCATATCATGTTATATAAAATGGGTAATATGAATGATGATGTTATAAAAAATTCAAAACATGGTTAATACTATTCACAACAGATATTTTATATCTCAATAAATAATAAAATATTAATAATATATAGTAGATTAGTGAAACTCTTTACTGTGTACAACACAAGCAATCAAGGAAGGTCACTTTGAGTGTAATAGAATCCAAGTTTGTGTTGTGTGTAGTGAAGTATTACTTTGGTGTTTCATATAACATAATCCAAACTTAGTTCATTTATACATTGAACAAAATCTATTCTCAGTGTTGCGTGAATTGAATTATATCCTAAGAAATTGAAATTATTTGTTACACAGGGAAATAATAGTGTTGTTTATTCTGCAAGCTAATATGGTATTACGTATAGTGAAATATAATCTTGGTGTAGTGTAAAAAACAATACATCAAATAAATTAAAAATAATCAATCCCATACAATCCTAGTGTGTCACATTCTACCACCATTAAAATCAATCTCCCCCTCGAAACTCGTCTGGGTTATAAATTGGTTTATTTCTTGAGTGTTTATTTCATGGAAACCCACATCATAAAATGGGATACTGAAAAATAATTTCAAAAAATGAAATTTAAAAACCTATCAGTTACCCGAAGTAACTCATTACAGCGATTCCATATAAGAGATCATAAGTGTGAAGTGAAAACATGGATATGAAATAGAATTCTAACTATCATGTTCTAATGAATATTGATGGAGAATAAGGTTTAGAGAAAGATAACAACGAGAAAACTTTATATATATGTGATGATCTAATAGACCATATGATTCATCAGATAAGAAAGTTCTAAGATAAAATTTTTGGTTTTAAATATATTTTTCTTAATGTTAATGAAATTTTCAAGAGAATATATACTTACTATATATTATTGAGATATAACTATTATTCATGCCTTGGAAAATTTACACTTCATCACATAATTTAAAAAATGATGTTGAATCAGTTATTCTTGATCTATAAGCAGATCACATGATAGAATGATAGGTTATTCCATTTGTATCTATCAAAAAAAGGATAGCACATGTTATTAAATATACATAAGTCCATATATTGTGAGATTAATCATATATGGTTCTAACAATGGGATTATAATTTATCTATCATACCTCTTAATAATATAAAACTAATTTATAATAAATAGGCACTTCCTTTTGGGCAATGGTAGGTGATAAAGGCCTTTCATACTTCGGTTTTGGGTTCTATTCCTGAATCCTTGTCTTACACGATAGGTTGGCACCTGTCCTTTGGGTTTTCCTTCTTTTAAAACTATACTTTAATAAAATTCAAGAAATAATATAGAAAAATTCAAGACATAAACATTAATATTTGATGTCCATATTAATCCATTCCAACCATTATCCTTAACCAAATGACTTTTGTCCAATCTCACAATACCAAGAAAACTATTACCATAAAGGTCATATAACAAGTATGTTAATACCATCATTTATCCCCCATATATCACAAGATATAACATGTTCGTCACATTCCAAACATTTGGATGATTTTATCATGCATTCTCATTAGTCATGGTAATAACCTAATTTACTATATATTATTATTGAAAACATTCATGTTTCATTATTCCAAAACTTATTGGATATATTCCTTAAGTCCCAAAAAGATGTATTGTTCATCCACGATAGCATAACCCTCTTTTCAAAAACACCATAATTAGTTCCCAATAAAATAGAATCATCTGATTTACTAATTCAAATCCAATATATCTTTATAAAAACATCGATATCTTATCATAAGGGACATATTAAGGGTTTCCTTTCCCTTAATCATGTGTTCTCTATGTATATCACCTTACTCTTAAATCTCTATTATATCTCCTTAGAAAAATTCATCATATCTACTTCAATCCTTATCCTGAAAACACTTATATATTTCATGATTCATATTACATAATCTTTGAATTTTGAATCTTATATAGCTCAATCATCCAAATTTATTCCTAAACCATTACTCGAGATCCATCATCTACATATTTTTTAAAATATGAATCATGTATTTTCGTTTCTCAACCTCATGCTTCTTAGGTTTAATGTAAACAATACTGATTGAAAATGACATACCTTTCACACACAGTTTACAATCTCTTTATCGACAACCGCATGACCAATACCTGTACCATCATCATGATTCTCTTCATGATATTTTTACATAGAGAATCGATCTTCATAATTCCCATAATCTGAAACATTCACTCATTAACTATGTTCTATATAGTTCTTTCTATTGACTTATATCAGAAAGAAAAGTGTGAGAAATACATATTAGATATTAAGAAACACATAAGTAAGTTAAATTAATTATAATATTTCAATCTAGGATATCTTTAGTTGAACCCTATGTTATTCATGATTATCATAATGAATATTGGTTTGTAACAAATAATTTACTTATCTTTAGGAAAACCCTATACATATCCTTAGAAATATATCTAGGGATCTTACTAAAGTTTTCACAACCTAGTTTCCAAATGTTAACTAAAACATTGCTCTGATACCAACTATATAGACCCATGATTGATGTACATGTACATTAATCTTTTTTTTCTGAAATGCATAATACAAGAAAAAAATAGTTGCCCAAAGAGCATATTATTTTATTGCCTTTGGAATCTCAGAACATAATATTCTAATCTTGGTGAAAGATCTTAAAAATCTCTCTTAAAGATCATCTCTTTTGGTATTCCTGCCTCAAAACATTCTATATAACCCAGGGAAAATAAAACATAAATGGGTGGGTTCAAATTATCAATAAGATTAATCATGTATAAAATAAAACAAAACACAAACATTGGAACATAAAAATATAAATGTGATGTTTAATCATAAAAATATTGAATTAAGAAATAAATCTTGGTAGTACGTAAGGCATGGAAAATAAATGAACATTAAACATGATAGAATAACAGTAAAATAAAACATATAATTTGGGAAAACTAATAAGCACATAATATGATTTCTATAGTTTCCAATAATTTTCATCAAATATCATCATAGTTGACAAATTCTATTACTGAACTAGGATTACTTGTCGTTCCTGCCAAGTCTAACTGAAAATGATTTACTTGTCGTTCCAGCCCAATATTACTAAACCATATTTACTTTATATTCTAATAATTAAAATCTCAATAGATATAAATATTTACCCATTGTATTATCAGTAGATATAGGTCCCACCCATATCATATTGAAATCATTCTTACATGTTCCACAAAACATATATCATTCTTCACTGCATTACCCAAGAAATAAAATGGGATTCTTAAATATAATTCCATCACAACATAATAAATATAGAAGATCATTCCATCATTAATTAAATAATTTCATAGTAACAATGGGGGTAGAAACCTAACCCATTTTAAGTGCGTCATCATAGATGGAAAATAATTTTGATAAAAAACCTGAACTCAGTTCATGAGTAAAATATCATTTCTTCTTCTAAAATGTTTTCTTTTCTACAAATACCTCATAATTTTCAAATAAAATAATTTAGTTAAAAATAAATTTGAAATAGTGTATTTGATGATTCATTGAAATAGGGAATAATGAATCCATAAAAAAATCCATTCATTCCGTAGAAGTTAAAAAAACATTGTCCTCATACATTTTTTGAAAATGTCAAAATGTACCATGTATGGTAAACAAAAGAAACATTCTTTCCACACCTTGTAGTAAAAGTCATAAAAGGGTAAGAATGAATAAAAAAATTCATAGAACAATAATAAACCATTAATGAATTCATTTTTAGAAAACATTAACATGGATGATAAATATACCCCCAATTAATACTTAAATATAAATAATCTTTTATACAGATGAGATTGAAAAATTATTCCTTACCATAGGTTTTATTTCATCCATATATTTCCAAAACTCCTATATAGTTGGTTTAAACATACTATTAACTTTTAAGAGAACCATATTAATATTTATGATGTCATATATGATTCACATACAGCTTTATATCACCCTTCCATTTGTCAATTCCATTTTAACGCAACGTTTTGGGAAATATGTGTTTTATTCATCGTACATGTTTTTAATTATTATTCATTATATTATTACATATATAATGATCTAATTCATTTAATAATGAAAAAAACTATTTATATTTTAAATATATTCATTATATAAATATATATATATATTAGACTGATAAAATAAATGGAATACACCATTCTTAGAGACGGTAGGACATACGTACGAATGAATGTTGTTTTTGTTTCCTTATTAAATTGAATGGACGTAATTAAATAATATAAATATATAAATAAATATATTATAATTATTATTTCATATATTTCCTAATTATTTAGTAAATATAATTTATAATCATTCTTGAATGGTTAACATGGAGAATTAATCTCATCGCGTCATAGAGATGATATGCCATACATACGCACAAGTGATGATACCATTCCCATAATTGTAGAATGGTATTGAAGTAAATGGTGTATAATATAAAAAAAAATTTATCATGATATAAGAATACTATATAGATAATATTTCTACCATTATACCCATCCATGTAAGGCTGTAGTGAAAAATAGATTACACCACAGTGTGGAGATGATAAGTTGTACGTACACAGGCACAATGATTTTGATTTTTGTAGGATGGATAGAAGGTGAAATAGGGATGTTTAATATTTATATTAAAATATCAGTATATGATTGATATTGGTTTTATTACATTATAATGAAAAAAACAAATGAATATGAAGAAGAAAAAGGAAATAAATTTAGGGAATCGGTAGAAGAGATTACCTCTCCCTCAACATGCCTCCTTTAAATTTCCTCTAATGAAACTATAGTTGTTCTTTTGAGAGGACCATAAACTCTATAATGGTAATATGTATTTTTATAAGATATATTTTCATGGTTTGGATGATATTGAAGGCTCAAAAAACATTGAATAAGAGAGGGAGGAGGTTCCCTTTTAGGAAAGAGGAGAGGGGCACTTAAAGAAAGTCATAAAATATTAATTTATTATAAATTCAATTTCGATATAAATAGGTCCAATACATTTTTAATAATAAAATATGATTATTTGTGTTATAATACCTATCATGTGATAATTTTTAGATATGTTATGAATATTTTTTTATCCATATCGTTTTGTTGAACCCTTATTTTTCCCTTTTTAATCATCCTATGATATCATGTTGTTTACACATTATGGGTAAATGTAATTATCATATCATGTCTAAAGATGAAAAAAAAGTTATTTAAGAGATATATGGTCTTTTATAATCTATTTTTATGAATCGTTGATTTTTATGAATTTAATATCACCTTATAAACTAATTTATGTTTTATGTATTTAATTTTGTCTATTTTTGATACTATTCATAATTATTTTTTAAAAAAATTCCTTAAGATGTTATTAATAAGAAAAAAAGATTTAAATAATCTTTAATATGTCAATTTAATCCCTAAAATTTGTGTATGGAATCAAAATATTTAAAAATAAATTTATTTTAATATTTATAAATTCATATATTTCAATATGTCATTAATGAGGTAATCACTACATCATAATTGTGTCATAAATAAATATATTTATCTAATGTCTAAAAATTATACATAAAATACCATGATGGATGAAGTATTTTTATCTTTATAATTAATATTTATAGAAATATATTCCTATTATATAACCCTATATTAAAATCTATGCAGTAAAATATATATGATTATATATAATTATCATTACATTAAATTAATTATTATATAATATAATTTTCACACCCATGTGAATCAATGGGGTCCAAAAACCAACCCAAGGATTCCCATGGTTATAAATATCTCATCCAATAGGATTAGGATATGTTTTAGGCTACTTTAATATTATTATGATATTATTTGTTTACCCTTATTTACCAGATTTACCCTTCATCCATGGAAAAAAATAACTGAAGTTACTATTCATAATGTCAAAAAAGATAACTATTTACAAAATTGGATCCTTCTGATTAAAAATATGGAATTCATTTTTTGAAATTCAATACATAAAAGGATCATTAATTAATTTAAAATTAATTCCAGTGGTCAAAACTAAAAAGCGTGTTTTTTAAGGAGTAATAACTATCAAAATATTTTCATGTATTTATTTCCAATTTAAAAGTGAAATTTCATACAATGAACAACATTTAATTAAATAATAAAAATATAATACAATTAAAATTTAATCAAAATTAAAAATTTAATTTAACGAAATAAATAAATTAGGTAAAAATGAAGTTTTGAATTAAAATGGAGTATTTTAACTATTCATTAAAATTATAATTTTATTAGAAAAATACCAGAAATTCAACAAAAGAAAATATTTATTTCATGATTTTAGAGAATAAGTTTATTTTTTCAAATATAACTTATAAAAGTTTCAAAAGGTATATTTAACATTAGTGCGCAATCAAAAGGCTGTAAAACTTCATTTTTTCAAAACTACTTATTTTATCTGAAAAATTGATTTTGTTATCATATGATGTTATATAAAATGTGTAATATGAATGGTAATGTTATATATAATTAAAAATTAGGTCAATAATATTAACAAAAATAAGTTTATATCTCATTATATAATAATATTTTAATAATATATCGTTGTTTAGTAAAACTCAGTGTCGCGTACAACACAATCTATCGAGGATGGTCGCTTTGCATGTAATACAAGCTAGGTCAGTGTTGTGTGTAGTGAAGTCTTCCTTTAGTGTTTTTTATAACATAATCCAAATTTAGTTCACTAATATATTTAACAAAATCTATACATAGTGTTGCGTGAAATGAATTCTATCAAAAGAACTTGAATTTTTTTTCAACAAAAATCAATAATAGTGTTGTTTACACCGAAATCTAATATAGTGTTGTGTGTAGAGAAAGATAATCTTGGTTTAGTTTAAAACACTTTTCATCAATGAATTTAAAAAGAATCTATCTCATAAAATCTCAGAGTGTTACATTCTACCACCATAAAAATAAATTTTCCCATCAAAATTATTCTGGGTTATAAATTGGTTTAGTAAATTAGAGTTTCTTTAATGGAATCCCACATCATAAAAAGGGATACTGAAACATCATTTTTAAAAAGGAAATTTGAAAACCTATCAGTTACCCAATGTAACTCATTATAGGGTTTCCAAATTGGAGAACCTAGGTGTGAAGTGAAAACATACATATAAAAGAGAATTCTAACCATCATGTTCTAATGTATAGTGACAGAGAATAAATTTTAGAGAATGTTAACTACAAGAAAGACATAAAAATGAAATGATTTAATGGACCATCTGATTAATCATAGAATAAGGTTCTAGGATAACATTTATAGTTATCAATATCCTTTTCCTAAAGTTGATTAATTTTGCAAGAGAGTAAATAGTTACTTGATTTTAGTACAATATCACTATTGTTCATGCCTTGAACAATTTCCACTTCATCACTTAATTAAGGAAATGATATTTAATTTTTTATTCTTGATGTGTTATCATATCACATGATAGAATGATAGGTCATTCCATATGTCTCTATAATAAAAAGGGTTTCACAATTTGATCAATATACATAAGTCCATATATGGTGAGATTAATCATATATGGTTAAAAAATGGTCTTATAATTCATATATAATACCGCTTAAAAAATAAAACTAATTTATACTAACTAGGGACATACTATTGGGTAGTGGTAGGTGATAAAGGCCTGTCATTCTTTAGTTGTGGGTTTGATTCCTGATGACTTATCTCACACGAAAGGTTGTCTCACAACCATTGGGTTGTCAATTTTCAAAAACATTACTATAATAACATTCATGAAATATTATAAAAAAATTATTGACATAATCATTACTATCTGATGTCTATCTTAATCACTTCCAACTTTTATCCTTAGCCAAAATAATTCCATCCAATCTCACAATACAAGGAATACAATTACCAGAAAGGTCATATAACAAGCATGTTAATACCATCATTTATCCCCCATATATCCCAAGATATAACTTTTTCATCACATTCCAAACATTTCTATGAATTTATCGTGTATTATCTTGAGTCATGGTAATAACTTAATTTACTATATATCCTTATTGAAAACATTCATGCTTCTTTATTACAAAAATTATTGGATATATTCCATATTTCCCACAATGTTGTATAGTTCATCTATGAAATCATAACCCAATTTTAAAAAAATCCATAATTAGTTCACAAGAAACTAGGATCATCTGATTTACTTAATCAAATACAACATAAAATTATACAAACATCATTATAATTTCATAAGGGACATATTAAGGGTTATCATTCCCTTAATCATGTATTCTCCATGTATATCACCTTACTCTTAAATCACTTTTCTATCTCCATAGAACTATTCATCATATCCATTCTAATCCTTATACTTAAAACACTAATATATTTCATGATTCATTTTACATAATATTTGATTTTCAAAACTTATACACCTCAATCATCCAACTTTATTCCTAAACCATTACTGAAGATCCATCATCTTCATATTTCCTAAAATATGAATAATTTATTTTTGATTCTCAACCTCATGATCCATAGGTTTATTGTAAAAAATACTAGCAAAACATCACATACCTTTCACACATCGTCTAAAATCTCCGTACCCATAACTATATGAAAAATAATCATAATATCATCATGATTCTCTTCATGATATTTCCACTTCAGAAATTGATATTCATAATTCCTATAATCTGAAACATTCACAGGTTAACTATGTTCTATATGGTTATGGTTATTGACTAAGATCAGAAAGAAAAGTGTGCAAAATACATATCTGAGAATAAGAACGCATATGTATGGTAAATTAATTATAAAATTTCAATCTATGATATATTTGGTTTAAACAAAAGTTATTCACGCTTATAATAAAAACTAGGGTTGTAATCGATACATAACTTACCCTTAGTAAAAACCTAAACATATCCTTAGAAATATATATAGGGATCTTACTAAAGTTTTCACAAACTTGTTTCCAAAAGTTAACAAAGCCTTCGCTCTGATACCAACTATATAGACAAAAGATTTACGTAAATGGAAATTAAAATCCATTTGATAAATACATAATACATGACACAACAATATTCACAATGATAATATTACTTTAGTGTCTTTTGAAACATAGAAAATAGTCTTCTAATCATCCTTAATTAACTTTCACATCTCCCATAAAGATCTTCCCCTTTTGTTTTACTACCTAAAAACATTATATATATTCTACGGAAAATAAAACCTAAAAAGGGAGATTTCAAATGCTCAGTAAGGTTAAACATGTAGAACATATAACAAAACACAAAAATTTGAATGTAAAAATATGAACATGATGTTTAAAGATCAAAATATTGAGTCCGGAAATAAATATTGGTAAAAATTAAGTCATAGATTATAAAGTAACATTAACCATAACAGCATAACATTAACATAGAATAATAAATTTATGAAAACTAATAAGAACATAATATTATTTCTATAGTATCCAAAGAATTTCATCAAATATCATCATAGTTGACAAAGTCCATTACTGAACCGGGTTTACTTGTCGTTCCGGCCATGTCTTACTGAACATGATTTACTTGTCATTTCAGCCCTGTATTACTAAACCAGATTTACAATCCCTTCCAATTGTGACTATATAAATAGATATAAATATTTACCCAATTAATTATATGAATATATAGGTCCCACTCATCTCATATTTAAATCCTTCTTACATGTTCCACAAAACATAAATCATTCATCAGTGCTTTACCCAAGAAATAAAATAGGTTTCTTAAATATAATTTAATCATAACATAATCAATATAAAAGATAATTTCATTATTAATGAACTAATGTCATTGTAATAATAGGGGTAAAAACATAACCCTATTTAATATCATCATCTTAGATGGAAATTAATTTTGATAAAAAAACTTGAACATTGTTCTTTAGGAAAATATCCCTTCTTCTTTAAAAATGTTTTCTTTTCTCCAAATACCTCACAATTTGAAATGAATATATTTTTTTGAAAATAAAATTAAAACATTGTAGTGGAATATTTTCAAAATAAGGAATCATGAATTCATAAAAAATTTCTTTCATTTTGTATAAGTTAAAAAAACATTATCCTCATACTTTTTTTGGAAGAGAAAAAATGTTCCATGTACGGTAAACAAAATAACAATTTCATCAATACTATGTAGTAAAAGTAAAAATGGATAAAAATTACAGTATACATACATAGAATAATATTAATAAATTTATGAATTCATTTTTAGAAATTATGAACACAGATGATAAATATACCACCATTAAATACTTACATATAATCAATCACAGATAAAAATGAAATTGAAAAATTATTCCTTACATTAGGTCTAATTTCATAATTATATGTCAGAAACTACTATATAATGGGTTTAAACATATTATTATCTTGTAAAAGAACAATAATAATAATTACGGTATCATATATGATTCACTTATGACTTTTTATTACCTTTTCATTTGTCATTTCCATGTTAAAAAAACGTTTTTGGTAATACACGTTTTATTTATCATATGTGTTTTGAATCATTATTCATGATGTTATTACTTCTATCATGATTTAATTAATTTAATAATTAAAAAAATTATTTATATATTAACTATATGAAGTATATATATATAATATGATTGATAAAATAAATGGAATACATCGTTCATGGAGATGATAGGTCGTACGTACGAATGAACATTATTTTTGATTTCTTATGAAATTGAATAGAAGTAAATAAATATTATAAATATATAAATAAATCTATTATAATTATTATGTCATATATTTTCTGATTATTTATTAAATATAATTTATAATCATTCTTGAATTTTTAACATTGAGAATTTATGTCACCGCGTGGTGGAGATGGTATGTCGTACGCACGCACAAGCGACGATATCATTCCCATAATTATGGAATGGTATTGAAGTGGGTGGTGTATAATATATAAAAATTTGTATAACGGTATAATAATCATATATAGTTACTATTTACACTATTATACCCATCCAAGTAAGTCGATGGTGAAAAAAATATTACACCGTGGCGTGGAGACGGTAAGCCGTACGTACACACGCACGATGATTTTGTTTTTCATATGATGGATAAGAGGTGAAATAGGGTTGTTTCATATTCATATTAACATATCCGTAAATGAGTTATACTGGTTTTATTAATTTATAATGAAAAAACTGATGAACAGGAAGCAGAAAAATAAATTAATTTGAAAGAATATGTAGAAGATATTACATCTTCCTCAACGTGCTACTTTTAAATTTTCTCTTACGACACTATAATTGTTATTTTGAGAAGACCATAAACTCAATAATTTCATTAGTGATGTTTAAAATATAAGTTTTATGGGTTAGACGATATTGAAGGCTCAAAATGTAGTGAAGAAAAGAGGTAATAGGTTATCTTTTATAAGATAGGAGAATGTCACTTTAGTTAATATTTAAATATTAATTTATTATAAATTCAATTTCGATTTAAAATGGTCCAAAACCTATTTAACTATAAGATAATATTATTTTGGTTCTAATACCTATCATCCTATAATTTTAAGACAATCTTTCAATATTTTAGTATCCTTATCTTTTAGTTTAAACCCTTATTTTACCCTTTTTAATCATACCATGATATCATGTTATTTTCACATTATGGGTTAATGTAATTAACATATCATGTAAAACAATACAAAAAATGTTATTTACGGAACAATGAGACTTATATTAAATATTAGGATGAATCATTGATTTTTATGAATTTAATATCATTTAATAAAATATTGTATGTTTTAAGTTATGAATCATGTCTGATTTGGATACTATTCATACTTGAGTTTTTAAAAGTTTTATAGAAAATTTATTCCCTAAAAAAATTTAATCATACCTAATATTTAAATTGTATGCATAAAATTTGTAGATAGAATCAAAATATTGAAAATATATTTATTTTAATATTTATAATTTCATTTATTTGAATCTTCCATTAATGAGATGATCACTACATCATAATTGTGTCATAAATAAATATATTTATCTAATTTTTAAAAATTATAAATAAAATCCCTTGATGTTTGAATTTTTTTAATGATTATTTCAGTTCTCTAACCCCATATTAAAATCAATTTAGTAAAATATATATTTTTATGTTATAATTATATTTACATTAAATTAATTCTAATTAAATGTCATGTTCACATCCATGTGAATACATGGGGTCCCAAAATTGACACAATGATTGACATGGATAGAAATATCTCATCAAATAATATTTGTACATGTTTTAGGGTAGTTTAATATTATTATGATTTTAGTTTTTACCCTTATTGACCAGATATACCCATTAACCATGGTAAATAAAATATCTACTGAAGTTACTATTCATAATGTCCAAAAATAAAAGTCCTCTATTTACAAAATTTGAACCTTATTATTCTAAATAGGGAATAAATTTTTCTAAATTCAAAACATAAAATTTTCAGTAATTTATTTAAAATTAATTCTCATTGTCAAAACTTAAAAGGTAGTTTTTTAAGAATAATAACTATCAAAAGATTGACATGTATTTATGTCCAATTTAAATATGAAATTACTTATCATGGAAAAAATTGGATTAAATGATAAAAATATAATATAATTAAACTTTAAAACAAATTAAAAATATAATCTAACTATATAAATAATTAATATAAAAAGACCGTTTGGTATTAAAATGCAGTATTTTTCACTATTAATTAAAACATTAATTTTATTAAAAAAATTCAAAAAAGTAAAATATAATATCCCACTTATAAAAAAAGGTTTATTTTGATAAATTTAACATATAAAAGTGTCATAAAATAGATTTAAAATGGGTGCTCCATCAAAATGTGTTAAAACTGCATTTTTATAAAAATACTTCTTTTATCAAAAAATTATTTTTGTTAGTATATAATGTTCAAGAAAATGGGTAGTATGAATGATAAAGTTATATAAAAATAAAAACATGGTTAATAATATTCATAAGGTCTAGTTTATATGTAATTAAATGATAATATTTTAATAATATATCGACATTGAGTGAAATTCAGTATCGCGTACAATGCAATCTATCGAGGAACGGTGATCTTTCTTGAATACATGCCAAGTCAGTATTGTGTGGAGTGAAAGCTTCCATTTCTGTTGCTTATAACATACTAAAAATTTATTTCATTTATACATTGAAAAAAATCTATACTCAGTGTTGCGTGAAATGAATTATTTAAAAATAAATTGAATGTGTGTGAAACACATGACAAGAATAGTGTTGAGTATATTTCAAGATAATATAGTGTCACATATAGCTCAAGATAATCATGGTTTTCATAAAACACAAGGAATAAATGATATTTAAAAGAATAAATCTCATAAAATATTATGGTGTCACAAATATACCCCATTGGGTTTCTTGATAACATCATCTTATTTTTAACATTCCATCGTACAAAATAATTATAAAATACCAAATCAGATAAAAAATTTCAATTTGATGTTCCTTCCTTTTAATAGTACAACAACTATTCCCAAAACATGAACTCTAATTTGACATGAGTCAAGATATAATTTTATAAACAAGTGTTAAATAAAATGTTCCACAAAAATACAATACCATGACCATTAGTCCCTCTTTTAAAAATTGTGTCCAAATTTCATTATAATGAATTACCCCCCATATTCATCAATTCAATATAACAAGATTATACTATTCCAATATGAAATGACACTCATATCCGTGTTGTTTTAACATAGTCATATCATTCCAAACAGTTTTTAAATAGATTTTCCCTCTTAGTAAATTAACGCAAAGGTTACCTTCCAATAATTTCCCAAAAGCATGTTCAAAATATAAATATATATTCCAATATTGATTCCAAAAAACTATATAAATAGTAACCTCGATATGGTAATTGGAGTGAAACAGACAACTGATTGTCTCCTATCGACCGCTCAAGGTTTTGGTTCTCTGCTAATGTGTATAGCAGTACTCAGCTTGAATCCTCGGTGATGTTACTTTGTAATAGTCATTTGTTTTTAGTTGATTTTATTCTGATTGGGGGTTTGTTTGTAGAGCTTAAATGAAGTGATTAATGGTTTTTGTTTGATTTAAAAATTTGATAAATATTGGGGTGAGTTAATTTTTAGGGAGTCAGTCTACTGATATCCTGGACCTTTGCTTTATATTGCAGTTAATTTAACACCCACTTCACAAGATAATATTGATTGTAATTACTATGTGTTAAGGCTTTAATTCAAGCCTTAACTTCACTTAGGGTTCTAATCTCAGTTAGATCTTGTTGATGATAGTGTATTTATGGTTCCAATAATCCATGTAATCCTCATGTTAAAGAAACAAGTAATTAATCCATGAAATGTAAAGTCTCACATACACAATGGTAAAGTAAAGAATATTCATTGAGAAAATAATCTCAATCACATAACATCCCTCAATATTGACTCACCCCAATAATATTTTTACTCAGAAATTGATGTTAAAATTAATCTGTTTTATATATTTATGATGATGAATTAACAATAGAAGAAAATTAAAGGGATAAGAAAAGAGTGGTACGTCGAACACACACACACGAACAATGATGAGAATTAAAAAACCTGACTTTCAATTGAGTGAGGAAGCAAAAGAATGGAAGTGGATTCAACTATATTTAAACTATTTTAAGAAAATTAATATCAAACTATAGAAGTTGTATTAGAATAATAGATATTGAAGAAGAAACATTCATTAAAACTGAATTACAAAACATAAACATACAAGATTACAAATGAAGAACAACACAAAAGTGAAATGAAACAAAGAGAGGAGGAAAGGTATCTCAAGTGAAAACATGAGTATAGAAGGTCCTCCAAACCCATTAGAATTTTTTTTAGTTCCAATTGATGGTCCTCTCTTATAAAATACCAACCCCTTTGACTTCAATGTTGTAGAAACTAATCCTGGCAGACCACTCTGAAAATGTTGAGGCATTTGGACCTATGGAGCCAAATTTATGGCCAGTTGATTAAACAATTTTAATCTTTCCATTTCAATCTAGTATTTTTTATGTCTTAATGTGAAATGGTTTTTGAATATGAATATTCCTTCAAAACATAATGATTTATTAAAAAAATTCTGCTTCCTATATCTCCTATTTCACACTAAAAAATTTCATCACGTTTGGATGCTTAGATCATGCGATATGTCATGAATAGTATACTGATTTTATTTCTCGTCCAGAATGGTGGCCCTTACTTCAAAGCATATATTGGGCCCATTTTTTTGTATTTTGGCCGTGAAATTTTTATACAAGACTCCTTAAATTCTCCCCAGAACCATTGAGGATAATTAATGAATTTTAACTTCTATATTGAGCCCAGTAATTCATTCTTCATGACTGGTCCTATTTCATCACAGATTCTATAGGGCCTCTTGTGTGGCCCATATGAGCCTTCAAATGGAAGAATTATCCCATGATATCTTCTAATTAAATGTTTTTATTGAATTAGGAATCCTAAAAAATAATAACCACACAATTTGGATCAGTAGGATGAGAGGTATAAATAAAATAGTAAACTCACATAATTGGAAAACATCTAAAAATGCTAAAAAATTATACTTAGCATTAAAATATTAATATTTCACACACATTATGAACATTTCATATAAAATAATTTAAGGAAGTATATAATAATTCATTAAAATATTAATAACATCAACTACAACATACTTAGTTGTGTGCATGTCCTCATGTGCACCAAATATTAAAATATAAAAAAATCATTTTCGCTCACCAACAAATATTAAAAAAATTTCCTCCAATTAGGGGATGTTTATACTATTTCACTCATCCATTTTTCATTCCACCACAAATTGTTATGGAAACAATGTTCCTAACCTAATTCATTTTTTCTTTCTCAAATTTAGAAATGTAAAATGATGACACTCAAAACTCACACCTCTCAAGATGATAAAATTCATTTGTGGACGGTCACTCTTTCACAAACCAAAAGAGAAAATGATAGAGTTTGAAAGATATATAAGATTCAATTAAATATAAAAAGTGCTCAAAAATCAAGAGGTCTTTTTAGGGGTTTTTCTATGGCTATGGGATGGTAGGAAGATGATATTCAGAAGATAGAAAATGAGGGTAAAACACCAACATAGAAAAAGAAGTGTACATTTTTTTGGAAATAAAACATGGAAGGAAATGAAAACACATATTTACAAGGGAATGATTGTGTGAAGAAAGACACAATAGTGGAAACAAATTTCAAGGGGACGAGAAGATTAAATACTTACAAACCACAAAACTTCTCTCAATGATATAAGAATATAATTCAAGTTTTATTTTTTCTCTTTTATCGAAAGTTGAACTTGGAAAAGATCTCACCCTCATATCCCAACCCATTATTGATCTCCTCATGACACTAATTTTAATAGTTATAACAAGATCAAAGGTTGAGGTACAACGATTATTTACTTACCCATGAAACAACCTAGTTTTTTTATTTTTTATTTTGATTTTTTGGATTTTTTTGAACACTTGTAAATTACATTTACAAAATTACATAAATGAAAGTACATTACATTCCCCAAAACACATTGAATGACAACCTCTCCCATGCACTGAAATTGAAGCTTTCCCTCAATCATATGATAACATGGTGAAATCAACAAAGGGTACCCATAATGAAATCCATTCCCCCAAACTTAAATTTCAAAAAAAGGAAAATAAAATCCATGTTTATATTGGGTGGGATAAGGAATTGGGATTATAATGTGGGTATCAACGAAAAGGTATTCATAGGCTTGAAGGGGCTTTCAAAAGGAGGATTAATGTATTTTCAATGGGAGGCTATTTGGCTATTATAATTCTCAAGGGGTTTAGAAAATTCCTATATAATATTAATGCACAGTAAAGTAAGAAATTCATCTCAAAGGTCCAAAAACTCATGACTCACAAATGATGGTGAAAACACACATTTTGAAAAGATGGCCATAGGTGGCCTTGGAATGAAAGAAAATGTTGTTCCTCATGGTTGGGGAAAATCATTTTCCAAACCAAAAATTGATCATTCAAAATTTGTTGGTTTTGACACAAAATTCTTTATCCAATTTATCGATGAAAATACAAATTTTCTGAGATGAAAAAATTCATGTTGACTCCCGAAAAAGGTTGGAAAAATTTTCTAAACTCGACGGTGAGTAAGAATGACTCATAATTTTTGGGTATTTGTTTTATTATGTTTCATTTTTTTTCTTTAGATATTTTTATGTTTGTAATAAAGACACACTCACACAAAAGAGAAAGAGAAAAATAAATGGTTTGAAAAATAAAGTTGTAAAAAATGAAAGACAGAGGAAGATGAAGAAAGAGGTAGAGGGAGGAAGAGAGAGGGAGAGTTAAAGGGAAATAGGTGCCCCCTAGTTTGGATTTTTTGGGTTTCCATCTCCATCTAGTGGTAGGTCGACTGGAGAAGTTGGGGATCCATTGGAAGTCAATGCTGATCCAGGATTGTGTGTCCTCTCATGGTGATTCTTTAACCGATGTCCATTAACCATGAATGTACTTTAGAAAGAGGGGTCTTGGACGTGCACTGCACCAAATGGGTAAACATTAATAATAATAAAAGGTTCTTCCCAATGACAATTATGCTTACTTGGGTGAAGCCAAAATCGAGAATTAAAGAGAATTGCCTTATCACCTTCATGGAATACTTTTCTCAAGATGTCTTTATCATGGATTGCCTTGGATTTTTCTTTGTAGAGATGTGAATTCTCATAAGAATCAAGTCAAAGCTCCTATAGTTCAGCCAATTGAAACAGTATTTCTTTACCAGATTTGTCATGATCAAAATTACCAATTCTCACTACCCAAAATGACTTATGTTGGATTTCAACTGGAAAATGAATTGCATTAACAAAAACTAGCCTAAAAGGAGACATCCCAATGGGTGTTTTATAGGAAGTTCGATATTCCCAAAGTGCTTCACCACGTCTTTCAGGCCAGTCTTTTCTGGTGGGTTTTACAATTCCCTCAAGCACTCTTTTCACTTATCTATTAAAAAGTTCAGTCATTCCATTTTTTTGGGGGTGATATGCAGTTGAAGTTTTATGTACAACACCATTCTTTTTCAAAAGATATTCCATGGTTTTATTACAAAAATGGGTTCTTAAGTCACTTATCAAGGAATGAGGTTTTAAAAATCGATGGAAGATGTGTGTCTTTAGGAACTCACTAAGATTATGCGAATCATCTTTTCTAGTGGGTTTGGCCTCGACCCACCTAGAAACATAATCAACCGCAAGAAAAATTTATGAAAATACATTATAAGGGGGGAATGGACCCATGAATTTGATGTCCCATGCTTCAAAAAGCTCACAAAAAATTAAAGAATTTTGGGGAATTTCATTTCTCTTTGAAATTGTTCCAAACTTTTGGCAAGTGGGACACGATTGAAAGAATTCATGTATATCCTTGAAGAGTGAAGGAAAAAATAATCAAGAGTCTAGAACCTTTCGGGAGGCCCTTTGTGGGACAAAGTGTCAACCACCATGCATTGAGTGATAGAATTCTAAGATGGATGAATGCTCATTTGCAACGACACATCTCCTAATTACCATGTCATCCCCAGTTTTCCAAAGTTTATTTTCATCCCAAAAATGTCTTTTGAATCACTTTTCAACTTCATTTTTTTTCTTTCAAAAATATTCAAGAAAAACACCAGAAACCAAGTAATTTACAATTGGGGCGTACCATGGTATTTTTGGAGTGAGAGATGAAATTTGCTCATTGGGGAATTCAGGATCGATGATTTCAGAATGATAAGAATTATAAATTCTACTCAAATGATCAGCCATAAGGTTTTTTTGTCCTGGTCTATATTTTATTTCAAGGTCAAAATCTTGGAGAATTAGGATCAATATTATTAGCCTTGGTTTGGAATCATTTTTCTTGAGTAAGAACTTTATAGCATAATAGTCTATGAAGATGATGATTTTGGCACCAAAGAGATAGGGCCAGAATTTATCTAAGGCAAAAACGACAGCTAAAAGATCATTTTCAGTGATAGTGTAGTGAGATTGAGTTTCATCCAATGTTTTTTATGCATAATAGATGACATGAGGATGTTTTTCACTTATTTGACCAAGAACCGCCCCAACACTTCTATCAGAACCATCACACATCAACTCAAAGGGTAAAGACCAATCTGGGGGTTGGATTATTGGGGCAGATGTTAGAGCAATTTTGAGTTCAATTAAGGCTCTCATGAAAACAACATCGAAATTGAAACGGACGTCATTCTGGAGAAACTAAGTGAGTGGGAGGGAAATTTTACTAAAGTTATGTATGAATCTATGATAGAAACCAACATGTCCAAGAAACAAACGGATGTCTCAATTTTATTTGGGTTGATGTAGTGATTGGATCACTTTAATTTTGGCAAGATTGACTTCAATACCATATTTTGAAAAAATGTGCCCTAGAACAATCCCATATGCAACCATGAAGTTACATTTTACAAAATTTAACACATTGTTACACTTGAAAAACTTTTGGAGGACTAGAGAGAGTGAATTCAAACATGATTCAGATGACTCACCATAAATGGTGAAGTCATTCATGAAGACTTCCATGCAGTGTTCAATGAATTCGGAAAATATAATCATCATACACCTCTAGAATGTTGCAGGAGCATTGAAAAGTCCAAAATGCATTCTTCTTTATGCATATATTCCAAAGGGGCATGTGAATGTAGTATTTTCATTATACGGAGGTGTAATTTGGATTTGTAAGTAGCCGGTGTATCCATCAAGACAGTAATTGTGTGACTTTCCAAGTAATTGTTCCAGTATTTGATCAAGGAATAGAAGAAGGTAGTGAGGTTTTCTTGTTTTAAATTCAATTTCCTATAGTCAATGCACACACGACATTTTTTTCACTCTAGTTGTGACTACCTATTCATGTTAATTTATGACAACAGTTATCACACCCTTCTTAGGTACAACTTGAATTTGACTAACCCATTAACTATAATAAATTCGGTAAATAATACCAACTTGAAGAAGCTGGGTGATATCTTCCTTAACTACCTCAAGGATAAGTGGATTGAGTCTCCTTTTTGGTTGTATAATTGGTTTGGATGATTCATCAATATGGATTTGAGGCATGCCAAGAGAATTTTTGATTCCTGGTTTGTTATCTAGGGTCCATCATAAGGCCTTTTTTTCCTCTAACACTTGAACAAGTTTGGACTCCTTAGTTTCGGTAAGTGAAGAAGAGATAATGACAGCGTAAGAGTGATCATGGAAAAGGAATTCATATTTTAGGTGTTCACGAAGAGGTTTCAGATCAGTCTCATATTATATTTGTGGGTTAGAAAACTCAGGAATGGAGGAAGGGACTTCAATTGCATCAAATTCATTCTCCTTAATACTTTCCAAGGTAGAGTATTAATGATCAGGGTTGATGTGGGATTCAAGAGAGTTTTCAAGTTCCTCTAGATTTATGGAGTCTATGAATGAGAGTTCCACATAAACTTCACCATTTATGGCTTGGTTAATCATGTTGTATATTTAACATAATCCTTTTCCATTAGAACATGAATAACATAGTGGATTTGGGTTCGATTGACTCTTAAAAGTGTCCTCAGAAGCATGGATTGAGAATGCCGAGTGATCCAGAGATGGGTATCAGATTGCTTGTAAAATGTTTACCTTGACCATTTGATCACCAAATTCCATGGAAAAGATGTTGGAATGGACATCAATATTGGTTCTCATTGTCATGAGGAATGGTCAACCTATAATTATGTGAGATCGAGAAGAGTTCATATCACCTTCCATGTCAAGGACATGGAAATTTGTAGAGAAGATAATATCATTGAATCAGACAAGGACATCGTCAATTATTCCCTCATGACTGGATGTGCTTCGATTGTCTAATTGAATGACAACACCTATTTCATGTAAGGGACCTAGACCAAGGTTGGAGAAGATAGATTTTGGCATGACATTAATTTAGGCTCCTATGTCTATGAGTGCATCATCAAAGTTGGAACATCGAATATGGAATGGGACCATAAAGGTCCCTGGATCCTAGCACTTTATTGGAATATACTTCTAGGTGGAAACATTTTTTAAGGTCCTAAGTATCCTCTTGTGAGTACACACCTCCTTGAGAAACTTGGAATACTTAGGAATTTGTTTTATGCAATCTATGCTGGGAATGTTGACATCAACACGTCTAAACATGTCATGAATTTTTAGGATCAGGTTCAAAGGACTTCTCTGGATTAGAAACAGCTTGACGAAAAGGAATTGGGATCCTAAGTGGAATTGAAGGAGGTGAGGGAATGGTTTCAGGTTCCTTTTCATGTTTCTTTTTCTTTTCATTTTCAATGTCAACATTCAAAGGAGGGATAGATGACTTATCTTGACGCATAGAAATTTTGTTTCCCGATCTAAGTGCAATTCCACTTAAATTACCCTAGGGGTTGGGTAATGGTTGATCTGGAGGTTAGGAATAATTAGATGCTTGCTGCTAACTATGGTGGGATACCAGTTGACCAATTTGAGTTTCAATGTTCTTGAGGCTAGAATGGTTGAAAGAGGAAAGATCTTCCACTCCACTTTCCCATGGTTTCTTAGAAGAAGAGGATTGTCCCGAATTGGGATTACCATGATTTTGGTTCTTGGGAAAGTGATTGTATTGGTTTTTGAATTGGGATGGATCACTAGGATACTGGAATCCAAGAGGAGGATTGTTCCTTTGAGGTTGATGAAGAAAAGGATAAGTTTATTGGAAGTTACCAACACCTTGACCATATTTGAATTGGATTGGGTTTTGAGGAAGGAATTGAGGAGGATGAGATATGGGATTACTGTACCTATGGCCTTGGATATAGGAAGAAGAGAAGGGCTCACAGTTAGGTTGGTTGAGGTTTCTCATAAACTAACCTGATAGTTGGGGATTGGTGTTCCCCTGAGAATATGCTGCATTGAGCTCCATTGGTTCAGTTGAATCAGATTGATGCTTTTGAAGTTGTGGACATGTGTCAGTTGGATGTGATGGAGAGTTGCAGATTCCACAGTTTTTTACAGATCCAGAAAACATTGATTGTGGAGAAGGTGAGGTTGGGTAATTTTATGCCACATATAGTTAACTCACAAGACCTGTATGTTCACTCTTCCACTCGGTCATCTTGTTTGTCTCTATGGATTGATTATCTTGGACTTGTTTTACTTGAGCATGTGCTTGAGTATAGAATTGTTGTGTGTTTTCATCCATGTTGTTTATAAGATTTCTTGCAGCTGCAAGAGTTTTATCAACAAGATCACCACCACTTGCGGCATCAATGAGAGTTCTCTCCACATCCAATAACCCCTCATAGAAGTATTAGATTAATAATTGGTCAGGTATTTGGTAGTGTGGTAAGGTTGCAACCAACTTTTTGAACCTCTCCCAGTATTCATGGAGTGATTCAATTTTTGAATTTATGGATACCACTTATTTCGTTTTGGATAGAAGAAGCACGAAGAAGCAGGAAAGAATTTCTCTAAGAAGAGTTGCTTCATGTCATTCAATGTGGTTATGAATCCAAGAGGAAGGTAGTAAATCCATGACTTAGAAGTGTCATCTAAGGAGAAAGGGAATGCTTGATGTTGTATTAGTTCTTCAGAAACCCCTTGAGGCCTCATGGTAGAGCACAGCACTTGGAACTCTTTAAGGTGGAGATTTGGATCCTCACCGGCTAGCCTGTGGAAATGTGGGAGAAGATGAATCAAACACGATTTGAGTATGAAGTCAGATTCTATGTTTGGATATTGAATACCAATAGGTTGTTAATTCATATTAGGGGTAGAATGTTCTTTTAGTGTTTGTTCCCTCGGATTGCCCATAACTAATTCAACTGGTTGGATGAGGAATGGGTCTTGAATTATTTGATTTTCTATTATGTTCCACCTAAGTTGGCGAAGTGTTCTATCAATTTCAGGGTCAAAAAAATCCAAGGGATTTTTTGGGAGGCTACAGGGCATTCAGAGAGATGTTGAAAGGAAATGGAAGATGGGTTTTTCTTTGTGTTTTTTTAAATCATTTTTTTAAATTTTGTTTTTAATTGTTTTTTTACAATAACATGAATCTAATGACTACTTAAAGCACCATCCCCTGCAACAACTCCATTTTTAATGCATGACAGATTTTCACCTATCGACCGGTCAATGTTCCAGTGCTCTACTAATTTGTATAGCAGCACTCGGGTCAAATCCTTGGTGATGATACTTTGTAATAGTCATTTGTTTTTAGTTGATTGTATTATGATTCTAGGGTTTGTTTGCAGAGCATAAAATAAGTTATTAATGATTGGTGTTTGATTTAACTATTTGATAAATATTAGATTGAGTTCATTTTTAGGCAGTTAGTCTTGTGATATCCTAGAGAATTGCTTTCTATTGCTGTTAATTTAACACCCACTTCGCAAGATAATGTTGATTGGAATTACTAAGGGTTAAGGCTTTAATCCAAGCCTTAAAATAACTTTGGGTTCTAATCTCAATCAGATCATGTTGATGGTAGTGTATTTATGGTTCCAATAATCCTTGTAAACCACATATTAAACTAAACAAGTCATTAATCCATTACATGTTAAGTCCAATATACACAATGTTAAATTAAAAAATATTCATCGAGAAAATACTCTCAATCACTTAACATCACTACATTTTGACTCACCCCAATAATATATTTACTCATCCATTTATATTAATATTAATCTGTTTTATGTATTTATGGTGATGAATTAACAAGGGAAGACAAAGAAAGGGATAAGAAAAGAATGGTAAGTCAAACACACACACACGAACAATGGTGATAATTAAAAAAACCAGACTTATGATTCAATGAGGAAGCAAAATAAGTGAAGGGGATTCAAATGTATTTAATCTATTTTAAGAAAATTAATATTAAACTACAGATGGTGGATGAGAATAAGAGATATTGAAGAAGATACATGCATTAAAACAAAATTACAAAATGAAAACTTACAAGATTACAAACGATGAACAAAAAAAAGTGAAAGGAAAAAAAGATAAGAGGAAAGGTATCTCAAGTGAAAACTTGAGTGTGGAAGGTCCTCCCAAGACTTTTTCAAGGCTTTGGTCATGCCAATTGATGCTCCACTCTTCTGAAATTCCAACCCCTTTAAAGGAGAGGAGGGGTGTATTTATAGACCAAGGAAATGGACTATTTGCATTCCCAATAGGTCCCTCCACTTGGCACGACGATTTGGACATCCAAACAGCTTAATGTAGAGATATCTCCTTCTTCAAAGTTGTTGAAAATAATGTTGTCCGACTAATCAAAAAATTTGGGGGCATTTGGTGGTAGGAGGGTATGTCTGAGTATGATATTATCTATAATACCAAACGTAGGATCGAATATATAAGTACGAGATGATCATATAAAAGAGTGGAGTGAATTGTACCTTTATAAAATTCCCTAAGGAAAGATCATACCTTAATGCGTATAGAATATAACTAAATCAGAGTATAAGAAAAGAAGTATAAGAATGTTATAATTTCCATAACAATACATAATGCAGTGGAAAAACTTGTTACAAAACAAGTAACAAATAATAATTCTTTTGACCCAAAGAGAAGGGTATCCCACATCCCTAGATAAGAGGTCCCTTGATTTATACTTTCAGGAATGTCTGTCTTACCCACACCAGGTTAAGCCCTTTATATGAATATCGGAGTCTATCATGCTATCCCTGCTATCCCTCAACTATCAGGTAGTCGGAACCTCTTTCTTCCTATCCCCATAATCCCTTGATTGTAATTAGAAACAATGGGAGTCACACAAAGAAAGTATGAAGAAAGAAAAGGTTGAACAAGCTGTTAAGACATTATACATGAAGATTTGAGAGTAGATAAGAGCCTCTCTCTACAAGTCACTTCAACAGCATGTGAGCACAGTTGTCAAATATGTTTTCAAGTGGTTGTTTCTTTTCAAATGAGCTCCTTTTTAAAGGTGAATCCCCAATGGTCAACTCCCTTATCCAGCGGTCATATTTCACCGTGAATTCTAGAGGGACCTATACACGTGTCACTAAACCAATGGTTAGTAGATAACTGAAGGCACAACATTGTTTTGTAATAGAACAAGTTTAAATATAACTAAACTGATATTCGGAATGGATTAGAAAATAACGTTTCGGAATGGAAAAGGTTAAAGTTCGGAATGGATGTAAAAATAAATTCGGAGTCTATAAACATAAGAATATTAGGATTCTGTTTTATAGGAATTCAGAACCTGAATTATGTAGAAATATGGAGTCTGAATTTCAATGAAATTTGAAGCCTGATTTTTCTAGAATTCAGAACCAAAACATACAATGTTTGGAGTCTAAGTTTATGAGAATTCAGAGTTAGAACTCATCAGAGTTTAGAGTCTGAATTTAGAAAACTCAGAGTTAGATCTTAGAGAAGTTCATAATCAAAATTCAGAGTGTAACTTTTATTAGAGTTTGTATCCAGAATTTAGAGTAGAACTTCATGAGATTTTGTATCCAGAATTCAGAGTAGAAATTCAAGAGAGTTCGTATCCAGAATTCGGAGTGGAACTTCATTCGATTTCATATCCCAAATTCGGAGTATAACTTCATGAGATTTTGTATCCTGAATTCAGAGTGGAACTTCATGAGAGTTTGTAACCATTATTCGGATATGAACTTCATTAGAGTTCATATCCAGAATTAGGAGTTGAACTTCATTAGAGTTCATATCCAGAATTCGGATTCTAAAACAGAATACCTCATATCTAATTATTATACAATTCCAAGGATTTAGGTATGAATCCGATCTTTATACTTAAGAAAATATTGATATGAATGATGAAAACAAGGTAGGGGTAAATTTCCTTTGGGAATGAAATTTTCATTATCGAAGTAAAACAGGGGTAAAATGAAATTTTCTTAAAGATAATGTGTTTGTGATTTTCAAAATAAGAAGGAATGGAAACTTCATAAGGAAAACCTTATTGACTCAACAATCTCCCCCTTTTTGGAAGGCATAAACATCGCTACAAAAATGAATGTAATGACATAGAATAAATATCTAGACTTATAATTAAAGCTTATCTCCCTTTTTTTATGATCAATGGTGAATACGAATAACTCCCCCTTAGTCTTTGAAACTCTAAGGATCGTATTCTAGATTTACAAAACGAGAGATTTAATTTGAATTAAGAATTTGTAATGAGAACAAACCCTTACTTAAGGATAGTTCTTCTTAGCTTAGAAATTATTCTTCTCCCTTTTAAGTTCTTTTTCCTTCTCCCCCTTTGTGATTTTCAAAAATAATTTGAGGTAATGGAAAAACAATAATGTACCTAAAACATTATTAAGACATACAAACAATACAATCAACCAAATTTTTCATTAATAATGAATGGATTTTTACAAGGCATTACAAAAAAAGATCAGATTGGTCTGTTTGTCTTCTTTTTCCTTGGGTATTAGCTTCTTCAGAAGGATTTTTAGCTTCTTTAACTCTTTCTGGTCCTCCTCAGCTTGCATTTCTAAGGCTTTAATCTTGTCATCTTGAGCCTTCAGAGCCTCAGACTGAGCCTTAAAACTTCATCCTACTTTAGAAGCTTCTCTTCGATCTCAATCCGAAGATCTCTTTCCCATTTCTAGCTTTGAGCAACAAAGTTATGTTTCCCATTTAGGTCCTTCAGTTATTGATTCCAAGTAGTTTTCTCAGGATTCAGCATTTCCTAAAGATTCTTCATCTTGGCATCCTCAGTGTCAAATGATTCTTTCACATCATTATGGAAGGTATCAAGCTCTGTCAAATCCTCGTCGATTTTCTTTTACCATAATGTCACTTTTCTGCAAGATTTTTTATGGACCTCATAATTGAAAAGGAAATTTATGTGATCTGCCTCAATCTTCACACATTTATCCATCACCATGGATATGGATTCTAACTTTTGATTTAAACTTTGCTGAAGCATCTAGAATCCGGAGTCTATTGTAGGAAAGATTGGAATTGTGTCCACCGATTTCTTCAGAGACACAACAACAAAATCGTGTCCCAGTGCAAATGACTCTGAATCCGACATCTTGCTAGGTGAATGTTCTTCTTAAATTTCCACATGATTTATTGTAGAAGAGCATCCAAATTGATTTTTTCCTTATGATATATTTCATTGGGGTGTCCATATGCACTTTCTTACCCTTATCATCTCTTGGAATGTTTCCCTCATCAAGAGATTCTTCCTCACTTTCAGATAATTGAACTATATCGTCTTCATCAGGTTTTTCCTTCTCTTCTCCTTCCTCAACAAAGTGCTTTTCATAGATTTCTTCATCAGAAAATTCATTCTCTTTCTCTTCTTCCTTGTCTTCATCTTTCTACAAAACTTTTTCTTTTTTCTTTCCTATAGAGACAAGCTTTGAGGAAATGGCCTCAAATGTTCGGAGTGGAAGTCTTTCGGATGGATTGGCATTTTCTTAATAATCATCAACTTGTTTAATCAAATCATCTAAATCACCAATTTTTTCTTCTACTTATTCTTCTTATTATACTTCCTCTTCTTCTTTGATTTATTCAATAACTTATTCTTCTACTTCTTCAATAAACATTTTTTTTCTTTATATTTTTCCGGAGTGATGAAATTCTTCCTCGGAGTCTTAGGTAATTTCTCGACAAGGAATGTTTTCGGTACTGGAATATTCTCAGATGCAACATCAGCAGTCTTCAAAAGAGATTTAAAAATCTCTACCTCAGACATTTTGTTCTTCATCGTCTTCTGCTTTGCTTGCCTCTCAAGTTCTTCAGAAACCGTTTCTCTTAAGGCTTTATCCTCAGTAGGGTCCAAGCCGAACTATGGTACCCCTTATTTCCTATTTTCCTTATCTTTTCTCTATTTTACACCTCATTTGGATACTCTTTTTGTTTCTTCGGTTTGGTAGGTGCATATTGAACTTCCTTAGATTTAGGAATTTTGTCCGTCTCCACCACATCTTTTAACGTTCTCTTCTTGCCAACCTTCTTCAATAGCTCATCCTTTTCCACATTTTCCAGATTGGCTTCTTCCACTTCCTCTCGTAGAACATAAAACTCTTTTGTCACCTTGGAATAATCCATATTCATTCTATTCAGAGTGTCATTGATAACAAGCATGAATTTGCAATTCCAAGACTTGGATTTGCATGAAATCTTAAATGATTAGAGACACTGAACTATCATCTTCGAACGTAAATCATGAAACATGATAATTTTGGCTCTAATATTTCCATCCTTGATGTTCTTGATTGTAGTAAGTACATGCCTCATCAAATTGATTTTCCTTATATTTACCAGGAAGTCTATGAAATATATATCACTTTTCATGAGAGTATCTTTGTCACCTTTTCTTGGTACTAAGAAACCTTGTACCCATAGCTGAAGGATCATGTTGTTAGAATATAGGTGAGAAATTTTGGTTGTCTTGACATTAGCAAGTTTACGACATTGCAAGGCCTTTGCCTTAACAAAACTAAATTGAGCATATCGGTGTTTATGGGAGAAAAATTCAGCTTCTCCTTCATATGATAGCCCCACAAAGTTTTCAGCCTTGGTGTAAGTATGTTTGTAGGTATTTCCATAACTCTTAAAAGAAATTTTTTTTCTACCCTCTTCCTCGAAGAAGAAAACATATTCATAGAACTCTATGAGCAATACCAGGTACACCAAGTCTTGAACACCTATCTTAGATATGCAAACATCTTCCAAACCCTTTAACAAAATATTCTTAGAAATGATAGAATCATACTTGAAAAAGTTTGGATGGATCAACCTTTCCCTATATAATTTCCATTTTGAGATTGGCTTCGTTGTAGAAATTTCATGAGAAGTGGCTTCTATAGACATTCAGATTCGAGTAAAACTGAGTGATTCAGAGTGGGCTTTAAGAATTGAGGTTGAGCTTCGAGATGCGAGAGCTTGGAAATCTATGTGGGACAACATTAGGGGTCCCATTTATATAGGATATGTTGGTGACCTTTGAACTTCCAAAAATAATCTGACAGTTGAAAAACTCTCTGATCTGATCTGACGGATGGAAACATGCCCACAAGGAAATCTTGAATCCGATCATTTGAGGTTTTAAGGGAATCATTCGGATTTAGGAAGAATCAAATCTGAGAAATTTTAAATGAAAAGGAAACTACCATAAACTAAAAAACTATTACAAAAACTTCTTTAAGGAAGTCATACCTTTCAGATTGTCTAGAAGTATATTCGTAATAGGTGATACTCATCTTGAAGAAAATTTGACTATAAAAAACTCACTACGAAAAAAAATATACAATGAAAGACATAAGATCAAAAAATATTTTATTATAAAAATTTTGTGTACCAAAACTCGATTACGAAAATTATGAGTATCAAATTTCCCATCATGAAAAATTCCATTACATAAATTTCCATTGCAAAAATTTCCATTACAAAAATTTCCATTGTGAAAATTTCATTTTAGAAAATTTCCATTACAAAAATTTCCATTAGGAAAATTTCCTTTACGAAAATTTTCAGTTCCGAAAATGTTCATTACGATATTTTTAAAAACCAACTACAAATAATTTATAATGAAAAATTTTGAAAAGCATTATAAAATCGAAAAATATAGAAACATCATTACGAAAAATATGAAAACATCATTACAAAAAATATGAAAACATCATTATGAAAAATATGAAAACATTTATAAGGAGATGTACTACCGCTATGAAAAGGAGTTTATTACTGTAAATAAATGGTTTAACAAAAATTTAATCAAGGAAGATTACCTTACAGTTATCATTCCTATATTTTGTTTAATGTATTCAAATCTATCAGAGGGCAATGATTTTGTGAAAATGTCAGAAAGTTAATCTTTTGTTCTAATAAATTGTAGAATGATAACTATTTTTAGTATGTGATCCCGAAGAAAGTGATGCCTAATATATTTTTCTTTTGCATGAGAGTGATGTGCAAGGTTTTTACTAAGGGAAATCACACTTATGTTATCACACATAATTTGAGTCCTAGTGAAACTCAAACCATAATCTTTGAGTGTGTGTTTCATCCACAACACTTGAGCATAATAACTTCTAGCTGCTATATATTAAGCTTCAGCAGTGGATAGTGCTACTAAATGTTTCTTCTTGCATGACCAAGAAACTAATGAATCTCCTAAGAAATGACAAGTTCCAGATGTACATTTTCTCTCCATTCTACATCCACCAAAGTCATCATCTGAAAAAGTATTTAAAAAAATCATTTCCAGAAGTGTAAAATAGTCTAAGATCCATGGTTCACTTTATGTGGCGAAAAATTCTCTTCACTTCCTTTAAATGAGATTCCTTATGATTTGATTGATATCTTGCACATAAGAATACTGAAAACATCAAGTCTGGATGACTAGCTATCAAGTATAGTATGCTTTATATCATACCTCTAAAATATGATTTCTCTATTCGTTTTCCAGCTTCATCAATATCAAGTGTGTTTGAGGCACTAATGGGAGTACTAATACTTTTATTTTTTTCATATACATACTTTTTATGAATATATTTAATATATTTATGTTGGGATATATAGTTCTTTCTGGTTTTTGTGAAATTTGAATACTAATGAAAAATGTTAACTCACCCATCTTACTCATTTCAAACTCATATTTCATTATATCCACAAAGGAATCAGTTAAATATTGCTAAGTTGAACCAAATATAATGTCATCAACATAAATTTGAACAATCAAAACATTTTTCTTATCATTCTTTATAAAAATGGTTGGATCTGCATTTCCCTTAACACAGTTATCTTGAAGTAAAAATCTTGAAAGTCTATAATACCAAGCTTGAGGGGCTTGTTTAAGGCCATAAAAAAGCTTTGGTGAGTCTAAAAACATGATCAGGATGTTTTGTATCTTCAAATACATGAGGTTGTTCTGCAAAAACTTCCTATTGAACATAACCATTAAGGAAAGCACATTTCACATCCATTTGAAAAGGTTTGAAATTGATGAATGCTGCAAAGGAAAGTAAAATACGAATAGATTCATGTCTAGAAAATGGAGCATAGGTTTTTTCACAGTCTATTACTTTTTGTTGATTATATCCTTTAGCAACCACTCTAGCTTTATTCTTAACGATGAATCCATTTTCATCACTCTTATTTCTGAAGACCCATTTTACTCCAATTTTAGAAGTTTCCTTATCTATTTTAACCAAGGTCCATACTTCATTCCTTTCGAATTCATTTAGCTCATCTTGCATGGCTTTAATCAAATCATCATCACCTAAAGCTTCATCAGTGCTTTTTGGTTTTAATTGGGAATGGAATGTTAGATTCTCTGTTTCATTTCTTAAGGAACTTCTAGTCCTTACGGGTTGATTTACATCACCAATGATACTATCACTGGGATGATTCTTTAGAAACTACTCATTTGGGTTTTGAAAAACTTGTTCATCAACATAGGGTAGAAAGTCATCTAGGGTAAATTTTTCATAAGTTTCTTCTTCTACATTTTCCTTATCAAAATAATTTTCTATCATAGGTTGATAATTAGTTTTTGAAAACACATCCGAGGATGTAGGTTGAGGTTGTTTAAAAAAAGGATCAGTTTCATTACGAAAATGTGAAAGGGTTTTTGAATAGGAATATTCCTTCAAAACCGAATGATTTCTTACAAAAAGTCGACCACCTATATCTCCACTTTCACAATGAAAACTCTAAGCATGGTTGGCTTCTTAAATCATGATGCATGTAATGAATACTATAATGATTTTATTTCTCGTCTAGAATGGTGGGCTGGACTTCAAAGAATATGTTGGGCCCCTTGTTTTTGGAGTTGGGCCATGAAATATTTATAAAAAACTCCTTACATTTTCCATGGAACCATTTAGGAGAATGAAGGAATTGTATCTTCTATATTGAGCCCAGTAATTCAATCTTCATGACTGGTCCAGTTTCATCACAGAATCTATAAGCCCTCTTATGTGGCCCATATGAGCCTTCAAATGGAAGAATTTTCCCATGATCCCTTCTAATAAAATGTTTTATATTAAATTTGGAATCCTAAAAAATAATAACCACACATTTTGGATCAGTTGGGTGAGTGTTATAAACAAAATAGAAAACTGAGTCAATTGGACAACTTCTAAAAAATGCTCGAAAAATATACTTAGTATTAAACTATTAATATTTCACACACATTATGCACATTTCATATAAAATCAGTAAAAGGAGTGTATAATAAGTCATGAAAATATTAATAACATCATGGAGTACCTTCACAAAACAACTTATTTTTAGGAATATGATTGGTCTATGAGAGACAATAATTTTCTTTAAAATTCCCCACATTGTTTTTCCTTTATCATTATATCAAATATATTTTTTATTTTGACCTGTACTACAAAATCATCTGTCACTGCTAAACCTTATCATTGATGAAGCCATATATTATTTTAATTCTTTTAAATTAATAATGTATTTCTATTTTTTATCATATTAATATAAATTAATTTATCACACTAAGTTTAAAAATTTTATTTCATATAAGCGGAGTGATTTTAATTTTATTTCCTATTCTATAAAAATATGGATAACCATGATGGTCCTAATTAATTTAGAAACCCCATATATTGTATAAATTTAGTTTTTCTTATTAGCTAGTAGAGAAATGCATTATATTCTCAGATATGTAGAACCACCCACCCCTGACTTTAGACTATCATATAATCCTACAGTATACATATTTGTGTACTCTAATAATATATCTTATTATGATCCATGACAAAACTGGCCAAATTAAACTGTTCTTTTTATGAACTTATGAGTCTAATAAACTATAAGCTTGTGGGTTTCTTTTAGAAATATTTGTTATTGTCAGTCATGATATGGAGAATAAACAATGTTGTGTCATGTAATTATCATGGATAATCGGATTCTAATAATTTTCCTCTATACTGTAATATTGACCGCTTTCCAACAATTATCTCATGAAAATATAATCCAAGTATCCACTATTGATATCAATGGAATAGAATATTCCAATAAAAATCTAAGAATCAGTTCATTATGATTTTTTATAGAATAATGTTCTGTTTTGCATTGAATTAACTTAAATAAATGTAAAATATCAACTATTCAATTAATAGAAACTAAAACTCACTCCTCGAATAATATAAAAATTGATTTAATTGTGGTTTTTATAAACATCCAAAAATTATTTCATCCAAATAACTGAGAAAAAAAAAATTTATTATTAATATAAAAATTATGTTTTTTATTAAAAAAATTAAAATACATTTTAATAAAAATGTGCTAAAATATTATTTGAGATTTTTTTTATGATGGTATTAATTTTAGGTAATTATAATATTTACATTTAGTAAATAAATCCTGATAAATAATATTTATAGGAAATTTTTTTTATTTTGAGGTAAATTTACTATTGCAATGTCTAGTTTACTATTCCTAATGGCTACATTACCATTCCCAAAAATCCTGTCACTATTACCAATAATCATATTAATATTTAAATGGTTACATTAAACCCTATACATACCACATCATCCCTTAAATCAATATTCACTAAAATTCTTCAAAACTATATATGTTTTTATTTTCTAATATGTGGATTGGTTTACTAATATTGTGTTTAATATCTATAGTTTTGGATGTGGGGGTGATTATAGTATATTTAGCTATCCATATTTTCTTATTTAATATTTTCTATTTTATATGTTTTCTCACCGGTTATTTTTAGGGATTTCAATTGGATTCATTGTGGAATAATGTAACAATATTTATTAAAGAAATAATTGTTTTTCTCAGTTTAATTATGTCTATAAAAAAATATAGTATATTATGACACCCATTTACCATGTAAAAACTATAAAATGTCACATTATTTACCCTTTATAAATTTCATCCATAAAATTTGATCACTAATTCTCAGTTCATAAAAGAAGAGGTTAATTAATATTCACTCTTTCTGCTAGTTCCCATGACATTTCATCATAATTATGCTTCCACTAAAACACCTTCATAAGGTGATATATCTAGTTACATAGAACATTTTCTATAAGGTCCATTATTTTTACTCATTGTTCATTTTTAATGTATATTTTTCAGTTTATCACCTCTAGAATTTGTATATTTGAGGGGTTATGTTTATGCTTCTCAAGGAGTTATATATATAACACATCCTGAATAATATCTATTCAAGGTGGAAGTGAAAGATAATATGTCACAACTACCATGAGATCAAGGATCTCACGGGGGATAATATTCATTGGGATTAGATTCCCTTTATTTATAAACAACATGATTATATTTTTTGATAAATTTCAAATGAAAATGTTGTCTCTAATAAACAATATAATTTCCCATTGATTGTTTTCATAATATCAATTTTCCTACAACAGATCAAATTTAATATATTGTTGGATATAAAGATCCTTCTCTCTCATATAATTCCCATGATCTGATCCATGTATCATTGGTTCCCTATAGTCAACCCAAAATTATGGACATCCACATTTATTCCCATATAAAGATTCAAATAGAGCCATTTGTGTACTCGAGATGAAGTTGTTTCAATATGTGAACTCATCCAAATGGATATGATGATCCCATATTCCATAAAATTCCATTCAGTATGATCCTAGAATGTCCTCAATTCTCTTAATATTAATTTTATATTGGACATCATTTGGGATGTGATAAGCCAAGATAAAATTCAATTCAAAACTAAAATAATATTGAAGTCTTCTACAAAATTTAAATGTGAAACTTGGTTCATGATAATAGACTATATAACTTGGTAAGATAAGTTGTTTCAACACATTGCTCAACTATATAGTGGAATATTTACCAATTTAGAAATCATTTTGAAGGGTGAAAAAGTGGGAATTTCTATTAAGTTGTTCCACCACGAACCATATCATATTTGTTTCTTAGAAAGTGTTTAAGAGAACATTGAAAAATTCCATAGTGACATTCACCCATTTCCACATGAGTACATGAAATATTTTCTTCATCTATTTGGAATTATGTTGATCAGTTTTATCACATTAACCTACAAAACACCATGATATATACTCTGCATTATCTTTCATCTGGTTTTCCCAAAAAAGTGTTCTAAAATATAAACATACGTATTCATAATCAGAAAATGATAGTGAATGCTGAGATATACACATTATCCAATAGCTCATTTTTTATCATAAGATATGCATGCAAAAGAATAATCATTCCAAACAAAATCACACCATCATTATCAATTTGGAACTGTTGTTTCTTCTCTCCTTTTACTACATTCACATTAAATTATAGATCCATATAATAAATTAATGCCTCTTTGATATTGTCAGGGATATATAGATATTCCATAATTTTAAAAATTTATGATTATTCCCTTATGTTATGATTTCAAAATCCATCCACTGCATATCATAGAATATAGGTTCTTTATAAACCTGAATCGTGGATAGATTAGCAAGTTTTTCTCTAGTAAGAGGAACAACATACTTATTCCCCTTTCCTAGTTGGTACTAAATAGAGAAATTGTTTTCATTATTATCTCTAACCATATTCATTAACACATGTTGATCTCCTAATGTGTGAATATAAACCTTAGTCCCAATTGGCTGGATTATATTACAATCTTCTAAACATATAGTTAGATTCTCCAAATATTTTGATAGAATATCAAAAATTATAACTGTATATTGTGTATCAGGTAGTTATACTCATGGATATTCTACTTTTGTGGGGAATATTTTGTTACATTATCTCTCTTCATGAGTACACTACCCATGAATATATTTGAATAAACTTTTATATCACAATACCTTCTCCACATGTTGGAAGTGTGATTACAGGTGTAGTGATTAGCCTATTATTTTCTTCTATAAATATTTCATCACATTATTCCATCCAAATATACATTATCCATTTAAGTGTTAACATAGTTTGAATGATTGAAATTCCCAATAAATTCCCAACAAAACATCAAAAATACACAACGAGTTTGAGTAAACTATTGTTGTTCCTAAAACTATAGGTTCTTTTCCTTTCATATATTAACAAATAATTTTAAGGGATCTCATAAATTACCTATCTTGTGACCACATTCCCTAAAAATGTGAATTACTACATCAATTTTCCACAGATTACGAACATAGAATATATTTTATAAATCCATAATATCCCCTAAAATATATATAAAATCACTTAATATTCCTCCTTACTATTTGATTAAATTAGAATACGATTAATAAATACCACCACATATTTATTGAGTTTGTATCCAAATACTATATTCTCAAAATAAATATTAATTTAAATGGAATTACTAATTCTAAAGGGAATCACTATGAACACATAATTCCAATACAATGTACTAAAATATTTATTTTCAATATGTTCATTATTCATCTTCAATTGTTGAAATATATAACTAATTCCCCCTTTGATATTTCAAAAGCTCTATATAGGTTATTGAACAATTCATAAACCCTTAGATGATAATTATTTCTCTTCATTTTCCTCCTAATGAGTCCATGATATCCAATTTTATCGGACGCTTTCATCGGGGTGCGCGCCTCTGTCACACAGAGGATGCGCTGCTGTTACCCCACATTAACTCTTTCCAAAGGCAAGTGGCATCCACTCCTTATTCAGGGATGTCTACTCCTTTATCTAAATAGGATGATAAGATTTTTGTTCTTTATTCTATGGATTACTCTTTGGAGTTCGTCGCCTAGTCTGGGACTCCCTCAACGATTTAAAACATAGTTCGTGAAGCTCTTCCTAGTGACATATCTTCATGGACACTAGTTAATTATGCTTCTTCTGTCAGGACCTTACAAGGAGTTCGGTGAGGGCAACAACCTTTGGTTAGGAGAGTAGTCATGTTGGGGCATCACTAGTGTGTCTTGATGTTGGGGATTGGAAAGTATGTCTTCTATCCCTTATTATAGGGGTCTTGAGGGCGCGGAATCCCGAGGCATCCGACATCGAACGTGGGGAATTATATTCCATATGCATTTATTTGAGGTTTTCCACAGCTTCCCATGTTTAACATGGGGTATCCCACAATTTTAACGTCCTTCAGAGATGGATCAGACTGATCGTAACACTAGCTAGAGTGGATCAGATTGAAGAAACCCCTAGATGGAACACCAATGTTGGGGCCAGTACGTGGGTGTCTTCCCAAATGTTGTGTAGGGGAATGAGGAGTGAAGTGGAATGATCCCACTTTGATTTAGTGTCCCAAGTAAGAATCAGTATGGATGGTGGCTTTGTGCATGGGTCTCGAAGAGACGTCCTACATATCTTCGTGGCAGGGAATCAAAGTCTGCGTAGTTCGATGATATGGTGGGACACCTGAAGAGGGGACCCGTGAGAATGGACGTGTGGATGGGACCTAGAGGAAGTGGAACCTCTGGGTTAGGGTATGAGCTTCCCGAGACACATGGGCTTGAGGGAGAGATCAGGATGAGACCTAAGTGGCATGTTTGAGCCTCGTGGAGGCCTCCTGCATATCCCTGTGGTGGGGAATCAATGTCTTCGTAGTTCAGAATAGAATTCAGTTTAACATCATGTGGGATGGGAGAATTTGGGGCTTATGCTCTGAAATGGCCCAAGGTGGATTCGGTGAACTGACGTGAAGAGGGACCTGGGGTCTAGGTGGATTGGGGCTTCTGCTCTGAGATGGACCAAGGTGGTGGGGGCTTGACCCTCATGTAGGATTTCTACATACCATGCCTTAACATGGATCAATGTCACCATATTTCGGGATTGATTGGGTCTTACACTCTGAGACAACCCAAGGTGGTGGGGCTTGAACCTCATGAAGGATGCCAACATACCATGCCTTAGAATGGAACAAAGTCCCAGTAGTTATGGGTGGATTGGGGCTTATGCTATGAGACGACCCAAGGTGGTGGGGCTTGAACCTCATGGAGGCTTCCTACGTACCATGCCTCAGCACGAATCAAAGTCCCCATAGTTCGGGATAGATAGTTTAATGTCAATATGGACGGGGGCTTTTGGAGCTTACGCTCTGAGACGGCCCAAGGTGTGTCATGGTAAGTGATCACTGTAAGCTCACGGGAGTCATGCTTAGTGTGATAAACAAGAGGTAGCAGAGACCTGATGATCACGTCGTGAAGGGTGCGTCAGTGGGAAGTGAAAAGGGACTTATGCGTTGAGTAGCCCATGGTGTCGGGACTCACTCCATGATTGAGGATTGGGGGTGACAAAGCACAACAGGGGAGGGATTTGGCACCCAGGAAGAGAGGAGGGGCCCCATTCCCTATCATTCCCTCCACTGGCCTTGACACCGAGGAGGTGAGGAGGATCAGGGGTGCTACCTCCGGCAAGAAGAGCTAGGGGCTTACACTAAGGTGGTTCCCTTCCCTGTATACAAACGCCACTCCAATAAATCACCCCCAATGATAGATGATCCAATCCCCGTGGAGACAATTGGGAATGGAGAATGTCCGAGGCAGGGGGACCATGTGTGCGAGGAACGTGGTCAGGTCACAGTTTAACGTCATGTGCTGAGGACGAGATGCTTGGCAGTTTAACGTCCTGTAGCTCAGACGGGGTGGGTTTTCTCTGCACCCCTAGGACATAAATAACTGCTACCCTCTACTCGTTGTGGGAGGGAAGGCATTGGAAAGGCCATTCTGAGGGGGTGTTATGGAGCGAACCATCGAGGGTTCCATGTTAGCATGGCAATACGAAGAAGCAATAGCCGTTAGCATGCCTATGCAAAGAAGAAAAAGGTGAAGGAACGCAAGGAGAAGTATTTCCCAAGGAACTTTGATGTTACTTAGATTGATCCTAGAAGGTCGAACGGGAAAATGAAGCAAGATGTGGATGCCCGGAGTGCACAGGACACCTGCGAGTGACACCCAGTTGGGGGGCATTGGATGTTCGCGCAAGAGGGCGCTCGGGGAGCACCGAGGTGAAGAGACCCAGGGATTGAACGCAACCCTTAGAGCATGCGCGGAATAAAGGGGTCTTGTGTGAAATCAGTGTTGCTTGCGTGGAATAGGGGACTGAGGTTTTGTGGGTGGCATGAATAAATCACGTGCAAAGGAAGGGGAGTGTGCACAAAGAAAGGGTTGCACGGAACCTAGATGGCTTTCACACCTTGTAAAGGATTGTGTGCAAGGGGAATACCCTGAATGGGTTGGAGTTTATTATAAGATATGGGGATCTCGTGCGAAGGCAGATCTCGGGGTAACTTGGTGCAAAAAAAACCATACATGAAGTCCATATTGCACGTGCGTGGAATACGAATTACGCGCATGAGAGGTGGTTCGAATTCTTCCTCCCTAAAAATTAAGGGGGTCACCTTCCATTTTTAGGCATCCAGAAGCATTAAATTTAGGTCTACATGAAATAATTGCATGATAGAGGTGGTGGCACAAAAGTTCAACCGCCCGGGGAACGAGTGTGAAATTATTTCGCACTGGCGCTGGGACTCTTCTCAAATCCTGGTACTTTCCACGCGGGGGAACTTTTTTCGTGCGCTTCACCCTTTTTTCCACGCAATATCACCTGGACCTCCGGACCCGGGCTCTGAGTCCGAATATGAATTCACTTTTTTGTTTCGGAAATTCCTCTATCACTTACACACTTTTTGTAGTCTACAAATTCCCCCCTTATAATTGGATCGGCAAGGGGTCGTAACGATCGGATTCCGAGGGAAATTACAAGATTTTGGGCCTTGTGGGCCCCCTGCACACAAAATCTTTTGAGCGGCGCACAAAACCCGGACGCACACAGAATTTGTTCTTCACGTGAGGCACAGAACCCAGGGTGTGCCTATAAATACCACTGCAGTTACCATGCTCTGTAGGTCGTCTATCGCTTGATAACCATTGAGATCTCGTGTGTGAAATTACTTCCTCTCCCACGTGAAAACCGCTTGGATACAATGAATTCCATTGAGATTTAGTGGAATTTTAAGTTCAAACTCAGGATGTTTCACGCAACCCTTTGAAATTTTGCGCAGCCCACTGATTTTACACGCCGGACTCTCAGATCCCACTCCAACATTCCAGATTTCGCACCCAAATACCGAAACACTCAGTTTGAAGAAGATGGCCACAAACTATGATAATGAGGGGGAGGAAGCTACTCACCAAGTTGAGATGGCAGCGAACCTAGAGGTTCATGGTGCAAAGAGGGTTGCCTCCAATAATCACACCATCTTCAACATGCTAACTCCCACCTAGAAAGAGTACTCCATGTCTGATAATCTTATGTTGTGGGACTTCAGCATTCTGGATGAAGTCCCACTACCGGGTTTCAATGTTGATACCCCATGGTCATGGGTGACCTGGGAAGATGACCTTACTCGATACAACATCACCAACAATGGTCACCCTTACAGGGAAACCATGCACATGGACATGTTTGTCCTGAATCCACGGACTAGGACCATTGTTGGGGGTGACCCAGTTGCGGAGAGTTCGTTGACCCTCTACACGAGCACCTTCTATCAGAGCATTACTGACGAGACCAAGGGTTTGTTACAGGATTGGGATCTGCAGTCTAGCGGAATCTTTACCAGTGAATGGGCCTGGGCGTACTTGGTTCTCCCCACATGTGACCAATTCGGGACCGAGCTGCGGCATATTGGTCTTTTTCAGGCAGTGTGGATATTGCAGTTCCACTTCTACCAACAACCTGAACTAGGATCACAGTTGTTCACCCAGTGGTCACCTGACACCAACACATTCCATCTTCACCACAGGGAAGTCAGCATCAGTCTCTGGGACATCCACTACATCAGAGGCATCCCTTTGGAGGGCCATCAATATGATGAGTTCCTCCAACTGATGAATATATGGGGTGACAGGTCTCGAACCCCTATTTTGACGTGGAACCTGCTGGAGCTGGCCAAGGAGATGCTGGGAGTCAAGGAGTTCCTAATGGATATCTCCTACAAGAACTGGTTCGGCCTATTCCAAGATAGGTACGTGGAAGTCAAGATACCAGGTCAGGGAAGACATTGCCAACCGCAACATAGAGGAGCAAGAGAGGATCATACTGGATGGTCCTGGAGGCGGGGAACTACCAGTCGTGGGGCTACAACATCAGTGAATCCCATGACCCAAATGTCCGGTATGCCGGATTCCTCACCACATTCCTGAGTGGGCATCTTTTTCCAATGTGGGACGTAAGGATAGGCGTCCGTCCAGCAACTGGTTATGGTGGGCATCATGGCTCCCAACAAGAGGTCCAACCTGGCAGTCCCCATGATGGCTCGGTTGTACACCATCTTGGGACAAATCTCGAGAGGGGGATCCCCTAGGATAGTGTGTGGCCCCTTCCAGACCTTCCACATCTTGGTCGCGGCTCACTACGACGGCTATACCATCCCAAATGCCATCCGTCCTCTGGGCAATGGCCCGCGACCCTCTCTACTGAATATTTCCAGGTTCATGCCAATGACGCTCAATGGGGAGGGGGTACAGATCAGGATTGGTAACCATGCCAACTTCGCCTTCAACCCATTACCTACCCCAACTGGTCAGCTGATGGATGATGGGCAAGGCTCACTAAAGTAGAAGGCGTACTTGTAGAGAATCAGAGGCGGGATGCTCATGGCCCAGATTGATTGGAAGATTTTCTGCGAGCCCTATGTTCCATCCAGGTATGCTAGGTAGTTTTTATGCCTCCAACGAATGTTGAAGAGAGTATACATAGACCTCCAATATGAGAGACATCCATGTGTTCTTCGTCAGCTATGGATTATGTTCACAACCTATGGCTCTGGTGACATCAGCACTTTTCCTCCCATTGGAGTCAACACTGGCCTCTCGACTGAGTATGCTGAACATTGGACCATAGAATACCCTGAGGGGCTTCTGCGGATGTGATTCTGGAAGCTCAAGGTCACCAGTGCAGAACCTTGGTGACGAGGGAGTAGGCAGGGCGCCGCTAGAGGAGGAGACCCAGAAGCACCTCAGGGAACATGGCATGCACAGGCCCGGACCTTAGTAGCGGGGACGTCACATGGTGTGTCTGCACCCTCATTTCTTGGAATAGGAGGGTCCCACAGTGCAGCTAGAGAAATTCTTGGGAAGAAAATAAGATACTTGCTTCAACTTTACTAGGATTCCATCTTCCTTGCGTTGTGGCCAGCTTGGATATCCCTATGGCAATCAATGAGTATCGAATCCCTCTAGTAGAAGATAGTGCGATATAGGATCCAGTTTCTAGTAGTCAGGATTTTCCGAGTCACAACTAGAGTGAGCTTCCATCGATGTCCTGCATACCTGATTGCCATGGACACATATGCACGTCAACGAGCTATGCGTGTGGATCCACCTCTCTTGGTGAAGGTGTTGCTCGGCCAGGAGCATGATCCGGAAAGGATGTCGTTGGGGGAAGATGACATCGATGAATCAGAGGGCGAGGAGACAGGACAGTGGGTAGAAGGAGAAGGGGAAGGAGAAGGAGAAGGAGAAGGGGATCCCGAAGGAGAAGGGTCGCAAGGGGCGTCCCACCAATGGAGTCTCCAGGAGATCCGCGAGATTGACAGCTTCGATATGGATGTGACCGAGCTACTCAATGTAGGCTCCGACCCTTATCTTTCTTCTCATGTATTGTCTTTCCTTTTCAACCCTTAAACCACCTTTCTCATCCTTCTCAGGAGCACCTCAGTGCTGACCAAGTGTTTTTGGCCGAGGGAGGGGAGGAAGCGTCAATAGGGCCAGGCGGGGCACCAACGCTCATTAACGATATGAAATTTGTTGAGGGATCCCCTGCCACGATAGCTCCTGTGGTGTCCAGAGCACTAGAGGCAGATGCCTTGGGTTCCTGTAAGTTTTTTTACTTTAATACCGGCACTCATTGTCAGAGGAATCAACTGATCATGGTGCTCCTCGTCTATACAGTGATCACGACACGGGAGGCTCGTCAGGCTGCTGAGCTCGAACCATCTATTAGCGTGCCGATGGATAATGTGACACACCATCCAGAACATACCTCCCAAAATGAGTTGGCTCTAGAAATTAGTGAACAGTGAGTGGCAGACATTGGTGGTGTTGCCGTTGGGCCAGGGTCGAAGATCTATGCAGGCACCATCAGGACCGACGGGAGAGAGCAAGGTCACCCAGATGCTGAGGAGCCTATTCCCCTGAGATGAATCACGGAGGAAGACCTCGCTGCTACCCTTTTTTTTGTCTTCCCTATCTACTGTCCCACTGATCTCGAAGAAGTTGATGATTCAGATTCGAAAGTGGATGAGGAGAGTCGGATGACGCAACACAAGGGGTGGAAGTGCATCCGGTGTTTCCTTAATCATCCTGAAGAAGTATGGCTGAAGAGGATGGGGTTACTCCACACCCGTTTGCGCTTTCTGTGTGTTGGAGGGTCGGATTCTCAACGCCTTCACCTGACGGTCCATGATTACATGGACGAGAAGATACGTGTGAGCAGACGGCGTGTCGACATTGTCTAATTACAGGAGGAGTTGGAGAGTACCCGATCATTTCTGAGGGTGGATCAGGAGGTCCAACACCTCAGGGAACATGCGAAAGAGTAGGAGGTATTCATTGCGAACTACTCTGAGCTCATCGAGAATTCGAGGGCTCTGTTGGCAGATTCCCAAGAACAACTCATATAAGCGAGTCGCCAGATAATCGAGATCCAAGCTGAACAAGCGCGGGCATGGGCCAGGGTCAGTGAGCTGCACTCCCTGGCCGCTTGTAACACCCCAAGATTTAATAAGATATATTATTTTTAATTTCTTTGATGTCTTCTATTATACATTACACCATGATTATCATGTACTATACACAACATTGTATTAGCTTGCAGTATACGCACCACTATTCTTGGCTCGTGTTACACACAATTTCAAGTTCGTTTTGTGGAAATTATTCTATGCAACATTAAGTATATATTTTGTTTAATGTATAAATGAAATATGTTTTTATTATGTTATACACAACACCAAACGAAGCTTTCACTACATGCAGCCCTGACTTGTCTTTCATTACACGCAATCAAGACCTTCCTCGATAGCGTGTGTAGTACGCAATACAGAATTTCACTAAAAGAGGTATTATTATAATATTATTATGAACTAGCCGTTATGAATAGCAATACCCTCTTTTTTATATTTTATAAATTTTATCTTTCAAAATGGAATTCATTTTTGGATTTGGAATACAGTCTTCACGCCGTGGTGTAATCTGTTTTTCCACCACCACCTTACTTAGATGGGTATAATTGTGTAAAAAAATAACTATATATGATAATTATAACATCATACGGATTCTAAGATATTATATAATCCACTCCAATTCCATTCAATAAATATGAGAATGATATCATCGCTCGTTCATACGTACGGATTACCGTCTCCACGACGCGATGAGATTCATTTTCCATTTTAACAATTCAAGAATTATTATAAAGTATATATAATGAATATTAATGAAATATATGAGATGATAAAGCTGCTGCATTAATGTATATATATATTTCTTCTACTTACTTCCATTCAAGTCAATAAGGAAATGAAAACAACGGTCATGCGTACGTACGACCTAACGTCTCCAAGAACGGTGTATTTCATTTCATTTATCTATCTATTATATATATATATACTGAATAAATAAGATATTTAAATAATTATTTACATTATGGAAGTAAGTATATCATGATATAAAAAATAATAATATCAAGAACAACAAGTCCAAACAGATATGATAAATAAAACAATTTTACCCAAAATGATGCTTTAACATGGAATTTACAAAAGAACGGGTAATATAAAGTCATAAGTGAACAATATATGATATCATAACAATGAATATGATTCTGTAATAAGTCAATGAAATTATTTAAACCATTATACAGGAGTTTCAGATACATAGGAATCATATTGGACATAAGGTAAGGGATAACTTTTCCAATCTCGTTTTTATCCGAGATTGTTTATTCGTAAGTATTTACTGGGGTTATTGTTATCATCCATTCCCATGTTTTATAAAACAAATTCATGTATGTTTACAGTCCTTTATACCCATTTTTTAATTTTACAACATTTTATGAATGGAATCTTACTTTTTTTTACCACACGATGAACTTTTTGACTTTTCCAACAAAAGTACGGGGATAATGTTTTTTTAACTTATATGGCATGACCAGATTTTTTCAGTTTTATAACACCATATTTTTATGAATCTTACTCTACATGATTTCATGACTATTTTCATCAAAATACTTTTTTTTTAAAAATTTCACGGAATTTTGGGAAAAAAATGATTTTGAAGAAGAAAGTATATTTTCCTCAAGAATTAATTTCGTGTGTTTTATCAAAACCATTTTCTATATAGGATGTAATTATTTCATATGTGTATGTTTCAAGTATAATTTCTCTATGATTTAAATGGTTTCACTTTTCTTATGATGAAATGATATCCATTTTTTTGTATGGATTATGTTTTGATGGGATGATGTTTATGAAACCCATTTTATACTTTCGGTAATGATGAATGATTTCTGTTCATATTATGGAACAAGTAAGAATGATTTCATTATGATATGGGTGGGACCTATATCTCCCTCCAATGCATTGGGTAAATATTTATATCTCCTGAGATAGACATGGATATATTGGTAAGTTAATCTGGTTCATTGTTACAGGACTGAAACGATGAGTGAACTCGATTCAGAAAGGGACTTTGTCCACTAAGATGGTCTTGGTAGCAATGCCTTGGCTACTATGGAAATCATATCTTGTGCTTAATGTTTTTCCACAATTACATGTTTTACTTCCAAGCTATTTTTATCATGATTGATGTTCCATTATGATATATTCCTTACATACTACCATGTTATTTTTCATTTCTCAAGATTTTTAGGGTTAAACATTTTGTTCATATTTTTCATGTTCAAATGTATATGGTTTGTTTTATTTTCTCTATGCTTACCCTTAGTGAGAATTTGAGCTAACCCTTCAAATGTTTTCTTTTCCTCAGGATATAAAGAATGTATTTATGTAAGAACACAAAAGGGAAAGATCTTTATGGGAGATGTTGAAAATCTTTCACCAAGATTAGAAGATTATATTCTGAGTTTCCAAAGACACTAAACTATTATGGTCCTTTGGTGTATGTTTTTGTTATGTATTAATTATTCCGAAAAAATAATGTAATGTCTATGTACGTCAGGCTATGGGTCTCTACAGTTGGTATCAGAGGAAAGGTTTAGATAACCTTTGGAAACTATGATGTGAAAACTTTAGTGAGATCTCTAGAGATATTTCTAAGGTATATCTAGGGATGTCCCTAAGGATAAGTATAAGTATATGTTATAGTCCTATAATTACGGTAACGATCTTATAATTAAACCTAATATGTTAGATATTGAAGGTACACCCCCTTTATTATGTTGTTTTACCTATCATGATTTTGGCCTCTCACACTATTCTTTTTGGGTTTTAGAAAATGGCTGGAAATAGGAAGATTCACGATAATGGATGATATGATGGACAATGGAATGATATTCTTCATGACAAACCAAATTAAATGGGAATTGGAAGTCCAAAAATCATTATTAAGCCTAATCAAAAATCTCATAATATGATCAATAAACTCAACTTTTGTAAGTTTCCTGACTCATCTAATAAGAGAAATATGGAGTTTCATGATGATTATAGGGGAAAGAATGTTCAATTTACCTCATGTAAATCATGTGGGAAGAGGCATCAATGAGAATGTTTAAAAGGAACTGAAAGATTCTTTGGGTGTGGAAAGGAAGGACACAAAGCCAGTAAGTTCAAAGGAAAAGGTTCAGTTAACACCATAGACAAAGATAATGGAATTTCTATGACATAAACTATGATTAAATGATTTAAATGTGGAATGTATGGGCATTATGAAAACCAATACCCTAAGGGAAAATCTCATGAAGATAATCAGCATGGTCTTATGGGTAGTATTTATGTTAATGATGATGAAGAGACTACAAATGGTATATGAGATGAAAGAAGTGTTGAGGAATACAATGATGAAGCTCCGTCAATGGTTTAAGAAGGTAGTGGAAAGATTTATGTTTATTAAGAGTTATGTTGTATGGGTAATGGTACTGTGGAATAAAGACACATATAAGGATTGATACACTATCGTTTTTCCTAAAGTATTTGAATGTATATATTGAATGGTACCCGTAACCATGAAAGGTTATTCAAATATTTTTGGAAGGTAGATGATATGAACATAATGAATGGATTTGGAGAAATTAATATGTTTGATAGTATTCATGAGCTCATGATTGATATAATTTCTATGTGATATCATGGTTTAAGTATATATAATATTTGGAATTTTTGTATGTGGAAAGTGTTAACTTTTAAATGCATTCATGTTTTCACTAAGGTTCAATGGGTATTCATTTTTCAAAAGAATACATGAATAAGGCATTCGAATGTTTGGAAAGAGACCAACAAGACATATCTTATGATATGTGGGGATAAATGACGGTATTTAAGTTCTTGGTAGATGACCTCTCTATCAATCTTTTTCCTTATACTATGAGTTTTGGTAAGCCTAAAGATTGGAATAGATTAAGTTAGACATGAGATAGTATTTTTTAAGGATTTAACTTTTTGATTTTATTTTTGGAATGTTATAATAGTATAGTTTTATAAAAATTACAACCCATAGGATGGGTGATAACCTGTCGAGTCAGATAGGGATGCGGGAATTGAACCCACAACCGAAGTGCGACAGGCCTTTATCGCATACCACTGGCCTACAGGAAGTAACTGTTTAGTATAAATTAGTTTCAATTAATTATGTGGTATGATGTATGAATTACACATCCATTTTAGGAACCATATACGATTAATCTCACCATAGATGAACTTATGGATATTTAATAACCTTTTATAACCTTTTATTTGAGATATAGAGAATGACCCACCGTTCTATCACACGATCTGCTAACGCTTCACGAATGACAAATTCAACTTCATTTCTTTAAGATATCAAGTGGAAATTGATCAAGTAACAAACAACGGTGAGATTGTACCAAAATCAAGTAACTATTTATTTTAATTCAACAATTCTTCAATTGTAGGGAAATGATCTTGAAAACAAAAAATGTTGTCTTAGTGTCTTTATATCCAATAAATCAGATGGGACCTTAAATCATCACAAATTTATGGCTTTGTGATTGTTGGCTTTTTCCTCGCCATGTCCTCCACCACTCTCCATCAGAAATTGATGGTTATATTTTTCTTCCATATCCGTATTTCCATCTATGATCTCCTATGTGGAAACCCAGTGATGAGTTAATCTTGTTAACCATTACATTTCTTACTTTACTTTTTAAAATTATGTTTTTTTATTTCTTTTACAATGTGGGTTTCTATAAACAAAACATTCAAGTAGTAAACGATTTATAACCCCGAAAAATTTTGAGGGAGAAATTCATTTTAAGGGGGGTAGAAGGTAAGACCCCGAGATTTAATGAGGTATATTATTTTTAATTTCTTTGATGTCTTATATTATACACTACACCAAGATTAGCTTGTACTATACAGAACACTATATTAGTTTGCAGTATACGCAACACTATTCTTGGCTCGTGTTACACACAATTTCAAGTTTGTTTTGTGGAAATTATTCTACGAATCATTATGTATAGATTTTATTTAATGTATAAATTAAATATGTTTTGATTATGTTATATGCAACACCAAACTAAGATTTCACTACATGCATCCCTGACTTGGCTTGCATTACACGCAATCAAGTCCTTCCTCGATAGTGTTTGTAGTACGCACTACAGAGTTTCACTAAACAAGTTATTATTATAATATTATTATGAACTAGCCATTATGAATATTAATACCCATTTTTTTAAATTTTATAAATTTTATCTTTGAAAATGGAATTCATTTTTTGGATTTCGAATACCATCTCCACGCCGTGGTGTAATATGTTTTTCCACCACCACCTTACTTGGATGGGTATAATGGTGTAAAAAAATAACTATATATGATTATTATAACATAAAACGGATTGTAATATATCATATCATGCACTCCAATTCCATTCAATAAATATGGGAATTATATCATCACTCGTGCGTACATACGGATTACCGTCTCCACGACGCTATGACATTAATTTTCCATGTTAAAAATTCAAGAATGATTATAATGAATATATAATGAATATTAATGAAATATATTACATGATAAAGATAATGTATTTATGTATATATATATTTCATATACATACTTCCATTCAAGTCAATAAGGAAAGGAAAACAATGTTCATGCATACGTACGACCTACCGTCTCCATAAACGGTGTATTTCATTTCATTTATCTATCTATTATATATATATACTGAATATATATGATATATAAATCATGATTTACATTCTTTATGTAAGTAGATCATGATATAAGTAATTATAATATCAAGAACAAAAATTCCAAACACGTACGATAAATAAAACGATTTTACCCAAAACACTGCTTTAACTAGGAATTTACAAAATAACGGGTTATATAAAGTCATAAGTGAACCATATATGATATCATAACAATGAATACGATTCTATAATAAGTCAATGGAATTATTTAAATCATTATACAAGTGTTTCGGATACATATGAAGCATATCGGACATTAGGTATGGGATAACTTTTCCAATCTCATTTTTATCCGAGATTGTTTATTCGTAAGTATTTACTGGGGTTATTTTTATTATCCATGCCCATGTTTTATAAAAATGTTTTAATGTATGTTTAAATTCCTTTTTACCCATTTTTTATTTTTACCTCATGTTATGGAAGGAATCTTACTTTTGTTTACCACACGAGGAACTTTTTTACTTTTCTGACAAAAGTACGAGGATATTGTTTTTTTAACTTACACGGCATGAACTGATTTTTACAGTTTTATAACGCCTTATTTTTATGAATCATACTCTACAAGATTTCATGACTATTTTTTAAAAAATCCTTTTCTTTTAAAATTGCAGGGAATTTTTTGAAAAGATAATGATTTTGAAGAAGAAAGGATATTTTCCACAAAAATTCATTTCAAGTGTTTTATCAAAACCATTTTCCATATAAGATGGAATTATTTCTTATGTGTATGTTTCAAGTATAATGTATCTATGATTTACATGGTTTCACTTTTCTTATCATGAAATGATATCCTTTTTTTATTGAATGGATTATGTTATGATGGGATGATTTTTATGAAACCCATTTTATACTATGGGTAATGATGAATGATTTATGTTCATATTTTTGAACTAGTTAGAATGATTTCATTATGATATGGTTGAGACCTATATATCACTCTAATGAATTGGGTAAAGATTTATTTCTCATGAGACAGTCATGACTAAAACGGTAAGTTAATCCGGTTCAGTGTTATAGGACTGAAGCGAGGAGTGAACTCGATTCAGAAAAGGACATTGTCCACTAAGATGTTCTTGGCAGCAATGCCTTGGCTACTATGGAAATCATATCACGTGCTTAATGTTTTTCCACAATTACATGCTTTATTTCCAAGCTATTTTTATCATGATTTATGTTCTATTAGGATCTTTTCCTTATGTACTACCATGTTTTATGTCATTTCTCAATATTTTGATGGTTAAACATTATGTTCATTTTCTTCAAGTTCATATGTATATGGTTTGTTTTATTTTCTCCATGCTTACCCTTACTGAGCATTTGATCTCACCCTTTATATGTTTTATTTTCCCCAATATATAAATAACTGTTTTAGGTAAGAAAAAAATAGGGGAAGATTTTTATTGGAGATGTTGAAGATCTTTCACCAAGATTAGAAGATTATATTTCGAGTTTAAAAAGACACTAAACTATTACGGCCTTTTGGTGTTTGCTTTTGTTATGTATTAATTATTCAGAAAAAGTAATGTAATGTCTATCTACATTAGGATATGGGTATCTACACCGCCAGTGAAGATAGGGTCCTCAGGGGATGGGAGGCCGTCTTGGAGGCCACCAGTGAAAGGGTGTCTGAATGGGGGAGATCTATCTAAGAAGCCAACCCTTAAGGGCCCTGTTTTGGCCAAACCCATACACTTGTCCCGCCTTACCTCTTTCTGTTATTTTGAACTATATGTATAGACAAATTTACTTTCCCCTTTTCAGAACATACTTGTCCCTTTGGTTTAACACGCTCAACCATAATCCCAGAATAAATAGAAATCGATCACTATGTTCATGTGGGCTGTGAGAAACAAAGGAGGATCATACTATCACTTCGGTTGATCGTGAGAGCATCAACCCAGCTTCGGGCATCAAATTTTAAACCCATATTTCCATGGAGAAAAGGGAGGCTAATCCAAAGGAATGGGACCTCAGACCAATCGATGTATCGTCTTCTCAATGTGCTCTAGCGCACGAGTAGGGAAATGCCAGGGGCATTGGAATCAGTCCGAACAGAGAGGAATGTGAAATGTGAATCACGTTACGCAAATTAGGAAAACTATGGTAGGGGCATAGTAATAAAAGATAATTTTTGACTATGTTCAGAACACATCAACCCCCTTGCACTAGCCTAGAATGGGGACAAAAAAATGAGGGAAGACCGCTTACCATGTTCGCAACATGGGCCTAACTCAAATATCATCGATCTGTATTCCGGAACATTGGCCCAGGACAGCAGGAAGACCATAGGTCAAGCATCCATACTGTTAGGGGGTCCCTCCAGACGTGATCAGTCTTCCGAAACATTGACCCAGGATAGCAGGTGGACCATAGGTCGAGCATCCATACCATTAGGGGGTCCCTCTAAATGTGAAAGAGGATGCAGATCTGAATAAAGGGGCATGAAAAGCATGGAAGTTGGAGTGGTGGTTTGTTCAAAAACAATCCAACACTCCCAAGATCACACCACAGTGGTGAAATCACATTAGGCAGGCGCATTAATCTGATCACGGATCATCCCTAATTTCAGACAGGACCTCCCTGGTGAGGGAACTGTCACTTCCCAATATCATTATGGGGCATCCTGAACTTGTTAGGGGCAAATTTAGTAGTTAGAAAACTCCCCGAGAAGTCAGTACAAGGGGACGATAGTGAGGAGGGATGGGATTTGGTGATCCCTGGGGCTGGACCTGAGACGAAATGTCTTGGAGTTCTTATGTATCCCATAAGGATTGGAATCGAGCCGCACGTAGTTCTAGAAAGGGTCTTAGTTTAAGGTCTTAGTACTTGGACCAAGGATTGGTAATGAGAGCAGGAGACACATGGTAAGGTGATTATGAATCCTGATGTGAATGGGGGCAAGAGTCCTACTCACCATGTCTTCCCTAGGGAAGTGTTCCGGTCAAGGGACAAAACCTGACAATTAGGCTGGGTACGCAGGGGAGTGCCTGGGCTCTCCTACGTATCTCATGAAGATGATAATCAAGCCATATGTTGTTCCTATGTGGGGGGGATCTCACCGTAAGTTACCAGTGCAAAGGTTGAAATGGGTGTGTGGTTCTATCCCTCGCACTAAAAGAAGCGGTATTTGATGTATCTTGTTTATCCTTTAAGGTGAATGGTTTTTCTTTTTTGGATCGACCGGCCTAAGATAAGAATTCCTGGCATCACCACAATAATCAAGCTGTATACATGCATTGAAAAATGGTATGGTTAATGACCAATACCCAACGTTATGTCCCCTATGATAAGGTTATCACAATGTGGTTCTGTTTTTCGTCATTCAGCTGGGACGATATCGTCACAGTTTATGGTCATAGGGTAGGACCAAACAGCACAATTTAAAGACCTATGGCTTGGACATGGAGGAATACACCCAACACGATAGAACATACCCGACATGAATGTTGACGAGGTCCAGATCATCAATGCGTGCACCTATGAGAAAAGAGCCCCAGGCCATGAGGTCGGCAATGGTCAGAGGAAGAGGCGAAGGAGAGACTAGCACCTAGCTGGGCTAGACCCGAAATCATGATTTTCGAATGATCCCACGTATCCCATGGTGATGAGGATCAAGCTGTACATAGCCCTTAATGAATATATTAGTTTATGGTCTTAGAGCATGGACCGTGGGAGCACCGAAGGATGCCATATCGCCACTTCCCCCCCCCCCCTGATGTGAAAAGGTGCACTAAGGGATAGTGCCAAGAGTGTCACAATTCCACCTGCACACAATGGGGGTGGAACATAACGTGAATCAGGTAACCAAAATTCAAGGACTGAAGGGACTGGTGTGACAATGAAGGATTACTGCTGACTATGTTCACAAACATAGCATCCCATCGTGTTAACTTGAAATGGGGACAAAAAAATGATCATCGACCGCTGACCATGTTCGCAATGCGGGATTTGTACCGATTTGTTGTATGAAACCCTCAGGGGTGTTGGACCTTAATGGTAGGAGAGCCCTTAGGCATGGTATCCATGTCGTTTCTAGTGGTCCCTTCTAGCGTGAGAGATAACGGGGGACCAAATGAAGGGGAACATGAAGCTTGACAAGTGCAAGGAACTTTCCCAAGATGAATCTGACACTACTGGTGCATGTCTAGAGTACTCTAAACACATTGGTGGACCACTGTAAAAAGTCAAGGGACTCAATTTGAGAGCGTCCAAGAGATGGTGGATTCCTGGGTGAAGGGGGGGAATGGTGCCAGAAACCCTATACCACACCTATATATCCCCCTCATGGAGAGGGACAAACCAAGGGGCCTAGGTGACCGGGAGATTGTGGAGATCACTTATGAGATGGGGTTGGGCATGATATCTAGATGTTCAAGAGTTCCTATGTATCCCATAGGAATGGTAATCAATCCATACATAGTTCTTGAAGACACCCAGGGGTAAGATACCCTATCAAATGGGAGTGTACGGCACGACAAACAGCAAGCCGCAAATGAGGACATAATCCCACACCACACCATACACTCCGAGAAGAACTGGTACTGGAGACCAAGAAGGCCAAGGGACCTGAGGCTGGGCCTCGGCTAGGAAGTCTTGACTAGCATGCAGTTTAACGTCATGCGGGATGAGCGTTCAGTTTAAGGTCAAGCGGGACCGTCATGCAGTTTAGGGTCATGAAGGATCGTAGGGTCCCGAATGTAGGACCAAACGCGGTTTAAGGTCATACAGGACCATCATGCAGTTTAGGGTCATGGAGGACCGTAGGGGCCCGAATTTAGGACCAAACGCGGTTTAAGGTCGTGCAGGACCATCATGCAGTTTAGGGTCATGCAGGACTATAGGGGGCCCTAATGTAGGACCAAACACAGTTTATGGTTGTGTAGGACCATTAAGAAATGTAGGGTCATGCAAGACCATAGGATAGACCAAGTATTTCTTTAGGAATTCGGCATTGGTGGGAGGAGTTATACGCTCACCATCCATGGTCACCAAAGAGTATGCTCCATTTGGGTAAACCTTATGAAAAATGAAAGGTCCTTCCCCCTTGGGCTCCAAATTGGGTGGTTTCCTACCAGAGATCATTGTCACCCTGATATCTAATACCAAATTTCCTTGCAGGAAAGAGCGGAGGTGAACCTTCTTATTGATAGCTCGAGCCATCCTGCCCTGATGACTTTCTTGGTTGTGCAGCGCACGAATCCTATTCTCGTTCAGTTCTTCCAATTCAGCTAGATGGATTTCATCCACTCTATCGGGTTGTTTTTGGTCATAGACCGATGTGCGTAATGAGGGAAATTGAATCTCAATGGGTTGGATGGCCTCCATTTCGTACACCAGAGAATACGGTGTCACCTGGGTGGAATTACGGGTCATTGTCCGATAATCCAAGAGGGGGTTGTGGAGCTTATCCGGCCAAATCTTCTTTTTCTGGCCAATCATTTTTGGAAGAATGATAGAGTGGGTTTTATTGAATACCTCAATCTATCCATTCGCTTGCGCGTGATAGTGGGTGTTATGGTTGGAGCGAATGTTGTACTTGGCGTACAATTTCATCAGCTCAGTTGACTGGAAGATGGTGTCGTTATCAGTGAGGATATAATGAGGTACCCCAAATTGATAGATGATATTAGAACTCATGAAGTCAGCGATAGAACGGGCCTTGACCTCCTTGAGCGGAATTGCCTCTGCCCACTTGGAAAAGAAATCCGTAGCGGTCAGAATGAATTGACATTGGCTTGCTGTTGCCAGTTGGTATGGTCCTAAGACATCTAACCCCCATACTTCATAGCTCTAAGAGTACATGGAAGTTTGGAGAGGCTCTGGTGGCCGATGAACAATGTTAGAATGAACATGGAACACATGGAACTTCCTGGAAAACTCGATGCAGTCGTGGATCATGGAGGGCCAAAAATAACCTACTCTCTGAATATGGTGAGACAGTTTTTGCCCAGCCTAATGGGCACCACAGGAATCAGCGTGAACCTCTCGGATGACCTGTGGAATGTCTACTCCATGGATGAAACAGAGGATAATACCATAAAATCATCATTTATAGAGGATCCACTCAAGGCTGGGACCACTCTGGAGAGAAAACTACACCATACGGTGTCATATTCGCTCGTGCTCAGCTCGGTCTGACGGGAGATTACCGTGTTTGAGGTATTTAACCAAGGGTGTCCTCCAATCGGCCATTACTTCAATCACCACATCCAAACATCCTAGGATCCCTGACGTAGAGGAATCGTTGGTAAGATTTTTTACCGATGGGTCATCACCATCCCCTGGGGTGATGGGAGAAATGACTCTTCATTGGGCTACGTGGATAATCAAATCATCCTGCACGGGCTCTGCAAGCGATGCAGCCAGTCTGGCCAAAGCATTTGCTTGACCATTCTGTGACCGAGGGACATGGATAACCTCTGGCCGAGAAGGGAAATGGGCTATTAGCAAGAGAGTTAGTTCTAAAAATGGTATATGATCTGGATTCCTGACAACATAGTCTCCATTGACCTAGTTGATAACTAGCTCGGAATCCCCTTTCACATGCAAATGGGGCACATCGATCTACAGGGCCAGACTAAGACAAGTAATGAGGACCTGATACTCTGCCTCTTTGTTGGTACAGCCTTCTGACAATTGGAATGAGTACAGCAGAACGACTTGTGTTGGGGTGATGAAGACAATACAAAGTCCTACTTTGTTGAGCCTAGGATCACTTAGCCACCAACCTTCGGGGCTCCGGGAGGTGCTATCAAAGTGCATCTACCAACATGGGACGACTTGATTGACTGATAGGATTGCCTCATCAGGAATATACAGGTCTAGGGACTGGTCTGCAGAGTCTTGATGGGATGCTAGAAAGTCTTCCAATGTCTGCCCCTTGATAGCCTTATGGGGCACGAACCTAATGTCAAACTATTGGAGGATCACCGCCCACCGCGCTAGTCAGCCAATAAACATTGGACGGCTCAGAACGTACTTCAGCATGTCCCCCTGGGAGACCTATTGTAACTCATGGTGAAGTAGGTAATGTGGAAACTTCTTCATAGCAAATACGAGCACAATGAATCTCTTCTCTATGGGGGAGTATCTAGTCTCCGTATCGAGGAGCATGCGGTTGAGGTAGTAGAGGATGTTCTGTGTTCCCTCATTTTTCTTATGAGAGAGAATGGAACTAAGGGATCATTTCAAGTTGGTAACCTATAGAATCAATGGCTTCCCAGAGATGGGTTGAATCAATACCAGAGGCTAGAGAAAATATTGCTTGATTTCTTTTAAGGCAGTCTAGAACTCCTCATTCCACTCATAAGTGGTGCCCTACTTTATAAGCTGAGAAAAGGTCTTACACATGCCCACCAGATTCGCAATGAATCAGCGTATGTAGGCTAAGTGGCCTTGGAGACCTCGAAGCTCCCAAATGTTACTCAGGGGAGGCATCTGGCTGATGGCATTTATCTTCTCCTGGTCAATCTCAATGCCTCGGTATCAGACAACAAAGCCAAGAAATTTCCCAAAGGTGACCCAGAAGGCACACTTCAATGGGTTCATTTTCAGGTGGTGGTAACGAAGGAAATTGAACACTCACTCATGATCCATGAGATGGTCCTGGCGCATGTGAGATTTGAACACCAGATCATCTAAGTAGAATTAAAACAATGTTCCCAGGATTGCCTTGAATATTCGATGCATGGCACGCTAATAGGTGGCACCTATATTCTTCAGGCCGAAGGGTAGTACCTAGTAACAGAATGTGCCTTGGGGTGCCCTGAATGTGGTAGACTCCTCATCCTTGGAGTCCATTTGGGTCTGATTATATCCATTGTAAGCATCCATGAAATAGAGGGCTTGGTACCCTACTGTAGCATCGATTAACAATTCTGTCACTAGAAGGATAAAATCATCCTTCAGACAGTGACGGTTGAGATCGCGGAAGTCGATGCAGACTCTGATCTGCCGATTCTTTTTTCTGACTGGAATGATGTTCGCTAACCACTTGGGGTAATGGACCTCCTTGAAAAAGTTGGCTAAGATAATCTTGTCAACATCAGCCTCAACCATGGCACTGTGAGACGGATTCATCTTTTTGGGAGGCTTCTTGAACCCGCGATGGTTTGTCGGGATACCATGGTGGTGGATGGCTACCTGAGGATCTAGTCTTGGAATATCATCATAACTCTAGGAAAATACATCATGATGATGTTTGAGGAATTCCACGTACCGTTGCTTCTCCTTAAGGGACACAACAGCACTGATCAATGTGGGCCTCAGGTCTGCCTTGCTACCGAGGATCACCTACACCAGCTCATCGACCGTGGCTAAGACACCATCCTCAATAGAAGTGGTAGCATCCTCCATATCATCTTCTCCACAAATGGAGGGGTCTTCCATGGGTGAAGCTACTTCTGAGATACTGAAACCTCATGGGAGGCTTCTACCAGCTTGTGCGGTCATGGTCATTGCATCGGGACACTCCGGTGTTGCTGAGACCATGACTATGAAGGGTGTTGACCCGATCCCATCTGGTCTTCATCCCATGGGGCCATGCTTGATAATATAGAAGCAATAGTGGCATGTCGGCCAGAGCCGACATATTCCAGCCCGGTGAAATAGACAAGTATGACGTACTGTCATTTCCATGAGTCAGACGTCTCGATATCTGATGAGAGTGAGAGGCTATGGGATCATTAGAGCCTGGTTCGTATAAGAATAGATGTGATATTTCCGATGCTACTTGGATTTGGGAGAATTATTCCCCCTTGTCCCAGAAATGACAAAACATTTCCCCATATCGGGGGTTGCGGCCTCCAACCGATGGATCGGGAAGATGTAGGTGTCATTCAGGTCTGCCCAAGGGTCATTCATGGTGGCAAGGAGCTCAACATCACTTTCCTGGACTTCCTTATCCTTGATCTTGTAATAATCATAATCCAAGTAGCAGGCTTCACAAGTGGAAAATGGAGATGCATCACCTTGGAGTATGCCTACTCGACCATTAAGGGAGTACGTGAGGCATTGGTGATATGATGAGGTGACCGCTTTCGGCAGATGGAGCCATGGACTACGCATCAATGTGTTGTACGTGGTGTCCTAGGAGACAACCATGAACTCAGTGCTGGAAAATAGGCCACTGAACTGGGTCTTCAGATTGATCTTACCGACCGGTTTCTGCTACGTCCTATCATATCCTTGGATCCTTAAATCGGATGGAGTCATGTCCTCTTCAGATATCCCTAGCTTCTGTAGTGTCCGTGTCAGGATAAGGTTGATCCTCGAACCGGTGTTAGTGAGACAGCAGTGAATCTCCACACTGTTAAATTGGCTGGTGATGTACAGTGGGAAGATGTGCCCCTATATAGGGTAGCCTTCATCCTCTCCTAAGAACGAGATGATGGACTAGAATTCAGTGTCCTCAACTGCTTCAGAATGGAAGGCTTCGGCAGCTGTTATCTCTGTTTGAAACTGTAGGTGGATTCTTAAAGCCTCGGTGAGTGCTTCGTGCATATCTGGTGATAGGAAAAGGGCTTCAAGGATGTAGATCCTTGCTGGGATGCCCATGAGGTTATTCACAATATCGTACATCTGCGCCAGGCATGAACTTCTTCTTACAGGAGGCCGCTCTGTGACTTGAGGCACGGCGGATACTGCTGGCTGGACCGGCGGTTGATTGGTACTAGGGTCATCCCACTGCTCACTAGTCGAGGCTCAGGGGGTAGCTGCCAGATTAGTACCGGGCAACTGAGATCGGCCTGTAGCGGGGTGAAGGTGGTCGCGATATGTCCTAAGTGGCTCTACCTAATCCAGTAGCACAAATGGTGGTGGAGGCAGACCTATCGACACCGGATAAAGAAGATGTGCATGCTAATTTCTACACAGGGCCTGCTATCTGGTCTCAGTGTTGTGCATGACCTACTAGAGGTGACAAATGATATGCCCTTCCAACCAATATAGCCTCGGTTTTGCCAACGTTGGAGTCGTCTTGGGACATCGGGGAAGTTTCTCTGGAACTCCCTCTCATCCGGAGTCATATAGGGATTTACTAACTTGATGGTGTTATCCGAGAAATACCCTTTACTATCACATGATGAATCATCCAGCACTGGGTGGATTCTAGGAGGGATTCCCATCTCCGGGTGCGTGAAGCCGCTGAGAGTGCGAGGCGACAATGGCCTTGGTGGGCGTGTTGCTTCTTATTGCGCCACCAGTGCTTGCTCTTTTGGGAAGAGGTCGGCTGAGATAATGACACAGAAGTGATGGCCACGACTTCTGAAGGCTCTGACTGGTTAAGTAATTCATTTATAATGCCATGGGTGCAGGCGACTATCATACGAGCCATCAAGTCATTATACTTCTGGGACCCGCGTCCAGGAACCTGCTGCCACTCGCATGCGCCATCACTACTGCTATCTGATCTGACAGACACCCAGTACTTGTGTTGGGGCTGGGCCCAACCAAACAATGTTATTTTTAATCTAGTCTTTGAGCCAGTCCTTGAACACATATCATTGATTGATGGTGTGCCCTAGGATCTAGTGATAAGGGTAGTAGTTGGGGTGATCAGTGAGATGTGCCTCTTCCGACTTCTGGCACTCAGGAAGTTGTACGATTCTCTACTCTAAGGCACTGTGGAAGTAGTCGAGGACCTGAGCCTCGTCAAATGAGTAGGTCAGATTCCTTCTATCTAGAAAGGGGGCTCTAGAATCCTGACCCTAAAAAGGGGCTAGAGGAGCCTGCTAAGGAGGAGAAACTTGATTATCCCGCCTAGGTGGCAGCGGCTCGTTACACGGGGTCACCTACCGATTTTGGGGAAGGCACTGCTGGGCTGGAAACTGTCCCCGTTATGGAGGGACTCTGCGAGGTTGTGGGGTCGGTGCTACTGGTAGAAACTCTAGCTAGCTGGGGGCTTCTACTAGGGCCACAATGGCAGGCTCAGCTCTGGAATCCCTCCTTGCTGGAATTACAAGGGTTAGCAGGCGTGCCTGGCTAGCCTATTGTAGAGCTTCCTCGAGGAGCTTGACCTTATATAAGAAGTCTCAGAACCCTCTAGGATAATTCTGATCGATTAGGGAGGGAACGAGATCCATATTGACATTATGTTCACACATCGTCAGTAATTGCTCATGAGTCAGTGGAATGTAATGGGAGTATGTGAGCCCCTTCCACTGGGCGATGAAGTATGTGACTCACTCATGGGGCCTCTGATTGCACTTGAAGAGGTCTACGATGTTCAACTTCCAGGTGGTAGAGATGAACTAGGAAAGGAACTTCTTGTGATGTTCCTCCCAACTAGTCACAGATCCAATGGGGAGCTGGTCGTACCAAACGAATGTCGGCCCCTCCAGCGTCTGAACAAATCAACGGATCTTGGAGGCCTACTGCTGTGCCAGGGTCCCTAACATAGGCCCACACCTAGAGTTGAAGTGGGCCAGGTGCTGCGGTGGGTTCCCCATCCCGTTAATGGGGGACAAGGTTGGATTCCAGAATCATGGGGGTGTCGACATATCATCCACCCATGCCGGGTATAGCTTGTCATCAGGTGGTACAACCACCTATCGTTTTTTCAAATCATCCAAGAGAGTAATGAGCGCTACCATCAGATTGTCTAGACTTGGGTCCGGGTCCTGATGAGGATCCCTAACCAGGAGCACATTTCCAGACTCTTCAATGTGGTATCCCAGTTCGACGACTCGCGGAGTGGCGGGTGGAGCGACCCTCAGGGAGGTCGAGGGAGCCTAGATGGGGTTCCCTCGGTGGTTGCATCATTCCGGAGGGTTCGACGAGACAGACCGCACCCTATTTACATGGGCTTCAGCTTCTTCCCTGTCTGTGAATACGACATGATCAGGGTTTCCTAGGATAATCTCACTGAGGGGTCGTTGTTCCTATCCCTGCTACCCCGGTATAAAATCACCATAGCCTAGTTACCACTCTACAATGCGTTTAGCCAGAAGTTTATTATCCAACTTCCTCTAATCAGTAAGATGCTGGTGCAGCGTGGCCTTTTCAGGGTCCTCTTCTATCTTCTGCACTGATGTCAACGGGTCAGAGTGCTTGACCTCTCCAACACGATCTTTGCCTTTACTAACATTCTTTCTCAGTAACAATGCCTTGATGGGTGGAAGGAAACCAAGGAGGTTCCTCTGATGGTGGGTAAATTTTCTTGATGAGTCCAGTGGCGGCATGTCCTCAAGGGGGACACCCCCATTGAGAAGTCCCAGCTCATTTGAATCCCCTTTCAGATTGGTCACGTTGACCGTCACTCTTCCTGGGGGCATGCCTTTACTACCGCCAAGTGAGTCAGGCTGCTGACGAATCGTACTAAAGAGGAGGGCAGTGTACTAACCCCAAAAACATACTTTTATTTGGGGGGTGGCCTCCTTGAAAACTCTATGGAGTACTTGGATACTCTGAACTCATTTCTGCATGACGGCCCTATGGTGGCCATGTGACTCGGGGTGTCGGACTGCAGGGAGTGTGGCTAGGTCAACCAGTCGGCATTGTTCGCTGATGTTTTAGAGGTGCTCTTGGCTCCTGAGATAAGTCTCCCACCAGGGGTGAGGATGAAGGTGATTCACCCAGAGGTTCTGGCCGAAACATTCAAACTCATCCAGGGTGAGAAATTATAGAGTATCAATGTTCGATCCCGTAACCGGCAAAAACTCCTCAGGGAAGTGGCCCGCCGCGAGGATGGTCCAGAAGCACCATGGATCAGATTCATAGTCTGGCCTCTAATTTCCCCACTCGTCAACTGAGGGTGGTTGAGGGACTGGAAATGGCGCTGAGGCGGGTTGCTGGGATGGCAGGCTGGCTGGTGGAGAATACGGCGAGCGAGATCATTGGCCACTGAATCATGGGCTCTCCTCTGAGGACTGCAGCAACCTTGTCGCCATGTCACGATATGATGGACTGGTGACAAGAGCTCCTATAACAACAGTAGCATCTGCCATGGGTGGGATACCCCCAACTTTTCTGTCATTTAACCCCAATATTTCTCTGAGGCAGAGGGCGCTCTCGGAGATGATGGTGGTGACTATGTGGTCGTCCCATGGAGACACGCCAGAGTCTCTTCCTCTTGAATATACCTTCTGAGGGGACATGGATCCTATGGACCATGTATTCTAGGAACATGAGGCTGATGCACCTCATTCCAGCCCTATCCCTTGACTTAGAGGACTGAGGGGAGGGCTCATGCGCTGAATCGTACTCTGCCTTGGATTTTGAGAAGCGGACTATTCTGATCCACATCAGGCCTTTCCCAGAATTCCTCTTGTGATGACAGCGACCTACTCTTCCACCCCTAGATGGTTCTTCAGGGTAAGGTTGATTTCTGACATGGGGTCCTCCAGCTGCACTTATGTCAGGGCGAAGAAATTTTCCACCTTGGGGATCCAATGTGCATGGAGCACCGGGATAAATGTCAAAAGGAACATGGGGGAGGACCTACGACCTGATCATTGGTGATATGAGGTTGGATTCCACCTCTTTGATTACTGGGGTGAGGAGGACCTTTGCTGATCGGCACGGGGACATGGGGGGGGACCTCCGTGTTGGCGAGCGACTGGACATGCAACGTCTTCATCCTCACGGTTTGCGGTAGGGGGAGTGATCTTGTACCCATTGTAGTGAGCACAAAAGAGACCCCCATATAGAGTGTTGCAATCATAGGGAAGACCCTCACCTAGGTTAAAGGTGGCAAGGGGAAGACCTCCAAGTCGAGGTTAGAAGCAGGGAGGGCTCACACCCTCTATAGTGGTGGTGTGAAGTGAGACCCCGTGCTCGGCGTCACTACTATGGATTGGTCTGCAGCAGCCATCACTTGTACTAGCGACCGAGAGAGTCGACCAAACCATCTTCTGGGGCGGTTGGGGCCTCGATCTCGGTCGGACATATAGCTGTCCCTGCTCAACGTATGTAGGGATTTGGGGATATGAATTAGTGGTGGCTTGGGCCACATTAGTTGCTGACATTGATTGCACACAGTAAGATTCTTTTTCTGATCATTCCTAATGGTGGAGCCAGGTCAGATGGATTGGATCTGGTGGTGTAGGTGTGTGGTCTACCTGCTCTTTGGCTCAGGGAACTGGGCGGCGGTGCTGACACGGCCTGGTGGGGGCCCTCGCTGGGAGCCCTGGAAGCGAGACTCCGATCTGGCCAACCCATCTATCCCCTACATCATTGGAATAAGAGAGGGAGCTGTTGAGGCACTCCAGGGAAAAACTACTGAAGCAATTTAATGATGGGGTGGGGAGTATAGGGTCCCTTCACGGCCCTCGGGGGCGGCACGGACGGTGATGTCTGGTAGCATCAAGATCGTGGCGGGCTATACCCCTGGTGGGGATGACCCCCTCCTCCTCGTACCCGCATGCTAGGTCATTGATTACCCTTCGTTAGATAATATCTGATGGGGACAGGGGCGTGGGTGCCCAGCAGTCATGGAAGTTGGGGCCGTCGTGGAAGATTCAAAACCATGCGGGGAAGCCGCATTGATATTTCCCCTACCCCTACATCGATGGGTATTTGATCGAGCTCTGGATGCAACAACTTGATTCCTGAAAGTAGGGAGATAAACTCATTAACACTGTGATGAAAAGGAAACAACAACTAGTGCACCAACGTCGTTCCGTCTCCCATGGTTGTAAAGAGGGATCCACACTGATGATGTCACAAAATGTAATGCTCAACATCCAGACTATCCCAACTTCAGGCGAGTTTCACGGCAGGCCTGTTTGGTGGGACCTAGTACTGGATTATGAGGTCAGACAACATACTTATCCACTAATTTTTCGAATGATACTAGCCTCAAAGATGAGGAGAGGAGATTCATGTCAGGTTCACCATTTTCCGTTTCTGATGATTTTGTCGGGGAACGTGCATCAATCATGCAGAGGATGCACTACTATTACCCCACATTCCTACTTTTCCAAAGCCAGGCAGCATCTTCTCCTTATTCATTGAAATCTTCTCCTTGATCGAAATGAGATGATGGGATGTCAGTTCTTCCTTCCATGGATTCCTCCTCGGAACTCATCACCTAGTCCGGGTCTTCTTCATAGATTTAAAGCGTAGTTCGTGATGCTCTTACTGGCACCATATCTTCATGGACACCAGTTAATTACGATGATTCTATCAGGACCTTCAAAGGAGTCCGGTTAGGGCAGCAACCTTCGGTTAAGAGAGTAGTCATGTTTGGGAATCACTGGGATGTCTTGATGCTGGGGATTGGCATGCCTATCTTATATCCCATATTATAGGGATTCTCGAGGGAGTGGAAGCCTGAGGCATCCCACATCAAACACGGGGAATTATATTCCATAGGCATGTATCTAAGATTTTCCTCAGCTTCCCATGTGTAACACAAGGTATTCCGCAAGCTTAACATCCATAGGAGATGGATCAGATTTATTATAACACTAGCTAGAGTGGATTAGATTAAAGAACCCCCTGGAGGGAACACCGATGATGGTTCCGACATGTGGGTGGCTTCCCCAATGATGTGGAGGGGAATGAGGAGTGAAGTGGCATGATCCCACCAGGATGTCGTGGCCCGGGTAAGAATCGGGATGGATGGTGGATTTGGGATTGGGTATTAAAAAGACTTCCTACATATCCCTATGGAAGGGAATCAAAGTCCTCATAGTTCAATGATACGGTGGGACACATGAATATGCGACCCGTGATAATGGACTTGTGGATGGGACCTAGAGGAAGTGGAACCTCCATGTTAGGGCATGAGCTTCCTGCGACATGTGGGCTCGAGGGAAAGATCATGATGAGACATGAGTGATAGGCTTGAGCCTTTTGGAGGCCTCCTACTTATCCCCATGTTGGGGAATCAATGTCTTTGTAGTTCAGAATAAAATATAGTTTAACATCATGCGGTATGGGAGAATTTCTGGCTTATGCTCTGAAACGGCCCAAGGTGGAGTCAGTGAACCGACATGATGAGGGACTTGGGGTCCAGGTGTATTGGGTCTTACACTCTGAGACGGCCCAAGGTGGTGGGGCTCGAACCTCATGGAGGATTCCTACATACCATGCCTTAACACGGATCAAAATACCCATAGTTGATGATGGATTGGGGCTTACGCTCTGAGATGGACCAATGTGGTGTGGCTTGGACCTCATGAAGGCTTCCTATGTACCATGCCTTAGCACGGATCAAAGTACCCATAGTTCGGGAGGGATTGGGGATTATGCTCTAAGACGACCAAGGTGGTGGGGCTTGAACCTTGTGGAGGCTTTCTACGTACCATGCCATTGCACGGATCAAAGTCCCCATAGTTCGGGATGGACAGTTTAACGTCATGTGGGACGGGGTCATTTGGGGCTTACGCTATGAGATGGCTCAAGGTGTTTCATGGTTGGTTCTCTCTCTAAGATCATGGGAGTCATTCTCAATGTGAGAAACAAGAGGTAGCAGAGACCTGACGATCACGTCAAGAAGGCTGCGTCCGTCAGAAGTGAAAAGGGGATTACACGTTGAACGACCCATGGTGTCGGGACATACTCAAGGATGGAGGCCCGAGGGTGAAAAATCACATCGGGAGAGGGATTTGGCCCCCAGGAAGAGAGGACGGACCCCATTCCCTATCATGACCTCCACTGGCATTGGAACCGAGGAAGTGAGGAGGAGCATGGGTGCTTCCTCTGACAAGAAGCGCCAGGGGCTTACACCAAGGTGGATGCCCTTCCCTGCGGACAAAGGCCAATCCAACAAATCACCCCCTATGAGGGATGATCCCATTCCCAGGGAGACGAGTGGGCATGAATAATGTTCGAGGTTGGGGGACCTTCCGTACAAGGCACGGGGTCAGGTCACAGTTTAACGTCTTCTGTTGAGGAGGAGATGCTTGGAAGTTTAACGTCCTGCAGCACGGACAAGGTGGGTTTCCTCCGCACCCCTAGTACTTACATAACCAGTACCCTATAATCCTTGTTGGAGGGATGGAATTGGAAAGTCCGTACTCAGGGGGTGTCGTGGAGTGAAACATTGAGGTGTCCACATTATCGTGGTTGTGCGAAGAAGCAATATCCATCAGTGTGCCTATGAAAAGAAGCAAAATGTGAAGCAACACAATGGGAAGGATTTCCCAAGGGACATTGAAGTTACTTAATATGAGCCTAGAATGTCTCATATGAAAACCATGCATGATGTGGATTCCTAGAGTGCATGAGACACCTGCAAGTGACACCTAGTTGGAGGGAAATGAAAGTTCGCACAAGAGGGCGCTTGGGGAGCACCGAGGTGAATGGCCCCAGGGATTGTGTGCAACCCTTGGAGCTTGAGTGAAATAAAGGGGTCTGGCGCAAAATCTATGTTTCTTGCACGGAATAAGGGGGTAGAGGTTTTGTGCATGGATTGAAGGGATTGCGCTCAAAGGAAGGGGTGTGCGTGCAAAGGAATGATTGGGCGCAACCTGGCCGGCTTGCGTGCCCCGGAAAGGATTGTGCCCAAGGGGAAGACCCTGAAGGGTTTAGTGTTTAGTCAAAGCCAGGGGGATCTCATGTGAAGGTGGATCCCAGGGCAACATGGCATGAATAAGAACCATACCGTAAGGCCATATTGTGTGCGCGTGGAATGCCAATTACGCGCAGGAGAGGTGGTTCGAATTCTTCAGCCCTAAAAGAGACGGGGGGCTCCTTATATTTATAGGCATCTGGCGGCGCTGAATTCTAGGTGGCGTGAAAGAATTTCGTTCTAGTGCCAATACTGTTTACGAATCCTAGTACTTTCAGCACGGGGGAGCATTTTTCACACGCTTCACCCTTTTTTTCCGCACAACATATCCGGGCCCTCCGGACCAGGCCTCCGAGTCCGAATATGACTTCTATTTTTTGTTTCGGAACTTTCTCCAGCACTTACAAACTTTTTGGTGTCTGCACCAATACACAACAGCATTAATCAATCCTCATTCTTGAATAAGAGACCTGGCCTACTATAAGGTGCTAAAATATAGAGTATGAACCCTTTCCCAAAATGATCTTTATGATAAAAATGTAACACTTCTAGTTTGATATGTGCAATCCTAGAGGCGAATATTGTGATTTGATTGGCTCCAGGTATGATCAATATTTATAACTCTACCTCAAAGACTGGGTGAAGCCATTGTAATTGTTTAGAAAGTAAATTAGTGTTTTCCCTAAAAATTGGAATTTCTTCTAGGTTGATATTTTTAATTAAAATAAAAATTTGTTTAATGTATTCATCTCTATAGTTTAGAAAAAACCTAATGGTTCATTGGTTTTCCAATCAAGTTTCACGGTCTTCCTTTCATTTATAAAGATTCAATGGATGGTTCAGATTAAAAAGGATATTTTCTTATGAAAATAGTCGTTTTTTCCTATATAATAAGATTCAGTTCTTGATGATTATATCAATGAATTTGACATATGGATTTATTATGAGATTTCTAGGATGAACCATCCCCCAAATTCTTATATGAGAAGATTCCAATACCTGAGTTGTAATGATTTCACCATTAGGGTTTTTAAGGATATATATACATCAAGGTATCATGGATTCTATTCAGTAGTTATAGAACACATAGAGGATATAAATAATTTTATATAACCAAAATCAAATAACCCCTTTTCTATTATTGATTTAAAATTAATTGTACCTTTTATCACATCATTTTCATTCTCGAAATTAGCATTAATAGTAGAAAACACTTTTCATTATGCTTGTGTATTTTGTGGATGATGAAGCTAATTACCATAAAACACACATGGATTAGTGTAGTGGATTTCATAGTATTTTCTCTATGTAGATAATCCATTGAAACATTTTGGGTTTATCATATGGTTATTTAATTTCATCAACGATATTTGTCAGCTTTTCTATGTCCCTTCAAAATTCCTGAGTATTGTGTCTTCCAATCCCACAATTGAAGTATTTCAATGTACACTTAATGAAATTACCAAGATGTTTCTTCCTAAATTATTTACATGAGGGTATCTGGATCCTCCTTCCTTATTTCACATTTAACCCACCAGATTGAAACCAAATTATTTTCAATTATCTCCATAATAATGGGTCCATTCATGGAACATCATATCAACATTTAGATCAAATCAATAAACTTCTTTACAACTCTTAAATTGTCATATAGAGAGATTATTTTGAAGGTGTGGTTTTAAACCTCTACAGAAATTATTTATTTTCCTATAATTGTTTATAACAAAACCCAAGTCATATCTAACAAGACTTGTGAAATGCTTTTTATAATTCATGACATAGTCATATTCATTTGTAATTATAACTATGAATTTCATGACCGTATTTTTTCAAATACATCAATGGAAATATTTTTCAAGAAATAGATTCATAAATTCTTCCCACCATTGATCATCTTCTCCAAAAAAAAATATAAGTATAGAGTAATATTATACCTCTTAAGACATTGTATCCTAGGAAAATCATATCTATTAAGATAACCAACTATTATATGACAATTAGATCAGATGTTCTACGAAATTTCAGTCATCCTTTTCATGTAAAGAACTCAATTGAAAGTTAATCATTATTTGGTGAAGGATTATGTCCCATATAGAACATGATATTATTCATAACATGAGAAGAGTAGGAAAACCATTCCAATAATATTTAAACACCCCTCTCTATGGAATTGGGATGTTTTTTTGGTAAATCATTTCACTAATCATTATACTGTTTGTTGGCCTATATTATCATGGATCCAACCATTTTCTGAAATAGAATAACATCAAAAAAATATAATTCCATAATTCATGAATAATTTTCTCTATTACATAACTAGAAGTGAATGAATATGTTAAGGTACCTACACGTTTTCATTTTTTAAGAGATAAGTAAAATTGATTTTTATATATACAGTCTTTCTATAATGGTTTAAAATAATATTTTATAATAAAAATACAAAATTAACTTAACTATTCTATGATTCCAAAAATAACGGCCCTACATTTTCATCCATAACTAATACATAATTTATAAGAACTAAATCATAATAGAGATACAAATACATGATCAAAAGGTTTGATGTATTGAAAAAATTAACCTCATAAATAACTTATACATAATAAAATATAAACAGAAGATAAATATTTTTTACAAATATTATACATGGACCTCTTTCTATCCTTTGTTAGAGTAATCACCTGAGTATATACAGCAATGAACACGGTGATCCAAAATCCCTGTAAGAGGATGAATAGCACATGAGCCTCAGCCTATTTGGTGAGGTATACCTAAGTTCATCTACAAGACCGAGGTTCAAACCCAGGTATAAAAATTTTTAAAGGTACTGTAGCAGTGTTGTAGGAGGCACTGTAGCAGAACTGTACACTATATGGGTACTATAGCTGAACTGTACATTGTATAGGTACTGTAGAAAAACTGTACACTGTGTTGGTACTATAGAAGGCATTATACTAGTTACTATAGTAGGAATTGTATGGTACTGTTGCACCTAGAACTAATCACCTTGGGCAATCAATTTGGGCTTGGAGCCTTTAAGGCTCTTGGGCCACCCAGGCTGTAACACCCTGAGATTTTATAATAAATAATTTGTTTCGTATATTATTTTATATGCAACACCAAAGGAATCTTTCACTACACACAACAATGTCTTGGCCTTCGTTACATGAAAGAGAAACCTTCCACGATAGCTTGTGTTGTACGCAATACCGAGTTTCACTAAACAATGATATGTTATTAAAATATAATATAAGCTAGCCATTTTTAATAGTAACACTGACTTTTTAAAATTTTATAAAGTTAATATTTTAAAATGGACTTCATTTTTGAATTCAGAATATCGAAATAAGACTAGGGTGAATTTTTGGTATTTTTCTAAAAACTTTAAATTTTCAATTAAAATTAAAAACACTGAGTTATTGGTTAAAACCGACTTTTTATTTAAATAATCATTTATTTTTTTTAAGTTTATTTTAGGTCAAAATAGATACATAATACCTATATATGTTCAATTTAATTCATTGGAGTCATTTTATAATAATTTTAGATATATAAAAGTTTTATTGAACTTTTGACCATCTTTTACCCATCGCCTAGGAGAATTTTCAAATTTACATAAACCATAATTTTACCTCTTCTGTGAGTGGAATTTCAAAAATCTGAGACACACAATTGATATCATAATGTAAAATGTGGTTCAATAAGATAAAAATAATTTTTTGGTGAATAATAACTTTTTCCATTTATTTACCACAACTAAAAGTAAATAGGGTTATTATTTGTAAAAAGGATATTATTATTTCGCTAAAACATGTCCCAATTCTATTGTATAAGTGTAATTCGACCAATAACAAAATTAGGAATAAAATATTACCCTTTTGGTCAACTTGGATTAGATTGGGAGATTTATTACTATAAGTAAAACATTGTTGATAGAGAGTTATACATAAAATAAATTAGACTATAAATATTAATTAGACAGCTAAAATGATTTCCTACATAATGGTATTTTATTTATAACATTTAGGCAATAAATAATTTAATTTATTTATGACACAATGATGATGTAGTAATTACTTTATTAATGAAATACTAATATAATTGATATTATAAATACCCAAATAAATGTAATTTGAGACTTTTTATGAATTAAAACAATTTTCTAGGTTATAATAACATATTAGGGTTGGATAGATGAATTATTTTCGACGTAATAATGCTGTTATGACTTTACCAAAAAAAAATACAAAATAGTGTCAAAGTTGACATAAAAGAGTTTTTAAAACAAATATTATATTATTAATTGTTATTCTATTCGAAAAAATCTAAGGTTCTCCCAGAATACATATATAATAATATATATGACATTAATTAACCAATTACGGTTTTATTAGAATTTTATAGTATTATTATTAACCATATAGTATAAGAATACAAGAAGACATGGTAAATGTTAAATTATTTAACTTAGAGTTAAATATAAATGATAAGGTTAAAATGGTAACCTAAACCAGTATAAAGCCTATTGGTTGAGATTATTTCAACCCATCCCCACCCCAACTTTAAAATAATTCAATTTGGATCCATTATAACCGAATATGACTTTTTCAAAAAATAATACTTTATGTTTTTCTTAAGGTTCCCCTCTTATCCCTTATAAAAGGGAAACTCTTCCCTCTCCTATTAATATAATTTTGATCCTTCATTCTACGCCAAACACTGCCCATTTCTCTTCTAAACATCTCTAGTTATATCATAGTGGTTCTGGTCTTCTCAAAAGCCTAACCCTAGTGCCATAAGAAGAAGTATAAAAGAGACACGTCAAGGAAGAGGTAATCTCTTCTACCGATTCTTTCATGTTTCATTCTTCTTCTACTTCTTCTTATTTATTTGTTTCATTAGAAAGTAATAACATCAGTATCACTCATATACTGAAATGTTATTATAAATATGAAAAAACCCTATTTCACCTTCTATCCATCCTATGGAAAACAAAATCACTGCGTGTGCGTACGTACATAATACCGTATCCACACCGTGGTGTAATCGATTTTTCCACCACTGCCTTAATTGGATGGGAATAATGGTGTAATGAAAAAATATATATAATTATTATAAAATGATACTGATTCTGAAATATTATACCATCAACTCAATTCCATTCATATAATTATGGGAATGATATCATCTCTCGTGCGTACGTACGGCTTACCATCTCCACGATGTTATGTGACATTATCTACATGATCTTCATTGACTAATGATTATATAAATGAATTTAATGAATATATATGAAATATATAACACTAGTAACAATCTTTAAATGAGGTATCTATAACCTAAAAATAGGACTAAGAATTTATTCGACAAAACATGCATACGAACATAAATCAATGAACACTTGAATTTCAAGTAGAAATGAAATATTACTAATAAGAGGATAAGAATATGACCATATATGATATTATAAAAATGAAAATGATTCTGTAATAAGTCAATGACATTATTTAAATCACTATACAGGAGGTTTGGATACGTACAAAGCATATCAGACCAATAGTAAGGGAAAATCTCGCAATCTCATTTTTATCTGAGATTATTTATACATCAAAAATTACTAAGGAATATTTATCATCCTCATCAATGTTTCCTCAATATGTAATATTATTTATATCCTCCAACAATTTTTTAGATCCAATTTTACCTATTGGATAATTTTAGTAAAATATATGAAAGGAATCTCTTATCATTTTCATTACGAGATACTTTTTGTCTTTTCTGTCCAAAGTACGGGATGAATATTTTTTAACGTATACGGATTGAATGGATTTTTATGATTTCATAGAAATTTTTTTTCATGAATCTTACTTTAAAAGTTTTCAATATTATTTTTAATTAACTTATTTTAGTTTAAAATTTAATGACATGTTATGAACGGAAAAATGTTTTTGAAGTAGAAATCATATTTTCCTCAATAATGGAGTTTAAGTGTTTTATCAAAATTATTTTCCATATAAGATAATATAGGGTTCTGTTTCTATCACTATTTTTACATTAATTTGATTATGTTGTGATGGAATTATTTTTTTGAAGTCCTATTATGGATTATGTTATGAATGCTTGATGTTTAAGAATCCCATTTCAATTACAAGGGTTATGATATGATGTATGATTTATGATTTTGTGGACACATAAGAGTGGTATCATTATGAGATGGGTGACACCTATATCTACCTCCAATGAATTGAATAATGATTTATATCTCATGAGGTAGATATGGCTGGAAAGTCAAGTTAATCTGGTTCAGTGAAATAGGACTAGAATGTAGAGTAAACTCGGTTCAGAAATGGACTTTGTCAACTATGATAGCCATGGAAATCAGTGTTGACTAATATGAAATGATTTCCTATGATTATGTGTGTGTGCCACAAAGATTCATATTTTATGTTAGGATTATTGGGATTACATTTCAATACTATGATTTATCCCATGTTATGATATTATTATCTCTTTTGTAGGTTAAGATTTTCAAAATATTATGTTCTTATGAATATGATATGATTGATATTTCCTTTTTTTACCCTTACTGAGCATTTGAGCTCACCCTTTTGTATGTTTTCTTTTCCCCAGGTCATGAACAAGGGTATTAAGTAGGATATGCCAAAAGGGAATCTAGATATGATGAAATAAATGAGAGACAATGTATATTCTTTATGAACCAGTTTTTTATGTTTCCCTCTTTCCAAAGACACTATACCTATACGGTCCTATCATGGTTTTCTTATATGTTTTAATAATTATGCTTCAATTCTAAAGTAATTACAATGTTTTTAATGTATGGGTCATTACAGTTGGTATTAGAGGAAGGCTATAGTCAACCATTAGAAATTAGGATGATAAAGCCTTAGTAAAAACCCTAACGATATCTCTATGCATAGAACACACTATTAGTGTTCTAGAAATGGACATGAATAACCTATGATATAACCGAAATTTTGAAATTTTATCCTTTATTATGTGGTTTTCCTATTATTATTAGTGTTTCTCACAATATGCTTATTGGTTTTAGTCAATGGATGGAACCCGATTGAACTGTGTTAATGCTGAATGTGATGGGAAATGCAATGATTGTCCCCCTGAGCAATCAAACATTACGGGAGATGGAATGAAAAATATTATAGCCATGCTCACACAACTTTCTCAGTCTATGAATCATGCAGGACTTCCAAATGTGAAAAGGAAGGAGAAAAATTCTGTTCAATCCTTCATGAGGTAGCGTCCACCCTCATTCAGTAGGTCTACAAATCCGATAGTGGATGGACAATGGATCAGTACGACTGAAAATATATTATCAATTCTTCAATGTTCTAAACATGATAAAGTCATCTTAGCAGTATATCGTTTGGTAGGTGAAGCTTGTCAATGGTGTAATCTTATCAAGAATATTAGGCAAAGAGACGAAATTGAGTCCATGGAATGGGACGAGTTCAAGAACTTATTTTTCAATAAGTACTTCCCTTTTATTCTTTGACCAAAGATGGAGAAGAAGTTTCTTGATCTAAAGAAAAAGGATGATGAATCTGTTGGTACCTACGAATCAAATTTTACCAGACTTGTAAGGTATTCTTCCGAAATTATTATCAAACCTGAGAGTAATATCGATCGATTATTTAGTTGCTTAAAACCAAGTCTTTGAAGGTCATTATCCATAAGGGACATAAATTGCTATGAGGAAATTGTTCGATGTGATCTCAAGGTTGAGATGAAGATTGGTGTAACCCATGAGTCATATGGGTTGGATAAGATGAGGAAAATAGAATTCAAAGGGAAATATAAAGTTCACACTGAAAAGAAGATGAGTTTTCCCTTATTCTCAAAGTGTAAAACGAAACATGGAGGTAATTTTCTTAAAGGGACAAGTAAATGTTTAAAATGTGTAAAAGAAGGTCATCGGGCATTTGAATGCCACAATGATGGGAAACAAATGTATAGTGATGTGAACAAATAAATGGATACACAGATTGCACCTCTTACACTTCAATGTAACAAGTGTAAGGAAATAGGGAATTATGCTAACCAATTCCCTAATAAAAGGGTTGATGATGATGATCGACATCAACAAACTCTTAAGGCCAGAGACAAAGATAAGTCACATGAAATTTTTATCGGCATTGTGGAGTACGATAATGAAGTGGGGAAAGGTACACTTATCATCCACTCTAAAGTAGTAAATGATTTATCTGATTCTGGATCCACACACTCTTTTATTTCTGAGGAATTTTCTAAGGGTATCACCATATTACCTCAAAAATTAGATGTTCTCATGACTCGTCCTTGGGGATCATGCCGTGACTACCCCAAGCCCGCCTTCCATAGGCCAGGGGCTGGAGACTAGCACCAAGGCGTAAATCCTGGTAAAAAGGGAAGGAATTGCCTTTGCAATGTAAACAAACACCACAGAGCAAGCAAGTAGTAGAAGTAAACACTAAGTAAAAACTGAGTACAACAGTAAGTGCGGAAAAGTAAGTGTGCCAGAATACAAACCCAAACTGAAAGTAAAGTACAACTCAAAGGGGAAAAAAGAAAATGAAAAGTAAAGCCGCAGCATCGAGCCATCCACTGGAAGTCCCACCAGAAGGGTGAGTACAGATAGCCTCCAAAGCTCCTCGGGTCCAGCCGTCTGCTCCGAGTACGTCTCGCACAGTGGTCCACCTCCAGGTATCGTCCTGCTCCGCAAGCCTCAACCACGATCAGCGTTGTCCGTCTTCTGCAACCAACAGAATGTAGTGCGGGAATATCCCATGCAGGGGTGAGTATAAGCTACTCAGTAGGGACCCCAAGACCCCCGAAGGTCTCCCAGAATCCACAAAGGAAAGATTCAATCACGAAGTAACATCTGATGATGCTTAGGTATATGCCCATACATAAACCTAGGTCACCAATTCCAGTTCTCTCCAACCTTCGAGCCCAAGTACAACCAAGTCCACACAGGAAAACACAACCCAATACACACAGAAAAGCAAAACATAATCCACACAAGATAGCACAACACAGTCCACAAGGAAAGAAAACCAGGATTCATCTCACACAGGTACACTTCTTTGTATGACGATAGAGATGATCAGATGTAGCCACTGATTCATCTAAGCAGTCGGACCCACAAAGGATTGATAGGTACTAACCCCCGCAATTACCCACAAAGGATCGATATGTAACTAACCCCCGCAAATACCCACACAGGATCAATAGGTAACTAACCCCCGCAAAGACCCACATAGGATCGGACCCACACAGGATCTGTAGGCGCTGGCTCACACAGAACTGCTGAGCGCTGACCCACACAGGATTGGACCCACACACGATCGGTAGCACTGATCCACGTAGGATCGCTGAGTGATGTCGTCATCGCCGTTGAATCCACTAAGGATCTCTGTACAGTCGTCGTCGTCGTCATAGTCGCAAACGCAGCCAGCTCTAGGGTTCCCGCACACAGCAAGCTCGTTCGGGAGGGTCCACTCCACAAGGCGAGATGTTGATACATCAACTGACACAAAGTCCGAAGTTGATGTATCCAAAAGTTCCGTATCGTCAACAGTAACTCAGCGTCACAGATGGCGCGTCAATCAGACGCCCGGTCTGGAAGTTATTGGATTTTTCATCCCAGGGGCCCGGCTGGTTTTTAAGTCAAAACCAACCTGACCGTACTCCACCTGGATCCAAACCTCGGACGGAGTAAGCCAAAAGATCCATCTCACTAAGAGGAATCCAAAAAAGTCGACAGCACATCAACCGGACGTCCGGAGCTCAAGTTATGAGCGTTTTGGCTCCGAGGGCCCGGTTGGTTTCGTGTACGAACCAACTCGGCCGAACCCAAAGTATTCCTAAACCTTGAGTGTGATATACTAAAACGACCATCTCGATCCGAGGATCGCATCACAACTGGCGGTGTGTTGATCGGAGGCATGAATCTCAAGTAATGGACGACCGACCGGAAGAGGTTCGGTATTAAGGGGTTCGCGCCCGGTCCGACCCGGCCCGATACCCCCAGGGTCGGCCCGAACCGGGTCCGGGTCCGTCCCGGTTGGGCGCGGCCCGGCCTGGCCTGGGCGCGCTGGCCAGGAGCTCGGCCATACGGCCCAGCCGTTTGAGGGGGGGGCGCCTGCCCCCTGTCTTTTGTAACCGCGGCCCCCATAATGGGGGGCTGCTTGAGCTTGCCGTCGGGGGTTTGTAACCCCCGGCTTCTACTTGACCGGCCGGCTTCTGCCACCACGGGACCAGCGACGGCCGGTCCCCCCCTGCTCTGATGCCGGAAGCCCAGAACCGGCCTCTGGTCTCCCTACTCTGCCGCGGCCCGGAACCGGCCGCGGCCTTGGTTCGTCAGGCGTGGCGCGACAGCGCCGCGCCCCTCCTCCACAGCCCCTCTTCGGTCGTGGTGTCTTCGGGGTTCTCTGACGTGGCGCAACAGCGTCACGACCTTGTTCGATTTCACGGCGCGGTGCGATGGTGTCGCGCATTCCTTGCCGCATGATCCCGCGCGGTGCGACGTCACCACGCCATTCCTGTTCCAATCCACATTAGAAACAATAAAATAGATAAGGGAGGAGGGTCGGTCATGTTTGTGCGGTCCGTCCCCCTCTCGTTAATCGATAGCAAATGGTCATAATTCACGAAGAACGTCAAGGTAGTAATCACGAACAAAAAATAAACCCCTACCTTGTCGAACAAGTTGAGCGAGGATTCGTCATGGAGATAACTGTCACAGAAATTGGCGTCGCGAAAGTAGAGTCTTCGCGGAAGAAGGCGTTGTTGGCATCATGGTACAAGGTGTCGCGTAGTCGATCTCTGAGGATTTGGCGTTCTTTGTCGGAGATCGGTGCGTTCTTCGCGTTCTTCGTGTTCTTCATGTTCTTCGACGAAGAAGATGAAGATCTTCAAGACTCCCTTAGCTTTTCTCCCAAATCTCTCAAGAAACAAGCCTCCAACCCAAAATAAAATAAGTACCTCACTTATTTTATTAACACAACTTAAGTTTGAAAATTCAAAAGTTGAATTTAATCCATAGAATTAATTAACTCATGTTTTCAAATTAAATGAAGGGTTATGGAAAGTTAGGGAAGGTGGAGGGGTAGGGTTCATGTGGGCCCCACAACCCTCATAACCTCCAAATGGAAGTTGGATGGTTTCCCCCAACTTCCACACAAATCTTTAAACCACTTAGAGAAAAATAAAATTGATGCTTAATTTTGTTTTACCTTCCACAAAAATTTGACAACTTCTCTCATGAAAACACAACTCCGGAAAAGGTGTTCCTAAGAAAATATTGGTGCTGTGATTCCATCGGTGCCCTCGGAATTCGATTCCGAGCATCGGTTCAAGAGTTAGAAATTCCCGCTCGTTCGTTCACTGAACGTACTCGAGCTAAACTTCGGAAAGAAATTCCGGGCACACCGGGCCTCGGAATCAAGTGCCGTCAGAAACTGCATTCTTTTAAAATCCTAAAGAAAATTAAGAAAAAATTTCCCATGAATTTTATGGGTCTTTACATTACTCCCACCTCAGGGCTTTATGTCCCTGTAAAGATACATCAAAAACTAGGGAAACAAAAGTGGGTACTGAGCACGCATCTGAGCCTCCCGCTCCCAAGTTCTCTCCTGGAGATTCCCGTGCTGCCATCTGATGCACACAAGAGGAATCAACCGTCCCCATAGGACCCGCTCCTGTCGATCCTCGATCTCCACTAGGACCTCCGTAAAATTCGCCCCATCATCAATGTCCAACTCCCCATGGTTAATGATATGCGTCGGGTCATGTACGTATCTCCTCAGCTGAGATATGTGGAAGACGTCGTGCACCAGGTGCAATTGAGGTGGTAGAGCCAGGCGATAAGCCACTACGCCAATCCTGCTGAGGACCTAGAAGGGTCTGATGAAGAATGGAGACAACTTTCCTCCTCGTCCAAATCTCAGTAATCCACGTCGAAGTGAGACCCGCAAGAAGACGTGGTCGCCATCCTCGAACTCCAGTGGCCTCCACCTCCTATCAGCATAAGTGTTCTGCCGGCTCTGAGCTGTCCTCATCTGCTCCTGGATAATATGGACCTACTCTATCGTGGCCTGGACCATCTCCAGTCCCACAAGTTCTGACTCCCCGAGGTCTGTCCAGCACAAAGGAGATCTGCAAGGTCGGTCGTACAATGCCTTGTATGGTGCCATCCCGATGGTGGAGTGGTAGCTGTTGTTGTACGTGGACTCCACCAAGGGTAGGTGGTGCTCCCAGCTACGACCAAAGTTTAGGACACATGCGGGGATCATGTCCTCGAGAGTCTGAATAGTCCTCTCTGTCTGACCATCCGTCTGAGGGTGAAAGGTGGTGCTCAAACGTAGCTGCATCCCGAACACCTCCTACGACCCCTTCCCAAGCCAGGAAGTAAAGCAAGCATCTCTATAGGAGATGATAGATGATGTCACACCATGAAGCCGCACAATCTCCTAAACGTAAAGTCATCCCAAGCTCTCCACTGAGCCCTGCTCTCTGATGGGTAATAAGTGTGCCGACTTAGTGAGTCGGTCGACAATCACCCAAATGGAGTCCTGACTTCTGGAAGTGCATGGAAGTCCAGTCATGAAGTCCATAGATATCCCATCCCACTTCCACTCCGGGACCTCCAAGGGATGTACCAAGCCTGCTGGTACCTGGTGCTCTTCCTTCACCTGCTGGCAGGTGAGCCATCGAGAAATTAACTCTGCCATAGCCTTCTTCATGCCCGGCCACCAGTGTTGTCGTCTGAGATCCTGGTACATCTTCGCCACTCCAGGATGTACCGCCAAAGGAGAAGTGTGAAACTCTCTCGGCACCTCCTCTCGTAAAGAAACTGGTACCAAGGTACTTCCTCTGAAAAGGACTTCATGCAATCCTCCAAAGGAGAAACCATCAGGTGCTTATACTAAGGATATATGTGCACGTCGCGTCTCACAGTCGGCGTCCCCATGCTGCGCCTCTCTGACCCACTGTAGTAGTGGAGGAGTGACTCTGAGTGACTGAAGGATATCTGCTCCATCTCTATCCACAAAGGATATCTGCAAAGAAGCTAGCTGCTCGGTCGCCTCCCCAAGTAGCTGAGTGCCCATCCTCCTACTGAGAGCATCGGCTACCATGTTCCCCTTCCTAGGAGTATAGAATATCTCAAAGTCATAGTCCTGGAGGAACTCGAGCCATCATCGCTGTCTCAGGTTCCGGTCCTTCTGAGAGAAGATGTACCTGAGACTCTAATGGTCAGAATAGACTGTAAAACCCTCTCCCATCAGATAGCGTCGCCACATCTTCAGAGCGAAGACCACTACTGCTAACTCCAGGTCAATGGTAGTGTAGTTCTTCTCATGTAACCTAAACTGACGTGATCCATAGGTGATCACTACCCGCTGCTGCATCAGGACACATTCGAGTCCAGTCCCTAATGCATCGTAGTAGACTAATTACCCTACTCCCTCCTCCGGCAACCTCAAGATAGGTGCGCTGGTCAATTTCTGTCTCAGCTCCTGGATTCTCTACTGACATCTGTCTAACCGCACAAAGGGTTTCCCCTTCTTCTTCAAAGCTGAGAGTGGTGCCGCAACTCTGGAGAAGTCTGGCACAAATCTCCGATAGTATCCAGCTAGACCCAAGAAGCTCCGCACCTCAGTCACACTCCTGGGTGACTCCCAAGCTAGCACTGCCTCGATTTTCGCAGTATCCACCGCAACTCTCGCCTAAGAGATGACGTTCCCCAAGAAGTGGACCTCGCGTATCCAGAACAGACACTTAGAGAGCTTACCATAAAGATGGTTCTCTCGGAGTGTGAATAGTACATCCTGCAAGTGGTAGGCGTGCTCCTCCTCAGTGGTCAAGTAAATCAAAATGTCGTCGATGAAGACCATGACAAATCGATCGAGGCATGGCTGAAATATCATGTTCATGATGGCCATGAACACTGCTGGAGAATTGGTTACGCCGAATGTCATAACCAAGAACTCATAGTGTCCATACCGACACCTGAAGGTCGTCTTCTGCACGTCCTCGTCCCGAACTCTGAGCTGATGATAGCCTGACCTGAGGTCTATCTTCAATAACCACCATGCTCCCTTGATCTGATCGAAGAGGCCATCAATCCTCGATAGGGGATACGTGTTCCTCACTGTCACCTGGCTCAGGAAACGATAGTCGACACAAAGTCGCAAGCTCCTGTCCGCCTTCTTGGCGAACAAAATCGGGGAAGCCCAGGAAAAACACTGGGTCGGATGAATCCCTTGCCCTGCAAGTCCTCCAACTATACTCGTAGCTCTCGATGCTCTGCGGGGGCCATCCGATACTCTGGAGTCAATATCGGGGCTGTCCCGGGGTACAGGTCAATATAAAAGTCTACCTCTCTGCGAGGAGGTAGCCCTGGGACATCGTCGGGGAAAACGTCCGCATACTGATCCACCACTGCAGGAAATGCAGGACTATGCACGTCAACTGCTCCTAGGATGAGGCTAGCCAACTGATGAGTGATGGGTTGTCCTCTCCTCTGTGAGATTCCATCCTGTGCTGCGAAGGCTCCCTTCTCTCCGGTGAAGGTGAACCTGTTCTCGTCGGTGCGTACACATCGCACCTTGCGCCTAATACAGTCGATATGACCATGGACTGTAGATAACCAATCCATGCCCAAGATGACGTCGTAAGGCCTCGACGCCGCTACAAGAAGATACCAGCCGAAGCTATTGCCTCCTAGAGTAATCTCACACTGCCGGCACCAGTGCGTAATCGTCAAGTCTGCTCCTGTAGGAGTCTCTAGCCCTAAGGATCGAGCCAACGACTATGTCGGAATCTCCGAGCTCCGAACAAGGGCAGCAGCTATGAAAGAATGACTCACTCCTGTGTCTATAAGAACTGCAGCAAGGGTGGAATAGACATAGATAGTACCTTGAATCATCTCGGTCGCGCCGTGGTTGTAGGCCTCCGCTACCTAGAGTTGTGCTTGTCTCTGCCCGCCAGCTCCCTGTGGTCGGGGTGGACCTCCTGGTGGTGGTGTTGGTAGACCCTCAAAGCGTCGCCCACCACCTGCTGCTCGTCCAGCTCTTCTGCCTCATCTGCCTGCTCCCTGCAGACCACCATGGTCGACTCTCTGCCTCTGCCTGGGTGGTCCTTCAAACGTCTGCTGCTCCTCGGCATGGTGGGTCAGGCAGTCATGAGCCATGTGGCCCTGCCCGCCGCATGCGTAGCAATGTCTACCTCTCGAAAGACTGGCCCCGCGCTGTTTTCCCTACACATTTGAGCCAGTTTCCTGAGGTCGTCTTCCTGAGGGTCTAGTCTGCCTGGACCCATGAGTCATCTGTCGACTGCCTACTACAGAAGACTCTGCTACATGCCGCCCTAAGGTGGGTCTCGACACTGATGAAGGCTCAGCAAGAAAGCTCTCTATCAAAAGGGCTCGCTCCAGTACTCTTGCCTGGGTCAGAATGCTGAGGGAGATCTGTGATGCCTTGATCTCTTGCATCAATCCCTACTCAAAGGTCCGGGCCTGGAAGAATGGGTCTTGTACCATGTCTGTCGAGTAGCGCGAGAGATCGGTAAATCTCGCCGAGTACTGGGCGACCGCCAAGCTGCCCTACCGCAGCTATAGAAGCTCCTGGATGTGTACCGCACAGAGGGTGACTGGGACGAACTCCGAGCAGAAGAGGCTCTCAAAGTCCGTCCAGAGGAGAGATGCCTTGTCTTGCACCTGGAGAATCAAGCTCCACCATCTTCCTGCTGCCGCGTGCAGAAGGATAGCTACGAGGATCACCATGAGGTCTGCTGGTGTCCTCACTAGCCTGAAAACCCGAACCACTGCCTCTAGCCAGTCCTCGGCTGCCTGGGGGTCCGTCTCCCCACGGAACCTCACGGTCTCTGGTGCTGAAACTCGTGCAGTGCACTAAGGCGACGTGCATCGTCAATGGCTGGGGATGGTAGCATCAGTGGCTCGACGGGTAGAGGTATCGCTGGTGCCTCTGTTGTCAAAGGGCCCTGCATCGAGGCCTCGTCGCTCAGTGGGCTATCATCACGCACAACTCTCAGAACCCTAGCTGGCTGCCGTCGTGGGGCCATCCTGAAAAGAAACAGGTGAGCCACGGTCAAACAATATACCTGGTGAGCTGACATAAGGTAATCAAAAAGAAAACATGAAACACACATGCAATCAATGTTTTCGTGTATTAAGTCGGAAATCAGAAGTCAGGGTCCTGGTGTACGGATACGTCGGCCGCCGCACCAACACTGGACTCCCTGTACTGATAACCACACCCAATACGCTTAACATTATTGCTTCACATAGAAAAAGATCAGAGTCCAAAGTTCTGCAGTAGAACCAAACTCCACTGATACCAATTTGTCACGACCCGTCCTCGGAGCTCGTGCCGTGACTACCCCAAGCCCGCCTTCCATAGGCCAGGGGCTGGCGACTAGAACTAAGGCATAAATCCCGATAAAAAGGGAAGTCATTTCCTTTGTAAAGTAAACAAACACCACAGATCAAGCAAGCAGTAGAAGTAAACACTAAGTAAAAACTGAGTACAACAGTAAGTGCGGAAAAGTAAGTGGGCCAGAATACAAACCCAAACTGAGAGTAAAGTACAAATCGAAAGGGAAAACAGAAACTGAAAAGTAAAGCCGCAGCATCGAGCTGTCCACTTGAAGTCCCACCTGAAGGGTGAGTACAGATATCCTCCACAGATCCTCGGGTCCAGCCGTCTGCTCCGAGTACGTCTCGCCCAGTGGTCCACCTCCAGGTATCGTCCTGCTCCGCAAGCTTCAACCACGATCAGTGATGTCCGTTGTCTGCAACCAACACAACATAGTGCGGGCATAGCCCATGCAGGGGTGAGTATTAGCTACTCAGTAGGGACCCCGAGACCCCCGAAGGTCTCCCAGAATCCACAAAGGAAAGATACAATCACAAAGTAACATCCGACATAGCTTAGGTATATGCCCATACATATACCAAAGTCACCAATTCCAGTTCGCTCCAACCTCCGAGCCTAAGTACAACCCAGTCCACACAGGAAAACACAACCTAATCCACACAGAAAATCAAAAAGTAATCCACACAGGATAGCACAACACAATCCACAAGGAAAGAAAAACAGGATTCAGCTCACACAGGTATACTTCTTCGTATGATGATAGAGATGATCAGATGTAGCCAATGATTAATCTAAGCCGTCGGACCCACAAAGGATTGATAAGTACTAACCCCCGAAATGACCAACAAAGGATCGATAGGTAACTAACCCCCGCAAAGACCCACACAAGATCGATTGGTAACTAACCCCTGCAAAGACCCACACAGGATCAGACCCACACAGGATCTATAGGCGCTGGCTCACACAGAACCGCTGAGCGCTGACCCACGCAGGATCGGACCCACACAGGATCGGTAGCACGGATCCACATAGGATCGCTGAGTGATGTAGGCGTCACCGTCGAATCCACTTAGGATCTCTGTACAGTCGTCGTCATCGTCACAGTCGCAAACGTAGCCAGCTCTAGGGTTCCCGCACACATCAAGCTCGTTCGGGAGGGTCCGCTCCACGAGCCGAGAGTCTGATACATCAACTAACACAAATTCTGGAGTTGATGTTTCCAAATGTTCCATATTGTCAACAGGAACTCAGCGTCACAGACGGCACGTCAATTGGACGCCCGGTCTGGAAGTTATTGGCTTTTTTGTCCCAGGGGCCCAGTTGGTTTTTAAGTGAAAACCAACCCGACCGTACTCCACCTACGTCCAAACCTCAGGTGGAGTAAGACAAAAGATCCATCTCACTACAAGGAATCCAACAAAGTTAACGGCACGTCAATCGGACGTCCGGAGCTCAAGTTATGAGTGTTTCCGCTCTGTGGGCCAGGTTGGTTTCGTGTACGAACCAACTCAGCCAAACTCAAAGTATTCTGAAACCTTGACTGCAATATACCTAAGCTATTATCTCGATCCAAGTATCACATCGCAACTGACGGTGCGTTGATCGGAGGCTCGTAGCTCATGTTATGTACGACCGACTGGAAGAGGTTCAGTGTTAAGGGGTTCGGGCCCGGTCCGACCCAGCCCGATACCCCCAGGGTCGGCCCGAACTGGGTCAACCAGAACCGGGTCCGGGTCTAGCCCTCTTGGGCGTGGCGCACTGGGTGCGCTAGCCAGGAGCTCGGCCAACCGGTCGAGCCGTTTGAGGGGGGGAACCTGCCCCCTGTCTTTTGTAACCGCGACCCCCGTAATGGGGGGCCGCTTGAGCTAGCCACAGGGGGTTTGTAACCCTTGGATTCTCCTTGACCGGCTGGCCCGCTCTGGCCGGCCGGCTTCTGCCACCACAGAACCAGCGACAGCCGGTCCCCCCTGCTCTGACGCCAGCGGCCCGGAACCGGCCGCCAGTTTCCCTGCCTCGCCACGGCCCGGAACTGGCCGCGGCCTTGTTTCATCTGGCACGGCGCGACGGCGCTGCGCCCCTCCGTCGTGTCCCCAATCCAGTCGTGGTGTCTTCGGGTTTCTCCGACGCGGCGCGACAGCGTCGTGACCCTGTTTGATTTCATGGCGTGGCGCGACGGCGCCGCGCATTCCTTGCTGCATGATCTCGTGTGGTGCGACGGAACCGCACCATTACCGTTCCAATCCACATTAGAAACGACATCATAGATAAGGGAGGAGGGTCGGTCGTGTTTGTGCGGTCCGGACCCCTCTCGTTAATCGATAGAAAATGGTCATAATTCACGAAGAACTTCAAGGTTGTAATCACGAACAAAAAATAAACCCCTACCTCATCGAACAAGTTGAGCGAGGATTCGTCATGGAGATAACCGTCGCGGAAAGAGGCGTCGCGAAAGGAGAATCGTCGCGGAAGAAGGCGTCATTGGAATCGTGGTACAAGGCGTCATGTAGTCGATCTCTGAGGATTTGGCATTGTTCGTCGGAGATCGGTGCGTTCTTCGCGTTCTTCATGTTCTTCGTGTTCTTCGACGAAGAAGATGAAGATCTTCAAGCCTCCCTTATCTTTTCTCCCAATGCTCTCAAGCAACAAACCTCCATCCCGAAATAAAATAAGTACCTCACTTATTTAATTAACACAACTTAAGTTTGAAAATTCAAAAGATGAATTTAATCCACATAATTAATTAACTCAAGTTGTCAAATTAAATGAAGGGTTATGGAAGGTTAGGGAAGGTGAAGGGGTAGGGTTTTTGTGGGCCCCACCACCCTCATAACCTCTAAATGGATGTTGGATGGTTTCCCCTAACTTCCACCCAAAGATTTAAACCACTTAGAGAAAAATAAAATTGATGCTTAATTCTATTCTACCTTCCACAAAAATTTAACAACTTCTCTCATGTAAACGCAACTCTGGAAAAGGTGTTCCTAAGCAAATACTGGTGCTGCCATTCCATTGGTGCCCTTGGAATTCGATTCCGAGCACCGGTTCAAGATTTAGAAATTCCTGCTCATTCGTTCACTGAACGTACCCGAGCTAAACTTTGGAAAGAAATTCCGGGCACATCGGGCCTCGGAATCAAGTGCCGTCAGAAACTACATTCTTGTAAAATCACAAAGAAAATTAAGAAAAAAAATTTCCTTGAATTTTACGGGTCTTTATAGATGTTGATTTAGCTGTTACAACCCCTAATGGCACAACAGTCGCGTCAAAAGTTTACAATTATTCTCCGATTGAAGTTTGTGGGAATGTGCTTCCTGAAAATCTTGTGATCCTTCCTATAGTGGAATTTGATGTGATTCTTGGAATGGATTGGATTTCCTTATATGGATCTCATATCGATTTCCAAATAAGGGACTTCACATTTCATATTCCTCAAGAATCTATGATCATCTTTAGATGCAAGGATGAATATAACCATCCAGTGGAAATTTCTTCTATCTTATGGGTCTTGATTCCATAAAATGAAGGTTATTTGTCTCCAATGGTTGGAGAGAAACTCACGATTAAGAATACACCCATTTTAGGGGAGTTTGATGATGTCTTTCCAAAGGAATTTCCAGGTCTTCCACCAAATTGTGAAGTTGAGTTTTCAGTAGAACTCATACCGGGTGCAACACCCATTTTAAAGACACCTTATAGAATAGCCCCAATTGAGTTGTAGGAATTGAAGAAGCAACTACAAGAGAATCATGATAAGGGATTCATATTCCCTTGTGCATCACCTTGGGGAGAACCTGTTCTGTTTGTTAATAAGAAAGATGGATCAATGAGACTCTGCATTGATTATCAAAAACATAACAAGATTACTATTAAGAAAAAAATATCCTCTCCCACGCATTGATGACTTATTTGAGCAACTACGAGGAGCTAAATACTTATCCAAGATTGATCTTTGTTCAGGGTATCATCAATTAAGGGTGAAAAGGGAGGATACACAAAAGACGGCTTTTCTTACAGGTATGGATACTATGATTTTATAGTGATTCCATTTGGTCTTACTAATTCCCTTGCTATCCTCATGGATCTAATGAATAGAGTCTTTAGATACTATCTTGATCAGTTTGTGGTAGTCTTTATAGACAATATTCTTCTCTATTAAAAGAGAAAGGAAGAACATGAAGATCATTTTAGAATAGTATTAAAGACCCTAAGAGAGGATAATATTTATGAAAAATTTACCAAGTGTGAATTTTGGCTTCAAAAAGTTTCATTTTTGGTTCACATAATCTCAAAAGAGGGGATATCTGTGGATCCAGAAAAAACAGAGGTTATCAAAAGATGGTCGAGCCCAACAATAGTAACTGAGATCAGAATTTGTCTTGGTTTGGCTAGATATTATCGACGTTTTGTGAAATATTTTTCACGATTATCTAATCCACTCACTCGGTTGACTCAAAAATGAGTTAAGTTCTTTGGACGGAGGAGTGTGAAGAGAATTTCAAGAAGTTAAAAAGAAGATTATCCAGTCCATCTGTGCTCACACTACCTTTTAGTGGACAAAGGTTTGTGATCTATAGTGATGCATCCAAGAAGGGACTGGGGTGTCGTCTCATGCAAAATGATATGGTGATAGCTTATGCCTCATGACAGTTGAAAATTCATGAGCAAAATTACCCAACACATGATTAGGATTTAGCTGTGGTAATCTTTGCATTAAAGATTTGGAGGAAATATCTTTATGGTCAATGGTGTGATATTTATACTAATCATAAAAGTTTAAAGTATATTTTCACACAAAAGGAGCTGAATATGGGCCAAAGAAGATGGTTAGTGCTGATTAAGGATTAAGAATTATTAATTCATTACCACCCTGGGAAGGAAAACAAGTTGGCAGATGCATTAAGTCGACAAGACCATGCTCTTTTATCCATTATGTGGATCAGAAAAGATACAATATTTATGGATTTACAAAGGATGGATCTTGGAATTATAATTTAATGGGAAAATATTATCTCTCTAAAATGAATGTTCAACCATCTATACATGTGAAGATTAAAGAGGCATAGAAAGAAGATGTAGAGTTAAAAAAGAAGGTGAGAAATGTTCCTGAATTCCACATTGATTGTGATGAAATAATATATTTTAGAAATCAGGTTTGTGTTCCTCCCATCCCAGAATTAAAGAAGGAAATATTCGACGAAGCTCATAGTTCTTCATTATATATTCACCTTGGAAGCACGAAGATGTATGGGGACCTGAAGGAGTACTTCTGGTGGGATGGCATGAAAAGAGATATTGTTTAATATGTCTCTCGATGCTTGGTTTATCAGCATGTTAAAGGTGAGAGACAGAAGTATAAGGTGATGTTACAACCATTACCCATACTAGAATGGAAATGGGAAAACATCACTATTGACTTTGTCACAGGACATCCCAAAACATCCAAAGTCAATAATATTATCTTCGTTATAGTTGAACATCTTATGAATTCGGCACACTTCATTTCTATTAGAGAGGATTTCTCTCTTGATCAGCTTGCTAGGATATATGTAAATGAAGTGGTAAGATTCCATGGAGTAACACTTTCCATTATATCTGATGAGGATATGAGGTTTACCTCGAAGTTCTGGAAAAGTCTTCAGCATACTCTAGATACAGAGTAGAGTTTCAGCACTGCTTATCATCCTCAGATAGATGGTCAGTATGAGAGTAAAATCCAAACTCTAGAACACATGTTGAGAGCTTGATCTATGGATTTCAAATGTGTTTGGGATAAACACCTACCTTTGGTGGAATTTTCTTATAATAATATCATTCACTCCATTATTCAGATGGATCCTTATGAATCCCTCTATGGAAAGAAATACAGAACTCCACCTTACTAGGTTGAATTTGGGGAATGAATTATATTAGGACCTAATCTTTTTGATGAAATGGATTAATGGTTATATCTAGTAAACAACACATAAGAGCAGCTTAGAGTCGACAAAAAAGTTATGCTAAAAACCGAAGAAAAGACCTAGAGTTTGATGTGGGGGATAAAGTGTTCTTACGAATATCTCCCTGGATGAGAGTAATGTGTTTTAGAAAGAAGGGAAAGCTGGGCCATAGGTATATTTGTCTTTCTGAAATATAGGATCATGTTGGGAAGGTAGCTTACAAATTGGAGCTTCCGCCGAATCTATCTCAAGTTCATGATGTGTTCCACGTATCTCTCCTGAGAAAATACATGTCTGATCCTTCACATGTACTAAGCTTAAATGTTATACTTCTGGAGAGAGATATTTCTTATGAAGAACAACCAATAGAGATTCTGGATCATAGTGAAAAAGTCATACAGAACAAGACCACTCGCTTGGTGAAGGTTTTGTGGAGTAACCACCAATTAGAAGAATCTACATGAGAACTTGAGGATATGATGAGGGAGAGGTATCCTCATCTATTTGTTACGAAGTGATGAATTTCGAGGGTGAAATTATTTTTAGGGGGGGTAGAATGTAACACCCTGAGATTTTATGAGAAATATTTTGTTTTTATGTATTATGTTATTCACAACACCAAAGAAATATTACACTACACACAACTCTGTCTTGTCTTTCATTACACGCAAGAGAAACCTTCCTCGATAGCTTGCGTTTTACGCAATACCGAGTTTCACTAAACAACGATATGTTATTAAAGTATTATATAAACTAGTCGTTATGAATAGTAATACCCACTCTTTGAAATTTTATAAATTATATATTTCAAAATGGACTTAATTTTTTAATTCGGAATATCTAAATTATCCTAGGGTGAATTTTTGGTATTTTTTTGAAAACATTCAATTTTTGATGAATAGTGAAAACACTAAGTTATTAGTTAAAACTGATTTTTTTATAAAAAAAAATCATTTATTTTATTTAAATTCATTTTTGGTCAAAATAAATACATAATACCTATATATGTTTAATTTAATTCGTTGGAGTCATTTTATAATAATTTTAGATATATAAAAATTTTAATGAACTTATGATCATCTTTTACCCACCTCCTAAGAGAATTTTCAAATTTACATAAAACATAATTTTACCGCTTCTATGAGTGAAATTTCAAAAATCCAAGAGACAAGGTTGATATCTGTAAGTAATATGTGGTTCAATAAGATAAAAATAATTTTTGGTGAATAGTAACTATTTACTTTTATTTACCACGGTTAAAAGTAAATAGGGTAATTAAGGGTAAAAATGACAATATTATTACCCTAACTCATTTCCTAATTCTATTGGATAAGTTTAATTTGACCAAAAACAACCTTAGGAATAAAATATTACCCTTTAGGTCCACTTGGATTAGATTAGGACATTTATTATTATTTAATTTAAAGAAGAGTTAAAAGAGTTAGAATCAAAGTTTAATAAGTAAAACATTTTTAATATAGTATTATAAATAAGATAAATTCGACTATAAATATTCATTAGATATATAAAAAGATTTATTACATAATGTTATTTTATTTTTAATTTTTAGAAAATAAATAATATAATTTATTTATGACACAATGATGATGCAGTAATTACCTTATTAATGAAATATTAATATAATTGATATTATAAATACCCAAATAAATTTAATTTGAGACTTTTTAATGAATTAAAATAATTTTATAGGTTATCATAACATATTAGGGTTGGTTTGATTAATTGTTTTCGAAGAAATAATGCTGTTATGAATTTACCAAAAACAAAATACCAAATAGTGTCAAAATTGACTTAAAAGAGTTTTTAAAACAAATATTATATTATTAATTGTTATTCTATTCCTAAAGACTAATGATAGGCCAAAATACATATATATTAATATATATGACGTTAATGAACCAATTGGTGTTATATAGGAAGATTATAGTATGTTTATTAACCATATAGTATAAGAATAAAGAAGACATGGTAAATGTTAAATTATTTAACTTAGAGTTAAATATAAATGATAAGGTTAAAAAGGTAACCTAAACCTATCTAAAGCCTATTGGTTGAGATTATTTTGACCCATACCCACCATAGCTTCGAAATAATCCACTTTGGAGCCATTATAAAAAGAATATGACTTTATTATAAAATAATACTTTAAGTTTTTCATAAGGTGCCCCTCTCCTCCCTTATAAAAGGGAACCTCTTCTCTCTCCTCTTCACACAATTCTGAGCCTTCAATCTTGGAAAAAACCCTGACCATTCATCTTCTCAAAATCTCTAGTTTAATCATAGAGGTTATGGTATTCTCAAAGACCAACCCTAGTTCCCTAAGTGGAAATATAAAAGAGACATGTCAAGGAAGAGGTAATCTCTTCTACCGATTTTTTCAAGTTTGTTTCTCCTTATACTTCCTATTATTTATTTCTTTCATTTTAAAGTAATAACATAATTATCAATAATATACTGATATGTTATTATAAATATGAAACAACCCTATTTCGCCTTCTATCCATCCTATGGAAAACAAAATCACATCATGTGCGTACGTACGGAATACCGTCTCCACGTCGTGGTGAAATATGTTTTTCCACCACCACATTACTTGGATGGGTATAATGGTTTAAATAATAACAGTATATAATTATTATAACATGATACGGATTCTGAAATATTATTTCATCAACTCCAATTCTATTCATATAATTATGGGAACGATATTATCGCTAATGCATACGTACGGCATACCGTCTCCACGATGTGATACGATTCATTATACATGATCTTCATTGAATAATGATTATATAAATGAATTGAATGAATATATATGATATATATTAAACTAATTACATAATAAAAATGCGGTATCTATAACCTAAAAAAGGACTAAGAATTTATTCGACAAAACATGCATACAAACATAAAGCAATGAACACCTGAATAACAAGTAGCAATGAAATATTACTAATAAGAAGATAAGAATATGACCATATATGATATTGTAACAATGAATATGATTCTGTAATAAGTCAATGACATTATTTTAATCATTATACATGATTTTCAGATATGTACGAAGCATATCAGTCCTAAGTTAAGGGAAAATCATGCAATCTCATTTTTATCTGAGATTTTTTATACTTCAGAATTTACTAGGGCATATTTATCATCCACATCCATGTTTCCTCAATATGTAATATTATTTCTATCCTCATAAAATTTATTAGATCCAATTTTACCAATTTGAGAATTTTAGTAAAATATATGAAAGGAATCTTTTATTATTTTCGTTATGAGATACTTTTTGACTTTTCTGGCCAAAGTATGAGAAAAATGTTTTTTAACTTATACGGCTTGAATGGATTTTAATGATTTCATAGAAAATTATTTCCATGAATATTCCATTAAAAGTTTTCAATATTATTTTTAATTAAATTCTTTTAGTTTAAAATTGTATGACATGTTAATAACAGGAAAATGTTTTTGAAGTAGAAAGGATATATTCCTCAAGAATGGAGTTCAAGTGTTTTATCAAAATTATTTACCATCTAAGATAATATAGGGCTCTGTTTCTATCCCTATTTTTACATTAATTTTATTATGTTATGATGGAATTATTTTTGTGATGTCCTTTTATGGATTATGTTATGAATGCATGTGGTTTTTAGAATTCCATTTTTATTACATGGGTTATGCGATGATGTATGATTTATGGTTTTGTGGCACACATAGTAATGGTATCATTATGAGATGGGTGGGACCTATATCTCCCTCCATTGAATTGGGTAAGGATTTATATCTCATGAGATAGACATGGCTGGAATGGAAAGTTAATCTGGTTCAGTGAAACAGGACTGGAACATGGAGTGATCTCGGTTCAGAAATGGACTTTGTCCGCTATGATAGTCTTGGCAATGAGTCTTGACTAATATGAAATGTTTTCCAATGATTATGTGTGTATGCCAAAAAGATTCATTTTTTTTGTTAGGATTATTGGGATTACATTTCACTACTATGATTTATCCCATGTTATGATATTATGATCTCTTTTACAGGTTAAGATTTTCAAAATGATATGTTCTTATAAATATGATATGATTGATATTTCTTTTGTTTACCCTTACTGAGCATTTGAGCTCACCCTTTTGTATGTTTTCGTTTCCCCAATTTAGGAATAAGGGTATTAACATGGATATTCCAAAAGGGAATCTAGATATGATGAAATAAATGGGAGATAATGTAGTTGCTTTATGAACCAGTTGTTTATGTTTCCCAGTTTCTAAAGACATTATACCTATACGGTACTATCATGGTAATGTTATATATTGTAATAAGTATGATTTAATTATGAATTAATAACAATTTATGTAATGTATTGGTCGTTATACAGGCCTTTGGGTCAGTAGGGATTTCGGGCCACCTTTAAGGAGTTCAGGCCACGTCAAGGCCTTCGGGCCACCTACAGTTTCCCCATGCAGTCTCTACAAAAAGGAGCTGCTACAGAAGAAGATTCAGAGCTGGTGCACTCACCAGAGTACAGCCAAATGGATTTTTCAGAATTAGGGTGTATGGATATGCCATTGGGACCATCCTATGCTTGAATGGGAATCCTAGCTTGATAGCTTTGCATAGATGGAGAGCTACTATCATGATACAGATGCTGGGGATGGGCAGTTCCTTGTAGATAGTCTGGTTGAATTCTCTAAGACCTTCATGTCATGTAATGTCTATAGCCTACAGACCATGTAATCTCTTAACCTATATTCCTTTTAAGGGTTCCACCTCATCCCTTAAAAGGGGGCTTATAAGAAATCATTAAAAATGAAGGCCTTTGGGCCATTCGGGCAGTAAGATGATGAATAAAGGAAACAAATTAATAAAATAAGGGTAACTAAAATCAGCATCCCCAAATAAAAATAATGTGATCATAATCAAGAACATGATGGATACATGTGATAAATATATAAAATATGGAAATGTATAAAAATACAACATCATGTATTAGATATAAATTACCCACATAGTTGTGAATAAGATAGTATCATGTTCATGAAAACTATATTTTCATAATCATAACATCGTCATTATGAAAAAATATACCATCATGTTCATAAATAATGCACATTATATAATGAGATACCTAACATTAAAAAATCTATTTCACAGTTATGTAATTTAATTCCCACCAGTCACATAAAAATATTTTCATAATCTTTCATTCCATGTAGAAGACATTACAATCATAGGCATAAATTAAACATTTTAAAGAAATGGGGTTCATAATTATTTCACTTACCATTGTAACATAATTAAACATGGGTTCCAAAATTAAAAATTCATGACATATTTTCTATAGTAATCAAAATTCATTGAGTGAGTATGAACCAACTCAATTTTCATCAAAGATGTGTTTAGTAAGAACGAGTTCCTTTGGATAGTATTTTTATTTCTCAAAATATCATTTTGGAAACATATATTTCACTAAATAGAAAATTTAAGAATAATTAAATGATATTTATTGAAAATTATAGGATTAGTCATACCAAAGATAGCATGAATGTGTCATAAATAAAATAAAAATGAGTTTGGGTCAAGAATACCCTTACCTTTAATCGAGTTTTTTTTCACATTTTCACCTCCTAAATAATTAAAATTGATAAATTAAATAATTTATCTATTGAATAATTATTTTTATTTTTACTACTATTTATCAATTATATTCATTTAATTATATTCCATAATTTCCTTGGCTATGGGTCAGTCATTTTGATATCAATATTTACATAAATGTTTCATAATTTTCCATTATTTCTCTGTTATCGTTTAATGTAAATTATACATTGTTATAAATAATTTCAAAAATTATACAATAAATATTACTAAATTTTTCTATGAAATGAATAATATAATATTTCCACCCACTATTATAGTTAAATGTGTTGAAATCAAAATTCCTTTGAAGGAGGTTAATCGACCATTGACAACACAGAGTAGGTATAGCCGAAATGGATGTCTGAAATTTTTATATAGAGTCAATATGATATGTGTAGAAGGATAAAATTAATAATAAAATGTTAAAATAATTCATAATTATCTTAATAATGTTTTCTTTTAATTTTTTATGAAACAATTAATTATAATAATGATAATTAATAAATAAAAAAAGAATTTTTTATTAAAATTGGCATACTCCTCGGTGTACCTTCATGCTGTTAAGAGTTATTTTATTGTAGGAAATCCCTAAGGATTATAAAGGAATTTAGTGTAATAATTCTTTTTAGTATTTTTGGATTTTTAATTTGGGGAAAGGGTGTTTCTTCAATGAGAGGGTGATTAGTTATTAATTGATGTCGAGAGAGGTATTTTTTATCAAATATTGAATAAAATATTATATCATTGGGAAGACATTTAATAGTTAATATATAATATTTGAATCCATATTGAAATATAAAGTAATTGGTTTATGAATAAAAATCCACATTATAATTTGAATTAATTATTTTAACAAAAAGGAAAGTGAAATGAATGAAAAGATGTTATTTTAACATATCACTTTGGACATTAGGTTTTGAAAAGTGTTTTTAGGTTTATATTTTATGATTAATTTATTTTAATGACTCACTAATGAAATTATATACATCATGACCAATAAAAATGACCTATAAATTATATATTAAGTATTAGATAATTATTGATTTAATTTAAGATAACCAGTTACGGGAAAATTATATCTTTACTATTCACATTAAAAATGATTTATTTAAGAAAGCTTCTGAAAAAATAAACATAAAAATTATCAAAATGTTGATTTATGAAATGATATTCATTTAAAATAAATTAATTTATAATATAAGTAATTTTAATATTTAATATAATGTTATTGTTTTTATGAAATACCATAGCATACAGTTTATTAAAAATATTCTTATATTTAATTTTTTTAATTTTATTCATGATATTTTGTTGGGAATTTTTTTTATTTATATAAATTAATCATGAGACATATTATCAAATAAAAAATTATTAATTTTATGTATAATTACCTTTCCAATGATTAGAATACTATTCCCAATAATCATGTTACTATTCTCAGTGGTAACATTGCCTCTTATTTGTGTCACAACATTCATTCAGTTAATATTTAGTACAATTACTCCAAATGATATATATTTTCATTTTCTAAGATGTTGATTTGTTTAATATTTTTCTTTTCCATCTCTATAGTGTTTGATGTGGGGGTAATGAATCTAGAAGATTGGGGTAATACATATTTTCACATTTTTTTCTTTTCTATTTAATTTAACTTATCAAATTGTAATGTGTAGAATATCAATTAGATTACTTGATGATTAATGTAAAAGTATTTATTAATGAATTCTTTTATTGGTTTAATTATTTCTTTAGTATTATAAAATATATTTTAACAAGAATTTTCCATTTATAAACTCTTGTTTGGTACAAATGGAATAAGAAATTGGATATTATTACAATCCCGTGAACTTCTATCAATTGGAAGATAAATATTAACATCAAATAGGAATCACATCTAATTAATGGATTTTTATTTATATTCAAAAGGAATGTTTATCTTAGATTTTTCAGGTGAAACTCGACATCAATTATATGCCTATTCTATGAGTTTTTATTGATTCCATTCTATTATACTTTCTTAGTATCCCTTAAAATGTGAAGTTTTGTTCTAAATTGAACTCATACATGTTGGTAAGCGTATTTTATTGTCATTATATAGAATGTTCATGAATGACTTACAAAAATTGATGACTCTACTCCATGATAATAACTATAGAAACATAGATATGTATTCTCCTGGGTTTCGATGGACATTAATGATAGTTTGAGTATGAATATATAATATAGTCATCAAGTTTACTCAGAAAGTTCAAAGATCCTATAAAAGGATGAATGTGAGGAAAATATAAGTGAACCGAGGAGAATATATTTCAGTACACATGTTATTACAAAACCCTACAATTGAGAAAGGGGTTTTATGTTTAGTGATGTATTAAAGAAGTTATTAAGACGTGTTCTATGGATAAATGACATGGTCATAACATATAAATTATGAAAATAGATGGATTGTGAGAAAAATTATCCATTTCATGATTTGGAGTTTGATTTTTTTTTACATTAATGATAAGGGGGATTTTTCTTTATGGATAAAATATAGATACATTTTTTAAAGATAACATTTTAAAGTTTCTATACCCAAATATGGAGTTGAACATGGTATATTGATGTATCTTAGTGATGAATAATAATTATGGATCCTAAATAAATTACCACATATGCAAAGTTAACAAGGTGATAATTCATTAATTTGACTGGGTAATACCATATTATCCATGATGAGTAAAAATATAGCTAAACTATTTTTGTATTTTCAAATGATAGATATGGAAGTCCTGACGTAAGGGGAGAAATCATATATTTCTCAAATATTTGTTAAATAATAAATATAATTGACTATTAAAGATAATTATAAGGAAGAGGTATATATAGAAAAGATTTTGATAAATGTTAATGAGTTTAAAATTCATTAAAATGGAATGATAAGGTTACGGTACCATGTCTCTGTTTCGTCCGCACCATATTTGAAGAGAATGTTGTTAAAAGATACTTATAGTTATTTGTTCTCAATTAATCATATATATTAAAAAGTTTATAAGTATTTGAATGATTATATATAATGGGATAGAAAGAAGAGATGTATCATTGATTTTGTATCTCGTTACTTGGTATGTCATTATGTTATGTATGATAGAGAAATGTATAAGAAATCTTTATAACCATTACAATTCTAAAATGTAAATTGGATAAAAGCAACATATATGTTTTCATCAGACATCCAAAAATTTATAAATAGAATAATGCTATATTAGTTGTAGACAATTTCTATACAGTGTTGAAAAAAATCATCACTATTACTCTAGTTTTCTCTTTAGATCATCATTCCATGATATAATAAACATGAAATTTTAAAATTTTATATTTGAATACACCATTGAGAGAATGTGAGAAACTGAAAAGGTTAATTTTCGAATAATTTTCCAAATAAAATCAGAAATTTCCAATTTTATATAATAAAATAATAAAATGATTTAATTAATCATCCTATGTAAGTTCCATATAATTGATTTTATGTCATGAATGGATAATTATTTAGGATATCATCGAATTTCTATCTTAATGTGTGATAGGAATGAAAATATTAGTCAAGATTTATTTCCCCATATTTTTTACTTGACCTAATATCTATTATTGTTTTTTGATCAAGTCAATTTGTTAATCATTAATGTCAACTAAAATTGAGTGATTTTACATTATATCATATCCTTCCTTTGAACACTTTATATAAAAACATTCTTCCAATATTGCCTCCATAGAATATTGTTTATTCTTCATTTCATCATCCTCCTTCCATTCCTCCTTTTGGACACCATGAAATTCCTCTAGTTCCAACAACCAGATAAGGTTGTGTATTCTAACATTGTCATTTTCACCATTCTTATCACTAGATTCTTTAACCTCATAACCATTAGGAGTTGTTGTTACCCATTGAATTATATAATCATGAACCAATACTGGATCTGTCCATATGTCTCCATCAGTTATCTTTTGTTTTTCATTGGGTCTAGTAACCATGGGATTAAGAAGGATGGAGTAGTTTTTCTCATACTTTTTTTATTTTGGTTATATGGAATATTTATTGATTTTTTTACTTTATTTCAATTTCTCAATCTATGACCAACAAAAATTATTTTTATATGTTCTTTCTCACAATCTGTTGATGATAAAGAGTCTGATTAATATTCACTATTATGAACATGCCATATTATTTTGTACCCATAAGTCTTAATTTTACATCCTGGAATAATATACTTCATCCATTTATGATCAAAACCCTCCTCCTCCTTATGGCCCTAGTCTGGGATGTAACATATAATCAATAAAAATGATTTCTCAGATTAAGATTCCAATAGGTCCTTCTAGGACTCTGTCTATTCATTGAATTATCCCAAACATAACGTGAATCTATGAGATCTGATTTTATCATCTATGTAAAATGCATCCAAAAAAATCATTATCATATCACACAACCACTTAATTCCCATAACATCAATAATTAATTAGATGTATTAATGTATATGATGATCTTGAATAAAACTAGAAATTCCATGAAACAATGTTTATAAAAATGAATAATTTAATAATGGAACACTAGTAATGACCACTAATTTAGAATATCTCACTATAAATTCTTCTGTGGTGGGTGATTTAGGTTTATATACCCCACCCCTAGTTCCTAGAGAAATCAAATACTTCTCTTTCTAATGATTTCCTACCACTTTTTCTATATATGAGATAACCACATTATAAGATATTATCGTAGGGTAACTAGAAAACAAATATTAAATAGATAATAATTATGAGTAAATTTATCTATTCCATTGTTATTAACGTATATACCGATAGATTAGGAATCGCATTTCCTCAAATAGAGACAAAAAACATTTTACAAGTGGCCCAAATAATATAAATATGGGATAAATTAAAAAAACATTTAAAACTATGGAATGTTGGAATCTGTGTTCCTCATTCAGCTCCATCCACATATAGTCTACATGAGGATACGAAGTAACAACATCGACACATATGTTAGTGGAAATTGTGTGATTCCAATATCATGATCCATAATCAATATAAAAAATCATCCAATTAGGATTCCCAATAATTAAAGGATAAATAGGATTTGTATGGGAAGAGGTATGATCAGAAACCGACCCATATATCCATATTCAGTGTATATAATTATAGTGAAATTAAATTCTCAATCTAAAAATGATGATATTAGATCCCCCAAATGACTTATATCCTTTATACAAAGATGAGTTGTGATTATCACCCATATAAAAACAAAGAAAAAATTAGCAAGGACTAAAAAACTGGATAGTGATTCAATCAATTAGACATCAAACGTCATTGAAGAATATTTCAAAGAATTCGTAGGAAGGAAACCTTTATCTAAAACAAGTTACTAGTAATAGGCCATGGAGGGATGAAGCCTTAATGGATTCTCATTGGGATATGGGAAACGATGGGTCCATGAGGTGAAACGAAGGATTATTATAGATAATTTTGATGTAGGTAATAAATGGTGGAAAGATATGAAAGGAATGTAAAGATACTATTAGTGACTCCCACCCCCTATATGGTGAAGGGAGGGAGGATAGATAGGCCATCAATGATTCTCACAATATGATTCCCAACTCCGCCTTGGGTTCTATCCACAATTGAAGATCTCTCCATATTTATTTTTCATGCATGACCATTAGTGATTTCAAGGATATACATTAATAAAATTGTAATGTTGTATGATGTAGAATATTTTTTTTGTTCTAATTAGGATATATAATTTACCTCGATATTAATTTGATATCTTCAACATGCAATAAATGTGATGATTTGATTCAGAACTACCTATCATCCTCAGATTGATGTTCTTCTGAAGAGAACAATTAAATCCCTAAAAGATAATTTTTTAATATTTTAAATGTATTTGAAAGGTGTTTTTGATCAAAATATTCCTCTAGTTGAGAGTTTTTATAAAAATATAATTTAATCAAGAATTAAGATGGATCATTATGTGGATCTCTATTGAATGAAGAGTATAACTCCAATATATTGGGATAATGATTGCGAGAAAATATTATGGCACATTAGCTAGATGAGGAAATGATATAGAATGATAAATCCGTTCATCAGCAAATAAGGGGAGCATAATGTCATAAAAAATGTTATGTAGACAATATTTAGCATCATTTTGAATATAATGTTGAGGAAAAGGTGAATCTATGAATTTCTTCATAGAAAAATGTAATTATATTTAGAGAAAAGGTAAAAATATTATATCATAATATTAGTCCCTTTCAATTTCATTCTCTTATCATGAAAAATGTTTTTCACATGGTTCTTCAATTAAACCTCTCTCAGGTTTATGTTGTTTTAAATTTAAATTTATGAGGATGTAAATATGTGATCCATAAACTGTAATGAACTTAGAGGCGAAGTCATTGGATCATGATAATTATTATGAGTAGTAACCAATGAATATTTTGGATAATAAAGATAATTTCAATGAAACAAAACCACTCAACATATATATTTTTTAAAAAACAAAATTGAATAAGCTATGTGAGAACCTAAGGCTATGATATGTAAGAATTATCCTAATTTTTCATCAGAGTGAATAATTCTTAGGGAAAATTCATTATAGTCATGGTTATAATGTAAAAAATATACAAATGTTATTTCAAATAAATTTAATTTAATTTCTAGATTGTAATACATGAAACAACTAGTTTAAATAAAATATGATATATTATCCTTATTATTGATAGTCACGATGAAGATATTAATTTTTTTGGAATAGAAATCAAGTAATTTATAAAATTAATTATAATGATTTTTCATCAGAAAAATACATACGTAAATACTTACTTATTTTTTTAAATCATTTCAATACTTTGGAAGTAATTTTTTATATAATAATTATTGGGGTTTCATTTTATGAAAAAATAATAAAATTATGGTTTCAATATTATAAAAAATGTACCTGAAAATTATCACATATTATTGGAACCAAAATTTTAAAATTATTAGCTGGGGATTTTTGAGAGTTTTATGAAAATATCTAATTTTCGATGAATAATATTCTATTTTGATTTTTATTATAATTTATTTTCTACTTAATGATTTTAAAAGATTAATTAAATTTTTAGATGGTTTATTGATAAAATTTAGTTCATTTGAATCAATTTTTTTTAATTTTATATTAAAACATTATATACATATAAAACATTTTACCTTTGAAAATTCACTTTTTCATCGTGTCTTTAGGTTTTATATAAAATTAAATTCCACCAATATTAAAATTTGGAAATATTTATATTTTTTGTTATAGTATATTATTTTATTATCTTGAAAATTAGTATAAAAAAATCAATTGTTGCATTTAATTTTAAAATGAGGATGTTCGCATTATATTATCATGTGTCAAAATTATTTATCAACACACATAGTATCACTATTAAATAAAAATTATTTATTATTTTTAATATTATTTGGCCAAAATTATGAAATGAGAATAATTTTGTTCTTTAAAGATAAAATAACTTCATAAATAAAAATGAAAATTTACCTTTGTGAAAACGAAAATGGTGAAAGTGATTAAAATAAAAGATTATTGAATAAAATGTTTAAAAAATGTGTATTTATTGTTTTCATGGTAATTATGCACCATATAATCCCTCCAATTCTTCTTTATCAAACTATGAGGTATCTTAAATGAGATTGACTTTCCATTATTGATTAATTCTTAGTAATTAAATTTTTTATTCCCTTGACAATCATAAAGGGAACTTCATACCCTAAGTTATTCAAACCACTTAAGTAATTATTATCAACCAAGTACTTAAGAAATCTCTTCTTGATATCCTTAGACACATTTTATGAATAGTTTTATTCACAAACAACCAATCCTAGGCTCCCTAAAATGATATCCAAAGGATGTTTGTTCTAGGCATTGGTAATTGTATTCACAAATAGATTTCATTTTATTTATCCACTTAAGATTATAATTAATTTCATATTATTTCAAGTATAAAAAATTGTATATTAAATATTCTTAAATATTATTTTTTAATAAACTTTTTCCATCTACACTTTCATCAGAAGATATACAAAACCACATATCTTGTATAATATGTACTACTACCCTAGTAATCAATGTAATTTTTTTCCATCACCGCTTCTCGTGAAAGGAAATATTAATTGATTTAAATTATATTTATTATTATAATAAAATAATTATATGTCTACCTAATTTTAATATCATATATTACTTCTAACATTATATATTATGTGAATATGATAATATCGCCCTTGTGTAAGGTGGACTACCACCTTGAAAAACAACATGAATAATTTTTCACATACACATTAAATGGAATGTAATAAGTATTAGTTTAATTTATTTATGTGGTAAATATTATTTTATAGTGGATTTTAATTTATTATATATTAGTTTCCATTGTTTTTTATTAGGCATCAACAAAATGGAAATATTGTTCATACGTATGTTGGACCTATTGTCTCCATGAGTGATGTAATTGATATTAAATATATTTTATTATTTGATGACACTAAATACACATATAATGAATATATATTGTATTTATATAATTTTTAAAAAAATTATTTGATAGATCCATATTGAATGAAAAAGAACAAAAAATATTGTACAAAGGCATACATAAAAAATGATGTAGTTATTATTCAAAACACGATTTTAACAAGGAAGTGTTAATAAATGGGATATAAAAGGAAATAATTAAATAATATAAGGAATTATACATATGTGTATGGTTATATAATATATTTATAATAATATTATATTTTTTATAATAGATATTAAAACATTTACAGAATGATTTCATGACTTATGGTAAATGATTTATTTCTCAATTTTTTATGTGAATCACACCCCTTATACAAATCTTATTTATTTTACCTAATGAGTATACATTTCATGAATTAAATTTATGATTATTTTGTTGATATTTTTTTTATGTAAATTTATATCTTCAATTCTTTATTTTACGGGGATTTGGATTCAATGTATTCCGATGTGGTAAAATGTTTTTGTTACAGTACCATTTCTTATCAAGATTGTTTATGATTAAGTTTATGAAGATAAAATATTATGATATATCTCTCAAGATTCTCATGACCTTTCTTTTACAATTATTAGTCCAATATAATAATTTTTCCCTTCTATATTGTTCACTTTATTAACTCAATATATCAAAAAGAATTTTTTTAAGGAAAAATATTATTTATTTCTCTATTGGATAAAAAAACTTTTTATTCTATTTATATGTTTTATAAAATATATTTTTCGATTTTTTTCAATATTATCCAATTAAGTTTTATCATAATTATTACCCTAGTTTCACTATTAAATTTATTTATCAAAATGAGTTCTTTTTTTCTGAAAAAGGCACTTTTGAATATCTAAAAAATATAATATTTGTTTTTGAATGTATGATATGTACCAAATTTTCATTCATAATGACCAAATAATTATTCTCATATTCCATTAGAATTTTCCATGGTACTTTTTAGTGAAACAAATTCATTAATATTTTCAAAATTTAATATATTTTATAGAATTTAATTTAAATTCAAATGACATTTTTATCAATAATGATTGGATAATATTTTAATGGATTTTCTATTAATTAATGACATTTACCATTAATATTTCTTTTGTTTTACTAGGGATATTATCTAATGGTATCCTTATAATTTATTCTTAGAAAGTTTTCTATTTATTATTATGATTAATAGATGAATATGAAAACCATTCCTTTTGAATAGGTTATGAAATGAGGAATTGATGGTGTGTTTACGAAACACATTTCATTTCCATGAATTTCTACATTGTAATGGTTAAGAATACCATTTTAATTTTCATTTTCTATGAAATGATGATTGTTTTATGGAAACATTGTTAAAATGTATGGTTTATGTTTTAGGTGGGACTTTAATATCCCTATTTTTCATTTGGTAATATCTAATATATCATGGTAATATTATGTGAAATAAGATTATTGGATTGATCCTTCATAGGAAGAAAAAAAATTTCTTAGTAAACTATGGTAAAATATTGATGATAGCTGATTAGTTATGATATAATAAAATAGTTTTTATTACTGAGGTAATAATATTTTGTGCTCTCAATTGTTAACATGGACATATGAAATTATTTTTATAAATGTGATGTTGGAACACTAATATTAAATGATTATCTCATTAATGATTTTTTATGATGATTATTTACTCTATTAGTTTTTTTATTTTTAAAAGATTTTGTTTTATTCCATGAATAATTATAATAATCCATGAAAGATTTGGTATGAACATTCTATGATATATTTATAACTTGATACGCTTATCCATATCTTAGGATTTTTTATGATCATTTATTTTTATTCTCTATGTTATCCCTTCTCGAGCATCTTAGATAAACCTTTCTTATATTTTCATTACCAAGCATATGTTGGTATATCTAAGAAGAGTATTAAATAGGAACATCATTATGGGAGATAATGATGATTGTTCTAGAAGGAACGTGATAGTGAAACTAGTCTCCAAAGACTGTAAATGCTAATATTCCTCCTACATGCATTTCTGAATATATTTAATATTTTTTTGATAATATTTATAATCTATGTATGAAAAACATGTTTCATTTTAACTAACCCCACATAAGTCATTAATCCCAATTACCACTTTCTATGATGATTTATTTTTTCCCATAATTAACGATAAATAAAAATAACTAAAAAACCACACATTTGGTACCACACTATGAATATAAAACATTCATAATGATAGAATTGATTGAGAATCCCTTAATGTAAACCACCAATGATTGGATGATCATATCTCATTTATACCTTTCCTCCCTAATAATAATAAAACAAAATTGGCCTCTGATAATATTTTCTATGAACTAAACCAAGATACCCCTATATGGTTACTCATATGGGATTTTGTAAATCTTCAATAAATGATCATATTCTGTATGTTCTTAATAGTAATACTTGATAACAAACTATAATGAATTGGAAATAATATTATTAAACAAACTATAAAAATATGGAACTCACATGTGGATTTCAATATTGACAGCACCATACATTTAACAATCGCATGTATTGAATAAATAGTTTTGAAAAAAAAAAAATAGGCCATTATAAACAAGAAGAAATCATAATCAATGTGAACACAAAAAATATATAACTAATTATATTTATAAATTAAAACCCATAAGATATCTATACAGAAAGTTATTTTTCCATGGAAATATAAAAATAGAGATAATTAAAACTATAAAATAAAATAATGATTATAATTAAGCATCTATTTCCTCTATAAAAATACGGATTCTATTTGAATAATCCACAAACAAGAAAATTTTGATACAAAATACTATAAACTGATAATACATTATAAAACCTAAAATGTCAAATAGGAAAAAGTGAAATAAAAAATATCATCCACACACACCATGTATAATCACTGAATGTAAAACATTTTCATTATTATTTGGAAATAATTATATCAAAATAAAAGTACAATTTTATTTAAAAACCATGGTGATGAAATATTTTAATTCATATTATATAAGTTAAAAAATATAACCTTTTTAAAAAAAAAAATCATTTTTCAATTGATTTTAAGAAGGAAATTAAATTACGAGAGTCAAACCAAGTTAATTGGTGGAGAAAACTATTGATGATCAAGAAACCGTATGAGGATGTGTTTGTCTCTCGCTCCCTGAATCACATCCCCAATATGGAAAATCAATAAAATAATGTTTTAATTTATGTATTTATTCTATCTAATATTTGGATTGAAAGGGATAGGTATGATTATTTTGATAGTAAAATTCTCATCTAGAAGCCAAACTCTACTATCAAGATTAGTACTTTGGAGTAGTATAGGTACACATGTGAAAAAATTTCATATACACATAATTACATTTGATCATAAGGAAACCCCTTCACTACTATGTCAATTAAACTATTACTCGGGGAAAATGAGAAGGATGCTGCTGATACAGAATCTACTAAAAATGTATTGTCGATCAATTATGATTAATAAATCTTATTGAAATATATGTAATGTATCAATAATATATATGTTGTATTTAATTTGAAAATCATTTTCTTATATTACATCCGGTATAATAATTTTATTCTGATGTATTTGAATTTTTTTAGGTCATGGTGAAATGAATTATTGAAGCCATATGTAGTGATAAGTTTCAGTGGATACTGATCATATCAGTTATTACTATCATTGAATACATTTAGAGATCACAAAATTGTCATCCATTTGAGAACCAATTACCCTCCATCCGTGCAAGAATCAATTCCATTCATGTGGTTGTTATTTATACATCCAAACATCAAATAATTCATATAAATAATGATTATGTAGATTTTATTTTCACGAAAATATATGGTGTTCTGGCAAGGACATATAATCCACTAGTATTTAAGGACATTAGGTGGATTCCTATGGTTCCCTATTCCCAAAAAGTAATTGTGGATGAGGTGGAATCAGTTATACATAGACATTTGTGTTGTGGTGGTGTTTTCTATACCCATAAAGGATTAATAAAATATATATTATATCACTTAATTTTAAATATATTTGTTATTAAAAACATATTATGGGAAATGATCATGTTTATTAAATATGTTTTCCCCCATGTCTATATATATCTTTGGATTGAGTCTGATTCAACCATTGTAGTAGATATATTTATGTTCCGATCCATGAAAGACCATAGGGTATTGCTTCAAAAAAGCATAAAATAACTTAAAATCATCATTTTCATCAACCAATATATCACTCATTCATATAGTTAATTTAACCATGTTGAGGACATTTCAAAGAGATCTATTTCGGATTCTAGCTCTAGATGATCCTTTGTGGTTCTAGATTTATGCTCGCATGTTGTTATAGATGATAAATGTGGATACCGATATCCTCCACTAAAACTTTTATCCATATGATGAGTTTTATTAGTATAGTTTAATATAATTTGGTAGTAGTGGGTTCACACAGATCCTGAACCAAATGTATTATAATATATATTTTTGAAACATAAAAACATTAACACAATAGAAAAATAGTAACTATAACCAAATAATAAGATTGGAAAAGAATAAAATTACATAAAATGAATAAATGAGTAAAATAATAGTATTATATATAGAATAAAGAGTAAATAAATGAAATAAATTACATTAAAATAAATATTAATAAATTAAGTGACTCAAATGTAAATTACATTATGTGAGTGTCCATGGAGAATGTAATGTCATGAAAAAGAGATCCCTATAAAATCCAGGGATTGATCATCATAATAAACTAAACACACACACTATATAAAAGGGTAGTCTCATCTCATATCCAAGTTGGTTCACTATATAATATGTCTTGGTAAAATATCATAATAATGTTACATAATTGCTGGGGTAGAGTCAAAATGATGGTATTTGACACAATTCCTAATAGTATAATTATATTATTTGTTCTATAGGTTGATGGTTACCCATTATTAAATAAATATATGTGAGAATATAAGACATAAAATTAATCAATATATATTAAAATATATATATATATATATATATAAACCCCACTCCCCTAATCTCAATGTGACCCTTGCCTAATATTCCCCATTTTATCAACATAACAAAATCATTAAAACCACCAGTCTTAAAAAATTAAAAATCACCCGATAAATCTAAATAAAATATAAAAGTTATCAAATTTAATATTGATACATTTTGAGAATTTGAATCAATAAATACATTCATAAAGAAGAATGTGGTGTGATAAATTGAGTGTAAGACATTTAATCAAATGAATTACAATTTATTTCAGTGATAAAAAAAGTATACACAATGAATATAAACAACAATATAGATGAAATCTCATATAACATTATAAAATCAAATAAAAAGTAAAAAATAAAAATCTTCCACAAATAAACAATTCATAGTAATAATGAAAATCAAGTAGAATCATTATGTTACTAAATGAAAAAAAAAATTCAATATCACTAGATTTCTTAAAAACCCTTTCAAAACCTATTTTTATAAATAATATATAGTTAAGTTATTTTCTAAAACACTTTCTATTTCTTACAAATCATTTTTGACCATTATATACGTAAATAAAAATTAAAATATAAATTTTCATGACTTGAAACCCATGAATGAGATGAATAAATTCTATTTTTATTTGAAACTAAAATCATTATATGTTATTAATTTTGTTAAGGAATGGTTTTAGAAAGTCGAATCGGTTGATGATCTAAAAAAATTATGAATGGAGTTACTTACCTCGATCTTACTAAACCTGTAAATCATGTTTAATTCTACCACAATAAAGGTATAAAAATCATAGACTAAATAATTAGTAAAAAAATCACTGAAAACTTTAACATGAAATTCAAATTTATTCAAATATTGAAAAAATTGATTCCTATAAAAACCAAATTAGGTATTAACCTTTCTTTATCCAGAATAATGCAGCTTTATTGATGGTTCTGTGATTTTATAAATATATATTGAGATTTTACTGAAATAAAATTAATAGATTCAGATATATATATGGGATATTAAAGAGATATTGATAGAGGCTATATGGATGAAATGGATGTGCATATTTTCAATAATGGGCCTCCCCCAAATTACATTTCATTCCTTTTATCTTTATCTCTAGGTAGTCTCTAATTTTTCTATTTAATTTTTTTCCTTATATACACTTTTTGTAGAGTATGACCTCCCACTATATATTTTTTATCACCTCTTCCTATAAAAATACCACACCCCCTCCAGAATCGTCTTCATTATTTTTTATACTATTTCTTAATCAATTATAATTAGTATTTTTACAAATTTAATATTCAATATATATGATTACTACAATAAAATGATTCTAAAAATAAATAACCAAATATAAAAAAATTCAAACAATATTTATATTAGAATTAATTTTAATTTTTTTTATATTTTTTCAATACTCATAGTAATATCAACAGAGCTCATATTATCTTCCCATTAAAATATTAAAAAATAATTTTATAAATTTATCAACTCAAATATGTTCATTACATTTTAACACAAAAATTTATTTCAATTTTAATGAAACTCATAGTCAATAAAATTTAAATTATAAACCATGGTATGTTACACATTCTATGATGGCTATTGTAAATTATCTTCCAAATACATAAAGGAAATTCTATATTTCCCTTCTCATAAAATGATCACCAGACACCATGATTATTTCTTAATGGAAGTTTATTTTTCCATCTGTTAAGGTATCCGTATTATCATATGTGTAAGTGATCTCATATTTTGAACATCATTTAATTTTATTGCTATTGTACATTTCTATATAAACCTTTATTGTGCAAACAAAATACATTTTTATGCAATCATACCATGCAAAGGATTTTTTTTATTTTTTTATGTAACAAAAAATATTCATGCCATGTTAATAAATATATTCCTTATATACAACCTCATAGTTTATCTTGATATTATAAAAAAATTATATATAAATTCTATATCCCTTTGAGATGAATTTCCATTAATTTTAGTAAGGATACTCTATGTTATTAGTTGATCCTACAATTTTGTATTAGTTCAAACCATTCATTTAGGTTTGATTATTTTTCTTCAATAAACAACCCGAATATAAAAATTATCTTCTAGAGAAATATAATTCCATAATTGAATTAACTCTTTTATCTTCATCAGTAGTCACCAGAAATATAATAGGTACTGTCTATCATCCATTATCCTCTCCATGAAGTATATGTGGTCTTGAATCTCTCTTTCTTGATCTCATAATCTATAATTGGAAAACAATTAAGCCTCAACCTTATTCCTCTCATGAAAAACTAATATCCAATATTTATTAAAACTATGCATAAAAACAACTACATAAAATAGTATATGTCCTCATGGAATAAATTCATTATTTTTATTGTTGGGATTAGTGAATACTCTCATAATTATATGAAAGAATTTTTAATTCAAATAAAAAGTTCCAATTTGATATTTTAAACACCTTGTGACTTTAAATTGTGAAATATATGAAACCATTATTTTAATTTTAATTAATTTATCACTCATTAACCTAAATTCTTATTCCAATAACATCACTCTATAACATAAGTATAACTCCTAAAATTTAATATAGTATTTTTTTCTTGTGATCTTCACAAATGATAAAGTCATGTTCCCCTAAATTTTATAAAAGACTAAACATAATGTGATGCCTCCACTATTGTGGCATGGTTCTATCCTAGGTAAAATTATATCTAGTAATTCTTTCACTATTATTACATCCCCTTTTAGACTTTAATTTTTAAAAAATCATATACATAACTGTTTGTACTCCATTTCATGATACTTTTTCAATTTTAAAATTTTCATAGATATTTTATATTCACGATGCTTTATCAACAATTCCCATTTTTGGATTCCCAATGAAGTAAATGAATTCATCCAATTAATTAAATTTACATACGTGTAGTGGCATAAATATACATATATTTAAAAGATCATATAGTCTTGAACAAGGTGTATGCCTCCTTATGACCTTGTTTTACCATTTTTAGGTCAATAATAATCTGTTGTATATATAAAAGAATTAAAATTTTGTAACATGTATTATCAAATTTGATACTATTATATGGTTTCAAATAAGTTTCCTCAAAATTGAAATTATGATTCTGTGTGTTTTAATTTATAAAATATAAAAATATAGAATATATTTTCCATACATGATTCACCCATATAGATCAATTTTTTCATAATTAATGATGATGAAATATTTTATATATCACCCATATCCTTTTGAAAATTATATTTTTGTATGAAATTTTACAAATCCTTGTATTTAGAAAAGCTTATAAATATTTCTAACATTTCATTCATATCCAAGGAGATTTTTTTGACTATTTAATTTTATAATTTTTATTATATATTACTCATTCATGGAAGGATTTTTTAAATTATACAACCTGTATATCCATTCATGGAAGGACCAAAATCACTATGACATGCTTAATAATTAAATATTCATAGATCCTCGACCAGAAAGTCATTAATTCAAATCAATCCAATGTTCATAATCCTCAATCCAAAACTATATATTTGTCTTACAGTTATATAAAGGTGCCTTCATCAATAGATTTGATTCATATATAAGAATAAATATCTCCTCCTTCAATACTATTACATGTTATTTAATATTCAACATCAATATATTTTTATCCTCAGGTAAAACATATATACTCTTGATCGATACATGAATATATAATGAACACCAGATATATGTATGATAAAATATTATTAATTAAGAATTCAATGATCTTATGGTGATAATTTAAAATGATAATAAATAAAATTATTTGCATCAAGATATTGTGAAACACTTTTGAATCCATGAAGGTGATTATTAGTGATCTAGAGAGTGTGTTGTTTTTACATTCATAACTTCTTTAGTAATTATATGGGATCATTTAAATAGTGACAAATTCAATACGTATGGTTTTACGTGTGTATACATATATAAGAGAAATATTGTTCAGTGATGAAATTTATTCAAATGGAGATACAAGAATCATTCTTAAATTCATTGACTTAAAAATGAAGTGCATGTTCTAAAAATTTAAATGGTCACATAAAGTCTAAAGGAATGATATTTTGGGGGAAGAGATGCTTAGTGGGATATGGTTACATGTGTTGGTATTATGGGAAGAATGGTCACCAGGAGAAGGATTATAGTTATCGTTGTGGGAATTATGTAATATATACTTATTTTAAGAGGATTAATGTATACTATTTAAAATTATACTTGTGTTCTATTATTTAATGTGATGATTTCAGTTTATCATTTTCTTATATACACTTGATGTTTATTTCTCTCAATATCTGAGAGGGGAAGTATGAAGAATTATATTTATAGAATACGTTATGAGGTTAATCATTTAGGTGATCAGTCACAAGATAATGTGGGAATGTGTGTAACCTCTATATGAATATATACGAAAATTATATTGGTGTTAAAAAACATGTGTTGCCTCATATGGTTATAGAATAAATTAATTTCAATTTGTTTGAAAAATTACAAGTGTTTCATTAATACATTCACATATGGTGTATGAAAAATATATCAAGGTTCTATTGTAACGGATAAATGAGTAAAGGGAAAAACATTATAAATCATAGGCTCATGAAATTTAATAAGTCAAACAAGATAATTATCATCAACAATGTTAAGGAATGACAATAAACCTCACTTGTGTTAATCTAGGATGAATATCATTACTGCTAATGGTAAGATGAAAATTGAAAGAATGGTGTATATTTTTTTGAATTTTAAAAGTTCTTGAATGTGTCATTATAAATCATGTGAAGCATTAAATTATAAAATGATATAGTTATTGAAAAATATGTATGGGGATACAATTTTTTCATTCCAACAGATGGTCATTGTTTTATATTTCATCCATCAGTGATGACATATACAATTTTTTTGTTATATGTATTCAGAAATGTATCAGGTATATTGAACCATTAATTGATGGAGATACATTGTGGGACTGGATAATTTTTACATTCCAAAGTGTGTGTGTTATTATAATGGTGTGTATTAGGGAATCAGTTTGTTAAAGGGAATCTACAAGTGAAATATAATATGGTTTGTGCATATTAGATAAGGTATTATGGAACATTACTATTTCACATAGAGGGGGAACATAAATTTTTTTTAAAGGATATGAACTATAATAATTCACGTGGGACAAAACATGGTTATTTTTGTAGATGCGGTGAATTATGTGGAATAAATTATCAATATTAGTCTCTCTAATCTGTTAGGGTGGGAGAGTCAATATTGTTTTTGATTAAGAAGGATAGATTATTTCATAAATATAACATTACATTTTGTACCCTTAAACATCAAAATTGAATTAATGGATATGTAAACGATAGAGGTTATGTCTGAATGTTTCACTTTTTATTGTATGGTGATGAAAAGTTTTGTTTTTTTTCATATGATAATTAATAATAGATGGATTTAAAATTTTAAAATTCAATAATTAATAAAGGGATCCTGTCTGTGGAACCAAACTCAGATAATTATTTTTATGAGAGAAAAATATAATAATTTTTTAATTTTTAAAAGATTGTATATCTAAAAATCAAGAATATTTCAGAAAATTTGAAAATGAATTTTGTTAAAAAAACCTAATAATGAATTGAATATTCTTGAAATAGGTCATGTTATAAATTCATAATGATGGATTAATGTTCTATATAGATTTATGAAAAAGGATTCTGAGGGTAGAGTCTTTTATAAAAGAACCTTGTTTAAAAAATCATTGAATATTGTGATACTTAAAGAAGATATACCATAGAGGCAGTTTTCAATATCTTTTAGGGGAAGTTAGCCAATGAAACTGTATGAATGTATCTTCTACTAATTACTTTTCATAGATGATTAAGAGAATCTAAATTTCAATATGAGGTAACCCATTGTGATTTACCTTTGATTTTAAGAATCAATTCCTTTCATTTATCCTCATTATTGAAAAAAAGTGTCTTTTTTGGAATAATATTCATTAGAATTAATAGGTGTATCAGTTAAAAAAAGAAGTTAAAGATAGAAGGAGGTACTTGGTATGATATATTATAAAAGGGTTTCAATAAATTAATGATTTGGTTTTCAATGAGATTGTCTCAATATTAGTTAATCATATGAATTTATAGTTTTTAATTCTTATTGTTTCTATAATGGGTTTCTATCTAGCTTAGATTCATGTATATCCAAAATTATATGATTTTGACTTAGTTGATGATATATACATAGATTAATTTACTTGTTTCTTAGAGAAACAAAAAAAAATATGTGCTGGTTAATGTAGAACCTTTAGTGTATGGATTAGGAACCATGGTAATGGGATCATAAATTTGAAATAATTATGATAGATTTAATATTCATATTGATAAACTAATATAATTTACATTATAAAGTGTTTTATGATTGGAGTTCCATCATCTTGATTCAACCTATCTATGATATATATATACCTAATCCATTAAATGAATTGATTGATAAGAGTAAAATTTAATTATATAAAGGATTCGATATTAATAATCTTGTAATGTATAAAAAATATTTGTGATGAGGATCATATGGGACTTATCTTCTGGTAAATTATAAAATAATTATTATATTGCATCACATAATGCATAGAGAACTTGAGTATGAGTGGGAGGAAACATATAACGACTCCTTCGGGAAGATAAATATATCTTATCAAGTATAAGGATCCATGAATGAATTTTTTGGAGGGGTATATAGAAAATATTATCTATGGATCAATAATTAGTATCATAATTTATTTCTTGATGTTTAATTTAACAGATAATGATCATGAAAATTATGTTGTTAAGAAATTGTTTGATGAATATTTAAAGGGATAACTATGAGGTCACGACTAATATCATATGATTAAAAATTATTTTTATTCATGCAAATATTCATCAAAACAAATAAATTATTGATGGTTTCTTATGAATATATCATTTTCTAGTATTTAGAAACTCAAAAGAGAACCACCACAAAAGTTTTTACATTTAAAGGAATGGTATTGAGGTGGATTTTGATAATGTTTCGACTGAGGGAACAAACGTGGTGCTACGCGACGGTTGATTAGAGAAGGTTGGGTTCTACTTAATCACTCATATCAGGTGCACCGTTTTCATTTCAAAACACACAACGGTTCCATATCCAACAATACGTGGACTTGCTTTTCAAAGGCAGGCGTTCGCTGGGTGATTTGGCCAGCAGCACTTAAGAACTCACATTGGTTGAGAGGATTGGAAGTAGGGCTTATCTCACCCTTTTGGGGGGGAATTATTGCATATTCCGGGACTCTATTATAGATTTAAGACATATTCATATGTTTGAGAATATTTGGTTTATAACCAAGAATAATATCCACAGATTACTCCTAGTTGCCAAATGGTCAGCTAAACGCAGGGATTCAGAATCATTTAGGCCCGACGTTTACCATCCCTCATTGGATTAATGACTCTGAAGAGTTTGGACTCATTGAGACGGAACTGGTTTGAAGCCTCATAACTAGGTTCTCTGGAGTTTATTTTCATCTAGGGGGGACATATAATGACTTGAGAATTTGGATCAAACTTGTGATACAGACTTCTTATGTATCCTCATGAGAGGAATCAGAATCCACATAGTTCAGTGCAACTTTATAGGACACATCAACTTTTAAGGTCTTGCGACAGGGACCCAAACGTACAGTTTAACTTCTTGCGGAAAGGACAACTAGGCGAGAGATGCACGGTCAATGTTGGTGCAGGACTTACACCGAAGCGGCTCGAAAGACCCAAGGAAAGTGATTTCCTGGTCCTAGATACTCTCCTGCTAGGGTCATGAGGACAGGGTCTGAATGTGAAAAATGTGTATCAGACTTAGATATCAGGCTTGCACCTCGGGGAGGTTTCCTACGTATCCCTATTTGTCGGGGATCAATTTCCACATAGTTCTGGGATATTAGGTCTTACACGTGAGAGTTTTTTATTGTTGGGATTAAACCTAGGGGATGTGTCCCACATACCCTGCTTAGGAAATAGGGATCAAAACCCACGTAGTTCGTTTTGAGGTCCGTCGTTTTGTGGACACCATGACCAACACATATCTCTACTCCCACATGATTCATGCTCGGTGTGAGAAACAAGAGAATACAACAGGCTTGGAAAGCCTCGCACATTCTTCCGACCGATAGAAGGGGAGGAAGACGACGAGCAGGGGAAAATGATGGGACCGCTTTACTCTCCTTCCCCTGGATATTGAAGGAAGCAGTGAACCTTTTGTGATGAGAGGGGAAGGGACATTGGCTTCTAGCGAGGATGGTGTGGTGCTTACTCCAGGAGGGATGTCCAGCCACTCCCAAGAGATGGGAGAAGTGCCCACCGCTGGCGCTCATTGAAAGGAAATGTGAGCAGGGTCCCTCAATCCAGGAAAGTGGAGAGGCACAATGGGGACTCACGAGCTCGGACCCTGCACTACCATGGGAAAGTGAACCCAGGAATGCCTCGGGAATCCTCTCAAGAGATGGGGAAACCACATTGTCCTCCCCTACCATGGTTATGTGAACTCAATGTCGTGTGCTGATTTGCCTGAAGATTTCATCATACGGGTCCAGTGACTTCGAAAAAGCCCTTGGCTCGGGGCCGGTGAATAGTCTATTGAAGGGATTGTGGAGAATCAGGCCAGATTGGAGGGTTTTAGCTAACTCTGGGAATAGGAAAACCGAAGGAGTTTGTAGGCCGCACGGGTGTGTGAGGAGTGGCGCCCATCATGTAGGGGGTTCTACACAGCTGGATATGCCGTCTACGTACCAGGGTGGTACACATACTGATAGGTATCCTACGTACCAGGGCGGTATGTGGCTTTGGGTTCAGCCTGCGTACCAGGTTGGTACGTGGTGGAGTCCGCGTGAGTACTGGAGACTAGGGGCAACGCCAGTCGTGGGTTCTCTGGTCATGGCTTCGCCCACGTAGGAGGGTGCTACGCAGTGCATTAGATCGAAAAGGGGTATAAACTCCCTGGTCCGCAGGGAGTACATTAGTGGAGGGACCATGGCTCATAGTTTTTATTTTTAAGTTTGCAGTTCACTAATTTGTTATGCATTTTTTAGTTCTTGGTAAATTCGTTTCCAGTTTTATACTTTTTATGGTTCGCGAATAGGAACTTCGATGTTTGAAAAACCATAATATTTTTCCTCTTGGATCTTTCTTTCGGAAGTCGATGAAGTTCAATCAATCGGTCCCCCGATCATTGAACCCTTCCACCTGAATCTGATCTATCTTGTTCTTCTCCCCCTCGATGTCCTCTTATAGAGGGGAGAAAAGATGTATTTGTGGTCATGAAACTCCTTTTTCAGAGTCCCATGACTAAAAACACGGTTTATGGATGACATGGTCAATCTGCAACTCGCAGGGGGGCATTAAATGCACCTCATCCGCTAACCAAATCGGTTTGGGGTGTGCTTTGCGGTCGTGCAGGGCTCCGCCTCTATTCTGTGAATGATAGCATGTGTGGTCTAGGCCAGCTGGAAAGTTTCATGGCTTGGGAGGTTCGCGACGGGGGACCGGCCTGGTGCCTGTCATTCTTCGGGCCCGCGAAGGGATTCTCGCCTCTGTTTCATAAACGATGTTGGTCCGCAGAGGGGGCGGCTTGCTGGACCGGCCGCGTACCATCAATTTTTGATCGGTACGTGGACTGGTTGGTCCTTTGACAATCATGAGTATTCTTTATGTTTTTTTTTCTGATCCATGAAAGAAAATTGGGTAGTATCCTTTTTCAAATTATGTGGAATTCCATTCTCCTTTGTGGATTTTTTAGGACCCTAAAAATGCCCCCATCAGAATGGGGTATGATCGGAACGAAAAGAATTTTATTTCTATGTAGTGTGGTCCTGAAACATGGATAGTTTGTGGTAGGGGAGTGGAACCGTTTGGGGACCATTCTTATAAATAAGTTGGGCCCTAACCTTGTCTTTTACTGGATTTTTCTTGAAAACGGAGCTCTTTTTTTGTCTCTGCGCGCCTGCTCCTTCGCAAAAAGCCTTGTCTGCGAGCCAGCTTCTGTTTCCATGAACCGTTTCTCATTCGAACTTGTATTCACCCACAGAACAATCTCCCAGCAATGAACTAAAACTTTTAATCAATTAAAAAGTAAGTCTCGATGGGCCACATTGGAATTCGCTACGCGGTTTTGGATGATCCACAAACCAGAACTCTTCAAAGCTTTGAAAATGTTTTAAGCTTTCCAAATTTAATCATTTAAATTCATAATTGAGATTCTGTGTGGTATCCTGGTTTGCGGCTTTCTGTCCAACACTCCGCGGGCTAGAGTATTGCGGACTTCTTCCATGTAGGGTTGGTCCATGGGATGCAACTATCGTGAACCACCTTTTGAGGCCAGCCTATGGATTTTGTCATGAAGGCTTTTTGAGAGAGTCCTTTGTAAAATACTTGGTATTTTTGTCCAGATTTTTTTATTACAGTCTAACTATTTGTATGGTTTCCCGGATGCGGGGAGAAAATATGGTTCCACCTCGACCTGCGATTAGGCATGTTGTTGAACCTCTTCCGATTTGTGATCAACGATAAAGGATGTGGCCAGCTCTATTCAGGATGGATCCTACCACACTCTACTCTACCCCCTCCTTGCAAGATTTCTCTCTGAGTAATAGTGGGAGTAACCCTTTTCCAGAAGCCTTCCTACCTATGGTTTCAGTTTATTGTCCAATACACTGATTCCAGTGCCATCTCACGACAATAATCCCACAGCATTGATATTTACCAGTACTATCCCTGGAGTTGTGATAACTGCTAGAGGGAGGCCTACCACAAGGGATACAGTTGTAGGGTCTGTGCTGAATCACCTACCTATGTCCCTGACCGGAAAACAATGTCAGAAGGATGGGGAAATTCACTGTTATGGATGCATTTCCCACAATGATATAGTAAACCACCAATGTGGCTGGTCTTCAAACCAGGACTTCTGGCCTGGAGGGGCATGTAAGTCGATGGATTGGGGGTGCCCCTTCTGGGTTCACCAAATTTGTGGGGATTTTGATGCAGAATTGCACGTCGTGGGTCTATATGAAGCTACATGGGTGTCCCAGACCTATACCCATCAGCCCCACGCCCTTGCCAAGCATCTTATGAGCCGTTGGACTCCAGATACCAACACATTCCATCTGGTGCATGTGGAGGGGGAATCAGTCCTTGGGATGTCTTCCAGAGTTCAGGAGTCCCAATTGTAGGAGGGATGTATGATGAATTCTTAACTCCCCCTTCTGTGTGGGATAAGAAAGTGAGGACTCCTACCTTGGTGAAACAGCTCATTGATCAGGCCCGGGAGTATTCAAAGGATATATCTCCGAAATAGCTTGTCCCATATCATGAATGGATCACTGTTTTTTCCAGAGATAGAAAGTCCATGGATCTTCCTTGCAGGCCCATGACCTGTCCTTCAATGGAATCTCGAAGGTAGAGGGGCAGCTATTGGCTGATCCTGGAGGAAGGAAATTTCAACATCTGGGGCTAGGAACTTGTGCCAGACATTGATCGGTTATTCCATCTAGCATCATTTCTGGCCATGTTCTTGAGTGGCTTGCTATTGCCCGTATGCAAGACTGGAAGCGTGCAGGTCTCTACTATTATTATGGCATCAAAAATAGCCCCCCTGGCAATGTCATCAACTTGGTCGTCCTAGTACTGGCTATAATTTATTGGTTTCATGGCATTATTTCCAAGGGGATTCGGCCAAACCGGGAAGCCGACCCTTTTCAAATCCTATGGGGATAGTTGGGACCACTTATTATGAATTTCTATACTTTCATCAATCCTTTCTAGATTCTGGGTACCGTATTCTAGCTGTATTTGCAATTGACTAGCAGGGTTATGCCTGAGGAGTGGGTGGCCCAAGAGAAGGATGGAAAACGGACAGATCAAACTATTCATTTACTATCGAGCCAGATCTCGAGCTATGATAATTTCAATTTCTGACCATATCCCTCCCAGATCGGCATAATCATGAATGCCATATCATAGGAATTTAGCAAGCTGTTCTACCTCTATTCCCTCCGAGAGGGTATTCTTGTGGCTCGTATCGACGTGTAATTGATCTGTTAGAGGTATGTGCCTTTCCGATTCGGATGTCAATTCGGTTGCGTCCTTGCATTATGTCCTCTTGCTCTCAATGGTTCCCACAAGAACTGACATCTGATGGTGTCTAGACAGATGTTCACCCATGAGGACACTGACTGTGATGTTATGACCCCCGTGCTTGCAGACTCCATGACTTTTGTATCCAAAAGCTATGTCGACTCCTACGTGCAATCATACCCGAATGGTCATTTAGGGATGTGGGTGCCCACTATCTCGAGTCCTATTCCATTGAAGATCAAGAGGAAGCGGAAGGGAGACAGTGCTCTAACCAGGTTGGGAAAGGTTCTCCATATCCCTTCCCATCCAGTACTTTCGGGAAGGTTTTAATTGACAGATGTGTCTCCTCACATGCCCTCGAAGCTTCCCAGAGAGAGTTTTCCATTCCTGCTAATGTTGCATTCCCGATGGCTTGGGGATAATGGGTAGAATTTAAAGGCTAGTCATCCTTTCGTAGCTAGTACCCCTGTTCTTTGTGGAAGCATATCCTAGAATCAGAAGTGGTGTTCGATAGGTTGGGTTACATATCTTCTTCTACTGACATCCTTTAAGATGTGGACCCGAAGAGGGTGATTCGGTATCTTTGGGAACTCAAGGCCTACGTTCATGCATGCCAGAGTTATGTGGTGTTAACTCACCGAGTCCAGGCCCTACTATGATTGGTGACTGGTGAGAAGATTGAATAGAGAGATCACTCTTCTGGGGGTGATGATTCCACTAGTTCCACTACTGTGGCTGAGGAAGGGAATTTCTATCCCCCTACTCGTGTGGTCCCACCCACAGGTAGATTCTGAGGGTTGTAGGGTGGTAGCGAGACCTAGAAAACCACCACTGGTATTGGCACCTACACCATCCCATGTCGCTGCCTGACCCTCTCAGGTCAATCCCCCCTGGCTAGCTATTCCTATTACGACCTCATTTCCAGACGTGTGGAGGGTTTGGGATGACCTGAGGGTCAGTGGGTCAGATGAAGAGGTTGGAGCTTTACTCAAAATGAGCTCTCTCGAGATTCCGGGTATTGGGACCATATTTTCACCTCCTCACTTGCTGTGGGAAGAGGATCTTGACAAAATAATTTCCTCTTTGACAAAAATGGATGCATATGTGAATTCACTCATTAACTGGCTTTACGGGTCTAATTGGGGGTCCATGATGATAAAGCACCCTGAATCTTCAGATCCCGAGGAAGAGGTTTCCCTGCTCATCCATCCCAACCTTCTTTCTTCTTTACTGTGAAGGTTATAAAGTTTTTTTTCTTCATGTAGGGTGCCGAGGAAACCGAGGGGAAATTCCTTCACTAGAGTATACTTCTCGGGTTACCGCAACAGGCGAACACGCGCCTTCGATTACAGGGGTCATCGAGGAGGGTTCTCTTGGTGCAGTTGAGGACATGAAAGCAACCATCGCAGATCTGACTAGGGTTTTTCCTCTTCCAGCTCCTCCTAGCATTCCAAGTGGAGAATTGTCCCTTAGGAAGATCAAGAGATGTCAGTAGCCATCCCAATTATCAGAATTTCTCAGATAGGGAACGATGGGTAGTCATGATTCCGGTTTCCTCGATTACCATCTCATATGTTCTGACTCTGCCAGTTATTAATTGTTTTGGTGCTATGGTGTTGGCCCAATCGGTGAAATATCCATGGAGGCTCAAGTGTACATACCATCTTCCCCTTTATTATCTATGGGACCACTTACGGCCCTACCTAAGCGTGATGAGATAGCGGGCCCTGCTGAAGGGGATAGTGGTATGGATGCTTTCCTTCTGTCTTCAACGACTGGAGATCTGTTAGAGGAGGAGTAGCTAGAAGATGATACTCCAATTGATCACAAAAATTCTATAGTTGTGGGGGAGGATGGGGTGCCTGTGATTAATGAGGAGGCCCCTGATCCGACAAGGTCAGATGCCTTGGACTTGATGGATCCCATGGAAATTGATGGAGAACCTGTTATCATGCCTGTTGTTGAGAACCCAGAGTGGGCCATCGTTCTGTTCACCGGGGGAGTAACTTCCCCGAGCTTGATCTCCATATATTACCGAATGGAGACAAATTTGGTAGTTGTTGGCATTGGGCATGGCCTTAGGTAGTGGGCACCTATGGGGATTTCCAAGACACCATTGTCCATTGATGATGTAGTTTCTTCCTCGAGAGGCAGCGACGACGTAGAGCATGAGGGCACCGATGCCTTGATTATCTGAGGTAATATTCTCAATATCATTCCACTGAATCCCTACACTTGCCTTTTCTAATTAGGTATACTTATCTGCCTTATCAAATTTCGGGATTTTGGACAATAGCCTTTGGTGCTGGAGATTGTGCCATCAGATCCAATCATCCCCGTGACCACAACTACCAGGGGAGAAGTTAATGCGGCGTCAGAGCATGCGGTTGAAGCTGTATCGTTCCCCTCCTTGGTGAAGTCTATCCCAAAGTATGTATCTTCATCTGGGAGTGACTCCAATCCTGATCAACTGGTCCATTCCAGTCTTCATCCTGGTCGCCAAAGGGCATGGGAGAAAATCTGGAAGCTAATTTCTCTAACGCCCTAGGCCGAGATGCCGACTAAATTGCCAAAGTCGTGCAATCAATTTACACTGATGGGATTCGACAGCTTTGACTACCATGAAATTTATGATATAGTCAAGAAGGTTTTTTCTAACCAGGAGATTCTTGGTGGTTTTGAATCTCAGCTTTCTGCAGCTCAGTCTGAAGCCTACCTTTCTATGACCTGACAATTTTTCCTAACAGAAGCTCATGATCATGTTAGGGTAGTCGCGAGATGTCAAGGAGAAGTTTTTTAACAGTGTTCTTGACTATAGGTGCTGAGGAGTGACATACAGTAGATACAAGAGGAGGAGGATAATGCCACAACCATAATTGAATAAGGGGAGCAGCAGATAGAAGAGGAGATGAGGGCGATCTTAAAGGCGACACAGGAGGCGGTAGCACTACGGGCTGATGCGGAAGCTGAGATGGCTTTGCTACAGAATCTCCTTCAAGTGATCAAGGATTCTCATAAGATGCTGATACAACATTTTTAGTCTGCTGAAGGTCTCATGTATTAACCTTTCAGTGCCAGAGGAGGATCCGGATTGTGGAAGCCCTTCACATCAACTCTGTTATGGAACAAAAATATATTTCTCCTTAGCACTAATTGTTGTCTTCTCTTGTGATAGAAATTATTTAACATGATTGTTGTATATGATAATTCACCGAACTTAGAATATTCAGAGTTCAGGATAAATAATAAAATATAAATGAGCTCTAATTTTTTCCTGGACCTTGGGATCCAGCAAACATAGTTTGACTTTTGCTAGGGTTTTTTGGAAAAACCCTACAAACATTTTGCCTTTTCCATCAATACCCTAATTTTTCCTAGACCCATTTGGTGTGGACCTAGCGAGTATAGCTTGGCTTTTTCTTAGGTCACCCCTTTTGGGTTGTCGGCCTAACGGGATTTTCTCCTCTTTTTGCGACCGGTTTAAAGTCCCGAAAACAATACTATCATTATTGATGTTTTAGGTCAACATATTTGACAAGATAGGGTGGGGCGAGGTCCATGACGAGGTTTGGTTGGTTAAAATTTGTCACAATACCTTTTAGATGCACATGGGGGGAACATGTTTAGATTTGAGCAACATACAGGGCATGTCACAAGGCATGGGAGCAGTATCTGTATGCAGAGGTAGGAAAATCATCACCTAATGAAGACTTTCTTTTTTATGCAGGACAGGAGTGGTCAATATGAAGAGACGCTAAGGGAATGGTTTTAATAGACATGAAAAGTTGTCATTAATTTAATGACTATCCATTTCTAATGGCCTGAGGACTTCAAGGATGTCAGGATTATAGAAACCACCATGGGTGGATTAGAGAATTATGAACACCACCAGGGGTGGCATGGAAAGGGTATGTGATGTTTGAAAGGGTTCAGGAACATCTATATTAATCAGAAGTGTGGACTAAGGGTACCTATCCTAAACATTTAACTAATGTGAATGATGGTTAGAGCTTGGAATAGTTTAAAGTCATACAGCTAGACATTCATTAAAATGGAATGGCTTCTCCTGGTTCATGGTAATCTCACCAGAGGTGTTCTACTGTACTCAGGTAGGGTTGTGAATAAAGGTTGGTAAACTGCAGATCAGAGGGTTTTCGAATCCCGGGATGTACATGGGGTCTTAGAGGCTAAGATGAATACGGAGAAAATCATTAGCTAAGGAAATATTTCTTTTGGTAGACGGGCCAGGGGTGGTCAATATACAAAGCCTCTAAGGGCATGATATGTATTATAATGAAAATATGTCGTTATGTCAATGATTGTATTCTCCCAATAGCCGAACAACTTCAGGGAAGATGAGATTCAGGACCACCAGGGATGGCTTGCATGGGTTCGACTCTTTCTGGGTAGAGTGTGTAATTTTTGAGGAGAGGGTACCTGGATAAGGGAGAAACATCTAGGATAAATTACCTAGGAATTGGTGAAGTCATCCCTTCTCACACTGGCATGAGACGGTTGTTTATGCAGGTCTGTCCCGTGCATTGAGGGTAGGAGGAAAACATATATTCCTAATTGAATCCATGAAGAGTTCGACCGTGCAATTTAACGTCATGCAGCAAGGATGAATGACACTATTATTATTAAAAAATCCGTGCAGTTTAACATCATGCGGTGAGGATATAGGAAATTTTAAATTCCGTGAAGTTTAATGCCATGCGATGAGGACGGATTCCATTCAGTTTAACATCATTCAGTAATGACATGGAGCATTATTAAAGATACTATGCAGTTTAACATCATGCAGCGAGGACGGGGGGCATTTTTTAAGTCCGTGAAAAATGCGGGTAGTTGGAGGCATTTCCCTGGAAGTTTAATGCTTTGTCTTTGAAGCTTCACGCCAAGCAACAAATAAATGTTCCATGCAGTTTTAATCATAATGCGGTAAGGACATAGTTGTAAAGGTCATTGTTGATTAGAATGTAACTGGGCTCGAATATCTCGGCATGTCCAAGATGTGGACAGGGGTTGATGGTGTAAACCATGGTTCCAGGGCTTGTTGGATTAAGAGAGATGATATGGGGGATCTGATGATGGTAAGCGTACAAGGATAGGAAGATTACTGCATGAGGAAATCTTGCCTTTGGTAAACGGGCCAGGGGTATTCAATATGCAGAGCCACTAACGGCATTGTATGAATAGTCGTGCAAAGTTTTCCATAGTTCGATGAATTTCAAATTCTTATGGCCATGAATGATTATGAGGATCCATGATTTTCCTAGCCACGAAGTCTATCATTTGGTACGGAAATATCTGGACATGTCGGTGATGATCGTCCCTGGTTGCTGTTAAAACTTGAAGAGTTCACTACATTGATTTATCTTACTCAAGGGGTGTACATTTACTCCATTTAGTTTAATGTCGTGCGGTAATGATGAAGTACTCTTAGTTTAACGGTCATAGAGTTTGGACCATTGGGTGACTATTGCTACAATCACCCGAAGGGCAATTGAGTTAGGATGCTCTAGTATACTCTGAAAAAGTGTGAGGGAATGAGGGTGTAAACTCTAACTCTGGTGTTTCCCGGATCTGGAGATATGGAGTGGGGATCGAAGGCTAGTAAGCATATGGAGATGGGAAGGGTATCACCTGAGGAAATCATGCCTTTGGGAGACAGGTCAGGGGTGATCAATATGTAGAGCCACTGAGGGCATGGTATACATAGTTATGCAAAGGTGTCCACGGGTTGATGAGTTTCCCCTTCCAATGGCCATGGATGATTATGAAAATCCAGGATTTCTCATAGCACATATTTCAGCATATGGGGATAACGGTGTCCAAGCATACAAGAAACATCATCACCGAAATTTCCCATTGAGTCAAAGTAGCCTAGCCATGGATTGATGTTTGTAGATACAGATTTTCATGTGAACCACAAGCGAATACATAGTCTAACCAGGTAGGGATACCCTGGAAACATTTGGATGTGAGAGGGGAACAAACATTTAAACCACTGCTCTATAATTTTCTCGATCGAGAAATATGATATGGGGGCTCTGAGGCCCATAAGCGTACAGAGATAGGAAGAGTATCGCTTGAGGAAATCTTGCCTTCGGTAGACGGGCCAGGGGCTATGAATTTGCAGATCCTCTGAGGGCATGGTATTTATAGTCGTTCAGAGGTGTACACGGGTTGATAACTTTCCACATCTGATGGCCATGCTTGGTTATTAAGATCCACAATTATCTGGGTCACAAAGTCTGATGTTTGGAGAGGATACATACAAATTTATAAAGAGTATTCCCATCCTGTTTCACCATATATATTGGGTGGGCCGTGATGACATCTGTGTAGTCTAACATCGTGCGTTGAGGATGAAGACTGTGTAGTTTTAACATCATGTGGTGCAGACAAAGACAATGCAGTTTTAACGTCGTGTGGTGAGGAAGAAGTCTGTGCAGTTTTAACGTTGTGCGGTGAGGAAGAAGTATGTGCAGTTTTATCATCGTGCAGTGAGGATGAAGTCTGTGAAGTTTTAACATCGTGTGGTGAGGAGGAAGATGAACCAATGTGAACAGAGGATTCCATGCAGTTTAACGTCATGCAATAAGGATGAGGGTGTGTATACCTGTGTTTTCATTTATTGGTGGCTGGGCTAGGAGATAAGATCGTTTCATTACTACGTAACCTGCGAGGGCATGAATCAAGCCCTATGTAGTTCTTTGGTGAAGACACCCCATGTAGGTCTGGTCCATACGGGGGAAAGGTGTAGTTTTTTTTCTTATTCGTGCAATTTAACATCATGCAGTAAGGACGGGGAATACACCCCGTGCAGGTCTGGTCCTCAAACGGGGGAAAGGGTGTATTTTTAGCTTCATTTGGGGTGGCTGGGATAGGATGGGGGACCCTGGCGTCGCAATGTATCCTTCAAGGGAAGGAATCAAGCTGTATGTAGTCCTTTAGAAGATAATAAACCCTGTGAAGATCTGGTCCTTACACGGGGGAAACAAGAATTTTTTTTATTTAATTTGGGGGTGGCTGGGCCAGGATTTGAGATCCTGGAATCTCTATCTATCCTGCAAAGGTAGGAATCAAGCCGAACGTAGTTCTCTGAAAGGGATAAAACCTATGCAGGTTTGGTCCGTACACAGGGGGAAAAGGGCACTTGTAACATTATTTGGGGATGGTTGGTCCAGGATAAAGAATCCTGGCGTCACTACGTATCCTACAATGGCAGGAATCCAACCGTACATAGTTTTTTAAAAGATAATACACCATGTGAAGGTCTATTTTGTACATGGGGGAAAAGGGCATTTTTAATCTTTATTCGGGGTGGCTGGGCCAGAATGTGGGATCCTGGCATCGCTACATATCCTGCAAATATGGGAATGATGATGAACTTAGTTCCCTAAAATCTATTCAGTTTAATGTCGTGTGGTGAGGATGAAATACTCTTAGTTTCAGGTCATAGAGTTTGGACCAATGGGGCTTCGCAGTTTAATGTCTTGCAGCTCGGATGATAGGCACTTGGCAGTTTATTGTCCTATATCTTGAACAATAACTACTTTTGGTTATGCGAAATACTTCTTCAGAAATCTCACAATCATAGGAGCGGTAGTGAACTTCCCCTCCATGGAGATCAGAGCATATGCTCCGTTGGAGTAGACCTTGTCTATAACATTTGGTCCCTCCCACTTGGTCACCAGCTTTGGAGGTTTCTTTCTAGGTATCAGTGGGGTCTAGAGGACTAACACAAATTCTCCTTCCAAGAATGACTGAAGACAAACCTTTTTATTAAAGTCTAGTGCGATCCGGTTCTGATATACTTCCATATGGTGCAAAGTCTGAAACCGCTTCTCATCCAGCTGTTCCAATTCACCTAGCCATTTTTTTTTATTTCTCATCATTGGATAACTAATCACAAATGGCAACATGGAGCAAGGGAAACTACAGCTCAATGGGTCGGACTGCTTTTGTTCTGTTTACTAATGAGTACGGAGTAGCCCGAGTAGTGGTGTAGATTGTGGTTCGATAAGACCACAATTCATGATGGAGTTTATCAGGCCTTGATATCATGTATTTTTCCACCATTTTCTGGAGAATGTTAGAAATGGTCTTGTTGAAGCCTCTATCTATCTGTTGGCCGGTGCAGGGTAGTGGGATGAGTGGTTATCCTTGATACCATAATCTTGGTATAGTTTCTCCAATTCAGCCGATAAGAAGTTGGTGCCATTATCCGTCAGTATGGTATGAGGAACACCAAATTTAGTGATGATATTGGCTATCACAAAGCTGAAAATGTTTATTGCCCTGACATCCATGAGTGGTACTGCTTCTTCCCATATGGAAAAGAAGTTGGTTGCTGTGAAAATATAATTCAATTGTTTGGCCATTGCGGGAGGATATGGTCCAATGACGTCCATTCCATAGATGGAAAATGGTCAGGAGTACATAGCCTCATTAAGTATCTTTGGGGGTAGGTGAATGAAGTTGGAATTAATTTGGCAGGAGTGGAATTTTGCGATAAGGTGATGGAAATCTTGTGCCACGATGGGCCAATAGTATTCAAGCCTTTGACATGATGGGTGAGATTAGACCCTGACAGATGTGCTCTACATACTCTAGCATGTACTTCATTTATGACAGTAGTGGTTTCTTCTCTATCAATGCATCTGAGGAGGACTCCATCGAGGTCTCATTTGTAGAGGACCTATAGCTGACTCATTCTGCCAAATTGGACAAAGTTGATTGCACTTCTCTGTATTTTCTATCGTTCATCCCTGTCAGATGGAAGTTCTCCCCTTTGAAGGTAGTTTGCAATGGGGGTCATCCAGCTGGCGGTAGAAGCATATGGCTCAGGTACAGGACTGACATCATTTATTTCATCAGTCATAGTCTGAACAAACGGAAAGATCATTCGATGATGAGGAATACCGATAATAATTTCATCCCGGTCTAGGTCAGCTAGGGTTGTGTCCGCATTATCTTATGCATCGGCCTAGTTATGCTGAGACTGGGGAATATATGTCAATGTTGGTTCTATGGATAATTCTGCAATTAACCCTTGGACATGGTCAAATAGGAGAATCAACTCCTCATTTTTAATAGCATAGTCACCATTGACTTTCTTGATGACCAGTTATGAGTCACCTTTTACCTTAAAGTATTTTTCTTCTGCCTGGAGTGCGAGCTCTAGGCCTGCAATGACGGTTTGATTCTACGCATAATTGTTCGTACATCCTTCTGATAGGATGAAGTAATTTGGAAGACTTCCTTTTCTAGGGACATGAGTGTTAACCCCAAACCCACCTTGTTAAATTTGGGATCCTCCATCTTCTTCCTTGTCGGGCATCGAGATGCGTCGTCGAAGTATATATCCAAGGTTAGGAACTCCTCTTGAACCTGGAAGATGTCTTAATCAGGTAGCTCGACGTCAGGTGTAGTGGTCCCTGTTGCGGGGTGCTTTGCTAGAAAATATGCTAATGCCTGGCCCTTGATTGATTTCTAAGGAACAAACCAGATGTCAAGCGGTTATAGGATGACTGCCCATCTGGATAGGCGCCTGATCAGCATCGGGCGGCTGAAGATGTACTTTATCCGGTTACTACACGAGACCAAATGCACTTCATAATGCTATAGATAATGTCTTAATTTTTTGAACTGCGAAGACCAAGGCCAAAAAACTCTTCTCGGTGTATGGGTATCAATTTTCAGCATCTATCATGGTTCAGATATAGAGACCCTAATCCTGACGTACATGGACATTACATTTCTTTTTCGGAATACTTAATACATAATAAAAACAGACACACAAGGACCGTAATAGTTTAGTGTCTTTGAAAACTCGTAATAAAATCTTCTAATCGTGGTGAAAGATCATCAACATCTCCCAATAAAGATATTCCCTTGTTGTTTACCTAAAACCATTCTTTATATCCTGGGGAAAAGAAAACATAAAAGGGGTGAGCTAAAATTCCCAGTAAGGGTAAACATAGAGAACATAAAACAATCCATAAACATTTGAATGCAAAAACTTGAACAAAAAATATAAACATCAAAATCTTGAGAAAAGACATGAATCTTGGAAGTATGTAAGGAATATATCATAAAATAGCATGGGAATAAAACAAGTAATTGTGGTAACCATTAAGCACATGTTATGATTTCCATAGTAGCCAAGGCATTGCTGTCAAGACCATCTTAGTGGACAAAGTCCCTTTCTGAATCGAGTTCACTCCTCGTTCTAGTCCTGTATTACTGAACCGGTTTAACTTGCCGCTCCAGACATGTCTATATCATGAGATATAAATCCTTACCCAATGCATTGGTGGTAGATATAGGTCCCACCCATCTCATAATGAAATCATTCTTACTTGTGACACAACATAAACTTAAAACATTCATCATAACCCAAAGAATAAAATGGGTTTCATAAACATCATATCATCATCACATAATCCATATAAAATAAATGGATATTTCATCATAATAAAATTGAAAGAATGTAAATCATAGATACATTATACTTGAAACATACACATTTTAAATAATTTCATCTTAGATGGAAAATGGTTTTGATAAAACACTTGAAATGAATTCTTGAGGAAAATATCCTTTCTTCTTCAAAATCTATTTCTTTTCAAAAATGGAATGTACTTTTAAAAGAAAAGGGTTTGTTGAAAATAATCCTGAAAACTTTTAGAGGAATCATTATGAAAATCTTGCGTTATGAAACCGTAAAAAATCCATTCACACCGTATAAGTTAAAAATAACATTTTTTCGTACTTTTGTCGGAAAAGTCAAAAAGTACCTCATAACATAAAAAAAGAAATATTCCTTAAATACCATGTATTAAAAGTAAAAAATGGGTAAAAAGTACATTAAACATACATGAAACCATTTTTGGAAAACATGGGCTTGGATGATAAAGATAACCCCAGTAAACACTTACGAATAAACAATCTTGGATAAAAATGAGATTGATAAATTATCCCTTGCCTTACGTCTGATATCCTTCGTATATATCCAAACCTCTTGTATAATGATTTAAATAATGTCATTGACTTATTATAGAATCATATTAATTGTTATGATATCATATATGGTTCACTTATGACTTTATATTACCCATTCTTTTGTAAATTAATGTAAAAGTAACGTTTTGGGTAAAATCGTTTCATTTGTCATTCGTGTTTTAACTTGTAATTATTCATATGATTACTTAGATCACGATTACATAATTCTAGAATATAAAACATGATTTATATATATTATATATTCAGAATATACATATATATAATAGATCAATAAATGGAAAGAAATACACCGTTCATGGAGACGGTAGGTCGTACGTACGCATGAACGCTGTTTTTGTTTCCTTATTGAGTTGAATGGAATTAAGTAGATGAAATACATATATACATAAATACAGTATCTTTATAATGTCATATATTTCATTATAATTGCTTATATATACTTTATAATCATTCTTAAATGGTTAACATGGAGAATGAATCTCATCTCTTCGTGGAGACGGTAGTCCGTACGTACGCCCAAGCGATGATATTGTTTCCATAATTATTGAATTTAATTGGAGTGGATGATACAATATATCAGAATCAGTATGATGTTGTAATAACTATTTATAGTTATTCTTTACACCATTATACCCATCCATGTTGGGTGTTGGTGGAAAAATAGATTACACCACGGCGTGGAGATGGTATTCCATACATACGCACGCGCGGTGATTTTGTTTTCCGTAGGATGGATAGAAGGTGAAATGGGGTTGTTTCATATTTATAATAACAAATCAGTATATTAGTGATACTTATGTTATTACTTTATAATGAAACAACTAAAGAAGAATAATTTGAAGAAGAAAGAAGCTTGAACGAATCGGGAGAAGAAATTACCTCTTCTTCGATACGCCTCGTTGAAACCTCCTCTTAGGGCACTAAGATTGGTCTTTAAAGTAGACCAGAACCTCTAGGATTATTCTAGGGAAGTGGAGAAGATAATGTTTCAGGGGTTGGCCGAGATTGAAGGCTCAAATTGGTGTGAGGAAGGGAGGGAGGGGGTTCCCTTTTATAAGGGAGGAGAGGGGCACCTTTGGAAATCTTAAAAATATTAATTTATAATAAATCTAAACCCACTTAAAAACCTCCAAAAATGACTAATATTCGAATATTAGATAATATAAGGTTGTAATATCATCAACCAATTGAATTTAGACATGTTTGGAATTTATTTTAAACATTATCAACTTGATTTATCCTTATTTAATCAATTTTATTTTATTTGTGGTAATAACATTCTAAATTTTAAATTATAACAAATAATTACTTATTTGTTGTGAATTATCCATAATTGGATACATAATAACATTTTATAGCATATAAATTTAAATTTATAATTTTTAAATATTTTTGTGATTTTTAAACAATTTTATAATATGTTATTTTTATAAAATAACAATAGTGTCAATTTTCACACTATTTATTTAATTGAATTTAAATAAAATAAATACAGAATATATGTTCGAACTAAAAGCTTTAATTGATTCATAAAATTTAATATGTATTGATAAAATTAGTGTAGAATATTAAATAGTTCATAAAATATTTATTTTATTATTTTTAAAACCATTTATTCGGTTTATCTCTTAATAAAATAAATACTACAACATTTATTTATAATTATTTAATATACTTATTTGTTGAATAAAAATTAAAAATAAAATCATATGATGAAGATAAATCTATTAACTTTCACAATAATACTTGTACTGGAATTTATCATCTTAAAATCACAATATTTAAATTGTTATATTTATTAAATTATGAAGGTGACAACTTTGGCGTCATTTAAAATAAAATAATATAAGTGTCATAATCACTTTTATAAGGCTCCAAATGGTCAAATATTATACAATTGGGTTATTATGGTTTAAATTTACATGACCAATAAGTTTTGGTCAGGGGGTTGTGCATTTTAGGGTCACTATTAGATTAATAAAAACAATATTCTTGATTTTTCACTAGATAAACAATTTCTGCATCATTATTGTGTCATAATTAATGATAATTATTTAATCCCTAAAAATTATAAATAAATTCATATGATGTAGATAATTTCATTAGATTTTTGTAGACTATTCATGTTCGACGTTTCATGAAGTTTATCACTAAATTAAAATTAATATACTTATAGGATTTAAGAGAGTGACATGTTGTCACTTTCTTTGGTTTTAATAATAATTAAGTTATTTTCAGGGAAACAAAGTCCATTAAATGATTCTAATCAGACCCTTAGGTGATATGGGTCCACTTTCAGTCATACAATAGGATTTTGGCAGGTTTTAGGGTAATTTTATAATCTTATAGTTACCCTTAATTACCTGATTTACCTTTAACTGTGGTAAATAAAATTTACCGTAGTTACTATTCATGATGCCCAAAAATAAAAACGTAGCGTATTAACATAATTTGGACCCACTGATTTCAAATATGGAATCCATTTTTCCAAATTCAGTACACAAAAGTTGCAGAAATTAAATTAAAATTAATCCCGTTGTCGAAAGAAAACAGGTTTTTGTTTAAAACATTGCAAAAGATTGAATTTATTTAACCTACGAATTCAATTTAAAATCAAGGCTAATGACATAAATTATATTAAATGGTAAAAATATATTCTATTTATACATTAAAACCATTCAATATTATAATTTAACGATATAAATTATTGCGATGAAAAAGTGGTTTTTAATTAAAATATAGCATGTTTTTACTATTCATCAAAATAAGAAAGTTACCAGAATAATATGAAAAATTTATCCAATGTAAATTTTTATATCCTGATACCAAAGAATAATTTTATTTTGTAAAATTGAACTTATAAACATGTCAAAAACTAGATTTAAAGTGTGTGCGCCATGAAAAGGTGGAAAAACTACATTTTTTGAAAAATCCTTATTTTACCTGAAATTTTTATTTTGTTCTTATATCATGTTCTAGAAAATGAGTAAGATGAATAATAATGTTATAAAATTAAAAATATAGTTAATACTATTCATAACGGCTAGTTCATAATAATATTATAATAATATATCGTTGTTTAGTAAAACCCGGTATTGCGTACAAAACACGCTATTGAGGAAGGTCACGATTGCGTGTAATGCAAGCCAAGTCAGGGTTGCGTGTTGTGCAAGAATCCTTCGTTGTTTTTTATAACAGAATCCAAACATATTTCATTTATACATTGAATATATATATATATATACTCAATGTTGTGTAGAATAACTATTATCAAAATTGTGTGTAACACGATCCAAGAATAGTGTTGCTTATACTACAAGCTAATACGGTGTTGTGTATGGTGAAAGGTAATCTTGGTGTAGCATACAACACAAGACATTAATGAAATTAAAACAATATTTTGAATAAAATCTCGTGGTGTTACATTCTACCCCCCTTAAAATGAATTTCGCCCTCGAAATTCGTCGGGGTTATAAATGGTTTACTACTCGAAAGTTTAATAGAAACTCAAATCGCAAAAAGGAATACCAAAACTTGTCTTTAAAAACTAAAGTATGAAATGTAACGGTTACCCAAATTAACTCATCACTGGGTTTCCACATAGGAGATCATAGGTGAAAATATATATCAAGTTCTGATGGAGAGTGGTAGAGAACATGGCTATGAAAAAGCCATCAATCACAAATCCATAGATTTGTGATGATCTAAGGTACCATCAGATTCATCGGATATAAGAGCATTAGGACAAGATTTTTTTGTTTTCAATATCATTTTCCTAAAGTTGAAAATTTTGAATTAGAAGAAATACCTACTTTATTTCGATATAATCTCACCGTTGTTCGTGCCTTGAACAATTTCCACTTCATCTATTAAAGAAATAAAGTTGAATTTTTCATTCGTGAAGTGTTAGCAGATCATGTGATAGAATCATGGGCCATTCCATCTGTCTTAATCAAAAGGTTAGCAATAGTTATATACATAAGTCCATCTATCGTATATCATTCCAAAATGGACATATACTTCATCTATCATACCACTTAATAAAATAAAACTAGTTTATACTAACCAGGGACTTCCTGTAGGCCAGTGGTAGGTGATAAAGGCCAGTCGCACTTCGGTTGTGGGTTCGATTCCCACAGCCTTGTCCGACGCGATGGGTTTCCGCCTGTCCTGCATGTTGTCCTTTTTCTAAAACTACATTACTATACCATCCCATCAATAATATCATAATGTTCTATCCTTAAACAATACTAACTTATGTCCAACATAATCCATTCCAATCTTTAGGCTTATCTAAAATACTTCGGTCCAAGCTCATAGTATAAAGAAAACGATTACTTTAAATGTCATCAACCAAGCATGTGAATACCCTCATTTATCCCCCATATATCTTGTTGGTCACATTCCAATCATTTGAATAACTTAATCATGTATTCTCTTTAAAAATGAATACCCATTGAATCTTAGTGAAAACATGAGTGCTGTCAAAAGTTAACTCTTTCCACATACCAAAATCCTCAAAATTTTATATACTCAAACCATGATATCACATAGTCCTTATATCAATCATGACCTCATGAATACTATCAAACATTTCATTTTCTCCTTATCCCTTCATTATGCGCATATCATATACATTCCAAAAATATCTGAATAACCTTTCATGGATACTGGTACCATTAATCATACACCTTCAAAACTCAAGGAAAGACAACAGTGTAACAATCCTTAGATGTCTCTTTATTCCATAGTACCATGAGATTACTTATACAACATTACACATGATAAACATGTAATCATTCCACTACATTCTTAAACCATTGACCGAGCTTCAACAATTCTTTCATCTCACATATCATTTGTAGTCTCTTCATCATCATCAACATAAATACTACACATAAGACCATACTGATTATCTTCATGAGACTTTCCCTTAGGGAACTGGTTTGCATAATGCCCGTACATTCCACATTTAAACCATTTATTCATTGTTGATGTCGTATCAATACCATTATCCTCATCCCTGGTGTTTACTGAACCTTTTCCTTTGCACTCACTGGCTTTGTGTCCTTCTTTTCCACACCCAAAGCATCTTCCAGTTCCATTGAAACATTCTCCTTGATACCTCTTCCCACATGATTTACATAGGGGAAATTGAACTTTCTTTCCTCTATGATCATCATGAAACTCCATCTTTCTCTTATTAGCCGAGTCAGGAAACTTACCAAATTTTACTTTATTGATCATATTATGAGATTGCTGATTCGGCATAATAATGATGTTTGGACTTCCAAATCCCATTTCATTTGGTTGCTCATTAATAATATCATTCCATTGTCCATCATATCCTCCATTATCATGAATCATCCTATTTCCAGCCATTTTCTAAAACCCAAAAATAATAGTGTGAGAGGAAAAAATCATAATAAAGGGGGAGTAACTTCAATATCTAACATCTTTGGTTTAATCTAATATCGTTACCAAAGTTCTAGGACTATATCCTATACGTATACTTATCCTTAGGGACATCCCTAGACATACCTTAGAAATATCTCTAGGGATCTCACTAACGTTTTTTCATCCTAGTTTCCAAAGGTTTACTAAACTTTTCCTCTGATACCAACTGTAGAGACCCTAAGCCTGACATACATGGAAATTACATTTCTTTTGCAGAATACTTAATACATAAGAAAAACAGACACACAAGGACTGTAATAGTTTAGTGTCTTTGGAAACTCGGAATAAAATCTTCTAATCGTGGTGAAAGATCTTCAACATATCCCAATAAAGATATTCCCTTTTTTACCTAAAACCATTGTTTATATCCTGGGGAAAAGAAAACATAAAAGGGGTGAGCTCAAATTCCCAGTAAGGGTAAACATAGAGAACATAAAACAATCCATAAACATTTGAATGCAAAAACTTGAACATAAAATCTATACATCAAAATCTTGAGCAAAGACATGAATCTTGGAAGTACGTAAGGCATATATCATAAAAAAACATTAAGAATGATAAAATAGCATGGGAATAAAACATGTAATTGTGGAAACCATTAAGCACATGTTATGATTTCTATAGTATCCAAGGCATTGCTTCCAAGACCATCTTAGTTGACAAAGTCCCTTTCTGAATCGAGTTCACTCCTCGTTCCAGTCCTGTATTACTGAACCGGTTTAACTTTCTGTTCCAGCCATGTTTATCTCATGAGATATAAATCTTTATACAATGCATTGGAGGGATATATAGGTCCCACCCATCTCATAATGAAATCATTCTTACTTGTGACACAACATAAACATAAAAAATTCATCATAACCCAAAGAATAAAATGGGTTTCATAAACATCATATCATCATCACATAATCCATATAAAATAAATGGATATTTCATAATAATAAAATTAAAAGCATGTAAATCATAGAAACATTATACTTGAAACATACACATTTGAAATAATTTCATCTTAGATGGAAAATGGTTTTGATAAAACACTTGAAATGAATTCTTGAGGAAAATATCCTTTCTTCTTCAAAATAAATTTCTTTTCAAAAATGGAATGTACTTTTAAAAGAAAATGGTTTGTTGAAAATAATCCTTAAAACTTTTAGAGGAAGCATTATGAAAATCAGGCATTATGAAACCGTAAAAAATCCATTCACGCCGTATAGGTTAAAAATAACATTTTTTCGTACTTTTGTCGGAAAAGTCAAAAAGTACCTCGTAACGTAAAAAAAAGAAATATTCCTTACATACCATGTAGTAAAAGTAAAAAATGGGTAAAAAGTAAATTAAACATACATGAAACCATTTTTTGAAAACATGGGCTTGGATGATAAAGATAACCCCAGTAAATACTTACGAATAAACAATCTCGGATAAAAATGAGATTGATAAATTATCCCTTACCTTACGTCCGATATCCTTCGTATATATCAGAACCTCCTGTATAATGATTTAAATAATGTCATTGACTTGTTACAGAATCATATTCATTTTTATGATATCATATATGGTTCACTTATGTCTTTATATTACCCATTCTTTTGTAAATTAATGTAAAAGTAATGTTTTGGGTAAAATCGTTTCATTTGTCGTTCGTGTTTTAACTTGTAATTATTCATATGATTACTTAGATCACGATCACATAATTCCAGAATATAAAACATGATTTATATATAATATATATTCATAATATACATATATATAATAGATTGATAAATGTAAAGAAATACACCGTTCACGGAGACGGTAGGCCGTACGTACGCATGAACACTGTTTTCATTTCCTTATTGAGTTGAATGGAATTAAGTAGGTGAAATACATATATAAATAAATCCAGTAGCTTTATAATGTCATATATTTCATTATTATTTCTTATATATACTTTATAATCATTCTTAAATGGTTAACATGGAGAATGAATCTCATCACGTCGTGGAGACGGTAGTTCGTACGTACGTACGAGCGATGATATCGTTTCCATAATTATTGAATTGAATTGGAGTGGATGATAAAATATATCAGAATAAGTATGATGTTATAATAAATATGTATAGTTATTCTTTACACCATTATACCCATCCATGTAAGGTGTTGGTGGAAAAACAGATTACACCACGGCGTGGAGACGGTATTCCGTACGTACACACGCGCGGTGATTTTGTTTTCCGTAGGATGGATAGAAGGTGAAATGGGGTTGTTTCATATTTATAATAACAAATAAGTATATTAGTGATACTTATGTTATTACTTTATAATGAGACAACTAAAGAAGAAGAAGTTGAAGAAGAAATAAGCTTGAAAGAATCAGGAGAAGAAATTACCTCTTCTTCGATACGCCTCTTTGAAACCTCCTCTTAGGGCACTAAGATTGGTCTTTAAAGTAGACCAGAACCTCTAGGATGATTCTAGGGAAGTGGAGAAGATAATTTTTCAGGGGATGGCCGAGCTTGAAGGCTCAAATTGGTGTGAGGAAGGGAGGGATGAGGTTCCCTTTTATAAGGGAGGAGAGGGGCACCTTTGGAAATCTTAAAAATATTTATTTATAATAAATCTAAACCCACTTAAAAACCTCCAAAAATGACTCATATTCGAATATTAGATAAGATAAGGTTTTAATATCATCAACCAATTGAATTTATACATGTTTGGAATTTATTTTAAACATTATCAACTTGATTTATCCTTATTTAATCAATTTAATTTTATTTGTGGTAATAACATTCTAAATTTTAAATTATAACAAATAATTACTTATTTGTTGTGAATTGTCCATAATTGGATACTTAATAACATTTTAGACAATATAAATTTAAATTTATAATTTTTAAATATTTTTGTGATTTTTAAACAATTTTATAATATGTTATTTTTATAAAATAACAATAGTGTCAATTTTGACACTATTCATTTATTTGAATTTAAATAAAATAAATACAGAATATATGTTCGAACTAAAAGCTTTAATAGATTCATAAAATGTCATATGTATCTATAAAATTAGTGTAGAACATTAAATAGATCATATAATATTTATTTTATTATTTTTAAAACCATTTATTTGGTTTATCTCTTAATAAAATAAATACTACAACATTTTTTATAATTATTTAATATACTTATTTGTTGCATAAAAATTAAAAATAAAATCATATGATGAAGATAAATATATTAAATTTCACAATAATATTTGGACTAGAATTTATCATCTTAAAATCACAATATTTAAATTGTTATATTTATTAAATTATGAAGGTGACAACTTTGGCATCATTTAAAATAAAATAATATGAGTGTCATAATCGTTTTTATAAGGCTCCAAATGGTAAAATATTCGACCATTGGATGATTAGGGTTTAAATTTACATGACCAATAAGTTTTGGTCAGGGGTTTGTGAATTTTAGGGTCACTATTAGTTTAATAAAAACTATATTCTTGATTTTTCACTAGATAAACAATTTCTGCATCATTATTGTGTCATAATTAATGATAATTATTTAATCCCTAAAAATTATAAATAAATTCATATATTTTATATAATTTCATTAGTTTTTTGGAGACTATTCATGTTCAAAGTTTCGTGAAGTTTATCACAAAATTTAAATTAATATACTTATAGGATTTAAGACAGTGAAATGTTGTCACTTTCTTTGGTTTTAATAATAATTAAGTTATTTTCATGGAAAAAAGTCCATTAAATGATTCTAATCTGACCCTTAGGTTATATGGGTCGACTTTCAGTCATCCAATAGGATTTTGGCAGGTGTTAGCATAATTTTATAATCTTATATTTACCCTTAATTACCCAATTTACCTTTAACTATGGTAAATAAAATTTACCGTAGTTACTATTCATGATGCCCAAAAATAAAAAGTAGTGTATTAACATAATTTGGACCCACTGATTTCAAATATGGAATCCATTTTTCCAGATTCAATACACAAAAGTTTCAGAAATTAAATTAAAATTAATCTCGTTGTCGAAAGAAAACAGGTTTTTGTTTAAAACATTGCAAAAGATTGAATTTATTTAACCTACGAATTCAATGTAAAATCAAGGCTAATGACATACATTATATTAAATGGTAAAAATATATTCTATTTATACTTTAAAACCATTAAATATTATAATTTAACCATATAAATTATTGTGATGAAAAAAGTTGTTTTTAATTAAAATATAGCTTGTTTTTACTATTCATCAAAATATGAAAGTTACCAGAATAATATGAAAAATTTATCCTAAGTAAATTTTTATATCTTTATTCCAAAGAATAATTTTATTTTGTAAAATTGAACTAATAAACATGTCAAAAACTAGATTTAAAGTGGGTGCGCCATGAAAAGGCGGCAAAACTGCATTTTTTGAAAAATACTTATTTTACCTGAAAATTTTATTTTGTTCTTATACCATGTTCTAGAAAATGAGTAAGATGAATAATAATGTTATAAAATTTAAAATATAGTTAATACTATTCATAACGGCTAGTTCATAATAATATTATAATAATATATCGTTGTTTAGTAAAACCTGATATTGCGTACAACACAAGCTATCGAGGAAGGTCGCGATTACGTGTAATGAAAGACAAGTCAGGGTTGTGTGTTGTGCAATAATACTTCATTGTTTTTTATAACAGAATCCAAACATATTTCATTTATACATTGAATATATATATATATACTCAATGTTGCATAGAATAACTATTATCAAAATTGTGTGTAACACGGTCCAAGAATAGTGTTGCGTATACTACAAGCTAATACGGTGTTGCGTATGGAGCAAGGTAATCTTGGTGTAGCATACAACACAAGACATTAATGAAATTAAAAGAATATTTTGAATAAAATCTCAGGGTGTTACATCAGCTATGGTAATAGAGATTGATTTCACTACCAGTGTCATTTTTCTGTGCGAGGAAGGCTCCTAGTGACTTCTCTAGGGCCTTCTGGTATAGGATAATAGGTCTTCCTTCAACCGGGGGAATGATCACTGGTGGGATTAAAAGGTAATTCATTAGGCTATAGAATGCCTCTTGCAAATCATCTGTCCATTGGTACGTAACCCCCTTTTTCATTAACCTGGTGAAGGGAAATCATTTACCTACCAGGTTGGCTATGAAGCGCCTAATTTAGGCCAGGTGTCCTTGGAATCCTCTCAACTCAGTGAGATTGCTGGGAGGTGGTAACAAAAGAATAGCCTTTGTATTTTTAGGGTCAAATTCGATCACAAGATGGCGTACGATGAAGCCAAGTAATCTCCTTGAGGAAACCCCAAAGGCACATTTCAAGGGGTTCATCTTTAGGATATATTGTTAAAGTTTGTTGAAGACAGTTTGAAGGTCTGATAGGTGATCTGAACGTTGTCCTGATTTGACCTCCATGTCATGCACATATCATTTGATGAATCTCCCCCGGAATGGTTTAATGATACGATTCATGGTGCTTTGATATGTGGTTCTAGCATTCTTGAGACCAAAGGTCATGACCCTGTAATAAAATACTCCTTGAGGGGCACTGAATGAAGTGGAATCTTTGTCTTGTTGGTCCATCCTAATTTGATTATACCCAGAATAACCGTCCATGAAGGAGAGAACCTCATGCCCGACCATTGTGTTGATTAATAACTCGGTGATCTGGACAGGGAAATCAACTTTTAAGAATGATGATTGCGATCTGTGAAATCGATGCAAACATAGATTTGTTTGTTTTTTTCTTTACGGGGACAATGTTGGATAGCCAGATGGGGTATTGGTCCTCCCAAATTAAGCCTTATTCAATAAGCTTATCCACTTCAGCCTCTATTTTGGAAGCATGTTTGGGTTTCATCCTTCTGGAGGCTTGTTTTTATCCATAGTGGTCTTCTGGAATACCTATGTGGTGAGTCGCGGCATCGGGATCGAGTCCCGGAATTTCTGTGTAATTCCAGGAAAAAACATCTCGATATTGCCTCAATAAAGAGGTATATACCTCATTCTCCTCAGGATACAAGTTTGTACTAATGAGAGTGGGCCTCAAACCTTCCTCAGTACCAAGGTTTATTTCCCTAAGCTTGTCCACAGTGGTGGAGATAACATCCTCAAATGCTGGAGGTACATCCCTGAGATCCTCCTCATCTTCTTCCCCCACATTCTCATCATCTGGATCTGACCAGGGGAGAGTTCTTGGCACAGGCTCTTGGGATTCCAGAGGTAAGAAATTGTGGGCGTCTTCGCTCATGTATTCGACCCCAAATTGAGGGTTAGTGGTTGTTTCTGCATTGTCATGCTCGGGAATCATGGATGAATTCATGAGGATAGCTGAGTACGTGTCTAGACTTGAACTTTTTCTCTCAAAATGGTTGATGGGCAGTATGTAATCTCCACCAAGATTCTTGAGGGGATCATCAGGAACAATTTCCAAACCATTTGGAACAGGAACCCAGTCGATACCATCGATCGAGGGTTTCTATTTCTTTTTCTCATAAAACCCGGTGTCAATGTAGTGTGACTCAGAGAGATCGAAAGGGGGCTTGTCAGCGTTCAATGTTCCACCATGTCAATTGATGCAATACATAATACACTGGTGGTAGGATGAAGGAACGACCATGTGGTTATGGGGCCACAACCATCCTGGCAGGACATTTAATTCTTTGTTCTGCCAGACCACTAGGAATTCTGAGTAGGCCACAAGGTCACCAAAATGGGTTTTTAGCTTGATTTGTACCATTGGCTTCTGTTGACTATTGTTGTAGCCCAAAAAATTGTGGTTGAGGGTATTAGATCATCCTCATTGTATCCCTACATACGAAGTGTCTGTAGTGGAAGGAGGTTAACTCCAGAGCCATTGATAATAAAGACATTCTAGATATCAACATCATTTTGTGTACTAGACACATATAGTGTTTTGATGTGTCCTTGTGTAAAGGCATCTTCATCCTGATCAGTGAAGGAAATCACTGTATTTCATTCACATGGTCCAGTCTCCGTTTGGTAAATCTCGGTGGTGGCTAACTTGTCTTGAAGCTCATGGGGGCTGAGCAAGGTTTCTATAAGCACACCCCTAAGATCTTCTGTCAAACTCAGGGCATCCAGGATTGAATGTTTGGCTGGTACTGACGCCAGCTACTTAAGGATATCATATTTCTGCACCAGCGGCTGATGCTTCTCCATTGGCGGGAGAGTTTTAGCAGACACTTTGGGATATAGAGTATGTGACGAGGAGGGACATTCCATGGGGTCGGCTGCCGACAGTGTTCCCATGTTCTGGGGACTCATCCCGGTTGGTCTGTTTGTGCGCACTAGGCTTCTAGACACTTGTTCATCCTCTGATGGGTACCGAAGAATGATGGGGCCAGAGTGGATACTTGTGGATGTGGAAGGATATTCTTTCTTCTACTGAGTCCGTTGAAGGGTTCTCCCATGGGTTTCTGCGATATTAATAGTTTGGACTAGGGTAAAACCATAGGGTTGGTTTCAGCAGTCACTGTGCCTCCCCCGGTATCCCCTGCTTCTGCGATTCCTTCTTCTGGATCCTTGTGTTGGGAACTCAGGTTCGTAACGATACCCATCTTCAGGGACCGATTCTATTAGATGGACTATGTTGATGGAACCAAAGATTAGATCCTTGTCCTGTGATAGGTCAACCTGGTCGGTTGTCCCTGATGGTGCCATTTGGTAGGTCGGTACCCGTGGCGCCAAGTTTGAGAGCTTAAAATATGACAGTGTCGTGGATAACTTCAGCCTCGTTGAGGACAACTCCTATTGCGTGTGTCTCCTATCTTTTTTATTAAAACTAGATGACCAGATATTGGAGGGTTGTGGGGATGATATTGTCTATTGTGAGACATTAGGGGATGTTGGTGGAAACACCGGTTGCGGTAGTTGTGCTCAGAGTATGTCCTAATCTCAATTGACAGTATTCTAAGTCATAAAGTCAACAAATTTCTTCCACTTCTTGCTGGTGACTTCCTACCACCCCTCCCCTTTGTCAATGTCGGTGGTAGAAATATACATCACATGTGCTGGGGGTGGTCCCAGCTCGACCTGCCCGGAGTCTAACATCCTTTGTAGGAGGTCATTGAAGAAGAATCATTCCTTGATATTGTTCCCCAATATTCAATGGTAGGGATAGTAGTATGGCATGTCATCGTGACATACTTCTTCGTGCTTTCTTGGCTCTGGGATGTGGAGCGAATTGCAATTCATGACGACGATGAAGTAGCCGTAGACTTGGTCCTCTCAGAATGAGTATACATTGTGTCTTCGTTCCTAGAATTGGTTTCACTTCGATCCTCTATGATCGTCCCTCTTGGGCGGAGGCGGCTTCTGATATACAGAGGGACCTTGATGATTTGGTGGAGGCCTAGGTAGTGGAGTAGGTGCAGGGGCTGGCATGAGTGTGAGAGAGGATGCTTCAGCTCTAACTACTCTCATTGCAAGAGTCTGTGAGGCTATTTGGGACTTCAGATTAGTACTCTGCAAGGAGTCTTCAATTATCAGGGCAATGGCAGACAGATTGCAGAAGCCAGTGGTGTACTCCACTGGTATGAGTGGTGTTTGTATCTCATCTCGAAGGTTATCGATTCATATGTCAAGTATCTCATCCTGTGGCATTGGAATTTTTAGAGAGTAGGTCAGACCCTTCCATCTGGTGATGAAATCTGAGACCCTCTCATTCTCCCACTATTTGCAATTCATGAGGTCGATGACCGTGGTTTTAGGTAGCATTGAGCTGAAGAGGAACATGAACTACTGCCAAAGGTCTTCCAAGCTTTTTATTCACTGAACTGGAAAACTCCTATACCAGAAGAAGGTATATCCTTGCAAGGTATGCCTGAAGCATCTGAGTTTCACCACTTCTTGTTGTTCCGGTGTTCCCATCATAGGGTTGCAATAAGACTCATAGTTCATCAAATGATGTTACGTATTTCCTGATCTATTGAAAATAGGGAATACAGGTCTCCCAAAATTTGGTGGAGGAGGTGTGTTGCTCACCCAATCTGGGTAGGTCTTTTGCTCTGGCTGTACAAGAGCACATCCACCTTTTATTGCTTCTAATCGAGCTGTCAGTGCCTCGATGGTGTTGGCGAGACCCTGGTTTACATCCTGTTGGGCCCTCTCTTGGGAAGGTGTAGCCCGATGTATTGCTTGAGGATCCGGCTCAGCCGGCACCAAGGGTGCATATGCCGTTTGTGACTTCCTAGAAGGGTTCAGGCATACTCGCTACGGTTTCTTCCTCAGTGGAAAGAAGTCTCGATATTCATATGAATCCATGTTTAGGTAGTTGGACATGCTGGGCACCGCATTGGGCGGGGGCCCAGACCGTGCTACATTTTCCGGGTCAAACCATGGTCTTTGAGGTACACTTGTTGGGAGAGCATGGTGTGCCTCTTCATGGGATGCGCTTTCAATAAGACGGTTCGTCTGGAGTATCTCAGCGTTAAGCCACCTCAATTATTTCATTTCATCTTCATGTCGAGCGAATCTCTCTTCGAGCATAAGTGGCTCATTTTTATCAAGATAAAGAGGCTGGTTAAGGGTAACCATTCCACTGTTATTATTCTTGTTGGAAGCTATCAGGGTAAGCAGAGGAGGGTTAGCTGGAGGGGCGGCCATATTTAGGGCGTCCCTCTGGTTCTAGGTGTGCAGAATAGGTGGTTCATTGTGAATCATAGCCTAACCGGAACCGTCTTCTCCTGGTCCATCCAGATTTGCAACATTTCTGATGTCACCTGTGGGGTTAACCTCTATGGTGTTTGTAACACCCTGAGATTTTATGAAAAATATTCTTTTTAATTTCATTAATGTCTTGTGTTGTACGCTACACCAAAAGAAGCTTACACAACACGCATCTTTGATTTTCCTTTCATTACACGCAATTGCGACCTTCCTCGATAGCGTGTGTAGTACGCAATACCGAGTTTCACTAAACAACGATATGCTATGAAAATATTATTAAAACTAGCTGTTATGAATAGTAATAACCACTTTTTAAAATTTTGTAAATTTTATTTTTCAAAATGGACTTCATTTTTGGATTCGTAATATCTAAATTAGCTTAGGGTGAAATTTTGGTACTTTTCGGATAACTTTCATTTTCTGATGAATAGTGAAAATTACTAAATTTTAATTAAAAACAACCTTTTTAATCGAAATAATTAATAATGAAAAATTATTAATTTGAGTGGTTTTAAAGTATATTTAGAATATATTTTTACAATTTAATAAAATGTTGGTTATTGGATGTAATTTCACATTTAAACCAGACATAAACAAGTGTCAATCTTTTGATAGTTATTATCTCTTAAGAACACGCTATTTGCTTTGACGACGGGAATTAATTTTTAAATTAATTAATTCAACTGATATGTTTTGAATTTGGTAAAATAGAAATCATTTTTGAGGTCATAATATCAAATATATCTTAGGCCTAATTTTTTGTATTTTTCTGGAAACTTTCATTTTTTTGATGAATAGTGAAACCACTAAGTAGTAGTTAAAAAAATGAATTTTTCATAAAACTTAATTTTACCGCTTCTGTGAGTGAATTTCAAAAATCAAAGAGACACAGTTGATGTCAGTAAGTAAAATTTGGTTCAATGAGATGAAAATAATTTTTGGTGAATAGTAACTTTTTACTTTTTTTACCACGGTTAAAAGTAAATAGGGTAATTAAGGGAAAAATGATATTGTTATTACCCTAGAACATGTCCTAATTCTATTGTATAAGTGTAATTAGACCAAAAATAACCTTAGGAATAAAATATGACCATTTAGGACCAATTGTATTAGATTAGGACATTTATTATTAATTTATTTAAAGAAGGGATAAAATAGTTAAAATCAATGTTTAATAAGTAGATAATTTTTAATATAGGGTTATACTTAAGCTAAATTAGTCTATAAATATTAATTAGAAAGATAAAAAGATTTCCTACATAATGGTATTTTATTTATAATTTTTAGAGGTTAAATAATTTAATTTATTTATGACACAAAGATGATGCGGTAATTATCTTATTAATAAAATATTGACATAATTGATGTTATAAATACCCAAATAAATGTAATTTGAGACTTTTTATGAATTAAAATAATTTTATAGGTTAATATGACATGTTAGTATTGATTTAATAACTTTTTTCGAGCTAATCATTATGTTATGATTTTCACAAAAATCAATTACTAAATAGTGTCAAAATTGACATAAAATAGTTTTTAAAACAAATATTATATTATTAATTGTTATTTTATTCATAAAAATCTAAGTTCCATCCAAAGGACTTAGATAAGGTTATATATATTTATAATAAACAACTTGGGGTTCTTTTTGCTTGTTATAGTAAGTTTATTAACCTTATAGTGTAAGAACAAAAAAAGACACGGTAATAGTAAAATTATCTAACTTAAAGTTAAATCTAAATTATAAGGTTAAAATAGTAACCTAAACTTTTCCAAATTCTATTTGATGAGGGTATTTCGACCCATACCCACCTTATCTTCGAAATAAATCAATTTTTATCTATTTAAAACCGATTATGACTTTATAAGAAAATAATATTTTTAGTTTTTCCAAAGGTGCCCCTCTCCTCCCTTATAAAAGGGAACCTCCTCCCTATCTTCCTCACACCACTTTTAGCCTTCAAGCTCGGCCAACCCCTGCCAAATTCTCTTCTACACTTCACTAGAAACATCCTCTAGGTCATGGTCTTCTTCAAATACCAATTTTTGTTCCCTAAGAGGAGGTCTCAAAGAGGCGCTTCAAAGAAGAGGTAAAGTCCATTACCGATTCTTTCAACTTTATTTCTTCTTCCACTTCTTCTTATTTAGTTGTTTCATTATGAAGTAATAACATCAGTATCACTAATATACCTATATGTTATTATAAGTATTTAACTACTCCATTTCACCTTCTATCCATCCTACGGAAAATGAAATCACCGCGCGTGCGTACGTACGGAATACCGTCTCCAAGCTGTGGTGTAATCTGTTTTTCCAATACCACTTTACTTGGATGGGTATAATGGTGTAAAGAATAACTATACATAGTTATTATAACATCATACTAATTCTGATATATTTTATCATCCACTCCAATTCAATTCAATAATTATGTAAATGATATCATCGCTCGTGCGTACGTACGGACTACCGTCTCCACGACGCGATGAGATTCATTCTCAATGATTAACCATTCATGAATGATTATAAAGTATATATTATAAGTAATAATGAAATATATGACATAATAATGATACTGGATTTATGTATATATATATATGTATTTCATCTACTTAATTCCATTCAATTCAATAAGGAAACGAAAACAGCATTCATGCGTACGTACGGCCTACCGTCTCCATGAACGGTGTATTTCTTTCCATTTATCGATATATTATATATATGTATATTCTGAATATATATTATATATAAATCATGTTTTAAATTCTGGATATAAGTAATCATGATCCAAGTAATCATATTAATAATTACATGTTAAAACACAAACGACAAATGAGACGATTTTACCCAAAACGCTACTTTAACATTATTTTTCAAAAGAACGGGTAATATAAAGTCATAAGTGAACCATATATGATATAATAACAATGAATATGATTCTTTAATAACTAAATAACATTATTTAAATCATTATACAGGGGGTTTAGATACGTACTAAGAATATTAAACCTAAGGTAAGGGATAATTTTGCACAACTCATTTTTATCCGAGATTTCTTATTCGTAATTATTTACTGGGGTTATTGTTATCATCCATGTCCATGTTTCCTAAAAATGGTTTCATGTATGTTTAAAGTCCTTTTTACCCACTTTTGACTTTTACTACATGTTATGTAAGGAATCTTTCTTTTGTTTACGTTATGAGGTACTTTTTGACTTTTCCGACAAAAGTACGATAATAATGTTTTTTTATCGTATACGGCATGAAAGTATTTTTTTGGTTTTATAAAGCATTATTTTCATGAATATTCCTTCAAAATATTTCATGACTATTTTCAACAAAAACCTTTTCTTCTAAAATTTCATGAAATTTTGTGAAAAGAAAATGATTTTGAATAAAAAAGGATATTTTCCTCAAGAATTCATTTAAAGTGTTTTATGAAAACCATTTTTCATCTAAGATGACATTATTTCATATGTGTATGTTTCAAGTATAATGTCTCTATGATTTGAATGGTTTGATTCTTCTTATTAAGAAATTATATCCATTTCTTTTATATGGATTATGTGATGATGGTATGATGTTTATGAAACCCATTATATTCGTTGGGTTATTATGAATTATGTATGTTTATTTTGTGGCACAAGTAAGAATGATTTAATTATGAGATGTGTGGGACCTATATCTCCCTCCAATGCATTGGGTAAAGATTTATATCTCATGAGATAGACATGGCTGGAATGGTATGTTAATCTGGTTCACTGTTACAGGACTGAAACGAGGAGTGAACTCGATTCAGAAAGGGACTTTGTCCACCAAGATGGTCTTGGCAGCAATGCCTTGGCTACTATGGAAATCATGACATGTGATGAATGGTTTCCAAAATTACATGATTTATTCCCATGCTATTTTATCATTCTTAATGTTTCTTTATGATCTATGCGTTACGTACTTCCGTGTTTTATGTCATTTCTCAAGATTTTGATGTTTAAACATCATGTTCATGTTTTTATGTTCAAATGTATATGGTTTGTTTTATTTTATCCATGATTACCCTAATTGGGAATTTGAGCTCACCCTTTATATGATTTATTTTCCCTAGGATATAGAGAAAGGTTTTAGGTAATAAAATTAAAGGGGAAGGTCTTATGGGAGATGTTGAAGATATTTCACCATGATTAGAAGATTACGTTCTGAGTTTCCAAAGAAACTAAACTATTACGGTCCTTTGGGTTCTGTTTTTGTTATGTATTACGTATTCTGAAAAAGTAATGTAATGTATATGTACGTCAAGTTTCGATTCTCTATAGTTGGTATCAGAGGAAAGGTTTAGTCAACCTTTGGAAACTAGGATGTGAAAAAGTTAATGAGATCCCTAGAGATATTTTTAAGGTATGTCTAGGGATATCCCTAAGGATAAGTATACGTATAGGATATAGTCCTAGAACTACGGTGATGATCATAGAATTTAACCTAAGATGTTAGATATTCAGGGTACTCCCCCTTTACTATGTTGTTTTCCCTAGCATGATTTTTACCTCTCATACTATTCTTTTTGGGTTTTAGAAAATGGCTGGAAACAGGAAGATTCATGATAATGGAGGATATAACGGACAATGGAATGATATTCTTCATGAGCAACCAAATGAAACTGGATTTGGAAGTCCAAACATCATTATTATGCCGAATCAGAAATCTCATAATATGATCAATAAACTCAAATTTGGTAAGTTTCCTGACTCGGCTAATAAGAGAAAGATAGAGTTTCATGATGATCATAGAGGAAAGAAAGTTCAATTTCCCCTATGTAAATTATGTGGGAAGAGGTATCAAGGAGAATGTTTCAAAGGAACTGGAATATTCATTGGGTGTGGAAAATAAGAACATAAAGCCAGTAAGTGCAAAGGAAAAGGTTCAGTTAACACCATGGATGAGGAAAATGGTATTGCTACGACATCAACAATGGTTAAATGTTTTAAATGTGGAATGTACGGGCATTATGCAAACCAATGCCCTGAGGGAAAGTCTCATGAAGAGAATTAGTATGGTCGTATGGGTAATATTTATGTTGATGATGATGAAGAGACTTCAAATGATATGTGAGATGAAAGAATTGTTGAAGCTCGGTCAATGGTTTAAGAAGGTAGTGGAATGATTACATGTTTATCAAGTGTAATGTTGTATAAGTAATCTCATGGTACTATGGAATAAAGAGACATCTAAGGATTGTTACATTGTTGTCTTTCCTTAAGGTTTTAAAGTGTGTGATGAATGGTACCAGTATTTTTGGAAACTAGATGATATGCACATAATGAAGGGATAAGAAGATGATGAGATGTTTGATTGTATTCATGAGCTCATGACTGATATAAGGACTAAGTGATATTATGGTTTGATTATATAGAAATTTTGGGATTTTGGTATGTGGAAAGAGATAACTTTTGACAGCATTCATGTTTTCACTAAGGTTAAATGGGTATTCATTTTTCAAGAGAATACATGATTAAGTTATTCACATGTTTTTAATTTGACCAACAAGATATATCTTATGATATATGGGGGATAAATTATGGCATTCACGTGATTGTTATGTGACATTTCAAGTAATCATTTTCTTTATACTATAGGCTTGGACCAAAGTATTTTAGATAATCCTAAACATTGGAATGGATTATGTTGGACATAAGTTAGTATTGTTTAAGGATAGAACTTTTTTTGATATTATTGATGGGATGTTATAGTAATGTAGTTTTAGAAAAAGGACAACTTGTAGGACGGGCGACCGCCCATCGCGTCGGACAAGGCTGTGGGAATCGAACCCACAACCGAAATATGACTGGCCTTTATCGCATACCACTGGCCTACAGAAAGTCCCTGTTTAGTAGAAACTAGTTTTATTATATTAAGCAATATGATATATGAAGTATAAGTCCATTTTAGGAAACATATATGATTAATCTCACTATTGATTGACTTATGTATATTTAAAAACTTTTGCTAACCTTTTGTTTGAGATAGATGGAATGACCCGTCATTCTATCACATGATCTGCAAACACTTCACGAATAACAAATTCAACTTCATTTCTTAAAGAGATTAAGTGGAAATTGTTCAAGGCACGAAAAACAGTGAGATTGTACCAAAATAAAGTAAGTATTTTTCTAATTCAAATTCTTCAACTTTAGGGAAATGATCTTGAAAACCAAAAATGTTGTACTGGTGTCGTTATATCCGATGAATCAGATGGTACCCTAGATCATCACAAATTTATTGCTTTGTGATTTTTGGATTTTTCATAGCCATGTTCTCTACCACTCTCCATCAGAACATGATGGTAATATTTCCCTTCCATATCCATATTTTCATCTATGTGGAAACCCAGTGATTAGTTTATTTGGGTAACCATTACGTTTCATACTTTTTTTAAAGATTGGTTTTGGTATTCCTTTTTATGATGTGGGTTTCTATTAAAGAAACTTTTCAGGAGTAAACCATTCATAACCCCGATGAATTTTGAGGGCGAAATTCATTTTAAGGGGGGTAGAATGTAACACCCCGAGATTTTATGAAATTTTTTTAATTTCATTAATGTCTTGTGTTGTACGCTACACCAAAAGAAGCTTGCACAACACGCATCCTTGACTTACCTTGAATTACACACAATCGTGACCTTCCTCGATAGCGTGTGTAGTACGCAATACTGAGTTTCACTAAACAACGATATGCTATTAAAATATTATTAAAACTAGCCGTTATTAATAGTAATAACCACTTTTTGAAATTTTGCAAATTTTATTTTTCAAAATGGACTTCATTTTTGGATTCAGAATATCGAAATTATCTTAGGGTGAAATTTTGGTACTTTTTGCATAACTTTCATTTTCTGATGAATAATGAAAATTACTAAATTTTAATTAAAAACAACCTTTTTAATCGAAATAATTAATAGTGATAAATTATTAATTTGAGTGGTTTTAAAGAATATTTAGAATATTTTTTTAAAATTTAATATAATTTTGGTCATTGGATGTAATTTCACATTTAAACCAGACATAAACAAGTGTCAATCTTTTGATAGTTATTATCTCTTAAGAACACGCTATTTGTTTTGACGACGGGAATTAATTTTTAAATTAATTAATGTAACTAATATGTTTTGAATTTGGTAAAATAGACATAATTTTTGAGTTTATAATATTAAATATAGCTTAGGCCTAATTTTTGGTATTTTTCTGGAAACTTTCATTTTTTTGATGAATAGTGAAACCACTAAGTAGTAGTTAAAAAATGATTTTTTCATAAATCTTAATTTTAATGCTTCTGTGAATGTAATTTCAAAAATCCGAGAGACACGGTTGATTTCAGTAAGTAAAATGTGGTTCAATGAGATGAAAATAATTTTTTGTGAATAGTAACATTTTACTTTTTTTACCACGGTTAAAAGAAAATAGGGTAATGAAGGGTAAAAATGATATTATTATTACCCTAAAACATGTCCTAATTCTATTGTATAAGTCTAATTAGACCAAAAACAACCTTAGAAATAAAAAATGACCAATTAGGCCCACTTGGATTAGATTAGGACTTTTATTATTAATTTATTTAAAGAAAGGAAAAAATAGTTAAAATCAAAGTTTAATAAGTAGATAATTTTTAATATAGGGATATACATAAGATAAATTCGTATATAAATATTATTATAAAGATAAAAATATTTCCTAAATAATGGTATTTTATTTATAATTTTTAGACATTAAATAATTTAATTTATTAATGACACAATGATGATGCAGTAATTATCTTATTAATGAAATATTGACATAATTGATGTTATAAATACCCAAATAAATGTAATTTGAGACTTCTTATGAATTAAAATAATTTTATATATTAATATGACATATTATTATTGATTTAATTAACTTTTTTTGAACTAATCATTCTGTTATGATTTTCAAAAAAATCAATTACTAAATAGTGTCAAAATTGACATAAAATAGTTTTTAAAACAAATATTATATTATTAATTGTTATTTTATTCATAAAAATCTAAGGTTTGGAAAAATGACTTAGATAAGGTTATATATATTAATAATAAAATAATTGGGGTTCGTTTAGCTTGTTATTGTAAGCTTATTAACCTTATAGTGTAAAAACACAAAAAGACACGGTAAAAGTAAAATTATCTAACTTAAAGTTAAATCTAAATGATAAGGTTAAAATAGTAACCTAAACTTGTCCAAATTATATTGGATGAGATTATTTCGACCCATACCCACCTTAGCTTCGAAATAAATCAATTTGGAGCTATTTAAAACCGAATATGACTTTATAATAAAATAATAGTTTTCGTTTTTCCAAATGTGCCCCTCTCCTCCCTTATAAAAGGGCACCTCCTCCATCTCTTCCTCACACAACATTGAGCCTTCAAGCTCGGCCAAACCCTGACAAATTCTATTCTCCACTTACCTAGAAACATCCTAGAGGTCCTGGTCTTATTCAAAGACCAATTTTAGTGCCCTAAGAGGAGGTCTCAAAGAGGCGCTTCAAAGAAGACGTAAAGTCTGTTACCGATTATTTCAACTTTATTTCTTCTTCCAGTTATTCTTCTTTAGTTGTTTCATTATTAAGTAATAACATAAGTATCACTCTTATAATGATATGTTATTATAATTATGAAAAAACTCCATTTTACCTTTTATTCATCCTACGGAAAATGAAATCACCGCGCGTGCGTACGTACGGAATATCGTCTCCACACCGTGGTATAATCTGTTTTTCCAATACCACTTTACTTGGATGCATATAATGGTGTAAAGAATAACTATACATAGTTATTATAACATCATACTGATTCTGATATATTGTATCATCCATTCCAATTCAATTCAATAATTATGTAAACGATATCATCGCTCGTGCGTACGTACGGACTACCGTCTCCACGATGCGATGAGATTCATTATCAATTATTAACCATTCATGAATGATTATAAAGTATATATAATAAGTAATCATGAAATATATGACATAATAATTATACTGGATTTATGTATATATATATATGTACGTCATCTACTTAATTCCATTCAATTCAATAAGGAAACGAAAACAGCGTTCATGCGTACGTACGGCCTACCGTCTCCATGAACGGTGTATTTCTTTCCATTTATTGATATATTATATATATGTATATTCTGAATATATATTATATATAAATCATGTTTACATTCTTGATATTAGTAATCATGATCCAAGTAATCATATGAATAATTACAAGTTAAAACACGAACGACAAATGAGACGATTTTACCCAAAATGCTACTTTAACATTAATTTACAAAAGAACGGGTAATATAAAGTCATAAGTGAACCATATATGATATAATAACAATGAATATGATTCTTTAATAAGTCAATAACATTATTTAAATCATTATACAGGGGGTTTAGATACGTATGAAGCATATCAGACCTAAGGTAAGGGATAATTTTGCAAATTTCATTTTTATTCGAGATTGCTTATTCGTAATTATTTACTGGGGTTATTGTTATCATCCATGTCCATGTTTCCTAAAAATGGTTTCATGTATGTTTAAAGGCCTTTTTACCCACTTTTTACTTTTACTACATGGTATGTAAGGAATCTTTTTTTTACATTACGAGGTACTTTTTGACTTTTCCGACAAAAGTACGATAAGAATGTTTTTTTAACATATATGGCATGAAAGGATTTTTATGGTTTTATAAAGCCTTATTTTTATGAAGCTTCCTTCAAAATATTTCATGGCTATTTTCAAAAAAAACCTTTTCTTCTAAAATTTCATGACATTTTGTGAAAAGAAAATGATTTTGAAGAAAAAAGGATATTTTCCTCAAGAATTCATTTAATGTGTTTTATCAAAAACATTTCTCATCTAAGATGAAATTATTTCATATGTGTATGTTTCAAGTATAATGTCTCTATGATTTACATGGTTTGATTCTTCTTATTAATAAATTATATCCATTTCTTTTATATGGATTATGAGATGATGGTATGATGTTTATGAAACCCATTTTATTCGTTGGGTTATTATGAATGATGTATGTTTATTTTGTGGAACAAGTAAGAATGATTTCATTATGAGATGGGTGGGACCTATATATCCCTCCAATGCATTGGGTAAGGATTTATATCTCATGAGATAGACATGGCTGGAATGGTAAGTTAATCTAGTTCAGTGTTACAGGACTGAAACGAGGAGTGAACTCGATTCATAAAGGGACTTTGTCCACCAAGATGGTATTGGCAGAAATGTCTTGGCTACTATGGAAATCATGACATGTGCTAAATGGTTTCCACGGTTACATGTTTTATTCCCATGATATTTTATCATTCTTAATGTTTCTTTATGATCTATGCCTTACGTACTTCCCTGTTTTATGTCATTTCTCAAGCTTTTGATGTTTAAACATTATGTTAATGTTTTTATGTTCAAATGTATATGGTTTGTTTTATTATATCCGTTCTTACCCTTACTGAGCATTTGAGATCACCCTTTATATGTTTTATTTTCCCCAGGATATAGATAAACGTTTTAGGTAAGAAAAAAAAGGGGAAGCTCTTATGGGAGATGTTGAAGATATTTAACCATGATTAGAAGATTACGTTCTGAGTTTCCAAAGACACTAAACTATTACGGTCCTTTGGTGTCTGTTTTTTTTATGTATTACGTATTCTGAAAAAGTAATGTAATGTATATGTACGTCAAGCTTCGGGTCTCTACAGTGTTGATGGATGCATATCGCGGGGTGGAGGAGATTTCATCTTCCAAATAGGAAGAGGATCTCTCGTGCCTTTTTCTGCTCTTCCCCTTTCTATCCTAGGATTGCTTTTGGACTCTTTGATGAAGGGTGACATGGAGAGTCCTTTAATGCGACCTTATGGTATACCTCCATCTTGATGGGGATGATGATTCAAAGAATGAGATAGGGGATGAACCTTCTTTTCTAACTTTCCTCCCTAGACGAGAGAATAATGATTCTCATGGGGGAGGTTGTTGTTGAGGTGGTAAAAATGCCCCCAGCCCCGAGGGCTGGGGTTGGCCCTATTCCTTGGACGTTGATCCCATTCCCGTATTTATTTGTCTGATGGGGGAATTTGTTGTTAAAAATGCCCTCAGCCCTGCTGCCTGGGGTAGACCCTAGATTGCAGCAGTGGCTACTGCTATCGCTGCTGACCTGATCTTGCGTACCCCCATTCGGTGGTGAAATAGATCTGATGTCGAGTTCACCTATGAATCAATCCCCTCTGGGGAGGCAATAAATGTCTACTGATTGGCCTCTCTTAAGTGAGAGGCCTGTTGTATGCTTTAGGTGTCCTGATTCAAGAGTTCATTAATGGATTTTTCGTGTTGGGCCTGACGCTTCTGGGACTTACTCAATGCCTATCTCTGTTGGGTGTGTCGCCTTTCCTGAATAGGGACCCAACTCGGTTGCTGCCTTGACGTGATGACTTTTAAATACATTATACTGAACAGTTTCTTCTGGGCAGCGAGTGGAGTGTAATGTAGAGCTCTATGTTCTCCCCATCATATGATATGGACTCCCGTCAGAGCGTCACCAATGAGGTGGTGCATCTTGTGATGTTCACGGAGTTAGGCTTACTGAAGGTTTCAGTTACGCCTCTCAGGTCACGGTTTCCACACAGAAGGAAGAGCTTCCTGGTCGTTGTGACGTAGAAGTTCTCTTATAATATTAACATGGTATACATACCCATCATAGGGCAAGAAGCTTGATTTATGCTGGCGGAGGGTTGTCCATATAATAGATCAGATGTCGTACACACATTCTTCAGTCAACTTTCTGCGTATGTCAAATTGTGAGGTGGTCGTGGGCCAAAAAAGAACTAGTACATAATCTCTGGCCAGTCGTTTCCTCAGGTGAAACATGTCAGCATACTCATCCGCTAGTGATTCCTCTACATATTTGGCCCAATTGAGATGCCCACCGATTGTGTGGTCAGAGGCAATGGGGCCGGAAGGTATTTAATTATCATGTGGGTGATTCTGAGGTGGTTTAGAAGATGAATGTGGCCTCAGAACATCTCCTAATTGATGAAGGGTGTCATTGGAAACTAGATTGGAATCTGACATTCTTGATCCCGTCCTTCTGAGTGTCTTGACATATGAGGGATTTTCTGTGCTTGATTCTGTATGGGGAGGATCTTTCTGTCGATATGATATGTCACTGCGGGGAGGACCTTCACAATGGATGTCATCATGGTGAGGATGAACAACATGGTTTGACGTTCGACGTGTATCCTGGGTAGGACCTTCAAGACACATTACGACAAGGGGTGGGCCTTCTTGTTTCTTGGGGCCATTTTGGGGAAGACCTTCGCAATGGTGGCCATGGTGGTGAGGACTACCATCACAGCTGCCGTAATAGTGAGGACAACCATCACAGCTACCACAGAGAGAATTTATGCGGGGTAAACCATGGGGAGGGCCTTAAAAATGTACCACAACGAGGGGAGGTCCTTCTCATTGCTTGACGTCACTATGTAGAGGACCTACGTTATCAGAGTGGAAAGGACTACCATCGTGATCTGATACCTGGCTGTGAAGAGTGTCGTTGAAACGTAACCCCTGGGGAGGACCTTCAGGGCGGGCAATAACAAGGGGAGGGAATTCTTGTCATGATGAGATGTCACTGTGGGGAGGGCCTCCTCAGTTGCGACTACGATAGCGAGGACAACTACCATATTCTTTGGTCCCACTACATGGAGAGTTGTTGAAGTGCATACCCTGGGGAGGACCTTCAGGGTGGACCGCAGCAAGTGGACGGCCTTCTTCATGCTCGATCTTCTAGTCACACGGAGGGCATCTATGACTCGCATCAAAAGAGAATCTCTTATGATCGATCGTTATATGACCACGGGGGAGGCCCCCATGGGTGCTCTAGGGAGGACCTTCAAAGCAGCTAGTAGTGACATTGCGGGGAGAACCTTCGCAACTGCTACTGCCACTCCCATAATATGGTAATGGGTTGGCAGGGTTATGAGCCTTAGATATGTTCTTAGAGGCATTGGGAACCCCATATTCCATTTGAGTGGAGTCATGAACCCTCTCTTTTTCTTCTGCCTTCGGTGCTTTCGGGGCTCTTTCTTGCGGGCTGTGGGGACCATCTGCTATTGTTAATGGACTTCACCTTTTGGTCCCTTTCTAATTGGGTCCTGTTATGTTGTCGGGATATGCCAATGAACATCGTGAATTTTAGCAGGGATATATGCCTGGTATAGATTATCCATCGTGATGGATGGGTGTCCCCCAGTTGGAACGAGTGAAGATGCTCGATCCAGTTTCCCTTGTATCGCGGAATATGGTCAACGACCCTCCTAAGCAGAATCAAGGATTCAGATCTACTCCAAGGTGGCTATCATGTCTCTTATATGAGTCGCCTCAATTGGGGAGATGATCTCACGGGCCTGAGTCCTTTTTGTTGTCGCTGATGCAATTACATTGTGCCAAGTCTGCAAGATAGGATCTGGGATCGATACTTGCTCCTCCATCATTTCTAGGATATGTAGATAGACATATTTGGCTATAACATGTATGATGCCCCATTCTGGTATTGGAGTAAGAATATCATGCTCCAGTCCTCCGGTGGTTAGTGGGTACTTACAATTATCCTATGTCGGGGAAGGTGAACGAGTCTTCCCTTATGCCAGGATGTGCCGGTTTATCTCTCCGTTTGCTACCACATCATGATGTTGGACATTGCTTGCATCCACAGGGAGCTGGCCCTAAATATGTTGGTTCCCCACCATATTGATTCGGTGGCCTTTTTTGGTAGGGAGGCGTTCCCGCCTATTAATTGACCCCAACTCTGGATGGCGGCCTTTATTGATCACAACCACATTGGGATGGTGGACGTCAAGAGCATCAGCTTGGAGTTAGTCCTGTAGGTGTGGGGTTACCACCATGTCTGTTTGGTGGGCTTCATGAACCTGGGCAGGGAGAGGTGCCTGCCGGGTAGGTGCCATCCTGTGTGAGCGATAGGCTTGATGGAGCTCTTCGAGGATGTGCTCCTACTCGTATAATGTCACCAAGTCTGGATGGTAGGCTTTGGAGGAGGGAACAGGTTTATGTGCCTTCTCGCAATACATCTTCATGGTTGGGAAGTGTAGCTCCTCCTCAGGGACAAGGGTGATGTCTATTCCCTGGTTGTATGTTTTCCACCCTCGTCGGGCGGTCTGAGGGGCCTAATCTCGGAGAGCGTGGGCCTAGGTCCTTGGGGTGACATCCTCCTTAGAGTGGGGATATTGAGTTGTGGCGTAACTGCGACGACGTCTACCAGCGGGGGCCTTAGAGAGGAACCCCCTATTTAGGGGGGATGAAGTCCTCAGTGTCGACCTCATCCGCCTCCATAATATAAGAGAGGTATGAGTTGTCTCGTTCTGGGGAAAGACACCTGAAACAGTTTGAGATGGCAATAGGAGTCGTCTGGATCTTCTTTCGCAGCCTCTGTTGGGAAGGCAACTGGCAGGTCTTAGCAGATTGGAGGTTGTGCATGGCTGCCTCCACCGTCAGGAGAGTACCTTTCAAGTGGTACTCTCGGATCAACACATCTGATACCAGCGTTCAAGATGCTAAGTTGGTGATGGGGTCCATCGTTGGTGAGGATGTCTGGCCATTGCGTTTCTTGAAGTACACGTCTGTGAGTTCCTCCGTGATGCCAATGGATCGAAGGGAGTTCTTATTGGTACCTATAAAATATTTTAAAAAATACAATCATAAAACTCATCAAAGTAGCATCTCATGATCTCATGTGTAATTAATGACCTTTAATGGCCCTCCTTGTTAGTATAAGGGGGAATAGAGTGGTATTAGGTTAATTCTGTCATGCTTAGTTAAAGATTCACGTCGGGTTCACCATTTTTTTCGACTGAGGGGGAAAAAGCATTGTTGCGCGACGGTTGATAAGAGAAGGTTGTGTTCTTCTTAATCACTCATATGAGGTGCACCGTTTTCATTTCGAAACACCCAAAAGTTCCATATCCAACAATACATGGACCTGATTTCCAAAGGCAGGCGTTCGCTGGGTGATTTGGCCAGCGACACTTAAGAACTCATATTGGTCGAGCGGATGGGAAGTCGGACTCATCGCACCCTTTTGGGGGAGTTATTGCCTGTTATAGGACTCTCTTATAGATTTAAGATGTATTAATATGTTTGTGAATCTTTGGTTTATACCCAAGCATAGTGCCCATGGATTACTCCTAGTTGGAAATGGTCAGCAAAACGCATGGATTCAGCATCATCTAAGCATGAGGTTTAGAATCCCTCATTGGATTAATGAATCCGATGATTTTGGACTCGTTGAGACAAATTTAGTTTGAAGCCCCAGAACTGGGCACTCTAGATTTTATTGTCATCTAGGGGGACAGATAATGAATTAAGCGTTTGGATCGAACCCATGATGCAGGCTTCCTACCTATCCTCATGAGAGGAATCAGAATCCATGTAGTTCGGTGCCACTTTATGGGACACATCACCTTTTAGATTCATGCGACAAAGACCCAACTATATAGTTTAATGTCATGTGGAAAGGATACTCAGGCGAGAGATGCCCTATCAAAGTTGGTGAGGGACATACGCTGTAGTGGCCCTGAAGACCCAAGGGAAGCAATTTCCTAGGCCTAGATACGGTCCTTCTCGGGTCATGAGGACATGGTATGAAAGTGACGGATGTGTATTAGACATAGATATCAAGATTGCAGCTCGGGGAGGTTTCCTAGATATCCCAGTTGGCCAGGGATCAAAGTCCACGTAGTTCTGGGAGATTACGGCTTACACATGAGAGATTCATGTTGTTGGGATTACACCTCGGGGAGGCATCCTACGTACCCTACATAGGAAATAGGGATCAAATCCCACGTAGTTAGTTTTGAGGGCCATCATTGTGTGGATGTCGTGACCATCACAAATCTCTAAGCCCACATGTGTCTTGCTCAGTGTGAGAAACAAGAGAATGAAACAAGCTTGGAAAGCCTCGCACATTATTCATATCGAGGTAAGGGGAAGAAGACAACGAGTGGAGGAAAAGGCTGAGACCACTGGACTCTCCTTCTCCCTGATGATGTAGGAAGCAATGAACCTTCCGTGATGAGAGGTGAAGGGCCATTGGCTTCCAGCGAGTATGGTGTGGGGTTTACTCCAGGAGAGATTCCCAGCCACTACCGGGAGATGGGAGAAGTGATCACTGTTGGCACTTGTCTAAAGGAAACATGAGTGGGGTCCCTCAATCCTGGCAAGTGGAGAGGCACCAAGGGAACTCATGGGCTCAGACCCTGCACTACTGTGGGAATGTGTACCCAGGAATGCCTTGGGAATTCGGTCAAGAGTCAGGTAAACCCCTTTATCCTCTCCTATTGTTGGTATGTGAACTCAAAGTGGTGCACTAATGTTCCTGAAGTTTTCATCATACGGGTCTGGTGGCTTTGGTACAGGTCTTCACTCGGGGCCAGTGAATAGGCCAGGGAAATGATTGCGGAGGATCGGGCGAGATTAGAAGGGTTTGATCTGGCTTAGGGAATGGGAACACCAATGGAGTTGGTGGGCCCCATGATTGCATGAGGAGTGTCTCCCTTCGCATAGGGGGGTGCTATGCGGCTGGAGAGATTGTCTGCAAACCAGGGTGGTACGCGTACTGATAGGAATCCATCGTACCAGGGCGGTATGTGGCTTCAGGTTTTCCCCGCATACCAGGTTGGTATGCAGTGGAGTCCGTGCGAGCAGTGGCGGCCAGGGGAGATGCTGGTCAGGGTTTCTCTAGTCCGGGATTCACCCATGTAGGAGGGTTCTACGCGGAGCGTCGAATAAAAAAAAGGGTATAAAATCCCTGGTCCTCAGGGAGTACATCCGCGGAGGGGCCATGGCTTATGGTTTTTATTTTTTTGGTCGTTGTTCACCAATTTGTTATGCGTTTTCAGTTCCTAATCAATTTGTTTCTAGTTTTATACGTGTTCTGGTTCTCCAATTGGAACTTCGCTGTTCGCGAAACCATAAGATCCTTCCTCTGGAATTCTTCTTTCAAGGGTTGATGAAGTCTGATCAATCTATTCCCCGATCTCCGAACCATTCCACCCAAATCTGATCGAACCCTTTATTCTCCCCCTCGATGTCCTTTTATAGAGGGGGAAAGAGATGTATTTGTGTTCATGTTACACCTTTTGCAGAGGCCCATGACCGAAAACCCAGTTTACAGATGACTTGGTCGACCCGCAACTCGCGGTGGTCATTGAATGCACCTCATCCGCGAACCAAATCTGTTCGGGGGTGCTTTACGGCCGTATAGGGCTTCACCTCTATTCCGTAAACGACAGCACGTGCAGTCGGGGCATGTTGGAGCATTTCGTGGCTGGGGCGGTTCGTGGCATTGGACCACCCTGGCACCCGTCCTGATTCTCACCCACGGAGGTGTTCCCACAACTATTTCCTGATTGACGATGGTCCGCGGAGGGGGCGGCTTGCTGAACCGTCCGCATACCAACAATGATGGACCGGTACGTGGATCGGCCAGTCCATTTCCAATCTTGAGTATTCTTTATGTTTTTTCCTGATCCTCTGAGGGAAATTGGGTATAATCCTTTCTCAAATTAAGTGGAATTCCCATTCTCCTTTTCAGATTTTTTAGTACCCTACAGATACATCATCATGTAATTAGACTCTCCAAAAATAATTAATAATTTTTTTTTTGTTTTTTTTGTGGATTATATTTATTATAAATAGAAAATAATTCTTTTTTTAAAATTTATGACTTCACTTGGGTTGTCCTGTGATGTAAAATCATATTGTTTATATGAAAATATGTTTTATATGGTAAGTAGAATGGGTTTTCATACTCCTAAAAACCTTCTCCCAACTAATATATATATATTCTCAACTAGTGCACTATAGATGATGGTTCATTGATTGAGATGAAAACGGTGAAATAAAATTTCTTGATTTACTAAAGAAACTCTACTAGATAATGGAAATCCCCCTTGAGTGGGTAATATATGAACATTACTAAAAAAAATAGATTAGAACTAAGATATATTTATGTGATTAATGTGTCTCCACAATTTCACAATAAATATTGTCAATTGATGGATCTATTCATGGCATTATGTTTTATTAATTTGATAAGGGTATAAAAATCAAAATTTCATTTGGTATGATAGTTCACCGTTGTGTCATTACCATTCCCTATAGCTTGGAATACCATCATAAACTCTTATTCTAGATATTCTAAAAAATTAAAATACCTGAAAATGTAAATATTTTCAAGATGATTTGAACTCCTAGGCACATTTTGAGAACATTTTCATGAATATAATATCATAATCATTATGATCTACCTTGATTACAATTCCCAATGTCTCTCTGTTGTTATTTGACTATTTGATATAGGATCATAAATATAATGATAACACCCCAAGTCTCACATCAAAGAGGAAACTCTTATTGGGACTATTTTTAATTTTGTATTATATTAAATATTTTACTATTATTAGTTTTTTGGATGTTTCATTGATCATATATTTTATAGAAAAAATTTAAAACCATAAGATTAGATGGATAATGGACTTTTAATTTGGATGTCACATTAATAGTTCATTAATTTAGAAATTCTAGGAATTACATTTATCAATGAAAAAAAAGAAATTATGTTTAAAGAACTAATTAAAATAGTATATTTTGTCAATGATATGAATCACTATAAAATTCCCCATTTTGATACTATAAAAATGATGATAAATGTGGATATTATTAGTAATAGATCCTATTATGATAAATTCTACACGTTTAAACATTATACTGCTACATTTTCAATTCTCTATTATTAATAATCAAATATATTTTAATATATATTTTAATTAATTTTAAAATAATGAAAATTCAAAATTCAAATAAATTTACTGAATAAATATTTTAATAAATTACAATAAGACTGATATTTACATTTAATTAAAAACATTTATTTTATTATAAATTCTGAAAATAATATAACATGTTGCTAACTAAAAGGAATTGTATTCCACTATCCTTGGGACCTCATTCTTATATAACTATATCGCATAATAAATTTATGAATAAACAACTCTGAGGGAAAAAATTGATAGAGTGTACCTATAATAAAACTATTTAGTACCAATGTAATGAAATTGATGAAACATAATTATGAAAAAAATATCAATGAATAATTTTTTTAAAAAATAAAATAATGAATTTCAATTCATAACCAATAAATAAAAATCATAGCATTGAAATTATATAAAATAAATTCAATGTAATTTGAATATCGTAAAAATTTTCATTATTTTATGTATGGGACACAATAGAATTCATAATTTCAACACCATGAACTTGATTGACAAGAGAATCATTCTCATACACAATAAATTTATTATAAATCATTATATTAATGTTTCAAAAGATTCTATAAAATTGTTTCGTTATTATGAGAATCTAATATGTGTGTTGTAAAATAATACAATTAAATGAAAATGCACACTTTCCATCATAATGGATACACCAAATTTTTGAATGATACGAAGTTAATCAATAAAAAAACAAACATGAATTAGATGTGAATATACCAACTCATCAAGTCTATATGAGAATTCATTCATGGTTATGAGTGTTTCATTCAGGTTCTTGTAAATAATTTCACTCTAAACTGAAACACACACTAGTCAATAAGATCCCCCATTTTTTAGAATTTAATTTTAGATAATTAAATCATAATAAACCTTAGTCATGAAACATTCCCATTACCTATAAATGCGTTATAAACCATTTTTCTCACTAGTGGAGGTGGGTTTTATATTAAATATCACATAATTGAAAAAGCACAAATTAATCATTAATGACCAATTCCCTTATCATTAATTATATCATGTGAAAAATGAATAACATATATTTTTTAAATGTATCAATAATTTCTATGGGTGTTTCCTAGATTTTATTTATATCATTCTGGTTTTGGAAAAAAATAACTTTTAAACCAAAACCCCAATTTAGACCATATTATCCAAATCATTTTTCATATTGATATATGGTAGAACTCTAATTGTAAAAAATAAATCAGATATCATTTTTTTAAATTATTATGAGAAAATGATCCATCATTATCTAGTTTTTTGTAATTGATTGGTGTGGTGATTAAAAATTTTTCTCATTTATATTTAATGGAATCAATTTGGAACATATTATCCACTCCATGTATTAGATTTATTTTTGTTCAATTATAACTCATCAATAATGAATCATAGATCATCTTTGATAGAGCTAATGTCTTCTACACATTATGTATGAATTTAAATTGTTTTAATCATTTTATGTTATTAACATGAGCTTATATGAATCATATTTAGGTTTTTGTGTTATTTAGATCCTAAATGAAAAAAATGAACAATTCTGCAATTTTAACATATTGTTATCATAGGGGTATTTTTATCATTTCTCATAACATATTTGTCCAAATTTTGTGATTAATTTTTTTATAATCCCTATTTAATGTACTTCGGTTTTTTATTCTATACGAGAGGCTGAATCGATCATCTAGAGGCCGAAAAAAATGAATGAAGTTGAAGATATTTCAGGGCAGACAGCGTGGACCCCACCACCGTAACAGACATCCATATCAGCCTAAACACCTCCAAATGAGTTTATTCCACTTGGGTATGAAATAGGACTAAATGGGGCATTCACACAATAAATTAAATTGAGTTTAGAAGCTATTAAGGTTGTCATGGAATGACATATTGTTAAAGGAAGCTACCTGGATCCTTCATCCAGAAATAGAAAAGACAATGAAAAATTCATAACTCCTATAAAATTTTAGAAAATGAGAAAAAATTTGGAGTTTGGATGTAAAAAACATTAATTAAAATCAATCATGAAGAGGTCCACATGTTAATTGGCCATGTAAAAGGTCAACATCGCGAAAACATTTGGAGGACAGAAATCTTCCTATAAAAGGAGAGGAGCTCCTACCTCTCAAAGCATTCCAATACTTCCCCACACCATCAGGGGAACCAAGGAGAGGAGGCCTAGATTTATTTAGGATTTTTCATTCTTTATTTTATTTTAGTTTTATTTTTCATTTCTATTGTAATGCATTAATAATTTTATATTAAACTGTTCCTCGTTCTTCTTCCACTCATTTTCTCTTCCAAGTCTAATTATCATTCTCTCTCTTCCATCTTTCCATCATTATCTCTATGCACATAGACATGGAATGTGAATAACTCGAGGCTTGATCCTGGGGGAGGTTTCATGGTTTTCATCATTATTATGCTTCAATTCAAAATGTTTTGATTCTATTTGGGGGGGAGGTGAGAATATTGCACGGGCGTGGCGGTCGTCCACCACGACAATATTTTCAAATCCGTTCATTTCCATTGATTAATTAAATTTCCCTCCATTTCCTTAAGAAAAAATTTTATATGTTGGAGTTGGGGTTTCCATGTGGAATGAAACGATATATTTTGGAGTCGGGTCTTTTCGGGACAAGATTCTCGGCTTAGGTGTTATCCTAATTGACTATTGGAGCAGGTTGTGTTTGGTGTTCCAAAGGCTTTCTAAAATCACGCACTCTTTAAATAAAAGGAATTTAATTCAGTAATGTGGTTTTGTAAAATGAATTATCAACTTGAATTTAAACAATAAATAAATAATTAACGAACATGTGTTATCAAACCCTAGGACCAAGTGCTTTATTCCCTAATTTCATTATGTCTGCATTAGCATCAACATCTATATTTTAATTCTATATTGAATTATTTTAATTACATGTTTTAAAAAACTAAAACCTTGTTTTTGTAAATATTAAAGGGAAACCATCCATAATTATATTTTGTGAACTATAATAATTAATTAAACTGGCTGTAATGCTCCTCAATTGAGGCGACCCTGGTCAGCCACTGTGCTATATTAGAAATATAAATTTTCTTTTGTCATACCCTATGATAGTCATGCCTTAATCTTACTAAAGGATATTGTAAACTACAACATGTTGTCAATATTTTTACTAGGTAATGTATATTTTTAACTAAAATTTAATTTTAATATAAAAAACACTTTTATTCAAAATGGTCATACTATGTTTCAACTTTTACTGTGTAGATTCATTATGATAAAGAATTCATTAATATTGGTCTAATACACTAGTCTAAAAAAATTATTTTAATGATTTAATATGATTATTCATTTTATTTAATTATCTACGGTGCAGTAACCTATTCCATTTCATTCCAAAATATTCACATGGTGATAAACCAAAACATGAACCTCTAATATGACCACATTATTTTAGAAACTAAAAATAAATTGAATTTAAAAATTCATTTTTTATATTTTCATACGATTCATATTCCTATACTATATAAATTATAATAAACAAGGTAGGGATAATTTTATAACAGCACTATGTGGATGAAGAAAAAATCAACTATTCCAAACATAAACATGATTCCCATATATTCTATGTGGTTCCATATTCGTCCTACAAAATTTTATTTACATGATCCTCCATCAATAGTACATGAAATGTGATGGTATTGGATTTAGATTCTAATTCATTAATCTAATTTTTGAAAAATGAATATAAGTATATTATCATTTTTACCACATAATAGTTTAATATAGAATAAAATAACATTTTTCAAAGTGAACCATACATAATATTGTTTTTAATTTTATGGGTCCCATTGAATGGATAAAAATTTCATATTTTATAGTGAATCATACCCCATGTATTTTTTGTTTATCTTTTTTAGATACATTTGGTTTTTGGAGGATTAATTTACCCTATACACCACTCTAATGGTTCATAAGATGTTTCTAAATGTATCAACATGCCCTACATGTGACAATTACTGTAAATTTCATCTATGAATAATATAATAGAAATATAATACAAAATATATAATGATGAGTAAATAAAAATTATTTTATTTTATTTTTTATAAAACCTAAAATATATAGCATAATATTTCATTAATATATTCTAAAGTAATTATCATTAGTGTAGGAATAACATTGTACTGCATATCTATGTCAATCAATATGTAAATTTGAGACGACATTCAAATTTAATTCATCAAAATTTACCTTTTTTGTGTAAATATGTTGGTAGGTTTAAGTATATAAAATCTTGAATATTAGTCTTTTGTTTCATTCCTTAATTATATTTGGTTATACAATCAATATATTCTCCAACTGTTTTTTCAAACTTCTATTGTTCACCTTATAGATTTTTATGTGTTTCCTAATTTTAGATATGTTGTTACACATGAATGGAATCATCAATGTGTGGATAATACATTATCTAAATATGTAGAAAATCATTTGAAATGGATTATTTAAATTAAATAATGAAAATTAATATTATGAGTAATAAATATGTATATTAAAAAATAATCACAGGTTAATTGAACTCATATTTAATAAATTTTGGTTAATGTGATTTTCACTAAATATAGATAATCAAAATCCCCATATTATGGTCCCATATAAGATACAATTCATTGTTAAAATTATAAGTATATTGAAAATATTGAGGCATGCCGATGAAAGGGACATCCAAAATGAATACTCCATTTTAATTTTTAATTGTTTTATTCAACTATAGAATTTATGACCAATTTAGTTTCTAGGAAGGAGTGAAAAAAATAAATATATTGCTTCTTCTTCCATTAGGATCTATTTATTCATGTACTTATCCTTAATGAAATTCATTTTCAAAAATATAAAATCATAAATTTTAACTCAACTTTTAATATCAACTAGTTCTCATAAAATTGTAACACTTGAAATGTTTTATAATGAAAATACTATATTTTTAAGGAGTCAAAAATATGAAATTTTCATATAAATTATATTATTTTTCAATGTATCATATTCATATATCACATCCACCATTAGAGTAAATCCAATTTTTTTATCACTATATCCATCCAGGTGATTTATATAGAATGTGTAACTTCTGAATAAAAACCATTAAAGGAATATAAATGTAGAAATAAATAATTAACAAGATTGTGTATACCCTAATAAAATCTAAATATTGATCAATGTGAATTCTATATATCCACGGTCAGGAAAAAAAATTAACATATTATCATACATAACCATTTATGGATGAATTTATCCTTAGAATCAAAATTAATCACTAATGGAATCAACCAAAATTATTTTATGACATGCCCATAACATGGATTTTCATACCATAAATATTAATCTCAAAAATATTTATTAATATATCATTTGATACTAATTTATAACTAGAAATACATATCATATCAAATATTACATTATAATTCAAAAAAGTATAGATAAAACACCAAAAAAATCAAAAAACTAAACATATGGACAAGGAAAGTTCGGTTGATACAAAATATCCCAAATAATCATTAATAAAAAAATAACATATAGGAGATACACACTAAGAAAAAATCATCTTAGTATCTTGAAGAAACCAACGATAAAAATCATCATAAGGAGACACCAATTATCATGTGGATCATACCATAAACTATTCCCAATAAAAAATGTTCTTCATAAAGAAATGGAATATGCAGGGTTAGATTTAAAAGTTATTAGGAGAGAAAAATGAAACCATATATGGACCTTATCCATGAACAATATATTTCAAGATATAAAACCATATTTAAAACAATATTCATATTGAATAACATTCTACTGATATTCCTTTTTTTCTCAAATCAAACCATGATTTTAAACATGACAAATATTGATAAAATAAAAAATGTGACAAAAAATTGGGTATTGATATCATGTCACTAGAACATGGAATAAATTAAAGAATAATAATAATCATTTATCCAAATGAATAAAAATACATATAGTTGAAAAATCTCAGATTAGATGGAACAATAAACATCCATTACGGTATCTCACTAATGGGGTGTATTATGAATTAGTGTAAACCAAGATTAACTAGTCACAAAGTGATTTCTAAAATTTTGGAATCTCTCTCAGAGTTCCACATGCCCAATATTCCATCCATTGGCTCCCTCGGTCCCATGGGTACCATTCTTCTAATGGGAACCCTCGGTCCAAAGGGATTTAATTACTCATATGGGATGCCTTATTCTATCAAGATAATATTACCTATCCAATTTATAACTTACGAATGAGACTAAACTACCTAGTACACCAACACAGAAAATGTCCCACATGTAGAATAATTTTATAGTAACATAAAACAAAAAAATTGTTAATTATTTAAAACATATATTTTCATAAAAAAATAAATAACCAAATAAAATGAAAAACGTTTTTAGAATAATCTTTTAAAATCCATTATATTACATAATTTATATAGATTTATCTTCTAGAAAATATTTTATGAAACAACAAAATCAATAATTGAAAAACCATATTTGTGAAAAAAATACAATTTCATTGCAAGAATCAAAAAAAAACTAGGAATCATTTTCTTGAACAAAACATACGTAAAATTTCAGGTATAATAACCAATGAAAATTTGTAACCAAATGTATTTCATGGAAAATAACTCATGTAGAGACACATACCTTGAATCCAATATAAAACATTTCATCTTAAAAAAATATGACATAAATCGAGAGGGAATATTCCATGCATATCTAAAACACCTAGAAACATAATAAGGATACCACAAAAATCCTTATTTTTTTGTATATATCATCCTAAGGTTTAATAACTCTATAAAAATGGAAGAGAAAATAATTATCAAAGGTAGAGGAATAATAAATCAGGGAGGAATCATTATTATCATATGAAAGATAAAAATTTTATGAGGATAAATAACCATGAAATATATAGAGGATGTGATTTATGATAATAGGTATAAAATCATGAATATATTTGAAGATTGGGTGAAGCGGATAAAAACATATAAAATGAAAAAAATAGCACCTACATTATAACTTTTATGGGCACTATCAAATTGTTAGGATACATTTTTAGGTAATGTTTTCAAAAAAAAATTGAAGAAATTTCTACATATAAAATGGTCATACAGTTGTAGGGAACATAAATAGAATTTTTAAAACAATTTAAAATCTATTCCAATCACTATCAGTACCCCAAAAAACCACTCACATAGTGCGAAGACCATTTTTTATTAGTTGTAGATTGATTATATTCCTGATGAACTTGGTCCAAAATGTTAAATTTCATCTAGAAAATTTCATGAACTAATAAAAAAAATTAAATTAATATTTAATGGAATTTGATTTACCAATGAATCGATAGGTGTAATATTTCATCCCAATATATCACATTTATCACCAAAATTTTCCTTAATGACCTATATTTGTAAAATGGTGTATCCTCTAATATCTAATAATAAATTCACACTGATGTGTCTCCTGAATATCCCCTATGAGCTACCAAATAACTCAAAAAATATGTTAAATTTACCATAAAGATATTTTATATGATAATCCATGATATGATCAAGCCCCTAAAAATAGTGGTGTTAGGATTAAAATCCAAATCACCACACATAATGTTTTGAGATACTTCTATTATTTCATTATTTAATTGTGAAAAATAGAAAATATTGTGACCCATTATCAGAAATCGGGTATTGTACAAAAAATATTCTACCTTTTATTGAATGTTGGAATTATAAAATTTCATAACATAAAAATGAATCATTTTATAGTATATTACTAAGTGATGAGGTTCCATTTAAAAAATATACATGTTGAAATTCATTATCAATATCCCTAAACAAAAATGAGAAATGATAAGAATAGACATATGATCTATGGTTACTCTATGCAATATCTTTCATATTCTAAATCAAATTCTCTTTCTATATCATCCCATGTATGAGACACATTCCAAATACAAAATGAACTCTCAAAATAGACCAATATATTTTGGAAGAAAATGTATTCTCATATATTAATTAAAAATTATCAACCATTATTAGGGATTTATAATTATTTTCAAATGTAAAATCCACCAAATACAAATCCATACCAAATGATCTTCTGAAATAATTCACTTAAGGTCGTTGTATATCAATTTAAAATGGGTTTTCTACTCAGAATACCAATATACCGTCTAGTTATACATTTTTCTCACTATCAACAAGCTTCTCATGGCTTCCTATAGACTCTGTCATAAATATTATGTTAATTGGTAATCTGGATTCAAAACTATGGGTGAGGTAACCCTTTTGTGTTTACAAATATCTTATACATACTATTTCCCAATATTATCTTTCTTTTTCAACTCTTTAATGGTACTAAATGGGGCTATTTAGTTGAAATGACTTTAAACACAACATGTAATCCTTCCAAATAGGTTTATGGGGATAGAAAATCATGAAATCCATAGACATCTAATCCTAAATTAATACCAGAATAATGAGAATCTTCACTGAACTGACTAGGCTATATTTCCTGAAATTTATCCTTTTGCATGTAAAACGTGTGGTTAAAAAATCACTAAATGAAAATATAATATCATGAAACCTATACCATATTCTCAAATTATAATATAAGCTACTATACTTTTGGGGAATTTCCACACTATAATAATTCCCCTAGTGAATCTCCATCCACATCAAGGTCATAGGAACAACCACCTACACCATGAAGAAGAGGGTACCATCAAGATTCCAAGACTAACCACCTAAGATCTCTGGTTAATTTTATATTTATCCAAACCACTATTAGTGGGTGTATTATGCATAATCAAACTAAACACTATCACCTAGAAAGGATGTGTTCTAAACACTAGTAAAATCACCCACTATCCTACTCCACTACATCCATGATCAGATCTGGAAAACAAATCATTAGACAGTACACGCTTGAAAATATATTATAATTCAAGGATTGGTAATTTAGTACCAAACTCAACAATGACCAAATTCCCATTCCTGATGGTATAATATATATTAAAATCAAGGTCCTGATGATAATTCAACCAATTTCTCTTCATGGGTTTATTTCCTTCATGGTGATTATATGAGTCATGATCATATGATCAAAATATAATAGAAATCACTCCCCAAATATGTTTTAGTTCTACTACCTTAATTAAAGTATCACATATACTAATTATAGGTCTTATTTGTTGTAATTCCATTCATGTGAGAATAAATGAAAAGATCCATAAACTACCACAAGAAAATTATACATCAGAAAAAAAAATTGTATATGAAACCTCCTAATAAACATAATGACACTTTCTAAGATGAGTAATACTAAAAAAATTAGTTTATTTTAATAAAAAATTAATTTCCTTAAATAAACTACGCAACTTCTCATTACACACAAACATAAACTCATTGCTAGTCAACGTCATAAAGGGTAAAGTTATCATTATGATATCTTGAAAATATTATATATAATACACTTCCAAACACAATAATACTCTGATCATGAACAGACTATTTAGCTTCTCTCATTTTATTTGTGCATATATATTCTATATACCTAATCAAATCCATTTCTTCAAAATTGTATTATACATGAACATCAACACCTGAATCCAAAAATTACATTTATACCACCTGTAATTCATATAACTCTCCCTTGAGGTTTCTAAAACAACACTCATATAGTTTCCACAGTCCACCTATATCTTGTAAAACACTATGATATCATCCCTAAATATACCCATGTTATAGTATAGAATCACATGATTTATCGCCCCAAAAATATAAAGTATGAACATTGTATTTGATGGCGCATATAACATGCCATCCAAAGCATGTAAGGGAATATAATATCCCATAAATTCATAATTTATTTACTATTTTAAATAAATTTAATATAATTCATAACATGAAATGAACATGATTCATAGTCAGCGTGTGAAATATGTAACAAAGGGGTTTTTCAATGGGGTGCATTACACGTACAGATGAGTTCTATGGAACAAAAAAATATTATTAAAATATTATTATTTAATATAATAATAATTAACCAAGACATTAAAATTAGTAGAAAATATAATAAGAAATGACTTATTAAAATAAATTGTTTCACAAAATAAAAAATTAATTCATTTGATACAAAATAATTACAAATTAATATAAACACCAATTGAATATAAGGGGGATATTTTCAAAGAAAACATATTTTATACAGAAAAATATTTTTTATCATAAAAAAATTAATTTAAATTATTTGTACATATTAATATAATATATATATATATATATTATATTAAATCTAATATTTTTTACACACATCATATAGACTTGATAAGATCAATATTATAAGAAACCCAATATTATATAAAAACCCAATAATTGTAGTAAGGAACTTTTACCCTAATATAGTGAATAAATGATTTGAAATAAACATTTTTGTAACTTTATTAAATTTTATATGTTGAAATATACTTCAAATTTGAAATAGAAACATAAAAACTTGGTTAGGGTAATTTTGAATTATTTTTCCACAAAGTTTAAATTTTTTAATAAATAGTGAAAAATACTAAAAAAAATCAAAGGTTTGTATGGATATAATATATTTTTAAAGATAAATTATATTTAAAATTTGTTTTTAATTTTAATTAGATCATATATTTATCATATATTCATGTACTTTTTACTGTAATCAATTTCACATTGAAACTCACTATAAAAACATAACAATCAGTTTGTCTTTTTTACATAAAAAATCGGCATTATCGTCCAATGTATGAGATTAAATTTAAATTGATTTAATACACATATATTTTTAGATTTTAGAAAAATTGATTGTCTATTTGGTTTCATACTAAATTATACTGTAAAATAAATATTAGTGAATATAATTAATATTAATTACAATTATTTATGCAAAATCAAGCTTAACAAGGGAAAATCCATAATCTAATGGGAACACATTTCCTATAAACATGACCAATAGACATTTAATGGACATGTATCAACCATATAATACCTTTTTTATAATATAACCATTGTTGGATCAACATTATATGTAAAAAACATGTATATAATTCCATTTTCAAAATATTACAATAGTGTCACTCCTCCACTAAAAAATATTCCTTCTTCCCTACCACTTCTTCATACCTATAAATCCACTAATCTTCATCCAATATCTTCTCAATTAACTCCTCATAATCTCTCCTCTAATCCTATAAGACTCACCTGGGTTGAAAATCAATTGTAGGAGTTCTTTTGGTACAAACAAAAAAAAGTTACCCAATTCATATGTAATATCTTTCTGAAACCCTTTAGATTTCTTCCATTATCCACCACCCTAAAATATTCTTATTCCATGATAATATAAAATACAATATTCTAAATATAATATTTTTTTTCATATAAGGGTTAAACCTACGCTCACACACACTACCATGTAATTGGATAAAAAAATGTTTATCTGTATGGACAACTAACGCCTCATAAAATGATGATTGTTCATTTTTCATTTACCACAATTCACAGCTAGGAATTATGATAGATTTTTTAGATTTTATATGTGATATATATTATATATTTATGATTCTATAATTATTTTATAACATAGACCCTTATACATTCTATTTTTAGAAAATGAGATAACATCGTTTGTGGAAGTGTGGATTGTTGCTACCGCATATAGAAGTGATTCATTCACACTATACATGGAAAATATAAAAGATTTTTTAACTAAAATTAAGTGAAATAAAAAAATTATATTTTTTATTCATGACATAATTATATTTATAGAAGTAAAATATATCGTTTTTTTAATTACCCTGTCACACACTTAAATGTGATAACATCTTTTGTGGATTGGGGACTACCACCTCATTAAACAGATCTGGTTCCTTTTACATTAAAATAATTCTATATGTATGTAATTATGATTAAAAAAAGTTATTTATGATATAATTATCATTTTGTAAATTTATTTTATTAATTAACTTCTTTCCATAATAAACAAATAGGACTGTTGCTCATGTGTTCTTATGACCTGCCATTTCCATGATTGAAAAGATGGTTCATTATTCATAACAATATTTAATAATTATAATTAAAATTAAAATTTACCTATAAATATAATATTTATGTCCTGATTATTGTTCAATTGATATTATATAATGATATATTTGACCATAGTTGACCTATTAATGTTATTTTTGACTCATTAAATAAATTTCCACAAAACATCTCACATAAACATAATTTTTAATATAGTTATATAAAAAATTTTAGTAAGAGAAGTGAAACTAATGATTAACATGAAAGAGTTTCTTAATAACTTAAATAAATAACCTATGTTTATTATCCAGCAATATAATGACACATGAGAGAAGTTTGATGTGAGGTAAGGGATTTTATATGAATTCCATTTCATTAAGGCATGGCGTAAGTTTCTCTAACCTGTTTATTTTATATTTTATATATAATACTAATCTAACACGTATATTGTGAATTTAATTAATTTAATGTAATTAAATATTTTCACTCATGTTATTCTTCAAAAAGACTCATGAAAAAATATTTATGCATGTAGTAATGTATTTCATCTAAATTTAATTTCATTGATGAATATAGAATTATTATGTACCTAATTTATTTTATATGGTTTATATACTTCCCTATGAAATTTATATCATTAATTACTCTTATTTTAGGGTAAAAAATGATTTCATTGATTTTATAATTGCACTAATCTTATGATTTCTAATATAATAAAGAATTAATGTATTTTTCCTATAATCTACACGTGTATGGTAAATGTCATATTCACCACTTACTTTTATGGTGTTGTGTATCTAAATACCTTACTATATATTACATCATTAATTCATTAATCATAATTGTATTAAAATTTTCATTTTTTCATTACTATTTCATGGGTTTTATGGTTTTGAAGTTACCGAAGTGGTAATGAACATTGGTCACAATTTACCATCATTGTGAAATTGGATATGCTCTACCCATATCATCATTTAAGAGGTGTATATAAATATCCTATGATTTATTATATCATAAATTAAATTTTTTATCTAGAAATATTATATTTCATTTATACTCATTCCATTCATGGGGTTAATACTTAAAAATTTTCAAAGTGGTATGGGAGGATTTGTAATGTTTAATGATTATTTTACCGAAAAATAATTTAATAATATTTTGATTGTATTTTTATTAATCCTTATAAAAAACCATTGTTGTTAAATATCATACAATGCGTATATTTTGTATTGATACTATCCACATTCATTTCTTCAATGTATTATGTTTGTTTCAATGATATTGTTATTTAACTCATTTTTTTTTCTTAGATTAAACATTTTTCAATGGGATTTTTATTTAACCGATTTTCTTTCCATGGTTTAAACAAAACATTCAATTATGTTTTTATTTAACACATTTCATTTTCATGGGGTAAACATTTTTTCGAATAGATTTTTTAAATAAAAAGTTTACTTTTAAACAGTTAACCATGTTTTCAAAGAGATTATTCATTTGACCGTTTATTTTCCATGGGTTAATCATGTTCCAATGATATTCTTATAAATCCCATTTTGCTACCATGGGATAATTGTAACGACCTGGCCCTAGAAGCCCAGAGTCTGTGCATTTATACATAACATTGGAATGATCAAAAAATATTAAGTCTGTAATGAATAATTAGTTTAGAATCCTTGGCAGTACTAGATACATTCATAAGGTTTAAATTACATTATAAAATCAAAAAAGCTACAACATAATTGTTTATAGAGACAACACTAAGATCCCATAAACTATCCCTACAGGTCAGTCATAATATACTTCTTCGAATCCTGAGAAAAATAAAACATAGAATGGTGTGAGCTTAGATGCTCAGTAAGGATAACAATATTGTGAAAACATTCATAAGTAAGCATAAACATTTAAAGAAATGTATAGAACTAAAACAAAATAATTTTTAACATAAACATCATCATAATATGGAAAATATAAATCCAAATAGTTCCATTTAATTACACACATGGATATTCAATGAGTTGAATAATCACATGTAATATCAATACCCACTTTCATAATGATGGAATGCATAATGCCAGACTTTCATAACCAAATAGTCAAGGCCTAATTCCAAGACTAGAAATAAGATAATGTCAAGGCCTTGTTCCAAGACACTAGTTTTTCTCCGGAGTCCTACCGATGCATCGAGGAGCTGTAGCGGGATCCAAATGTCACTTACTAAGTCCAATTCATTCCCCATATGAAAAGGTTTAAACATAACATAAACATTCGTATTAAAACTGGCATACGAAATGTCAATACTTTATTCATAAACCATTATTAGTATGAAATAACACATCCACATTCAAACATATCAAGAACACTTCAATACAATATGGAAGTTTTATATCGTAATAAATCAACATCAAACAAACTTAAAATCCAAAAAAGGATGTTGACATAGATGAAATCAAAACCTTTCTAGATAAGTTTCTCTTTATATTTTGGAATTATTTTAAAGTCATGTAATTATAAAAGAAAACATTAATATTTTAAAATATTCTTTTAAGCTTGTAAGGGAAGCTTCAACGATGTAATAACGGCAGAAAATAGCCTCACCTGCCGTATAAGTAAAAAAATCATTCTTACCTTAATTTTGTCGAAAAGGTTATAAAGTACCTCGTTTGAAAAATGACAGAAAGATTACATTATAAACATCTTGTAAAAGTAAAACAAGGGTATAAATTACTTTAACCCATAGTCTATAAAATATTAAGAATGTTTTGAAATACATTTTTAAGAAACATGGATGTTGATGATAAAGAGGTCCCAGTATATAATGACATATAAACAATCTCAGATAATGAAGAGATTGTGAGATTAACCCTGAACTTGTAATTTTCTTAGGACGAGGGTAGGTTAACCTCTAGTATAATTGAGATATAATTTTTATTAAATTATAAAACAATCATATACATTAATATGATAACATATATGATCTTTTAACATAGATTTGTTAATAATATCTTAGTATTATCGTCGTTTCGGGTGTTAAATGATTCGTTTTCCTATATATGCTTTGTTATGTAAGTAATGATTGTTATGGATATGATTTATATTATTCATATTCAGAATGATATTAAGTATTTAAAAATTATTTTTAATCATCTAATGAAAATTAGTCTTGAATGGATACGATGGGGAATGAATCTCATCGTGTTCGTGGAGATGGTAATCTGTACGTATGCACGAGAGACAATATCATTCTTCTGTTATTAAAATAATATATAATTGGATGGTATCTCATATATATAGAATCATTATCAGGTTATATTTATTATTTACATCAATTAAAAATAATTATTATACCCATCCAAATAATAATGTATTGAATAACAATTACACCACGACGTGGAGACAGTAATCTGTAAGTACACACGTATGGTGACATGTCATTCAAAGGATTGATAGAATAATGAATATGGTTGTACCATATTTATAATAACATCATAGTATATATAATATACTGGAGTTATTATTTTATAATTGAAACAACAATGAACGAGGAAATAGAAGAATAAAGGAACTTGAAATATGTGATGAAATATTTAACTCTTCTTCATGTTCTTCATTTTGATTTGATCAAAATGGCTCCATCGGATGCCTTTATGACTAAAAAAAGGTCACTAGGATGAAGGTAAAATAGTTGAGAGGGTATTTGGGCTGGGTTTGGCCATGAAAAATGGCATTGAAGGTGTGAATTAGGGAGAACGGGGAGTGCCATTTCATAAAAGGGGTGAGGGGGAACTTAGGAAAAGATAGAAATATAATTTTATAATAATGTAATTATTGGTTACTAATGGCTCAAAAATGAATAATTTATAGGCTAAGGTGGGGATGGGTCGAAAACCACAAAACCAATAGGTTTTAGATAGGTTTGGGTCATTATATTAACTTTATATTTTATATTTAACACTTACTTAAATAGTTTGACATTTACCATGTCTCTTTGTATTTTTATATTATATATTTAATAAAAATACTATAAGCATCCAAGAGAAGATCATGTGGTTCATTAATGGTACACATATCATTATATATGTCTTTTGGCTGATCCATATATTTTTAGGAATAGAATATCAATTAATAATATAATATTTATTTGAAAAACTCTTTTATGTCAATTTTGACACTATTTGGTTTTTTGTTTTTTCTAAATTCATAACAAAATTATTAAATCGAAATAAATTAATATAACTAACCCTACCATGTAATATTTACCCAGAAAATTAGTGGAATTCATAAAAAGTCTCAAATTACATTTATTTGGATAATTATAATATAATTTAATTTAATATTTCATTAATTAAGTAATTACTACATCATAATTGTGTCATTAATAAATTTAATTATTTAATATCTAAAAATAAAAAATAAAATACAATTATATAGTATATCTCTTTATCCCTATAATTAATATTTATAGTCTAATTGATCTTATTAGTATCCCTATATAAAAAATGGATTAGTTATTAAACTTTTAATTTAACACTTTTAATACTTCTTTGAATTAAATAATAATAAATATCCTAATCTAATCCAAGTGGACCTAAAGGATCATATTTTATCCCTAAGGATTTTTTTGGATGAATTAAAATTATTAAATAGAATTATTACATGTGTTAGGGTAATAATAATGTCATTATTTCCCTTAATTACTCTATTTACTTTTAACCAAGGTAAATAAAAGTAAAAGATACTATTCACCAAAAATTATTTTCATCTTATTTGAACACATTTTACTAACTGATATCAACCATGCCACTCAGATTTTTGAAAATCAACACACAGAATTAGTAAAATTATGTTTTAGATAAATTTGCATATGCTCCTATGAGGTGGGTAAAAGACTGTAAAAATTTCAATAAAATTTTTATATATCTAAAATTAATATAAACCGACTCCAAGGAATTACATTGAACATAAATAGGTATTATGTATCTATTTAGACCAAAAATAAATTTAACTAAAATAAATAATTATTTATATTAAAATTCAGTTTTAAACTATAATTCAGTGTTTTTCCCTATTAATCAAAAATTGAAAGTTTTCAGAAAAATATAATAAATTCACCCTAATATAATTTAGATATTACGAATTCAAAAATGAAGACCATTTTGATTGATAAAATTTATAAAATTTCCAAAATTGGTTATTGCTATTCATAATGGCTTGTTTTATTGGTTTTTGTGTGTTAGAACTCGAAGTTGCATACAACACACACTCCTGTATAATTCAAAGAAAAGTGTACCATGGAAGCTTGGGGTGTTACATTCTCCCCTCCTTCAAATAATTTTTTCCTCGAATTTTCTAGAGCATTAATATGTAAAAAGACTCAGGTGGTTCTTCATCATAAGTTCCTTGGGTTCCCACGTTGCCTCTTCCATCTTATTGTTTCTCTATAGAACTTTTACCAGACGAGTCGTGCGGTTTCTCAACAATTTTTCTCTTGTATCAAGAACCCTGATATGCACTTCTCAATAAGATAGATCGGGTTCCATTTCTAATTCCTCATAGGTGATTACATGCGTTGGGTCAGGCATGTATTTTCTCAACATTGATATGTGGATTGCATCGTGAACTTTGGAGAGACTTTGCGGCATCGCCAAATGTTAAGCTACAGCCCCAATTCGTTATAGAATTTTTAAAGTTCCGATGTACCTGGGACACAATTTTCCCTTCTTACCGAAATTTATAACACCCTTCCATGGAAATACCTTCAAGAAAACATGATCTACTAACTAAAATTCCAAATCTTCTCTTCAGTTATCATCATAGCTCTTATGCCTACTTTGAGCTGCTTTGATGTGGTTTTGGATTACCTTCACCTTTTCCATCGTGTCCTCCACAAGTTCTAGGCCTACGAGTTTTCTTTTGCCAACATCATCCCAATAGGTTGGTGTGTGACAGTTCTTTTTGTATAATGCTTCATATAGTGCCATCTAAATACTTGAATAGAAGCTTTTGTTATAGGAACATTCTACCAGAGGTAAATATTGATCCCACATAGCATGAACGTCATGTGAGAATGATCTCAACATGTCTTCTAAGGATTTAATAGTCTGTTCTGATTGTCTATCAGTTAGGGGGTGGTAGGATGTTCTCACACCATGTTCAGTATCCAGGGCTTTCTGAAGAATTTTCCAGAATCTTGATGTAAAATGGGGTTCACAATCAGAAACAATCGATAGTGGTACTCCATAAATTATTACAACTTCCTTAATGTATAGTCTTTCTAAATGTTCAAGTGGAAAATCATCCCTTATAGTAGGAAAATGTGTTGAATTGTTAAGACGATCAACAATGACAGATATTGCATTGTTCCTTCTAGGATTCTTTGGTAGCACCATGATAGAGTCCACTGTGATATCATCCCATTTCTATTATGGTATGGGAAGAGGATGCATGAATCCTCTAGGTCGTGGACTTACAACATTCACTTTTAGAGTAACCATAAAATTTGACACAAAATCAGCAATCTCCATCTTCATGTTGTCCCACAAAAAATGATCCATAAAATCTCTATACATTTTGGTGCTCCAAGGGTGTATAGAAAAATTTGAAATATCATCATCATCCAACAATTCCCTTTTTAGATCAGGTATATTGGGAACACAATGTCTCATCCCAAATTTCAAAAATCCATCTACATACAAAAAGTCACTCAATCTACCATCATTCACACCTTTAATCTTATTTTGAAACTCTTCATCACCAGTCAGAGAACTCTTTATCATTTCTAGTAAATATGGTTTATCAACCATTTGAATAATTATTGATGTTTTCCCTTCCATAGTGATTACCATATCCATCTTTACTAGATCCAATTATATAGGATCCTTTTCAACTCTCATCTTGTTCAAAACTCCACGATCCATTCTACTCAAAGAATCTTCCACCTAATTTTCCTTCCTCGGGTGGTAGTGTATAGTGAAATCATAACCCCTGAGTTGTTCAAGACACCTCCTTTGCCTCATATTAAGTTCTTTCTGTGAGAATATAAACTTCAAACTCCTGTGATCAGTATATATATCACATTTTTCACCATAGAGACAGTGTCTCAAAATATTCAAATAAAATATTACAGCTTCTAACTCAAAATCATGAGTAGGATAGTTTTGTTTATGAATTTTTAGCTGTCGTGATGCATATGCAATAACTCTATCATTCTGCATAAGGACACTATCAAGTCCTTTCTTTGATGTATAACTATAAATTACAAAAACAACATTCCTCGATGGTAGAGTCAAGATAGGAGCATTGACTAATATTCTCTTCAATTCTTCACAAATATTCTTCAAACTCTTTTCTACAAACAAATTTAACCCCTCTTCGTGTGAGATTTGTTGCTGGGTTTTCCAATCGGGAAAAATTCTGGATGAAATGCCGATAATAACCTGCTAAACCAATAAAACTGCATACCGCAGTTATAATTGATTGGTGTTGGCCATTCATGGATTGCCTTGGCCTTAGAAAGATCAAAATAGATTCCATCCTTAGATACAATATGACCAAGAAAAGATATCTCCTAAAGCCAGAATTGACACTTGATAAACTTCCCATATAATTTATGTCTTCTAAGAGTCATTTGAATAATTTTCAAGTGATTTTCAAGATCTTCATAGGTTTTGGTGTATAGAAAAATATAATCAATAAATAACAATAAAAATTCATCAATATATTCCTTGAAAACTCTATTCATTAGATCCATGAATACATAGGGTGCATTAGTCAATCCAAAAGGCATTACTGTAAACTCATAATGCCCATACATGGTTCGAAATGCTATTTTCGGAATGTCTTCCTACTTCACACACAACTGATGATATCCATATCTATGGTCAATATTCGTAAAGTATTGAGCTCTATGAAGTTGGTCGAATAAATCATCAATGCGAGTTAGGGGATACTTTTTCTTTATTGTTATAGCATTGATCTCCCAGTAGTCAGTGCACAACGTCATTGATCCATATTTCTTCTTAACAAAAATAAAAGGGGCTCCCGATGGAGAAAAACTAGGGCACATAAGTCCCTTATTACTCAATTACATTATTTGTTTCTTTAGTTCCACTAATTCCAATGTGGTAATTCAATAAGGGCTCTTCAATATGGGCCTAGATCCATGAATTAAATCAATGGAAAAAACAATTTCTCATTCTGGAGAATGTCTGGGTAAATCTTATTAAAACACATCAATATATTATTTCACAATATGTACATCCTCTATTTGAACATTCCTTTCCTCACCCATGGTTATTTCATTCTATTCCTACCCAATAATTTAATTTAGCTGAGCTAATGGGGGTGGATCTAGATATAAATTATGTAGTGATGATTCTCCTCTAAAGATAAGATGTTCTTTATCATCGTAATCAAAAATAGCAACCTCCTTCTTACAATAAATTTTTGCATCATGGTCTGAAATCCAATACATTCCAAGGATTATATCAAATTAAATCATGGGTATGACGATTAGATCAGGAAATAAAGAACATTTATATGCCCTAATGGGGACTGATTCACAAAACATTATTTAAATGATACTTCCCTTATAAATTTTGACTTCAAACTCCCATGTTAAATCAATATATAAATATCTAATTTTATTAGTAAACTAGGAAGATATGAAACAATGTGATGATCCATAATAAAATAAATCAATGTCTAAACATGAGGAAACCATTAAATTACACACCACTATGTCTTTCGAAGCTTCATACTGAGTAGTAGTGATAGTAAAAGCATGGTCTTGATCCCTTGGAATTTTCTAAGGTATGTTCCCTTGATTCTTTGGAAATTCATTTGAATAATACCCCCTTTCTCTACAATTGTAGCATTCAACATTAACAACCTCTTTCTTCCCCTTTCAATCACGATCTTGGTGGCCTTTTTCACCAAAACTGTAACAGACTCACATTCCCTAAAGGCAAGAACCATGGTGTTTCTTCCCACATTTACTACACGATGTATATTAAACTTTTCCCATCTTCCCCTTATTTCCATTTCCAGAGTGTTTAACAGATCTATTCTTCTCTAGTTTGGCATTAAAGTTGTAAGACTTAGAGAATTAATTTTCTATCTTGATAGCACATGAGACAATATCTTCATAAAATGAGAATGATTATATGACTAATTCGTGATGGAGAAATGGTTTTAACACATAAAAGAAACAATAAATCCTACTTATTTGGTTACATATATAACTTGTAGCATGCCTCACTAACCATCTAAATTTAGATTCATACTTTGGGACATTATCATCCTCATTTTGCCTTAGACTCAGAAATTTCCTTTCCATATCTGCTCGATTTTCATGAGGAAATATTTTTCTAAGAAAATTTGTTTAAACTCCATCCATTCCATATTTGACACCTCATCATCTTCCTTTGAGTTTTGATTCAATGACCACCATTGATCAGCATCTCCAGTGAGGCGGTAAACTGTCATGAAAACTTTTTCCCTTTCGCTACTCTCCAAGGCGTGGACTATTTTCTCTAAGGAATTTATCCATTGCTCAGCTAATAGTGGAATTGTAACCCCACTTAATGTTGGTGGTTATTACATCGTGAAGCGATCTAACACTGATCCTCCACGCTACGGATCAGGGTGCTCCACATGGGTAAGGTTATTATTCATAATCCGACTGAGTTGTCTCAGTATGGTGATAATCTGATTAGCACTGGTTGACTCGGAAACTCCACTATAATTATCTTGAGTAAGATGGAAATCCCTACATGGAGTGTGTGCATTTATATTGTTTCCATTCCTTCCACTAGGTTCCATTTCTAAACAATGGCATAATATAGATTAGTTTATGAATCAAAATACATAATTACAAACGTGTAAAACACTTAACATAAATTGAATAGTTTGTGGATATAATTCATAATCATAAAAAATGTATTCTTTGAGGAAGTATATACTCATAATCCCTTCATAATGGTTTTTATAGAAAATGAGAATTATCCTAAGCATATCCCCCAGGATTGTCGTAACCAAGAGTGAAGCAAGGCCCATTTTCGTGCACCAGTACCCATTCGAGTCTAGCTCAAAGTTGTGTTTTCAGGTTTTACCCCTAGTTACATCTGTACCAGAGCCACCTCTACCTGCCCATATCCAGATAGGGATGTATTCCATGGAAAAAACACAACATCTCTATAATACCAAAATTCTAGGATGTTCTTCTATACTAATCCTCAAAGTTTATCTTAGGGTTATGTTCTCTAATCAGAGTTTATCTAAATCTAGTTTCCAATGATTGTACTAATCTTCCTTTGATACAAAATGTGTCAACCCAACCCCAGAAGTCCAGAGTCAGTGCATTTATACATAACATTGGCATGATCACAAAAGATCAAGTCTCGAAAGTCCAATTAGTTTAGTATCCTTGGAAGTAATAGATACATTCATAAGGATTAAATGAAATCATAAAATGGAAAAATAAAACAAAATAGTTTCCATATACAACACTGAGATCCCATAGACTATCCCTGCAGGTCAGTCATAATATACTTCTTCGCATCCTAGGAAATATAAAACATAGAAAGTGGTGTGCTCAGATTCCAATTAAGGAAAACAATATATCAGAAACATTCATAAATAAGCATAAACATTTAAGGAAATATATATAAATAAAACAAAATCCTTTTAAACATGAACATCATCATAATATGGTAAATATAAATCAAAATAATTCCATTTACTTACTCACATGGATATTTTACTAGTAGAATAATCACATGCGGTATCAATAGCCACATTCATAATTATCGAATGCATAATTCCAGACTTTCAAAACCACATAGTCAAGGCCTTGTTCCAAGACAATAAATAAGATTATGTTAATGCCTTGTGCCAAGACACTAGTTTGAATCATGATACCTACCGATTCATCATGGAGCTATAACGGGCTCCACCCATAACTTACTATGTTCAATGCATTCCTCATATGAAAAGGTTTAAACATAACATAAACATTCGTATTAAAATTGGCATAGGAAAATTTCAATACTTTATCCATAAACCATGAATGGTATGAAATAACACATCCATAGTCAAACATATCAAAGAACCATCAATGTAATTTTGATGTTTTGTATCATAATAAATCAACTTCAAACAAACTTAAAATCCAACAAAATATGTTGACATTGTTGAAATCAAAACCTTTTTAAGGAAATATCTCTTTCTAATTAGAAATTATTTTAAAGTCACGTAATTATAAAATAAAACATTTATATTTGAAAATATTCTTAAAATACTGTAAGGGAAACTTTGACGATGTTATAATGGAAGAAAATATCCGTACCCACTGTATAAGTTAAAAAATCAATCTTACCTTAATTTTGCCGTAAAGGTCATAAAGTACCTTGTTTGGAAAATGATGGAAAGATTCCTTTAGAAAAATATTATAAAATTCAAACAAGGTTATAGATGAATTTGACCCCTAGTCTATAAAATATTAATAATGTTTTCAAATAAATTTTTATGAAACATGGATGTGGATGATAATGAGGTCCCAATAGATAATTACATATAAACAACCTTAGATAATGAAGAGATTGTGAAATATTACCTTACCTTGTACTTTTACTTGGTCGAGGGTAGGTTAACCACCTGTATAATGGTGAAATAATTTTCATATAATTATAAAAGAATCATATACATTAATATGATATCATATATAATATTTTATCATTGCTTTCTTAATAATATCTTAGTATTATCGTCATTTCGGGTCTTAACTGATTCATTTTCCTTTTTATGATTTGTTACATAAGTAATTTTCATTATGGAAAGGATGTATCTTATTCATATTAAGAATTATATTTTGTCTTTAAACATTATTTTTAAGTATCTAATGAAAATTAGTCTTGAATGGATATGATGGGGATTTAATCTCATCACATTCGTGGAGACCTTAATCTGTATGTACGCACGAGCGACAATATAATTCTTTTGATATTAAAATAATATATAATTGGATTTTATATCAAATATACATAATAATTATCATGTTTTATTTATTATTTTTTATCAATTACACATCATTATTATACCCATTCAAATAATAATGCATTGAATAACAATTACACCATGACATGGAGACGGTAAACCGTACGTACACACGTATGGTGACATGTCATTCAATGGATGGACAGAATAATGAATATGGTTGTACAATATTTATAATAAAATCATAGTATATATAATATTCTATAGTTATTATTTTATAATGAAAACAACAAATAAATAGGAAGTGGAAGAATAAAGGAACTTGAACGAGGTGATGAAATATTTACCTCTTCTTTGGATTCTTTCTTTTTATTTAATCAAAAGTGCTCATAAGGTTGGCCTTCTGACTAAAATAAGTCCTCTAGGATGAAGGGAGGACAGTTTAAAGGGTATTTGGGCATGGTTTGGCCAATTCAAATGTCTTTGAAGGTGTGAATTAGATATAATGGGGAGTTCCCTTTTATAAGAGGGGTGAGGGCACATTAGGAAAAACAAAAAATATTATTTTATAATAAAATAATATTCGGTTTATAATCACTCCAAAATGAATTATTTAAAGGATTATGTGGATATGGGTCTCAAACCACCATCCAATAGGTTTATACAAGTTTGGTCAATATATCAACTTTAACGTTTAGATTTAACTCTTAGTTAAATAGTTTGACATTTTCCATGTCTCTTTGTATTTTTATAATATATGGTTAATAAAAATACTATAAACATCAAAGATAACCCCATGTGGTTCATTAATGTTACACCTATAATTATATATGTCTTTTGGATGAACATTAGATTTTTTAAAATAGAATATCAATTTATAATATAATATTTGTTTTAAAAACTCTTTTATGACAATTATGACACTAATTGGTATTTGGTTTTTGCTAAATTTATAAAAGAGTTATTACAACGAACAAAATTCATCTAACCAACCCCAAAATGTATTATTAAGCTATAATATTAGTTAAATTCATAAAAATACTCAAATTACATTTATTTGGGTATTTATAATATCAATTATTTTAATATTTAATTTATTAGGTAATTACTGCTTCACCATTGTGTCAAACATAAATTCAAGTATTTAATGTCTAAAAATTATAAATAAAATACAATTATATAGGTAATATTTTTATATTTTTAATGAATATTTATAGTCTAATTTATATTATGGTTAACCCTATATTAAAAATGGTTTAGTAATTAAACATTGAGTTTAACACTTTTAACTCTTCTTTGAATTAAATAATAATAAATATCCTAATCTAATCCAAATGGACCTAAAGGGAAAAATTGTATTCCTAAGGATTTTTTTGGTCGAATTACACTTATCCTATAGAATCAGGACTTGTGTTAGGGTAATAATAATATCATTTTACCCTTAATTACCCTATTTTCTTTTAACCGTGGTAAAAAAAATAAAATGTTACTATTGACCAAAAATTAAATTCATCTTATTTGAAAACATTTTATTTATTGATATCAACCATGTCTCTTGGATTTTAAAAATTCAACTCACCAAATTGGTAAAATTATGTTTTATGTAAATTTGAAAATGCTCTTAGGAGGTAGGTAAAAGACGGTAAAAAGTTCAATAAAATATTTATATATCTAAAATTACTATAAACTGACTCTAATGAGTTAAATTGAACTTATATTGGTATTATGTATCTATTTTGACCTCAAATAAATTTAAATAAAATAATTATTTAAATAAAAATTTGGTTTTAAACTATAACTTAGTGTTTTTCACTACTCGTAAAAAATTGAATGCTTTCAGAAAAATACCGAAAATTTACCCTAAGCTAATTTAGATATTAATAATACAAGAATAAAGTCCATCTTGAAAGATAAAATTTATAAAATTTCAAAAGGTGGGTATTACTATTCATAACAGATAGTTTGAATTGTTGTGGTGTGTTAAAACTCAAAGTTACCTACAACACACGTTACTGTTTTATTCAAAGAGAATCATACTATGGAAGCATGGGGTGTTAAATTAATTATATGTGACTATTTTGAAATTATAATTGTATAATTTATAGGTGGTTACTTTATATAATAATGACTGGTGGTTTTGTGATAGACCAATAGTGGGTGGGATTGTGATAACCTTTAATTAATTATGTATGGAAGTTAGCCATATGTCTATTCATTTTATAATAAATACTTGTATGAATGTAAAAAATATAGATATTCCATTAATAAGTGATAAAAGAATAATGAGGTCTCGTGTTACATTTATGTGTTTCTTTATTAGATCAATTCGTTATTCATGTTTATAATGATCAATATTGATAAAATCAAGTCTCATGGTTATTAATTTTGATTACTCTATCCATTTACATTTTTTCATCAAAGATGGCCCTTGTATTGATAGGTCAGATTTAATTTATGATTTCTTATACACTATTATTATGTCTTCATTGCATTATGAACTTCTATTCTTATTGATGACATTCAATTTTTAATTTTCATGTTTACTATTACTAAATGTTTTAGCTCACCCTTCATATATTTCCTTTTGTATATGTTTTAAAGAATGATGTTTAATGATTTATATCTATAAATGATATCACAAGGAAAACACATATGACCTATTGTGAAATAAGAAAATGTGGGTTATATGGGAGAAATTGTTTTTGACAGATTTTGAGTTCATGATGAATGAGTATTTTAATTGTAGTTTTTCCTAATCTAAAAAAATATCCTTAATGGTCTTCCTATATTTAAGTGATTAATGTTCCCATTTTGTTGATATAATGTATTTACTAAAAAATTTGTGTCATAATTGTCAGCATCTATGTAATAATAAAAACATATAGTTATAATCATAAGATTTTGAATTATGGGTTATGGGTTTTTATAGTTTGTATCAAATGTGGGTTTAAGATATCATTGTATATTAAGATGTTTTCTTTTGAGAAAATGCTATGACTTATGGATACCTTCATAGGTCACCAATCATAATAATAATAACATGTTTAATGTATTATAAACCCCTTGGAGGTTTTAAGTGATGAGTCCTTCAATATATTCATGGATATGTTTTTTTAGGATGAGGTTTTTTTATTAGATAGAAGAAAAATTAAGTGTTTTTAGGGAAGATTTATTTTTCACATTTTATGAATAAAAAAGGTACAACCTATATTCTCGGTTTCACCCACAACTTTTAACTAGGAAGTGGTACTTGAATCCAATCCCGAAGGACGATACTGGTTTCACACACTACCACTGGACTATATAATGTTCGGCTTCGTATGAAAATTTTACGTAAATATTAGTTTTTTAGTAAATGTATAGATTTTATTCTATTGAATAATGTTTTTATCATAGAAGAATATATTATAAAATCCTTATAATCACAGGGTTTCAAACTTAGATAAGAAATGATTAAATAATCTTAAATATATTTATTTATGGAATTATGTTTTTTCAAATTTGGTATTACTATTGAATTTTTATAGTTAGTTTATATTTTCAAGTATTACACTTTTTGTGAATTATCGTACCATGTACTAACAATTTTTTTATTATTTAATCTCAAATGATAGTTATAATAGTTTGAATATCCCATTTATGGACATGTGGTCATTAAAAATTGAAATTTGTTCTTCAGGAATCTAATACTTCATCACAAATACTCAAAATTTGGAGAAGAATATGATATTTTGGTTTAATTATAGTCATAATTAATGTATTCTTCCTCTTGGTCTAAATGATAAGATAATATTTATGTCAAGGAGAGGGATCTTGGAACAAAAAACTATAATCATAGTACCTTCAATTCTGATAAACTAATTGTATATTCGATCAAAAAAATTTATGTTTTGGAATAATATAACGTATAATTAATCATTCACTTGTCTATGATTTATGACCACTGTAATGGCCCGGACCTCTCCGGACCATTCCTTTGTCAATGTGAAGGTCACAAAGTGTTCTGTAGGGTAAAATGGACTTTTCCCACACTTTCCATAATTTTGTAAGTACACACCGTGTAGTGTGAGTACACGCCATGTACCACCTTGCCGAGTATACCCTGTGTTGGAGTCGTGTCCTTGTCGTGTGAAATAAATGGGTACACGCCATGTACCCCAGACTACACGTCGTGTAGTCCTTCCCTGAGTACGCGTTACCCTCAAACCATGTGTTGACCAGTCAACGGCCATGGTCCATGTTGGAGCCGTTTCCTTTCCGTTTGAAATAAATGGGTACACGTCGTGTACCCCAGACTACACACCGTGTAGTCCTTCCCCGCATACGTGTTACCCTCAAACCGTGTGTTGACCAGTCAACTGTTGTAGAGCCGTGTTGGAAGTCGCATGGTGACCGTGTGAAATGGCCGAGTACACACTGTGTACCATAAATTACACACCATGTATTTTTCTTTTCTCTCCTATAAAAGGAGGGGTCCCCTCCTCCTTTTCAACTCACCCCTCTCCTCACCATTCCTCTGAGCAGAGCTCTCCCAAGAGACTCTAAGGCTACTTTTCTTCCAATACTTCTTCGTCTGAGCTCCGATTTACGATCTGTCAATGGCCATGAGATCGTAACGAAGAGTCGGATCATATGAGATTGTATCCATTGACTTTCCTTCAGCCTTTCCTTTCCAACTTCCACCCGAGGAGGTTTTTACGGGACTCGACAGAAGTAACGGACATCGATAGATTTCTTATAAAGTTGATCCGAGGGAGCGTTGTGATCAGAACCTATTGAGGTAGGGATATTACCTTCATCTCTCTCTAAATTGTGCATCATATGTGGTGGGTATCCTATTGTTTTCATGAGAAACGGTTGAAATAATAAATGAAGATAATAACTGGTTAAAGAACAGGGATGGGGAAGTTGTTATGTTTATCTCTATATCCTGTGATATTATGTTGTGAATAGAATAGGCTTATGCCTACTAGAAATCATGGTCATTGGGGGCCTTTTCTTATGCAATTAAATATTTCCCTATCTTCTAGACCATTTTTGTGAATGAAACCTTGTGGAATGTGGAATTTGGTTAATCACGTAAAGTTGGCTGATTAAAATCTGGAACCCCTGTCTGATCACCCCGGTTAAACAAAATGGAATAATGAACATGTGGGTTTTGGCTTGGTTACGTGGTCTGTGAAAGGGGGGTGAATCCTGGGTTGTTACGAATAGAATGAGCAGCGGGGATTTGGTTGGCTTGGTTGTGGGTTGGTGTGAATGCTATGTTGGTGATGGGCAGCGGGGCTGCAATAAATGGTATCAAGGGATGATGATGTATGGTGTGGTTGTGGTTATAGAGGTTGGCAGCGGGGATGCAGGAATGGGTTTGAATGTGAACGAACTATGGGTTGTGTATAATAAATAAAAGTGGAATAGTTAATGAATGGTGGGGCATGGTAATGGAATGATAATAATAATCAATGGGGTTGGTTGGCTAATAACAAGGACTTGGTTGTGTTGTTTGTGTTTTCCTAACTTGATTTTTGGATGGTAGGGATATGTTTCATGAACGATTGATATGGTTGGTTTTGGATAGTTTCCCAGTAATTAAGGAACTAATAAACTAATTCTGCAGAAACGTGAAAACCTAAATGGGGTTGGGGTTGTTTATTGTATGCATGCTTCGGTGTAGCAGTGCCGAGGCACGTGCTCAATTTCTCTATTTAGAATCCATTGGTTGGGTTGTGTGTTTGGTATACATATATATATATATATATATATATATATATATATATCTGTATCTTTTGTGTTTTATCGCACCCCACCCATGTTGATCACTTAGTGCCAAACACTCCCATTTCATGGGAGATGGTGTTTTCCCCTTAGTTACTAGCTCCTTCCTACTCCTTCTTCCCTAGGCTGTGATCGCTTGAGGCGACCTTACACCTAAGACCCTTTAGGTAGGTTTCGATTGGGATGGTATTGGCCCAAGACTCTTCGGGATGGTTTAACTGTTTCCAAAGAATCTTCTAGATGAGGCCCAGGTGTCTGTGGGCGGGATACATGGTTGTGAGGCCCAGGTGTGTGCGGGCGGGATACGTGGTTGTGAGGCCCAGGTGTGTGCGGGCAGGATACGCGGTTGTGAGGCCCAGGTGTGTGTGGGTGGGAAGAGTGAGGAAGTGTCAAGATGTTCACCGTTAGGAAGAGCAGCTAACTAATGGGGAATGGTGTGGGGTACCCAATACTCTTGTTCTTATATACTACTACTACCTGTTGTGATTGTTTTTTAGTGAGTGTGGCTGGTGAGGTTGGGTGATAGATTTCCCTGCTAGGTTTCTTCTGTTGTTCTCACAGGACATTAGGATGTCTCCCCACCTATGCATGAGAGCTTTAGGTTTCCCTACTGAGTATACTTGTATGCTCACCCTACGTTTACTTTCAGGTTTCCAGGAGGACTACCAGGGTCGTGCTGGACCCTACTAGTCGGGACAGTTGGAGTTATTGAAGTTGTTGTACACTTGTTTCTTTTTGTATTGTACTTTGAGCTTTCTTTTACTTGTACCTTGTTTCAGAAATATTTAAACATGCATGTGGGATTGGTTTGGTTTTATTTCTATACACTTTTTCTTTTCCTTTTTGGTGGTTGACTTGTCCTATTTCCCGATCTTAAATAATAAAAATGGTAATGCCTCCCATGTTTGTGAAAACTCACACCCTTGGTGCTAGTCGCCACCCTGAGGGCTACTGGAGGTTGGAATCGGGGGTCATTGTCTACCTTTCACCATTTCCAGCTTAGGAGGGGCATATTTGGTGGGAGGGGGTCGTGACAGAATGGTATGAGAGATGATGGTTGAGATATTGGATGGATTCTAGAGTTAGGCATAGTGAGGATTTCATGGGATGGTAGGGAAACAGTGTTGGTTAGTCTTGGTGTGTGACATAGGCCAGGGAGGTCCGGCTAGGACACGGGATTTTAGGACCCCTCGTGATCCGATGCATGGAATCTGAGCCAACCGAAGGACAAAGTGAGAATACATTGATTGCAGGGTAGAGACCCTAGGGAAGGTACATGCATCATCATGATTGTGTTTTACTTGATTTGGGTGTTCTGGGAAAGAAATTGGAATAAAAGTGATAAAATAAAACCTTGATAAATTTCCTTACTACATAGGCTTAGGGGATCATTGTTTACAGTTGATATATGGCACCTGGACATCATCCCCGGGTGGCTCAGAAGGCCGAGGCCCAGCAGATTCAGGTGGTCGATCAGTTAAGGATTGACCGAGAGGAGGAAGATAGCCAGTGGCCTAAGACTCTACGTTCTTTCCAGCGGAAAACCCTCAAGAAGTACGAGGTTAGTACTTCGGATATGGAGATAGAGGGGTGGCTTGAGGAGCTAGGGATTTCTTTTACCTTGATTCATGCTCCGAGGGAGTACTGGGTTCCCCTAGCAGTCAGTCAGCTAAGAGGTGCGGCGCGACAGTGGTGGACGCTCTACCTCAGAAGGAGGACAGAGACAGAGGTTCCATGGGATGACTTTGAGAAGTAATTCCGAGAGGAATTCCTTTCTTCCAAGATCAAGGCGGAGAAGCGGCATGAGTTACTCTCCCTTTAGCAGGGGAGTATGTTAGTACGAGAGTTGGGGATCAAGTTCAAGGATCTCCTGCACTTTGCTCTGGATCACTTTCTGGATGAGGAGTCTCGCGCGAGACAATTGGAGGAGGCGCTTCGTACTTCGCTCCAGTATGTTGTTACCCCCTTCACCTTTCCGACTTACTTGGCAGTACAAAAGAAGGCAGAGGTTGTAGAGAGGATGCACTCGCAGGGAGGTGCACCACATGAGGGGATCCAGCCAGGTTCATCGAAGGGGAAGGCAGTCAGCAGCAGGTCTCCTGCGACGGGACCTTCCAGGTTCAGACCAGTGGGGAGAAGGCCCCAGCGGTTCCAGTTCAGATCTTCAGGTCCTCGTCCCTTTTTCACGAGCCCAGTACCGAAGTGTTTTTCATGTGGAGGTTTCAGGCACATTCAGAGTCAGTGCCTGACCCGAGCTCAGTACGGTGGAGGTGGGCAGGTTCAGCGCCCACCTCAACAGCACCAGTTGTCGGCGAGGCCCTTCCCGCAGTAGCAGGACCGTGCTCTTCCAAGGGAAGACTTTTTGGGAGGAGGCCGACCTCAGGGTGCTCCTCAAGGAATTCGAATAGGGCATGGTTGTGGAGGTGGACGACATCAGAGAGGTAGAGGAGCTGGGCCTGGAAAGTTGCACGTAGAAAATTTGACATCTCTGGTAGGACCAGAGGTGGTGCGAGGTACGATTTGTTTGTTCAGCACTCTCATTTTTTCCTTGTTTGATTCGGGAGCTTCGCACTCCTTTTTTGCACCAGGTCTAGACTCTGCTTTGGGACGAGACATAGAGAGACGTTCCATACCACTAGTGCTGAGTACACCAGTTGGAGGCCAGACCAGCATATCTTGTGTTTACCGGGGATGTGGGCTGACGTTGGGACCACATCAATCTATTGGGGACTTTCTTTATCTATAGATAAATCCATACGATGTCATCCTAGGCATAAAATGGTTGTTTTCTATTAGTTTCGTTATCAACTGCTTCGGAAGAATGGTCGTGTTCTCCGACATGGATGGGTAGTGCGTATATTTTGTTGGTGAGAGGAGCTATCAGGTAAGAAGTTGGCATGTCAAGCCTATCCTTTCCTTGTTAGGAGGGTTATCAGTGGTTCCAGCTGATACAGAAATGATGGATGTCTAGAAGGTTGTTGGGTATTTCCTTGATGTTTTTCCTGAGGAGGTTGTGACTCTACCCCCTGACGTGACGTTGAGCTTGGGATAGACTTACAGCCTGGTGCCCGTCTGATTTCGATGGCCCCTTATCAGATGGCACCTTCGGAGTTGTGGGAGTTGCGGATTCAGATTGATGATATGATAGAGAAGGGTTTTTCTTGACCCAGTGTATCGCCATGGGGTGCTCCAGTTTTGTTCGTGAACAAAGATGATAGTGGTCTCAGGCTATGCATAGACTACCGAAGGTTGAACTAGGTAACAGTCAAGAACCGTTACCCCCTTCCAAGGATAGATGATCTCTTCGACCAACTGAGTGGAGCAGGTTGGTTTTCTCAGATTGATCTACGATCTGAATATCATAAGCTGAGGGTAAAGGACAATGACATCTCGAAGATGACATTCAGGTGCAGGTATGGGCACTTTGAGTTTTTTTTATTCCGTTTGGAGTTACGAATGCACCGGCTGTGTTCCTGGGACTTATGAACTTTTTCCTCCGAGAGTTTCAGGACCGGTTCGTCATTGTGTTTATCGATGACATCCTGATCTACTCGGAATTTGAGGAAGAGCTTGTTGAGAATCTCAGGGCTGTCTTGGAAGTCCTTTGACACCACCATCTTTATGGGAAATTGTCGAAGTGTAAGTTATTGACACAATAAGTACACTTCCTTGGGAACGTAGTGTCTCAGCATGGAGTGTCAGTGGACCCGTCAAAGGTGGAGGTACTTGTTTCTTGGGAAGCACCCAAGAGCGTGGCAGAAGTTCGTAGTTTCTTTGGGTTAGCAGGTTACTATCAGCGGTTAGTTTCGTACTTCTCTCGAGTTGATGCTCCTATGAAATCTTTGACTAGGAAGAACCAGGTCTTCCTATAGAGAAATCAGTGCCAGAAAGCTTTCGAATACCTGAAGGAGATGTTGGTCAGTGCTCCAGTACCTAGTTTTTCAGAGGATGGGTTGTTGTATGAGGTGTTTTGTGATGATTCTGGCCTTGTTCTGGGGTGCATGTTGATCCAGAAGAAGGGAGTGATCTATTATGGGTCTAGGAAGTCGCGCCCTCACGAGCTCAACTATGCCACCCATGACCTAGAGCGTGCATCAGTAGTGTTCGCACTGAAGTTGTAGAGAAATTACCTCTTTGGGGAGCATTTTTTGGTCTTCTTAGATCACAAGATCTTGCGTTATATCTTCTCCCAGCGTGTCCTGAACTTACGACAGTGGAGATGGTTCGAGTTTCTCCAAGACTATGACTTCGAGATCTCTTACACTAAAGGTAAGGGCAATGTTGTGGCTGATGCCCTGAGTAAGATGTCGCATCAGGAAGTGGTTCGGGAATCCGATGATGCTTGGAAAGCGATGGGAGAGTTGGCTACCTTGCACTTAGATACTAGGGTAGAAGGTGTTAGAGGCTATTTGTTTCCAATGACGGTGTAGTCCCCCTTGTTACAGCAGGTGGAAGAGTCTCAGTGGGGGGGACTCTGAGGCAGATGTAATGCAGGATCGTGTCGATTAGGGAAACGCTCCAGAAGGATGGTCAGAGGACAGCCGACATCAGATGCTTTTCCATGGAGGGTTTTTTGTTCTGGAGGCGATGCGTGAGGGAGTTCTCCGTGAGTTCCATAGCTCAGCCTTGGTGGTACATCCAAAAGTTTCAAAAATGTACTGATGCATGAGGGAACAGTTTTGGTGGCCCGGTGTGAAATGGGCAGTGGCGGATTTCGTGGCTAAATGCCTAGTGTGTCAGCAGGTAAAGGCTGAACACCATGTTCCCAGTGGTTTGTTGAATCCTTTAGATTTCCTTGAGTGGAAGTGGGATGACATCTCAATGGAATTCGTCAGAGGACTACCCAGAGCTCAGGGTGGTTATGATGCTATCTTCATAGTGGTGGATCGACTGACGAAATCAGCTCACTTCATAGCAATTAAGGAGTCGGGCCCGATGAGTACCTTATCATAGAGGTACGTAGACGAGGTTGTGCGGTTTCAAGGAGTCCCAAAGACTATCATCTCAGATCTGGATACTAGGTTTACCTCACGAGTTTGCAGGGGGTTATAGCATGCTTTTGGAACCCAGCTACACCTTAGCACTACTTTCCACCCCTAGACTGATGGGAAGACAGAGCGGACTATCCAAACATTGGAGGACATGCTGCTAGAAGGCATTCTGGATTTCGGAGGATCATGGGTATGACACTTGCCTTTATTAGAGTTTGCCTACAACAACAGCTTCCACTCTATTATTGTCATGGCACCGTTTGTGGATTTGTATGGAAGACCATGTCATTCCCCCATTTTCTGGGAAAAGTTTGGTGATACACATGCTCTTGGGCCAGAGGCAGTGAAGACCACCATAAAGAAAGTCCATCTTGTACGTGAGAGGATGAAAGCGGCTCAGGACCGATAGAAGTCTTATGCTGATCGTCGGAGGAGGCCCTTGGGGTTCGAGGTGGGAGATCATGTGTTCTTGACGGTTTCTCCTCGACGGGGGAAGCGGTGGTTTGGGAAAGGGAGAAAGCTTTCACCTAGGTTCATCGGACCTTTTGAGGTGCTGAGGCGATTCGGTGAGGTAGCATATCAGGTGGCCCAGCCACCTCAGTTGGAGAAGGTTCATGAAGTCTTCCACGTCTCCCATCTTCGTCGGTAATTACACGAAGACTCTCACGTTATTGACTGAAGAGAGTTAGACACGGGAGACGACGCGACCATCGAGGAACAACTAGTCAGAATCGAGGATCGTAAGGAGAAGGTGCTACGTGGATGAACCATTCTGTTGGTTCGTGTGTTGTGGAGTCATGGAGGCCTTGAGGAGAGAACATGGGAGAGGGAGGCCCAGATGCACGCTCAGTACCCAGAGTTTTTTTTTACTAGTGTTTTCCCTTGTTCTTATGAGTTTTGTTTTGATGTTATCCTATGTAACTTTGATATATGGAATGCTTGGCTTGTCGGTTTTGAGGCCTTTTGTTTCCTTACTCTCTGGAAGTGTGTAGCATGTCCGGATGTGTGGGTAAATGGAAAAACCCGACACTTATTTGAGACGCATTAATGAGGATGCGACTGTACCCGGGCGGGTGAGTCAGTGCCGCCTAAAGTGGATAATATCTCGACATAGGAGAAGGAATTTTCCCCAAACCACATGTTAGGGCAGCGTTTGGTTTGTAAGGTGTTGGGGGAAGTGTAAGTTGGAAAATCCTAATATATGGAAGTGGGAAGGCCCAATACATAATCGAGACGCATTAATGCAGATTTGATTAAACTCGTGCAGGCGATTCAATGCCTCCTAAAGCCGATAATATCTCGACATAGGAGAGAGAATTCCTAACACCTATGATTAAGGTTGTTGGTTGGGTTCCTGTTATAACGAGAACCCTAAGAGGTATCTTGTTGGGTTCCTCCCTGTTGGTTTTTGAATTCTGGGGGATGAGAATGTTTTAAGAGGTATCAGATGTAATGGCCTGGACCTCTCCGGCCCATTACTTTGTCAAAGAGATGGTCACGAAGTGTTCTCGAGGGTAAAATGGACTTTTCCCACACTTTCTAGAATTTTGTAAGTACATGTCGTGTAGTGTTAGTACACGCCATGTACCACCTTTCCAGGTATACCCCATGTTGGAGACGTGTCCTTGCCATGTGAAATAAATGGGTACACACCGTGTACCCCAGACTACACGTCGTGTAGTCCTTCCCCACATATGTGTTACCCTCAAACCATGTGTTGACCAGTCAATGGTCTTGTGCCATGATGGAGCCATGTCCTTACCGTGTGAAATAAATGGTTACACGTTGTGTACCCTAGACTACACACCGTGTAGTCCTTCCCTGCATATGAGTTACCCTCAAACCGTGTGTTGACCAGTCAACGGCCGCGAAGCCGTGTTGGAAGCCGCGTGGTGACCGTGTGAAATGGATGAGTACACGACGTGTACCATAATGTACACACAGTTTACTTTTTCTTTTCTCTCCGATAAAAGGAGGGGTCCCCTCCTCCTTTTCAACTCACCCCTCTCCTCCCCATTTCTATGAGCAAATCTCTCCCAAGAGACTCGTGGGCTCCTTTTCTTCCATAACGTCTTCGCCCGAGCTCCGATTTACGATCTGTCAGCGGCCACGGGATCATAACAAAGAGGAGGAACTTATAAGCATGGATATGTTGTCTTTCCTTCATCCTTTCCTTTCCATATTCCACCCGAGGAGGTTTTTCCAGGACTTGGTAGAAGTAACGGACGCCGACGGATGTATTCTAAAGTTGATCTGGGGGAGCGTTGTGATCAGGACCTGTTGAGGTAGGGATATTACCTCCATCTCTCTCTAAATTGTGCATCATATGGGGTGGGTATCCTCTTGTTTTCATGAGAAATGGTTGAACCAATAAACGAAGATAATAACTGGTTAAAAACAAGGATGGGGAAGTTGTTGTGTTTATCTTTATATCCAGTGATATTATGTTGTGAATTGAATAGGCTTATGCCTACTGAAAATCACGGTCGTTGGGGGACTTTTCTTGTGCAATTAAATGTTTCCCTATCTTCTAGACCATTTTTTGTGAATGAAACCTTGGGGATTGTGGAATTTGGTTAATCACGTAAAGTTGGCTAATTAAAATCTAGAACCCTTGTGTGATCACCTCGGTTAAACAAAATGGAATAATGAACGTGTGGGTTTTGTCTTGATTACGTGGTGTGTGAAAGGGGGGGGGGGTTAATCCTAGGTTGTTACGAATAGAATGAGCAGTGGGGATGCGGTTGGCTTGGTTGTGGGTTGGGGTGAATGCTATGTTGGTGACGGGCAGCGGGGCTGCGATAAATGGTATCAAGAGATAATGATGTATGGTGTGGTTGTGGTTTTGGCTGTTGGCAGTGGGGCTACAGGAATGAGTTTGAATGTGAAAAAACTATGGGTTGTGAATAATAAATAAATGTGGAAGAGTTAATGAATGGTGGGGCATGGTAATGGAACAGGAATAATAATCAATGTGGTTGGTTGGCTAATAAGAAGGACTTGGTTGTGTTGCTTGTGTTTTCCTAACATGATTTGTGGATGGCAGTGATATGTTTCCCGAATGATTGATATGGTTGGTTGTGGATAGTTGCCCAGTAATTAAGGAACTAATAAACCAATTCTGCTGAAACATGAAAACCTAATTGGGGTTGGGGTTGTTTATTGTTTGAATTCTTCGTAGTAGTTGTGCCAAGGCACGTTCTCAGTTTCTCTATTTAGAATCCATAGTTTGGGCTGTGTGTTTGGTATACATATATATATCTGTATCTTTTGTATTTTATCGCACCCCCCCCCCATTTTGAGCACTTAGTGTCGAACAATCCCATTTCATGGGAAAGGGTTTTTCCCCCTTAGTTACTAGCTCCTTCCTGCTCCTTCTTTCCTAGGCTGTGATGGCTTGAGGAGACCTTACACCTAAGACACTTTAGAGGTTTCGATTGGGGTGTTTTTAGCCCAAGACTCTTTGGGCAGGTTTTACTATTTCCCAAGAATCATCAGGATGAGGCCCAGGTGTGTGCGGGCGGGATACGTGGTTGTGAGGACCAGGTGTGTGCGGGTGGGATACATGGTTGTGAGGCCCAGGTGTATGCAGGCGGGATATGTGGTTGTGAGGTCCAGGTGTGTGCGGGCGGGGAGAGTGTGGAATTGTCAGGACGTTCGCCATTAGGAAGACCAGCTAACTAATGGGGAATAGTGTGGGGTACCCAATACTCTTTTTCTTATATAATACTACTACCTGTTGTGATTGTGTTTTTGGTGAATGTGGCTGGTGAGGTTGGGTGATAGAGTTCCCTTCTAGGTTTATTCTTTTGTTCTCAAGGGACATTAAGATGTCTCCCCACCAGTGCATGAGATCATTAGGTTTCCCTACTGAGTATACTTGTATGCTCACCCTACATTTACTTTCAGGTTTCCAGGAGGACTACCAGGACCTTGCGGGACCCTACTAGACAGGATAGTTGGAGTTGTTGCAGTTGTTGTACACTTTTTTCTTTTGGTATTATACTTTGGTATTTCTTTTACTTGTACCTTATTTAAGAACTATTTAAACATGCATGTGGGATTGGTTTGGGTTTATTTTTATACACTTTTACTTTTCCTTTTTGTGGATGACTTTTCCTATTTCCCAATCATAAATAATAAAATGGGTAAGGCCTCCCATATTTGTGAAAACTTATACCCTTGGTGCTAGTTGTCACCCCGGGGCCTACTGGAGGTGGGACTCAGGGGTCATTATCTCCCTTTCATCATTTCCAATTCAGGAGGGGCATCTTGTAGGACCCCGGGACACCCTGAGAGGGGAGGGGTGAATCAGGGTGTCAAATTTTTCTTCTTAAAGTTGTGGATCTTTTTCCCACGTTGGTAGGAACTACTTATACCTATATGATGGATATGATCAGCAATGAAACATTCACATGCACAGAGATAACACAATAATTTTACTTGGTTAACCACAAAGGGCTACGTCCAAGGAGCATACGCCGACAGGTTTCCGGTCATACCAAATTCCACTAATCTTCACTAGAAATGGATTATAGAGGTTCGGGCACATTCACTCTATCCCAGGCTCACTGCCTTTACAAAGGTTCAGGGATAGCTCACTGCTTCCCTCGGGTCACTCCCATTGACTCCCCCTGGCTCACTGCTGTTGGTGAAGTCACACTACATTTATAGACGTGAAGGTATTTTCAATAGATAGACATGAAATTCTTTGTCTCCTATTCAGCATGAGACTTTGCTTGCTTCAGGGTTTAGAGTTGATGTTCTTTTTAGTTCAATCCTTCTTCTTTAGTGCAATGACTGAATGCACTAGATCCCCTTGTCTTCGTTTGCCTGAATCACAATCACTTGTGTGATTTCTCAATAAATTATGCTCTGTTGAAGTCCAAATTTCATCCACTAATGAATAACCCTTTTTCCCTTGTCTGTTGGGCGAACAACCTTTGGAAAGGGCCTTCACAAAGTACCCTACTACGCAAGGCTCCCAATTTTTCAAAGCTCAAACAAGGTTTCGTGGCCTCCCTGCCTTTTCGCGAAGCTTAATCGTGAAGCACTCTCGCGATGCTCCAGCCTTCGCAATGCTTGGATATCGCAGAGCTCCTTCCTCTTCACGAAGCTCACTGAGCCAATGCGGGGCACACGACTTTTGCGGAGCTAGAATAGCCGTCGCGAAGCTCCTCTTTCCCGAAGCACACTGCCTTCGCGAGTGACTTTTGCGGACTGAGAGCAAAGGATTTTCATTGAGAGAACTGTATGTTTCTCTTAAGGGGTTCGGCCTCTATTTATAGGCGATTCCACCGACCCTCGACCCTTCCGCGCGAAGTCAGCGCCATGTCATCTCAAATCACAAAGCTCCGAAGTTCCCACCAAAATTCTCTCAAAATCGTGAAGCACTACGGAAATTTTCCGTTCGTGGAGCTCATCGTAATCGTGGAGAATCCCGTCAATTCCTTCGCACCTTCACCGCGAAGCTCCCTCGCAAATCCCTTCATCGCCACGAAGCTCCCTTGCAAAGCCCTTCATCGCCGCGAAGCTCTCCAGCCTCTGCCGTTCGCGAAGCTTGACGTAATCACGAAGAATCACCACCTCCATTTTTCTGGTCTTCTCGAAGTCCAATCCAAGCATCCCATCTTCAAGAAACTCATGACTTTAACATATTAAATTATGATCTTAATGGAAATCCACTTTTCGCGATGCTCACCAACCTGAAAATTTTGGAACCCAAAAATTTGGCAAACACTGGAAAACGGCGCCACCTTGTATCATCTCTTTTTGTCTGCCTCCAGATCATCCATTCCTTTTTCGATGTTCCTTGAATAAAACATGGATAATTATCCACAGTCTTCGAACTCGACATGCCACCATGGAATCTCCTTTGTCAATAAATTTTTATGTCGTTTGTTTGCTTTGTCAGCAAGCACGATAACCTCAATAGCACTTCTTTTTGGTGATCTGTATCCTTCAGCAATGATTCTGCTTTTATCACAAACTACACTATTGTGATATGAATTCTTTGAAGGCATAGCTTCAGCATCATCATCTTCTATGTCAATGTGATGTGCATGGATATCTCATAATTCCAATCATTGCACGGCCTTCTTGGAATTCCAATCATTGGCACATTGTCTTCTTCATCAACCGTCATGATCTACTTCATGCAAACCATGTGATTCAATTCATCAAGAAGTCTCTTGCATGGTTCTCATGCAATCATGAGTAATTGCATGGTCTTCATCACAACTGATGGTTCTCATGCAATAAGGATGAATTGAATGGACTTCATCCAAAAACCCCATTCTTCTTTAATCATCCTCATATGGATTAAACCTAACATTCTTCATTGTTGTAAACAATGTATCACCTTTGACACATGTTCTTTGAACTTACTATCAGTACATCAATCGTCTGAATCACCATTCCTCTACTTTAGCGGAGTACTTCATGATCTCCTTCATTTTGATCTTCAAATCCTCCATTTCATTGGAGTACTTCTTGATCTCCTTCATTTTGATCTTCATTGACAACTATTGACAACAAATACAAACTTATACACAAAGTGGTTCCAACAATCTCCCCCTTTGTATTTTTTTTTCAATACCTTATACATCTTCTGAAATGAATTTTTCAACATCAAAATGAGAATCTTCTCTTCAATGAACTTTTATTTTCAAACATTCATTTCACTTTCTCTCCCCCTTATTGACAAGAAATAAAAAACTCATGGTAGGGAGGGTATCAATCCATACTTAAGCAATGTTTCATTAATAATTTCACTGTAAGTCTACTTGATAAATGCTCGATGTAGAAAACGAGAGGATTTGATTAAGTCAACAAGGCTGTCCATTATTCACAGATCATGATACCAACATGAGATGAGAACTCATGTATTTTTTCTTCAAGGGTTTACCACTTTTATTTCAGGCATAATAAATAAAATGTGATAGGGAATGATCAACCTGAAATTCCTGCACTTACATCAGCAAACTGATCAAAAACATTCAAGTGCTATCTGCAGGATAAGTGGCCTTGGGGCACATCCATTCTTCTTATGTAACTGATCAATTATGTTACTCCCCCTTTGTAGAATGAAATTTGATCTGAGTAACCAAGGGATAGATATTTAGAAATGGAATACCTTCTCCATTGACATGTTCTTCAAGAAATTCACAGAGTAACTTCTTTTGAGTCCAGCTCGAGTTGATATTGATTGACAGAGTGATTATGGAAGCTTCTTAATTTTTCTCCACCTCAAGGGAAACACTCCTCATCATCTTTATCAAGAGTGATCCTTCATCATCATAATCATTGAATATCAATTGAAGAATCTACTAAGGATGGAAACTTATTTATCTTGGCTATCAAGAGTTGACAACATTCACTACTTCTCAGGTTCTCCCCCTGAGAGCATGCTTCAACTTCAATTCCCTGCATTATTAACACAAATAAAATACACAAATGAATAATGGAATAAGGTGGTTCATCCTTGCTTCATCAACACGAGCTGCATGGTTGAGGTTCTTTTCTCAACCAAGTTCCTCTATTCACTCCAGTCTTCATGCCTGCATATTTGAACATATGTTCTGACATCTGTTGGTGTGGCATGGATTTCTTCACATTCTCTTCTAATTTGTGTGGGGAATTTTTTTGCTTAACATCCATCATGAATGATACATTCTTACTCCTTTTGAGGACTGCTTCTTGATCTGGTATTAAGGATAGACAACCTTTTGCAATGTGACCAGATTTCTTGCATCTCTCACACAGAACGTCTTTGACACATGTGTTTCTCTAGGTTTGAAATCTCCCCTGTACTCTGTCTTCATCACGTGAAAGTTTTTCTTTTCCTTTATCACCAGCCTTGGACTTTTCATCTTCAAGATTCCTCATTCTTTTCAAATCTTCTGGCCAGATGACCAATATTTCATTTGGAGCTTTTGCATATGGTTTGGATCTTCCACATGGGTTCATATGAGTTTCATCCCACTTAGTTTTTCTTTCAGATGAATGACCCTTTAATTTCATGGACCTAAAATCCCAGGTCTTCTCATCTTCCCTTCTTGAGATCTTCTTGGGTAAATGTGTGTTCACAATATTTTTATATTTTCTTCCCAAGGTACTTTCGTCATGCTTAGCCAGCATCAGAGGTCTTCTTTTCTTATCAATAGTGAAATCATGTTGATATAGACATGTGCCTTCCTTGTGACCGCTGCCGTTGCATACATCACAAATGTTATAAAAAATTCCAAATCTGTTTGCGGTAAACAGATGCTTCTGGACCTGCGGATGTTGCTTCTTCTTCTCTGGCTTCCTTCCCTTTGATATAGGCATTCCTTGTGCTTTTCCATGTAAGGGATTATAAAAACAATCTAGTGCACAGTTCCCAATCTGTTGCAGCACCAACATTGACCCACAAACCTTGCCTTCTTTTTAACTTCTGTAAAAGGTAGTTGGGCCTTCTTCCAGATGTGTTCTGGTCCATCTGGGGAACCATCTTCCAATTTTTTCTTCCTATCCACCCTAGCCATGGTGGTGGGTTTCTTCGTCTCTCCTTTCCTCATCCATACTTGTTTAGAACTTTTCTTCAAACCTGCACTGATTGTAGGAAAATATTTAGAAACATGAGTACAAGATGGTTTCGATGGTACCTTCACTTTCTCATTTTCTTTTGATAGATCAATGATTGAAGTCATGATCTTATTATAACATGTTAGAGGTATTTTGACAATAGAATCCTCCAGTGAGCATTGAGTACCAGCAGCAACTGATTCTTGATGTGGATAATCAAGATTTTTCATATTCTTCTTATCACATGTTGTAGGTATTTCTGCTTTAGATTCCTCCAATGAACATTGAGTACAAGAATCACTCATTTCATTCTTTTGTGAAGTCTCAATATGTGTATTCTCAATCTTGGTCAATTGGGCTTCCAATTTTTGACCCTGAATATTGAGGATGATCTTCTGATCTTCAATCATGATCATCTTCTCGTCACAAGTATTCTTTAATCTTTCAACCTCACCTTCTTGCATCTTAACTTTGTTTTGTAACAAAGATTCAAGTTCCATGAATTTCATGGAAGTTTCTTCCAAACAAAAACTCTTGACTTCATTGCTCTTCTTCAGCTCAGCTTCAAGTGCATGGATCTTTTTTTTAGAGTCTTATTGACTTCCTCTTTTTGTTCAAAGATTTTCACCTGTTTGGTGAGCTTCATTCTTTCCATAACTTTTCTTTCCAAACCCTTTTCCATGTTGTCAGTTTCCTTTTCTAATCGAGTGATCTCAACCTGTATAGATTGGAATAGGCTAAAAATAATATCAACCCTTTCTTCAAGAAAATCATGCAGATATGTTTTGAGTTTTTCCTGAAAGCTTGAATTAGGGATGTCATCCTTTCCTCTGGAAGAATTCTGAGCCACCTGCTTGATACTTTCCACGTGTGATATTTCTTCATTATGGGAATGGCATGGAGAACAATACATTGAATCTTCTTTGGATGTGAGGGACTTCTTTAGCTGCTTCTTAATTTTCTTTTTCCTATTTTTCATGGTCTTACTAGAAGTATACTTATGCTCAGAAATAACTGAATCTTCATCAAGACTGCTCTTCATTGTTGACTTTAGGAAAGAAACTCAAATCCTCTTCTGAATATAATTACAATAGAATATCCAACATACGTTTACCTCCCTCTGATACCACTTGTAGGACCCCGGGACACCCTGAGAGGGGAGGGGTGAATTAGGGTGTCAACTTTTTCTTCTTAAAGTTGTGGATCTTGTTCCCACATTGGTAGGAACTACTTATACTTGTACGATGGATATGATCAGCAATGAAACATTCACATGCACAGAGATAACACAGCAATTTTACTTGGTTCACCACAATGGGCTACGTCCAAGGAGCATACGCTGATAGGTTGCTGGTCGTACCAAATTCCACTAATCTTAACTAGTTGTGGATTATAGAGGTTCAGACACATTCACTTTGTCCCAGGCTCACTGCCTTTACAAAGGTTTAGGGATAGCTCACTGCTTCCCTCGGGTCACTCCCGTTGACTCCCCCTAGCTCACTGTCGTTGGTGAAGTCACACTGAGTTTATAGACGTGAAGGTATTTTCAATAGATAGACATGAAGTTCTTTGTCTCCTATTCAGCATGAGACTTTTCTTGCATCAGGGTTCAGAGTTGATTCTCTTTTTAGTTCAATCCTTCTTCTTTAATGCAATGACTGAATGCACTAGATCCCCTTGTCTTCGTTTGCCTGAATCACAATCACTTGTGTGATTGCTCAATAAATGATGCTCTGTTAAAGTACAAATTTCATCCACTGATGAATACCCCTTTTTCCCCGGTCCACTGGGCGAACAACCTTTGGAAAGGTCCTTCACAAAGTACCCTACTATGTAAGGCTCCCAATTTTGCAAAGGTCAAACAAGGCTTCGCGGAGTCCCTGCCTTTTCACGAAGCTCAATCGTGAAGCACTCTCGCGATGCTCCAACCTTCGCAATGCTTGGATATCACGGAGATCCTTCCTATTTGTGAAGCTCACTTAGCCAACACGGGGTGCACGACTTTCGCGGAGCTAGAATAACCGCCGCGAAGCTCCTCTTTCACGAAGCACACTGCCTTCGCGAGTGACCTTTGCGAACCGAGAGCAAATGATTTTCATTGAGAGCTATATATGTTTCTCTTGAGGGGGTCGGCCTCTATTTATAGGCGATTCCACCGACCCTCGACCCTTCCGCGCGAAGTCAGCGCCACGTTATCTCAAACCGCGAAGCTCCGAAGTTCCTTCCGAAATTCTCTCAAAATCGCGAAGCACTACGGAAATTTTCCGTTCGCGGAGCTCGTCGTAATCGCGGAGCATCCCGTCAATTCCTTCGTACCTTCGCCGCGAAGCTCCCTCGCAAATCCCTTCATCGCCGTAAAGCTCCCTTTCAAATCCCTTCATCACCGCGATGCTCTCCAGCCTCTGTCGTTCGCGAAGCTTGACGTAATCGCAAAAAATCACCGCCTCCATTATTCTGGTCTTCGCGAAATCCAATCCAAGCATCCCATCTTCGCGAAACTCATGCCTTTCCCATATTAAATTATGATCTTCATGGAAATCCACTTTTCGTGATGCTCACCAACCTGCAAATTTTGGACCCCAAAAATTTGGCAAACACTGGAAAACGGCGCCACCTTGTATCTGCTCTTTTTTGTCCACCTCCATATCATCCATTCCATTGTAGATGTTCCTTGAATAAAACATGGATCATTATCCACAGTCCTAGAACTCGACATACCACCATGGAATCTCCTTTGTCAACAAATTTGTATGTTGTTTTTTTGCTTTGTCAACAAGCACAATAACCTCAACAACACTTCTTCTTGGTGATCTGTATCCTTCAGCAACGCTTCTTCTTTTATCACAAACTACCCTATTGTGATATGAATTCTTTGAAGGCATAGCTTCAACATCATCATCTTCTATTTCAATGTGATTTACATGGCTATCTCAGAATTCCAATCATTGCACGACCTTCTTAGAATTCCAATCATTGTCACATTGTCTTCTTCATCAACCGTCATGATCTACTTCATGCAAACCATGTGATTCAATTCATCAAGAAGTCTCTTGCATGGTTCTCATGCAATCATGAGTAATTACATGGTCTTCATCACAACCGATGGTTCTCATGCAATAAGGAGGAATTGAATGGACTTCATCCAAAAACTCCATTCTTAATTAATCATCCTCATATGGATTAAACCTCACATTCTTCATTGTTGTAAACAATGTATCACCTTAGACAAATGTTCTTTGAACTTACGATCAGTACAATAATCATCTGAATCACCATTCCTCTACTTCAGCAGTGTACTTCATGATCTCCTTCATTTTGATCTTCTAATCCTCCATTTCATTGGAGTACTTCTTGATCTCATTCATTTTGATCTTTATTGACAACTACTGACAACAAATACAAACTTATACACAATGTGGTTCCAACACATCTTTGGTGGGAGGGGGTCATGACAACCACAATTACCCTCTATAATTATTTATTATTTTCCACCATTATCACATATGTTATACTTTAGTGGAATCCTAGTAATGTGTAAAATCCCTTGACCTTTATGTTTCCAACTTTCCCTTTTATACTGATGTTTTATTAACTCTTCATATGATATTGGTTTCAATAATAAAATTCTATAATTTTTTTTCAATTGATATCAATGAAATATATCAATGATAAAAATTCATTTTTAGGGGGGATAAATGTGACACCCCAAAAATATAATAAAGAAACATTGTATTGGTTAGCATGTATATCATGCTACACCAAACATGTAAGGGAATATAATATCATGAATATATATATATATATATATATTTACTATTTTAATGAAATAAAATATAATTTATAACGTTAAATGAAAGTTCTACTATGTTATAGTGTAAAAAATGCAATGTAGAATAACTTCAATGGATTTTGTTACACACAAGACTAAGGATTGACAAATAACAACAAATTAGTAAAACATTATAATTTAATATAATAAGCCATAAACTATCCATGAAAATTATCTATTAGGAATAGTATTAAGAAAATTATTAAAATATTTTGTTGGCACAACATTTAAAATGAAAAAATCGTTTTCAAATGATTTAGATGTGAATATATGAACTTATTGAATATAAAGGGAAATTTTTTATAGAAAATTAATATTATACTCCCAATGTGGTTTTTCCTAATAAATTAATTATTTTAATTTATTTGTAATAATTTAATATATATATTATATATTCAATACTATTTTTTATACTCATCCAATAGATTTTATAAGAACTATATAGGAGAAAACCAAATATTACTAAAAAAATGTAACATCCCGAGATTTTATGAGAATTATTATTTTTAATTTTTTTGATGTATTCTGTTGTTTGATAAACCAATATTATCTTTCTCTATATGTAACATTGTTTTATCTTGCAGTATACACAACACTATTCTTGGATCGTGTTACACACAATTTCATGTTCGTTTGATAGAAGTTATTCTACACAACATTGAGTGTGTATATATAAATATATTCAATGTATAAATGTAATATGGTTGGATTCAATTATATGAAACAACAATTGAATCTTGCACTATACGCAACCCTGACTTGTCTTGCATTACACGCAATCGTGACCTTCCACGATAGCGTGTGTCATACACAATACCGAGTTTCACTAAACAACGATACGTTATTAAGATATTTTATAAACTAGTTGTTATGAATAGTAATACCCACTTTTTGAAATTTTATAAATTTTACCTTTCAAAATGGACTTCATTATTGGATTTGGAATATCGAAATTATCCTAGGGTAAAATTTTGGTATTTTTCTCAAAACATTCAATTTTTGATGAATAGTGAAAATACTGAGTTATTGGTTAAAACCGACTTTTTATTTAAATAATCATTTATATTATTTAAACTTACTTTAGGTAAAAATAGATACATAAAACTTATATATGTTCAATGTAATTCATTGGAGTCATTTTATAATAATTTTAGATATATAAAAATTTTATTGATCTTTTCACCATCTTTAACCCACCTCCTAGGAGCATTTGAAATTGTACATAAAACATAATTTTACTGCTTCTGTGAGTTGAATTTATAAAATTTGAGAGACATGGATAATATCAAGGAGTAATATATGGTTCAATAAGATAAAAATATTTTTTTGTGAATAGTAACTTTTTACTTTTATTTACAACGGTTAAAAGTAAATAGGGTAATTAAGGGTAAAAATGATATTATTATTACCCTAACACATGACCTAATTCTATTGGATAAGTGTAATTCGACCAAAAACAACCTTAGGAATAAAATATTACCCTTTAGGTCCACTTGGATTTGATTAGGACACTTATTATTATTTTATTTAAACTAGAGTTAAAAGAGTTAAAATCAAAGTGTAATAACTAAAACAATTTTAATATAGGGTTATATATAAGATAAATTCGACTATAAATATTCCATAGAAAGATAAAACGATTTCATACATAATGGTATTTTATTTATAATTTTTTGACCTTACATAATTTAATTTATTTATGACACAATGATGATGCAATAATTACCTTATTAATGAAACATTAACATAATTGATGTTATGAATACCCAAAGTAATGTAATTTGAGACTTTTTATGAATTCCAATAATTTTCTAGGTTAATATGACATGTTATTATTTATTTAATTAATGTTTTTGAAAACTAATCATGATTTTATGAGTTTAAAAAAAAATCAATTACCAAATAGTGTCAAAATTTACATAAAATAGTTTTTAAAACAAATATTATATTATTAATTGTTATTATATTCCTAAAAATCTAAGGAATTTCCAAATGACATAGGTAAAGTTTTATATAATAATAATTAACCACTTGGAGTTCGTTTTCATTGTCACAGTATGTTTATTAACCATATAGTGTAAGAAAACAAGAAGACATGGTAAAAGTTAAATTATTTAACTTAGAGTTAAATCTAAATGATAAGGTTAAAATAGTAACCTAAACTTGTCTAAAACATATTTATTGAGATAATTTAGACCCATATTCAATTTATATTCTAAATAAATCAATTTGGAGCTATTATAAACTGAATATGACTTTATTATAAAATAATATTTTCAGTTTTTCCTAAGGGGCCCCTCTCCTCCCTTATAAAAGGGCACCTCCTCCCTCTTCTCTTTACACAATTTTGAGCTTTCAAGCTTGGAAAAACCCTGAAAATTTCCTTTCTCAACTTCCCTATATACATTATAGAGGTTATGGTCTCCTCAATATAATAACTATAGTTCCTTGAGAGGAATCTTAAAAGAGGTGTGTCGAAGAAACGGTAATCTCTTCTACCGATTGTTTCAAGTTTTCTTTCTTTTTCATCATCTTTTTCTTTATTTTTTTCATTATAGAGTAATAACATACATATCACTAGTATACTGATATGTTATTAAAAATATGAAAAAACCCCATTTCACATTCAATCCATCCTACAAAAAACGAAGTCACCGCATGTGCGTACGCACAGAATACTGTCTCCACGCCGTGGTGTAATATGTTTCTCCACCACCACCTTAATTGGATGGGTATAATGGTGTAAATAATAACTATATATAGTTATTATAACATCATACTGATTCTGAGATATTATATCATCCACTCCAATTCAATTCAATAATTATGGGAACGATATCATCGCTCGTGCGTACGTACGGATTACCATCTCCACGACACGATGAGATTCATTCTCCATGTTAACCACTCAAGAATGATTATAAAGTATATATAATGAATAATAATGAAATATATTACATGATAAAGCTACTGTATTTATTTATATATATATATATATATTTCATATACTTACTTCTATTCAAGGAAAGGAAAACTGTGTTCATGCGTATGTACGCCCAATCGTCTCCATGAATGGTGTATTTAATTTCATTTATCTATCTATTGTATATATATATATACTGAATATATATGATATATAAATCATGATTTAAATTCTGGATGTTAGTAAACCATTATATAAGTAATAATAATATCAAGAACAACAAGTCCAAACACGTATGATAAATAAAATGATTTTACCCAAAACGTTGCTTTAACATGGAATTTACAAAAGAACGGGTAAGATAAAGTCATAAGTTAACCATATATGATATCATAAAAATGAATATGATTCTGTAATAAGTTAATGACATTATTTAAATCATTATACCAGAGGTTCAGATATGTATGGAGCATATCAGACCTATGGTAAGGGATAACTTTTCCAATCTCGTTTTTATCCGAGATTGTTTATTCGTAAGTATTTACTGGGGTTATATTTATCATCCATGTCCCTATTTTATAATAATGGTTTCATGTATGTTTAATGTCATTCTTTCCCATTTTTTACTTTTACAACATGGTATGTAAGGAATATTTCATTTGTTTACCATATGAGGTACTTTTTGACTTTTCCGCCAAAAGTACGAGAATATTTTTTTTACCTTATACGGCATGAATGGATTTTTATGGTTTCATAACGCCTTATTTTAATGAATCATACTCTAAAATATTTCATCATTATTTTTAAAAATATCCTTTTCATTTAAAATTTCATGGCATTTTGTGAAAATAAAATGATTTTTAAGAAGAAATGATATTTTCTTCAATAATTCTATTCAAGTGTTTTATCAAACCCATTTTCCATCTAAGTTGAAATTATTTCATATTTGTATGTTTAAAGTATAATATCTCTATGATTTACATGGTTTCACTTTTCTTATAATGAAATGATATCCATTTTTTTATACGGATTATGTTATGATGGGATGATGTTTATGAAACCCATTTTTATTCTTTGTGTTATAATGAATGATTTATATTTATTTTGTGGCACAAGTAAGAATGATTTAATTATGAGATGGGTGGGACCTATATCTCCCTCCATTTCATTGGGTACAGATTTATATCTCATGAGATAGACATGGATGGAACGGTAAGTTATTCAAGTTCAGTGATTCAGGACTGGAACGAGGAGTGAACTCGATTCAAGAAGGGACTTTGTCCACTAAGATGGTCATGGAAGCAATGCATTGGATACTATGGAAATCATATCATGTGATTAATGGTTTTTCACAATTACATTTTTTATTCCCATTCTATTTTATTATGATTAATGTTTCTTTATGATCTATGCCTTACGTACTGCCATGTTTTATGTCATTGCTCAAGATTTTGATGTTTAAACATTATGTTCTTGTTTTTTTAAGATCAAATGTATATGATTTTTTTTATTTTCACCATGCATACCATTACTGAGAATTTTAGGTCACCATATATATGTTTTATTTTCCCCAGGATTTAATGAAACATTTTTTGTAAGAAAACAAAAAGGCGATGATCTTTATGGGAGATGTTGAATATCTTTCACCCCGATTATAAGATTATATTCCGAGTTTCCAAATAAATGAAACTATTACGGTCCTTTGGTGTCTATTTTGGTTATTTATTAGGTATTATTTAAAATTAATGTAATTCCCATATATGTCAGGCTTTGGTTCTCTACAGCTGGTATCAGAGGAATGGTTTAGTTAACCTTTGGAAACTAGGATGTGAAAACATTAGTGAAATCCCTAGAGATATTTTTAAATTACTTCAAGGTATGTCCCTAAGGATAAGTATAAGTATAGGTAATAATATAAGAATTACGGTAATGATATTAGAATTAAACCTATGAGGTTATATGTTGAAGGTACTCCCCCTTTATTATGCTATTTTCCTAGCATGATTTTTGCATCTCACACTGTTCTTTGTGGGTTTTAGATGATGGTTGTAACCCGAAGGAATCGTGTTGATCAATGTAATAGAAAATGCAATGATTTTACTCCTAAACAAACCAATGTTATGGGAGATGGAGTGAAAAATCTTATTGCTATACTTACACAAGAAATGAATCATTCTGGACATTCTAATGAGCAGAGAAGGGAACAATATTCTATTGATTCCTTTATGAGGCAACATCCACCTTCTTTAAGTGGGTATTCTGATCCACTTTTTGCTGAATAATGGATCAGTACCATTGAAAATATATTTTCTATACTTCGATGTCTGTAACATGAAAAATTCATTCTAGTTGTTTACCATTTAGAAGGTGAAGCAGACCAGTGGTGGACTCTAATTAAGAATATAAGTCCCCAAGGTGAAATGGAATCCCTGGAATGAGACGAGTTCAAAAACTTATTATTCAATAAGTACTTCCCTCAAATTCGTCGAAAATAGATGGAAAAGGAGTTCCTTGAGCTTAAGAAAAAGGTTGATGGATCTGTTGGTATATATGAATCAACTTCTACAAGGCTTGCAAGGTATACATCTGGCTTTATCACCCAACCTGAAAGTAAAGTTTATCGATTCTTCAGTGGCTTAAAACCAAGTCTTCGAAGGGAATTAGCTATAAGAGACTTCAGTAGCTATGAAGAAACTGTGATTTGTGCTATCAATGTAGAACTGTAATTTGGTGGTACATATCCATCTCATGGTTTTGGAATGAAATGAAAGATGGAGTTCAAGGAAAAATCTCATAACAATGGTGAAAAGATGGTGAATGTTTCTTTATTCCAAATGTGTGGAAAGAAGCATGGTGGAGACTATCTAAAAGGTACTAGAAAATGTATCAAGTGTGTAAAATAAGGTCATCGAGTAGCTGAGTGCTGAAGTAATGGGAAAAAGGTAGCTAATGATGTAAGGACTATAGAGAACGCTCCACCAACACTTTAATTCTTAATGTGCAAGGAAATGGATCATTATACTAATCAATGCCGTAATCCAAGGGTTAATGATGATCAACATGAGTAACCTCTTAAGGCAAAGGGTAAAGGGAAGTCACATGTGATCACTATTGGTGATGTTGAGTATGACAACGATGTAGTGGAATGATTATGTGGTTATATAACGTGATTCCGAAATAATGTTGTGGAATCTCATTTGTAGTATTGTGGAATATTGGAATATCTATGTATTGGTTTATTGTGGTTTTCAATAATTATATGGTACCGGTAACCATGAAAAGTGATTCAAATATTTTGGAAAGCAGATGATATGCGGATAATGAAGTTATAATGCGAAAATGAAATGTTTGATAGTTTTCATGAGCTCATGACTGATATAAGGACAAAGTGATATCCAGGAATGAGTATATAGAAATTTATGGATTTTGGTATTCGGAAAGAGTTTACTTTTGACAGCACACATGTTTTCACTATAGTTCTATTGTAATACATGATTAAGGTATTCACATATTTGGTATGTGACCAACAAGATATATATTATGATATATGGGAGATAATTGATGGTATTCACGTGCTTTTTATGTGACCTTTCAAGTAATCGTTTTCTTTATACTATGAGATTGGACATATGTATTTTGGATAAGACTAATGATTGGAATGGATTATGTTGTACATCAGATAGTATTTTTTAAGGATAGAACTTTTTTTTCGAAATTATTTCCGGAATTTTATAATAGTGTAGTTTTAGAAAAAGGGAAAACCTGTTGGACGAGAGACAACCCATCACGTCAGACAAGGTTACAGGAATAGAACCCACAATCGATGTACGACAGGACATCATCACCTACCATTGTCATACAAGAAGTCCCTGGTTAGTAAAAACTAATTTTATTTTATTAATAGGTATGATAGATGAAGTATAAGTCCATTTTTGCAACCATATACAATTAATCTCACCATAGATGGACTTCTGTATATAAATTTTTCTAACCTTATGTTTGAGATAGATGGAATGACCTATCATTCTATCACATGATCTGCTAACACTTTTCAAAAGACAAATTTAACTTCATTTCTTTAAGTGGTGAAGTGGAAATTGTTCAAGGCATGAGCAATTGTTAGATTGTACCAAAAACAAGTAAGTATTTCTTTTAATTAAAAAAATTCTTCAACATTTGGGAAATGATCTTGAAAACCAAAATTGTTTTCATACTGCCCTCATATCTGATGAATCAGATGGTACCTTATATTATCACAAATTCATGGCTTTGTGATTGTTGGATTTTTCATATCCATGTCCTCTCCCACTCTTCATTAGAAGTTGATGGTTATATTTCTCTTCTATATCCATATTTTCATCTATAGTCTACTTTGTGGAAATCCAGTGATGAGTTAATTTGGGTAACCATTTCGTTTCATACATTAGTTTTTAAAATTAAGTTTTAGTATTCATTTTTATGATGTGGGTTTCTATGAAAGAAACATTAAAGTTGTAAATGATTTGTAACCCTGAAGAATTTTGGGGGAGAAATTAATTTTAAGGTGGGTAGAATGTAACACCCTGAGATTTTATGAGAAGTATTCTTTTTAATTTATTTGTTTTATTTTGTTTTATGCTACGCCAAGATTATTTTGTGTTATACGCAACATCGTATTAGCTTGCAGTATATGCAACACAATTCTTGGATCGTGTTACACACAATTTCAAGTTCATTTGATAGAAGTTATTCTATGCAACATTGAGTGTGTGTGTGTGTATATATATATATTCAACGTATAAATGAAATATGGTTGGATTCTATTATACGCAACAACAAAGGAATCTTTCACTACACGCAACCTTTACTTGTCTTTCATTACATGAAATCGAGACCTTCCACAATAGCTTGTGTCGTACGCAATATCGAGTTTCACTAAACAACGATATGTTATTAAAATATTATATAAACTAGCTATTATGAATAGTAATACCGAATTTTTGAAATTTTATAAATTTCATCTCTCAAAATGGACTTAATTTTGGATTCGAAATATTGAAATTATCCTAGGGTGAAATTTTTGTATTTTTCTGAAAATTTTGTATTTTTGATGAATAGTGAAAACACATAGTTATTGGTTAAAACCAATTTTTTTTTAAACAAAAAAATTATTTTATTTAAATTTATTTTAGGTCAAAATAGATACATAATACTTAAATAAGTTCAATGTAATTCATTGGAGTCTTTTTATAATAATTTTAGATATATAAAAATTTTATTGAACTTTTCACCGTCTTTTACCCACCTCCTAGGAGCATTTGCAATTGTACATAAAACATAATTTTACCGCTTCTGTGAGTTGAATTTTGAAAATCTGAGAGACACGATTAATATCAAAAAGTAAAATGTGGTTCAATAAGATAAAAATAATTTTTAGTGAATAGTAATTTTTTACTTTTATTTACTACGGTTAAAAGTAAATAGAGTAATTAATGGTAAAAATGATATTATTGTTACCCTAACACATGTTCTAATTTTATTGGATAAGTGTAATTGGACCAAAAACAACCTTAGGAATAAAATATTACTGTTTAGGTCCACTTGGATTAGATTAGGACATTTATTATTATTTTTTAAAGAAGAGTTAAAAGAGTTAAAATCAATGTTTAATAAATAAAAAAAATTAATATAGGGTTATACATATGTTAAATTCGACGATAAATATTCCTTAGAAAGATAAATCAATTTTCTACATAATTTTATTTTATGAAAACTTTTTAGACATTAACTAATTTAATTTATTTATGACACATTGTTGATGTAGTAATTACCTTATTAATGAAATATTAACATAATTGATGTTATAAATACCCAAATAAATGTAATTTGAGACTTTTTATGAATTAATATAATTTTTTAGGTCAATATGACATGTTATTATTGATTTAATTAATTGTTCTCGAACTAATCATTCTGTTATGAGTTTCACAAAAATAAATTACCAAATAGTGTCAAAATTGATATAAAATAGTTTTTAAAAAAAATATTATATTATTACTTGTTATTCTATTTCTAAAAATTGATGTATTGGAAAAATGTCATATATAAGGTTATATATATTAATAATGAACCATGTTGGGTTCTTTGGCTTGTTATTGTATGTTTATTAACAATATAGTGTAACAAAACAAGAAGACACGGTAAAAGTTAAATTATTTAGCTTAGAGTTAAATCTAAATGATAACGTTATAATTGTAACCAAAACATGTCTAAAACCTATAGGATGTGAGTATTGAGACGCATACTAACTTTAGCTTCGAAATAAATCAACATCGAACTATTATAAAACAAATATGACTTTATTAAAAAATAATATCTTAAGTTTTTCTTAAGGTGCCCATCTCCTCCCTTATAAAAGGGCACCTCATCCCTCTTATCTTTACACATTTTTGAGCTTTCAAACTCGGCCAAACCCTACCCATTTCCCTTATCAACTTCCCTATAAACATTATAGAGGTTATGGTCTCCCCAAATGACCAACTCTAGTGCTTTGAGAGGAATCTTAGAAGAGGTGCGTCGAAGAAGCGGTAATCTCTTCTACCGATTCTTTCAACTATTATTTCTTCTTCAAATTATTATTCATTATTTGTTTCATTAAAAATTAAAAAACATAATTATCACTAATATAATAATATTTTATTATAAATATGAAACATCCTCATTTCACATTTTATCCATCCTATGGAAAACGAAATCACTGCGCGTGCGTACGTATGGAATGTCGTCTCCACGTCGTGGTGTAATCTGTTTTTCCACCACCACCATACTTGGATGGGTATAATGGTGTAAAAAATAACTATATATACTTATTATAATATCACAATGATTATGAGATATTATATCATCCACTTCAATTCAATTCAATAATTATGGGAACCATATCATCGCTCGTGCGGACATACGGATTACCGTCTCCATGACGCGATGAGATTCATTTTCCATGTTAACCATTCAAGAATGATTAAAAGTATATATAATGAATAATAATGAAATATATGACATGATAAAGCTACTGTATTTATGTATATATATATATATGTCATCTAATTCTATTCAAGGAAAGGAAAACAGCGTTCATGCGTACGTACGGCCTACCGTCTCCATGAATGGTGTATTTCATTTCATTTATCTATATTATATATATATATATACAGAATATATATGATATATAAATCATTATTTAAATTCCTGAATTAAGTAAATCATGATATAAGTAATAATAATATCATGAACAAAAATTCCAAACACATACTATAAATAAAATGATTTTACCCAAAATGTCGCTTTAACATGGAATTTACAAAAGAACGGGTAATATAAAGTCATAAGTGAACCATATATGATATCATAACAATTAATCTGATTCTTTAATTTTTCAATGAAATTATTTAAATCATTATATAGGAGGTTCGGATACGTACGAAGCATATCGAACCTAAGGTAAGGGATAACTTTTCCAATCTCGTATTTATCCGAGGATGTTTAATCTTAAGTATTTACTGGGGTTATATTTATCATCTATGTAACTATTTTATAAAAATACTTTCATGTATGTTTAAAGTCATTTTTACCCATTTTTAACTTTTACTACATGGTATGTATGGAATCTTTCTTTTGTTTACCATACGAGGTACTTTTTGACTTTTCCGGCTAAAGTACGAGAAGAATATTTTTTTAACTTATACGACATGAACGGATTATTACGGTTTCATAACGCTTTATTTTCATGAAGCTTACTCTACAATATTTCATGATTATTTTAAACAAAATAATTTTCATTTAAAATTTCATGGAATTTTTTGAAAAGAAAATTATTTTTAAGAAGAATGGATATTTTCCACATGAATTCTTTTCAGGTGTTTTATCAAAACCATTTTCCATCTAAGATGACATTATTTCATATGTGTATGTCTCAATTATAATTTCTCTATAATTTAAATGCTTTAAAGTTTCTTATGAGGAAATGATATCCATTTCTTTTATATGGATTATTTTTTGATTGGATTATGTTTACGAAACCCATTTTTATTCTTTGGGTTATAATGAATGATATATTTTTATTTTGTGGCACAAGTAAGAATGATTTCATTATGAGATTGGTGGGACCTATATCTACCTCCAATGAATTGGGTAAAGATTTATATCTCATGAGATAGACATGGCTGGAACAGTAAGTTAATATGGTTCAGTGATACAGGACTGGAAGGAGGAGTGAACTCAATTCAGAAAGGGACTTTGTCAACTAAGATGGTCTTGGCAGTAATTCCTTGGATACTATGGAAATCATTTCATGTGATTAATGGTTTTCCACAATTAAATTTTTATTCCCATGTTATTTTATCATGATTAATTTTTCTTTATGATCTATTCCTTACATACTGCCATGTTTTATGTCATTGCTCAAGATTTTTATTTTTAAAAATTATGTTCTTGTTTTTTTAAGATCAAGTGTATATGATTTGTTTTATTTTCTACATGCTTACCCTTACTGAGTATTCGAGCTCACCCTTTATTTGTTTTATTTGTCCCAAAATTTAAAGAAAGATTTTAGGTAAGAAAACAAAAAGGGGAAGATCATTATGGGAGATATTGAAGATCTTTCCCCCTGATTAGAAGATTATATTCCGAGTTTCCAAAGACACTGAACTATTACTGTCCTTTGGTGTGTGTTTTTGTTATGTATTTGGTATTCCGCAAAATTAATGTAATATCTGTGTACATCATGCTTTGGGTCTCTACATAAATACCCATATTTTCCTTAAGGCATATTTTCCACCATTTAAGGGAGATATTATTTTAAATTCATTTTTAGGAATGTTTTAAATTTTATATGCCAAAATAAACATCATAATTGAATTATTAACAAAAAAAATTATATTAATTTAAATATTTGATATTTTTCTTTGATGATTCATTTATTAAGGAATTGTGAAAAATAATGAATTTTAGTTCAAAATTTCTTTTCCATATAGATTATTAATAATGGTAAATTATATTTTAAATAATTTGTAAAGTTTATTTTTATAATAATTTTATCAATTAATCCAATGTAGGTAATTCTGATAAATTTCACTTTGACATTGACTATAAAAACATAGCAAATTTTTCGAAGATTTTACTTGTAAACCCCTCATTTTCTCCCCATTTGTGGGATTAAATTTGAATTATTTTCTATCACTTCATTAATTTTAATTTTGAAAAATGGATACAATTTTTGTAATGATAATAATATATAATTTCTAATAACATCTACATAGATTTTTACATAAAATAGTAGTGATTCTAATTAAAATTATTTAAAATTTTAAGGAATCATTAAGCTTATGATGGGACTAAACCATAATCATAAGAGCCAACATGACCTAAAAACATGTCTAGTAGTAATTTAGTTAGCATATATCCACCATATAATCAATTTTATAGAAATTAGACATTTGTTGGATCTAATTTCAAAGTGAAAAATGTCCATGGAATTCCATTGTAGTTTTATTAAAAGCGTTCCACTCCTCCTCCTCTATAAAAGGCCTTATCTTGTCACACTTACTCAGACCTCTCATGCCACATAGTATTAGAAAATATATGAAAAATAAAATAATAATTATTACTCCCATAATTTCAGAAGACTTACCATGGTCAAAAATCAATCCAATGTAGCATTGTGGAACAAACTAAAATAAGTTACTCAATTAAGTGGTAATATCAAATTTTACGCACTTTTGTTTTATTTCCATTATATAAAAACTCAAAACTTCTTTTTTCCTTGTACATATAACCAAAACATTATCCTAATTATGATAACATTTTTTCTTGAAGTGTGGACTATTTAACCCTCAAAGCGATGTGGATCGTTCCCCAAATACATGAATCATATAAATGATTGTTTTAATTAAACATAATGAACACATAAAAAATATATGATATACCTGATGTAATTACCATTATAGAAATATAATATATCATTTTTTTTATTTCCATTTCTCAAACATAAAATTTATTACTTCATTCGTGGACATGTGGACTTCCGCCTTGTCAATACGATGTGATTAATTTTAAATTAATATATATATATACATATATATTATTAAATAAAATGATATTTATTATATAATTATAATTAATTAAATAATATAATTATATACCTTCATTCCATCATTGAAATATAGGATCTTTAATCAGGTGTACGTATGACCTACCGTTTCCATGATTGTAACATTTGATTTTTTTCATAAACATATTTATTAATTGGTTTTAAATGTCTAATTGATGTATAAATATAATAATTATTTAATTATTATTATTATTTATATGGTATAAAATTACCCCATTTACAACAATTTTCCTACAAATGTTATTTTTGACACATACGCCAAATTTGGTCAAAATAGCCAACATAATCATAATTATTTATATAGTTGTATAAAAATGAAAATAAATGATATAAAATAAATTATGTAAATGAAAAATGTTATGATGTAAGAAAATGATTAAACTAATATTATTACTCAAGAATATAATGGCACGTGATTCATGTCAGATGCATGGTAAGGGATTTCATCTCAATTTTATTTATTTATGGCATATTGTATTGTTATGAACATAGATTATATAATTTGGTGTATATAATGCTCCTATGAAATTTATGTTATTAATTACATTTATTTTATGGTATTAATTTTTTTTTATTGATTTTATTCTTTCATGTATCTCATTATTCAAAATTTACTCAAGTATTAAGGGATTTTTCCTGAATTTAATTTCATTGAGACATATTGTATTGTTATGGGTGTAGTTTCTTTTATAAGGTTAATATACTTCCATATTTCTTGTATATCATGAATTTAAAATATTTCATGATATTAAAAGTTTTATTTGATGTTATTCTTCCATGGGTCTCGTCTTTCAAATGTTACTCATGCAGTAAGGTATTTTTATCTTACTATTAACACGTGTGAGAAAAATGTTGTATTTTCATCTTACTTCTATTGTGTGGTGTATATAATTCCATTATTATAATAATATCTTGAATTAATTTAACAATAGAGAATTTTAATTTTTCAATGAATTATTGTTCTTTAATGTGGTTTTTAGTTTCGATGTTCCCTTAGCTATAATGGAATTTTGTGAAAATTTTCATCCTATGATACATTTGATATGTTACACACCATTCATCATTTATGATGTGTAAATACTAATACATTTACAACATACATCACGAATTTAATTATTCTAACAATATTATGTATTTAATTTATTTTAATTTAATTTCATTAATGGGGTTAATGTTTCAAATTATTGAATGTTGTATGTTATGATTTAGTATGTTTTTGGTGATTTTCCTCATGAATAATTTAATAATATTTTAATGATATTTCAATTCACAAAAATCAAAAACCCTTGTGGTTATTTATCCTATAATACAGATAATATTTATTTATACCATACTCATTACTTCTAGTGATATATTTTTTTTGTTTCAAAGGTATTTTTATTTAACATATTTATATTACATGGGTTAATAACATATTCAACGATATTGTTATTTAACCCATTTACTTTCCATAAGAGAATCATGTTTTCAAAGAGATTAATAACTAAACAATTAAATAACCTTTGTATAAAAATGTTTTTAAGGTAAATGATATTTAATCTATTTAAATTCCATGGGTTAAACATGTTTTCAATGAGATTTTTATTTTTCCAATTTCCTTTCCTTGGTTTAATCAAGTTTTGAATTAATTTGTTGTTAAAGCCATTTTTCCCATGGGTTAATTATGTTTTATAATTTTACAATTGTACTTGGGAAATTGAAATATTTAAACATTATAAACCAATGATGTGTGGTTCCTAGGTATACCAACAGTATGTGGATCTTTGATATCCCTCGAATGCATTGGGTATAGATGTTGGTCTTTTGGCTATTCCATTTAAGAGAGTAACATTTACGGAAGTCCACCGCATGGTTATTCAATTTATAGGTAAGGAGAGTATAATGTTATACAATGTTAAAGTTATGAGTTTCTTTATGATTTTTATACGTTTAAATGTTTTAAAATGATGAATATTGATACCATATGGCTATTGATTTTTGATTAAAATGAATCTTTTCATTTCTATGTTACAAAATTTAATGGTACATTTCTTGATGAGTATGATTTATTATATTATTCTTTTAAAAAAATTATATTAAGACAACATTCCATTATGAACTCATATTATTATTTGTGAAATTTAATCATTAATGCTTATGTTTACCCATACTAAGCATTTGATCTCTACCTTCATATGTTTTATGTTCCATATGTTTTAAACAATGATGATGAAGAATTTTTTTATAAAGGATATCACAAGGGAGATGTGGATGAACTATTGTAAATGTAATAAAATTTGGGTTAAATTGAGAAAATATAACTTTGATTACAAATGAATCCATGTCGAATGAGCTATTTCTATAAGAGTGTTTCACATTTCTCTAAAAATATAAACCAAAATGTTCCTCCATTATGTAATTGATCCATGTTATCATTTCATAAATTTATTGTTTTATAGATAAAGGTGAGTCACAATTATTCACATCTAACATGAAATTTAATATTTTGGATGTTAGCATATGATCTGGGGGAATGGGTTCTTTGCTATTATAAATGAAATATCATATTCATTAATTTTATAAATATTGGAATAGAGATGGAAAATCCATAATTCATAGAAATAATAATGGAAATCTATATTCCCTTTCATAAATGTGGTCTTTGGAACATAATATTTTTATGATAATACCACCCTATACCTCCAATTTGAGCCTATACGACGATTTCTAGCTTACCATAGGAAAACCTCCCAATATTCTTCTATTTTCTAAATAGTGGCATTTCTCTAGTTAGTTTCCATAGGAAGGATATATCCCTATATCATAGTGTGTAATCATATATATAATTTACCATGATACATTGAATAATAATAAAATTCATCATATCATGCAATAATTAAATAAAATTACTGGATAGTATATAACAAAATGGAATAACGACAATAAAAACATAAACATTTATCACCCTCAATACTCACCATTTACACAAACTAAAAATAAATAGTAGAACAAAACTGAGAAAAAAAAACATGATGTTCTACTATGTTCCTTGAGCCTCACATTAATAAAAAATAAAAATCTCATCAGATCTATATAGATTGATAACGAAAACCCAAGACCAAATAATAACCAGATAATGTAACATGTAAATTCCTCTCAGGTAACCAATAGTAATGGAGTCTTGAGAAGGGTTTGAGTAAAAATAAATAAGTCACACCCAGTGGTGACCCAAAATATAACAAACTGATATAATTTTTGAAAAAATATTTTATCATGTCGTAACATGTACCAGATTAAAAACTAAAACAATAAATATCCTAACTATAACAAACACGAAATCATAGGATCCATGTCTACCCCATGAATGATATATACCTTCTTCATCAGTGTCAGGGTATCTATAAGAACGTCATAATTACAATGAAAACTAGTATATCGTAATCCTATTAAACATATCCATAATTTTGTAGAGAAAGTGGTATGTAGAGGAAATATAACCAGCCCCAAATCCTTAACGGTTAATGGGGGACGTGTTCACCCTATATTAAATATAATTGAAATCCCTTGGGGAAGCGTTTTACCTTGGTTAACCATTAAATAACATTATCCAATTTGAAATAATTCACCACCTGTTAACCATAAATATACCTTCATCCCACTAGGGAAACATCAAAAATAGTTCAACCATAATATAATACCAATTCAATATACAAATATATAAAATAACATAATATAAAAAAAATTTCCTTGAAAACATATCCATTCATCATTATGATTTAAAAAAATATATGATCCACAACCCTTATTATTTCAAAAAACCATTAAAAACATAATTTAACATTATAAATTATAAAATACTATTTACTAAATACCCCTTCCCCTTCAATATTTCAAAATTAGAACATCTTTCTAGCATGATATTTTAAACATTTATCATTTCATGTTTATGAAAAACAATTTTATTACTGTCCAAAGAAAAAATCCACCAACACCCATCTGGTGTGATAATATAGTCCATTAATCACAAAATGAAAAAATTAAATATATAACATTATTTATTAAAATAATTACAAAGGTTATAACGACTAAATACTCTCACAAATCCTCATTACATTGAAACCATGCCCTAACACACTCCAAAATCATCTATCCTTCCTTGAACTTAATAGATGAAAAAAACTCAAAAAAACTCACAGATAAAAAAATAAGAACATATATATTTAATAAAAACCCATAATAAAATAGGATGTTTGACATACCTTTTATAGATCCAAAAATAATGGTATATAATGGAATTCTAGGATTTTCCCTGACTTGGAGAAACAATATACTAAAGAGAATAAACCATTCCCACCATTCTATCCAGATATAGAATTCAAGATCCCTTGAATAGGATAAATTTGTTGAAAAATATGAAGGTGAAATGAAATGAGTCATATCATACCCTATAATCTTTATTGAAATCAAAATAACATGAAAAAACCATGGATTAAGGGAGATTATTCAAGACAAAAAAGTGAGAAGAATAGGTAATGGGGAGGGTATACTAACAATGGGAAGGATAAAAACATTTATCGTGGGTTATAAAGGGTATCCTAGTAAATTTAAGGGGGAAACCCTCACAAAAAAAACCACTCAAGAGGCCACTAGTCTATTATAGGTCTCCATCCCTTACCAACAGCTAGTTGATGTCTTAATATTAACTTTCTTGTTTTGCTGGAGAAACATGTTACAACCCTAGGTCTTCCTACAATGCATCCAATCTCGCCTAGAAAATACTCGACCCTTGATCCATGTCCCAAAACACCACATTGAGGGGACATAACATAAATAAATATATTACAATCAGTGGTTCTTGAAATAACATAACCACCAACCAAAAATTCAAAATATTTTGGAAAACATCCAACCACTCCTAAAACAAGCAGTTTTAGTGTCAACCAGCCAAAAAATAGTTGATCTCTCAAATTATATGTTTTAATTACATTTATGGTATTTACATACATGAGTCACCATCTCCCATTCATACTTCAACATTATATCCTCCAACACCTTAACTGGTCATCAACTGTTTACCCATCTCATGGGACTCTTCTACAATAAAAAAGCCAATAATCTTAACTATTTTCAATATTTATAGACACTTACAATATATGATGATCTATCTAAGAAAGATATTATATTAATCTAATTGACTGGATGTTCTATAGTTCTCTCATTATGTACATTCACTTACTAGGTCCAATTCAAGTACTTTTGTATCTCTGGAACCTAAACTACCTACCGAACACAAAGCACATAGCCTACTAACTTAACATTAATATATCATAGCTTACCACTCCTCATGTATACATAATAAAACATATTATAAATGGTGCACTTCTAGTTTACCAAACAAATGATGATATGTTTTTGTACGAGCCATCATTTCACATCATTACCATATGGTACTTTCCATGAAACATCAAAATCAATCTTCAAAACATAGCCATCGTATCCTTAGTGATCTAACCAATGTGGTACCTATCAAAATTAATATCATTATATAAAACATAGATTCTCATTTCAATATTGGTTCAATATTTATGATAACATTTGAGGTTTTCAATTGATGTGTATTTCATTATCCTGATCCCAATGAATTCATAACATAATCATATCAAGGTCATAACAAAATAGCCTATTAAGAAATGACATGACTTCTAGTTTTATTATATGATATATTTCATTAATAAATAAAAACTGAAATCATGAATTTACTCCTCATGATCACCTACATGTTCATGATTTAATCACTCTCAATTTTTGTGGAACTACCATGTTATTATGGAAAATAATTGTACTCAAATAGTTAAGAAATTAGTGTGCACATTATTATTTTCAAGAAAAATTTCCATGTATTGGAGTTAATATATTCCTTGAAATTTTACCATCCTGAAAACATACAATGACCAATTACATCCCCATAAAACCCCTACAACCCAAGGGTTATACCACCCATAATAGATGTCATGCTCCCATATATAAGAGTTTAATTATCAATTCATCACATGTTAAAACCTAGGTATTATGTACTATGTTCATTACTACTTTTAACATAGTAGTTGAACATGTCCATGTACTTTTCATCCTCAACCACTTATTTGAATAAAAAATAGATTATGTGATCTAAAATAACAAATCATCCATTCACAACACTAGTCATGAATCAATCAAAACTAAATAAAAAACATCCAACCAAATATTGGTGAATTCTAAAATACCTTGTTTATAGTCACCACTCCCCGATAAGCACCACATTATGGTTTACACACAACCATACGACCATAACATCACCTAATCCTAGGTTCAACATTAAATCAACTCTTAATCCTTTCAGTATTGGTCCAACATGGACTGTATATAGAATCCCACTTTTCATATTAAAGTGTAACATTTTCATGATGAAAACCCTCAATTCAAACCATATTATATGGGTACTAAGACCACACCAGTGTCAATAATTACACATTACTCATTTAATTTAGGGTCACAACCATGGTATGCATCCTAAAAAACCTCATTCATAATGCTCGTAGAAATCCCATAAAAATCCACTGGCTTTCATCTCAAAACTGGTCAGATAAATTATTAAAATAAATGGATTTTATATTCTTTTCACACAAATTATCCTATTTACTTATAAAAATCACTATGTTTTTTGATCCTTCACCTCCCAAGAAGAAAACCACAATCACATTCCAATGAGTCGAATTCCATCATGACAATAAATATGTTCCTAACCCTCACCATGTTACTTGGAATCCATGTTTTCATCGTTGATCAATGAACCATATTCACCCCACATATTCCAAAAATTCTATATCAACACATTAAAACATGATTTTTTTACAATAATGTACCACATAAAAAATAAAACATAACTCAATTAATTGTTATTTGTATCACATCAATATTAATCCTATGCTGCTAATTTGGAAGAAAACCATGCCTCTTTTATATCATTTTAATGTAACCCAAGCATTCCATTATGTGTCAGCCAAAAATGAGCATGATATATCACCAATACTATGACTCTCTACATAAGAAAAATAATTATTCTTATTCTTCATGCCAATCCAAATAGTTTTATACCCACCCCTAGATGAAGGATTTTCATAATACATGTAATATATACTCATGTGAATCATTAATGCATGAGGTATATGTGAAGTGATGTGTGATGATTAAAGGTGGATAGTGCATAAACACATGCACAAATGATATAGTTAGAATTTTATAATTGAGGAACCAATGATGTAATTGTGATAATGAACAAGTAATATTAAATCATCTATATAAATGTTCTAGGGGATCTACATTCCATCAAGAATTCATTATATGAATAATGTGAAGAAGATCTAATTGGTATGATAATCCAAGAATTAGTGATTTCATATTGTAAATGATAATTTATTACATAAAATATTGAAGAATATGTGTCCAAATCCTGAAAAATATAACTATGGTATAGTATTAAACACTGAAATAATGATTCATAACCCAAGAAATTTTCTCCAACATGGAAACTAATCAGTCATATGTGTTGATAATATTTGATAAAGATCAACAAACCTGATTATATGATGTTGGGTATAGTTTAATAGATACCAGTTCAAGTGTGATTTAGGATGCTCACAAAGGATGATCAAAATATCATCTTGATGTGGATCATCCTGGAAAAATTATATATGTCATTCAACTATGTATATGATAAGAAGAAATATTTCAGTTAGTAGAAACTGGGGGAGGTAGCCCATATGGTTTCACTAACCATACTACGGTCAGATAGATCCCTGAGAATGGAGAATTACACATGTTAACCATGCAACTTAGGCTACATGAATATGTTGGTGTCTTATAAAAATATATGATAGGGTGAATCACAGTTTTTCCATGGTAAGTCAAACCACACACATTTAACTGTGGGGTCCCTCATTAGATATTGGTAGGTTCATAGTTTAGTGAACTGTGTTCACAAACCATAATAACATTTTTTCTCATGAAAATTTACCAAAATTAACTTAATTGTTTGCTAAAAATACACCTCTATCATATATTATTTATTAGAGGCATGAGGCCATATTTTCATCTCTTAGATCACCCTTCTACTTTCTATCTATAATTTTTATTAATCTATAATCCAGACACTAATTCAAGATCTAATATTCTTTTTAGATTCTATAAGTTTGAGATACAATAATTGTGCTTGGTTAATAATTTCTATTTTCTTAAATGTCTATTTTTAATACAACTCATATGACCAATTTATAGGGTGTTTATATACTCTTTTATTTTCTTCTGATTATGGATAAACTAAATTATTATAATGGATGGGGAGAGATTTATGTTCTTAGGGTAGGTGGTCTATATCTCATCCATATTTTATCACCATTTTATAAATTTACACCACTATGAATACATTTATTTCATCAATAATTTCATTTTTAATTTATATTCTAAGCCTATAAAAATGATTCATGAATTTTGTAGTGTTTTTCATAATTTTTATTTATCATTGGAGGTTGAGAAATCAATGATTTACGCCCCATCTATGATGTTTTATTTAATCCTTAGTGAACCTTTTGGGTTGAACTATGACAACATTCATGGATTTGGGTTATACATACTAATGGGAATCCCTCTATAATTAAATAAATTATGAATTTATAAATTATGGAACATGAATTTCACACATGACCCATCTATGATATGTGTATAAATATAATAAATTGATCTCAATTAAAAATTGAAAGTATATGAATTGTATCACCTAGAATAATTGAATGTAAATCATTTAATTGTTATAATACTTATATCACACCTTTCAATAATTAATGGATGTATGTTAAGTGAACCAAATTAATGATTAAGTAATTAATTTTTGAAATGGGTACATATCCTTCTTATCTTTTCCAATTAGTATAGAAGGAAATGGAATAAACAAATTCAATTATTAATTGAATAAGTATTACATAAAATAAATTAAATACTAAATTACGTATATGTTCCCATTTTCATACAGGCTATTTTATATTTTAGGGTATGGTTATACTTGAGCTATTCCATGGATTCCATATGTAATTCCATCATCATTATGTAGAATACATTCTAATTCAAGAAGACAGTTTCCCTGGGAGATACCCACCATGGAACATGGTCATGAACTTTCAATGGATTCCTTACATGACATCATATTATCCATTAACTGTCTCCTAGAAAGTAAGACGCTTATGATCCACACATTGGTTCCAACATGACATATTTAGACATGTGGAACCATTGATCACCCCATTGGAAACATTAATACCAACCCTATTTTACTTTGGACACAATCCTTGGACTCGCTCGCAAATATTACAGTGGAATGTCGCAAGTGATGCCCCTTGGAAAACACTCAAACTCTTTATAAGAAGGTTATAGGTTATTATCGAATTAGCATGACCCCTGAAGACAAAGAAGTTGTGTTCATTATCGTGCATCCTCTTTCACTATATTTATTAAAGGATTCTTTATCACGCCATGGTTTCTTAGTTATTATTATTATTATCATTATTGGATTCCTTATTAAACAATGGATTTTTTGTAATTATTATTATTAGGTTGCATTACATTATATTTTACCTCATGTGACATACATAACATAACAATGCATAATGAATTTATTAATAGATTACAAGTTTAGAAAACAAATGAGCTTAAACCTGGTATCAAGGTTTTAAAATTAATATACAACATTAAATGTATATATAATTTTAATCTATTATATTTTTTATTGATATAATTGATAACATAGGTTCAGTTGGTGGTGGACCATTGAGAATTTTCAAACATCTTATTTGGGTCACTATTGGTTCTAGGGAAGACTATATGTATGTTGGTGTTAATAAGGGTAAGTGTCCTCCTTTGGAAACATGATCATGATTAGTCAATTGTGATGTATTGTGAGATGAGATTACATATATGGTGCTCTAAATTCATTTATATTTTTGGATTATTTTGAATTCATATATATATCATGTATTTCCTATGACCATGTACAAATATTTTTAGGTTTTTTAGATAAATGAAATATATTATCATTAGCTTCTATATAAGATTTAATGAACATCATAGGTTTTTATCTATTTCTTTGTTTTTATACTATTCTTCCACCATTTTGGGTTATTGGTCAAGATATTATAATGTATTTTTTCACTATTCCAGATGTTTACAGAAGCATTACTGACTAATGTTTCATTAATTATATATTGTTATCCACTCTTGTAATGAGGTAATATGCTCCCCAACAACATACCCTAGGCCAATTGTGCTATTTTATAGAATATGTTGTACAATGAGGAATGAATGAGGTCATGTGTCCATCCTACTTCAAGGGAAATTGAGTGGAATATGGTTCAAGACACCACAAAGTAGAATCAGTGGGATTCATTTCATTCTTTTATATATATAGACAATAGAAATTTTCATTTCTCTCTTGGAGTGTGTTCCTAATGTGTTCTTGGGTGTAACAAATGGACATTTTTTGTAAATACTATGTTTCTAGAAATAATAATTGTTTCTTTAAATTTTTCTTTTTCTAGTTGATATACATTCACCATTGGGTTACACACATGTTGTGGGTTTTTTATTACTAATATGATTGGGGATTTAATTTTATCCCTATATTTATTAGATGAATGTAAGGAGAATTATATAATGTATAATTATTGTTATCTTGAATTTACATTTTCTATATAATTTATTAAATATTTTTTCATTTCCCTTCATGAATTAATTTTGTTTCCTATGATTATTGAGTAAGAAACAGTTGTTATAGTTTCTTGTTCAGCTGAAATATTACCTCTAGTTACCTGATCTAATCTTTGGCTATGATTGAGTGATTTCAAGGGTCATTTATTGAGTTGTATTGGACATCATGGATTAAAATGGTTCAATTAACTACAATATAAATCATATATTTCATGTTAGATTTTTAGACTGAATATAATAGAGGTTAAATAGTGATTACATGAGTTCGTATTTTAGTGATAATGTGTATGGGTCCTTATTCACTAGGAATGGTGACTTATTTTAATCGAACCTTGAAATATTTATATATTAAAATTAAAACATAAAATGTAAATAACGAATTATAAAATTATAATGTTTTGAGTAATGAGGTTGAAATGTATATTTTAACATATTTCAATTATAAACCCTTTAAATTAAATATGATCATTTTACAACACCATAGAATTCTAAGAAGGTAGTTGGAGTAGTACCTTCATTAGTGAGACCAAATAATTTTGATATATATCTCATGGTGCATCTATCTACATCAAATCATGATATAAGATGCACAATTTTCATTTTTAGAGTCATGCCACCATGATGACCTATAGTCCTGAAACAGGTCAGTGGCGATGACTACACTATAAATGTGGTGGGCACTAAGCCTCAATTGCTTCATTCTATAGTTCCACATGATGCACCACCCATTATCCATAATATCAGAAATGAAAGTCATATTCATGATAGTCTTCTATTTCTTATGAATTCCATGAAGTGTTTGAAATAAATTACACAAATTGTGGATGATATAACTCATGAGTCCCGTTTACAGCATCCTCTCACCATTTAATGGAATAGTGGTCTACATGAAGCTGATTCGTTAATAAAAACCACTCAATTTATGTTTATAAATCTGGATACACCCCTAGATAGGAGTTTCAGGATTTCCACATACATGATGTGTGATTAAAACAAGTGCTTGTGGGATATTATTACCCATGATTGTCATCATCAGGTTTGATCATGGATGATTAGTAGACTTACTTCTAGGATTCTGTATTTCCTTATACACGGAGAGATAACCGAGCTAGAGAGGTCTTGCTACTTGAATTGGGAGTTATGTCATTTAAGGATTATTTAGCACATTTAAATGAGTTTCAACACATTTATCTGCTTCTAGAATTTGATGAGTTATCTCTTTCTAAATGCAACAAGGATATGATCAGGTATTTGTTTTTTACATATTAGAATGCATTTATCCTTACTATAGTTTTTAGATCACTGATCATACCCTCATCACTGAGATTAACATTATGGGAGGTGATGCTATGGTAATAGTTGTTTTGTGTAGTGGTCTGAAATTAGTTATTCTTGTAGGAGGAATCATTCCCTTGAGTTTTATTGAATGAGTGGTAGTGTCTAGATTATCTAAAGTAGGAGCTATGTTATATTCCATCAGTGTGGGTGATAAGATAATGTGAAGAATTAGTGTTATAAAGACCCAATATAGTGTATTTATTGTGTCCTTATAAGGAACATTTTATATTTTGTAAGAACATTAAATTGATGTATTGTGGATGATGTTCCACACCATCTCCCCCTTAATGGGAAATATCTTTTATTTGAAATTAGTTGGAGATATGGAGTATCACTAGAATTAATGTAAATAGAAGTGGTTAAGGATATTGTATCCATACTATTGATCATAAATTCTTGTAGAGTAGACCTATTGGGGCTAGTCCAACAACAACATGGGTCCATGGATCCAGATAGTTTCATGCATTATAGCTACTACCTTAGGATCAGAGTTCATGACCATCTACATAATGATGTAATTTTCTAGTAGAATATACTATTTTATTTTCTTCATTTGATATGTGTTTTCTCAATCCTGTCTCTCTTTATCATCGACTTAATGTCTCATTTTAGAAATTAAGTATAATTATGGGGTGAATATCCTTTATAAAGTATTGGTAGTATAGTGAGATGGAATGTTCCATTATATTTATATCGCCCATGATATAGGAATTTATCCCTTATAATATGACCTCTTTATACTTAGTATGATGGGAATCTATTTCATCTGTGAGATGGATTGGTTAGTTCTTTATCCTATCTTTGTGGACTGCTATCTCCACATGTTATAGTTTATATCACTAGAGTATAGTTGTTATCTACATAAGGGGATGTGTTATTTCCAGGGTAGTAGAGATGGACTGAAAAATCAAGGAAAAGGAGGAGTTACCAACCATATTTCAATTCATTTCATGTAGGATAATGATTTAGAAATGGATTATCTTCCAAATATAGTATATTGTCTTAGAAATTTTTTCCGTGATGATTTTTTTCCATACTTTGTAACACCTGAGACTTTTATAAGAAATATTTTGTTTTTATAAATCATCAAAGGAATATTTCACTACACACAACACTAGCTTGACTTGCTTTACATGTAATCGCGACCTTCCTTGATAGCTTGCATCGTACAAAATACCGAGTTTCACTAAACAACGATATGTTATTAAAATATTATTAAAACTAGCCGTTATGAATAGTAATAACCACTTTTTGAAATTTTGTAAATTTTATTTTTCAAAATGGACTTCATTTTTTGATTCAGAATATCGAAATTAGCCTAGGGTGAAATTTTGGTATTTTTCTGAAAACTTTCAATTTTTGATGAATAGTGAAAACAATGGGTTACTATTTTAAACCCAAATTTTTATTTAAATAATTATTTATTTTATTTAAATTTATTTTAGGTCAAAATTGATACATAATACATATATAGTTCAATGAAATTCATTGGAGTCATTTTATAATAATTTTAGATATATAAAAATTTTATTGATCTCTTCACCGTCTTTTACCCACCTCCTAGGAGAATTTTCAAATTTACATAAAACATAATTTTACCGCTTTTGTGAATGGAATTTCAAAAATCCGAGAGACACGGTTGATGTCAGTAAGTAAAATGTGGTTCAATGAGATGACAATAATTTTTGATGAATAGTAACTTTTTACTTTTTTTACCACGATTAAAAGTAAATAGGGTAATTAAAGGTAAAAATGATATTATTATTACCATAACACTTGTCCTCTTTCTATTTGATAAGTGTAATTCGACCAAAAACAACCTTATGAATAAAATATGACCATTTATGCCCACTTGGATTAGATTTGGACATTTAATATTAATTTATTTAAAGAAGGGTTAAAATAGTTAAAATCAAAGTTTAATAAATAAATAATAGGGTTATACAAAAGAAAAATTCGACTATAAATATTAATTAGAATGCTAAAAAGATTTCCTACATAATGGTATTTGTAATTTTCAGACATTATATAATTTAATTTATTTATGACACAATGATGATGTAGTAATTATCTTACTAATGAAATATTGACATAATTGGTGTTATAAATACCCAAATAAATGTAATTTGAGACTTTTTATGAATTAAAATAATTTTATAGGTTAATATGACATGTTATTATTTATTTAATTAACTTTTTTCGAATTAATAATTCTGTTATGATTTTCACAAAAATCAATTACCAAATAGTGTCAAAATTGACATAAAATAGTTTTTAAAAGAAATATTATATTATTAATTGTTATTTTATTCCTAAAAATCTAAGGTTCGGCCAAATGACTTAGATAAGGTTATATATATTAATATTAAACAACTTGGGGTTCTTTTGGCTTGTTATAGTAAGTTTATTAACCTTATAGTGTAAGAAAACAAGAAGACACGGTAAAAGTTAAATTATCTAACTTAATGTTAAATCTAAATGATAAGGTTAAAATAGGAACCTAAACTTGTCTAAATTATATTGGATGAGAGTATTTCGACCCAGACCCACCTTAGCTTCTAAATAAATCAATTTTGAGCTATTTAAAACCGAATATGACTTTATAATAAAATAATATATTTAGTTTTTTCAAAGGTGCCCCTCTCCTCCCTTATAAAAGGAAACCTCCTCCCTCTCTTCCTCACACCACTTTGAGCCTTCATGCTCAGCCAAACCATGAAAATTTCTCCTCTCCACTTCCCTAGAAACATCCTACAGGTCCTGGTTATCATCAAAGACCAATTTTAGTACCCTAAAAGGAGGTCTCAAAGAAGCGCTTCAAAGAAGAGGTAATGTCCGTTACTGATTCTTTCAAATTTATTTCTTCTTCCACTTCTTATTCTTTAGTTGTTTCATTATGAATTAATAACATAAGTATCACTCATATACTTATATGTTATTATATGTATGAAACAAACCTATTTCACCATCTATCCATCCTACGGAAAACGAAATCACCGCGCGTGCGTACGTACGGAATACCGTTTCCACGCCGTGGTGTAATCTATTTTCCTTAATTGGGTGGGTATAATGGTGTAAAGAAAGAATATATATGATTATTGTAAAGTGATATTGATTCTGAAATAGTATACAAACACTCCAATACAATTCCACGATCATGGGAACGATATCATCGCTCATGCGTACGTACGGAATACCATCTCCACGATGTGATGCGACTCGTTCTACATGATTTTCATTGCATAATGATTACATAAATGAATTGAGTGAATAAATATGATATATATTACACTAATAACATTCTGTAAATGAGGTATCTATAACCTTAAAATAAGAATAAGAATTTATTCGACAAAACACGCATAAGAACAAAAAGTAATAAACACCCGAATAACAAGTAGCAATGAAATATTACTAATAATAAGCTATGAATATGTCCATATATGATATCATAACAATGATTATGATTCTGGAATAAGTCAATGAAATTATTTAAATCATTATACAATTGGTTCACACACTTACGAAGCAAATCGGACCTAAGGTAAAGGAAAATCTCACAATCTCATTTTTATCCGAGATTGTTTGTACTTTGGTATTTACTGGGGTGTATTTTATCATCCACATCCATGTTTCCTCAATATGTAATATTATTTCCATACACCTACAATTGTTTAAATCCAATTTTACCCTTCGGTGAGTTTTTAGTAAAATATATGAAAGGAATATTTTGTTGTTTTTCGTATGAGGTACTTTTTGACTTTTCAGACAAAAGTACGAGAAGAATGTTTTTTTAAATTATACGGCATGAATGGATTTTTAAAAAACATTATTTCCAAGAAGATTCCTTTACAAGTTTTCAAGTTATTTTTAATAAACTTCTTTTAGTTTAGAATTGTATGACATGTTAAGAAAGGAAAAGTGTTTTTGAAGTAGAAAGGATATTTTCCTCAAGAATGGAGTTCAAGTGTTTATCAAAATTATTTTCCATCTAAGATAATAAAGGGTTCTGTTTCTATCCCTATTATTATATTGATTTGATTATGTTGTGATGGAATTATTTTTATGAATTCCATTATCTTATAGAATTGTTTTATGATGTCACGATGTTTAAGATTCCCATTTTTATTACATGGGTTATGCTATGATGTATGGTTTATGATTTTTGGGGCACACATAATAATGGTATCATTATGAGATGGGTGGGACCTATATCTTTCTCCAATGCATTGGGTAAAGATTTTATATCTCATGAGATAGACATTGCTGGAACGGCAGGTTAAACCGGTTCAGTGAAACAGGACTGAAACGAGGAGTGAACTCGGTTCAGAAATGGACTTTGTCCACTAAGATAGTCTTGGAAATGAGTCTTCACTAATAAGAAATGATTCTCTATGATTATGTGTGTATGCCACAAAGATTCATGTTTTACGTTATGATTATTGTTATTACATTTCACTACCATGATTTATCCCATGTAATGAAATTATGATCTCTTTTTCAGGGTAAGATTTACAAAATGTTATGTTCTTATGAATATGATGTGATTGATATTTCTTTTTTTTACCCTTACTGAGAATTTGAGCTCACCCTTTTGTATGTTTTCTTTCCCCAGGTCGGGATGAAGGTTATTAAGTAAGATATGGAAAAATGGACTATAGATATGATGAAATAAATGGGAGACAGTGTAGATTCTTTATGAACCAGTTGTTTATGTTTCCCAGTTTCTAAAGACACTATACCTATACGGTCCTTTCATGGTTTTGGTATATGTTGTAATAAGTGTACTTCAATTTTGAAGTAATAACCATGTATGTAAAGTATGGGTCATTATAGTTGGTATCAGAGGCAAAGGAGGTAGGAATGTATCCGATCCTTGGGAACTCTCACATGTGAGCGTTGGACGAAGCATGGCTCTCCGCCCAAGGGATTTATGAGGAAATGGCTGCCACTGGGGATGGTGGTGTGTCCCGCCCAGGGGGTGTAGCCGCCCATGGAGTGCCCTGATAGGTATCAATTATAGTCCACTGGAAGTAATTCCAGACTGTTATAGTTGGTATCAGAGGAAAGGTATAGTCAACCCTTGGAAACTAGGATGTGAAAGCCTTAGTAAGAACCCTAAGGATAAGTCTAAGCATAGAACACAATCTTAGTTTTTTAGAAACGGCCATGAATAAACTAGGATAAGACCTTAATTGTGAAAGTTTATTCTTGATTATGTGGTTTTCCTATTATAATTAGTGTTGCTCACACTATTCTTCTTGGTTTTAGCCAATGGTTGGAACCCGAAGGAACCGTGTTAATGCGGAATGCGACGGGCAATGCAATGATTGTACCCCTGAGAAACCAAAAGTTATGGGAGCTAGAATGAAAAATCTTGTAGCCATGCTCACACAACATTCTCAAGATATGAATCATACAGGACTTCCAAACAAGCAAAGGAAGGAGAAACATTCTATTGAATCCTTCATGAGGAAGCTTCCACCTTCATTCAGCGGGTCTATGGATCCATTAGTTGCTGAACAATGGATTAGTACTACTGAAACGATATTTTCAGTTCTTCAATGTTCTGAACATGATAAAGTCATCTTAGCAGTGTATCGTTTGGAAGGTGATGTTGATCAATAGTGGAATCTTATCAATAATACGAGTCAAAGAGATGAAATTGAGTCCATGGAATGGGACGAGTTCAAGAACTTATTTTTCAATAAGTACTTCACTCGTATTCTTCGAACAAAGATAGAGAAGTAGTTTCTTGAACTAAAGAAAAATGATGATGAATCTGTTGGTACCTATGAAGAAAATTTTACAAGACTTTCAAGGTATGCTTCTGGTATTATTATCCAACCTGAGAGTAAGATCGATAGATTCTTTAGTGGATTAAAACCATGTCTTTGAAGGGCGTTAGCCATATGGGACTTTAATAGCTATGAGGAAATCGTTCGATGTGCTCTCAAATTTGAGATGGAGATTGGAGTATCCCATCAGTCATATGGGTTTGATAAGAAGAGGAAAATGTAATTCAAAAGAAAATCTAAAGAGTACACTGAAAAGAAGATGAGTTTTACCTTATGCTCAAAGTGTGGAAAGAAACATGGAGGGAGTTCTCTTAAAGGGACAAGTAAATGTTTCAAATGTGGAAAGGAAGGTCATCGGGCATTTGAATGCCACAATTATGGGAAGAAGATGTCTAGTGATGTGAACAAAGAAAAGGCTACACAGAGTGCACCTACTACACTTCAATGTTACAAGTGCAAGGAAATGGGGAATTATGTCAATCAATGCCCTAATCCAATAGTTGTTGATGATGATTGACGTCAACAAACTCTTAAGGCTAAAGACAAAGGAAAGTTACTTGCAATTTCTATCAGCGATGTGGAGTACGATAACAAAGTGGTGAAAGGTACACTTACCATCCACTCTAAAGTAGAAAATGTTTTATTTGATTCTCGATCCACCCACTCTTTTATTTCTGAATAATTTTCTAAGGGTATCACCGTATTACCTCAACAATTAGATGTCGAGTTAGCTGTGCCAACCCCTAATGGAACAATAGTCGCATCAAAAGTTTATAATTCTTCTCTGATTGAAGTTTGTGGGAAAGTGCTTCCTGCAAATCTTGTTATCCTTCCTATAGTGGAATTTTATGTGATTCTTGGCATGGATTGTATTTCTTTATATGGAGATCATATCAATTTCCAAAGAAGGGAAGTCACATTTAATATTCCATATCAATCTATGATCGTCTATCAATGCAAGGATGAACATAACCTTCAGTGGAAATTTCTTCCATCTTATGGGTCTTGATTCCACTAAATTAAGGTTATTTATCTCAAATGGTTGGTGAGAAACTCACGATTAAGAATATTCCCATTGTACGAGAGTTTGACGATGTCTTTCTAGAGGAATTACCGGTTCTTCCACCAAATCGTGTAGTTGAGTTTTCAATAGAACTCATACCGGGTGCTTTGCCTATTTCAATGACACCTTATAGAATGGCCCCAATTGAGTTGCAGGAATTGAAGAAGAAACTCCAAGAGAATATTGATAAGGGATTCATACGCCCTAGTGTGTCACCTTGGGGAGCACCTGTTCTGTTTGTTAAGAAGAAAGATGGATCAATGAGACTCTTCATTGATTATCGAGAACTTAACAAGATCACTATCAAAAACAAATATCCTCTCCCGCACATTGATGACTTATTTGACCAACTACGCGGAGCTCAATACTTTTCCAAGATTGATCTTCAATCAGGGTATCATTAATTAAGGTTCAAAAGGGAGGATATACCAATGACGGCTTTCCGTACAAGGTATGGACACTATGAATTTATAGTGATTCCATTTGGTCTTACTAATTCCCCTGCTATCTTCATGGATCTGATGAATAAAGTCTTTAGAGACTATCTTGATCAGTTTGTGGTAGTCTTTATAGACGATATTCTAGTATATTCAAAAGGAAAGCAAGAACATGAAGATCACTTGAGAATTATATTGAAGACCCTGAGAAAGAAGAAGCTTTATGCCAAATTTACCAAGTGTGAATTTTGACTTCAAAAAGGTTCATGTTTGGGTCACATAACCTCAAAAGAGGGGATATTTGTGGATCCAGTAAAAACAGAGGTTATCGAAAGATGGTCGAGACCAACAACAGTAGCTGAGATCTAAAGTTTTCTTGGTTTTGCTGGATATTATCGATGTTTTGTGAAAGATTTCTCACGATTATCTAATCCACTCACCAAGTTGACTCGGAAAGGAGTTAAGTTTGTTTGGACGGAGGAATGTGAAGAGAATTTCTAGGAGTTGAAAAGAAGGTTATCTAGTGCACATGTGCTCACACTACCATGTAGTGGAGAAAGGTTTGTGATCTACAGTGATGCATCCAAGAAGGGATTGGGGTGTGTTCTTATGAAAAATGATATGGTGATAGCTTATGCCTCACGACAATTGAAAATACATAATAAAAATTACCCAACTCATGATTTGGAGTTAGCTGCGGTAATCATTGCATTAAAGATTTGGAGGAATTATATTTATGGAAAAAGGTGTGATATTTATACTGATCATAAAAGTTTAAAGTATATTTTCACACAATAGGATCTGAATATGCACTAAAGAAGATGGTTGGAGCTAATTAAAAATTACAACTGCTTAATTCATTACCACCCTGGGAAAGCAAACAAGGTGGCAGATGCAGTAAGCCGACAAGACCATGCTAGTTTATCCATGATGAGGATCAAAAAAGATCCAATATTTATGGATTTACAAAGGATGGATCATGGAATTATAATGGAAGGGGAAAAATATTATCTTTCTCAAATGAATGTTCAACCATCTATACATGTGAAGATTAAAGAGGCACAGAAAGAAGATGTAGAGTTACAAAAGAAGGGGAGAAATGTTCCTGAATTCAATCTTGATTGTGAAGGGATACTAAAGTTTGGGAATCGGGTTTGTGTTCCTCCCATCCCCGAATTAAAGAAGTATCTGCTAGATGAGGCTCATAGCTCTTCATTATCTATTCATCCTGGAAGCACGAAGATGAATAGGGACCTGAAAGAGTAATTCTGGTGGGATGGCATGAAAAGGGATGTTGTTGAATATGTCTCTCGATGCTTGGTTTTTCGGCAAGTTAAAGCTGAGTGACAGAAGTCTAAGTGGATGTTACAACCATTACCAATACCTGAATGGAAATGGTAAAACATCACTATGGACTTTGTCACAGGACTTCCTAAAACATCCAAATGAAATAATGTTATCTAGGTCATAGTTGATTGTCTTAAAAAGTATGCACACTTCATTGCTATTAGAGAGGATTTCTCTCTAGATCATCTTGCCAGGATATATGTAAAGGAAGTGGTAAGATTGCATGGAGTACCACTTTCTATTATATCTGATTAGGATCAGAGGTTTACCTCAATGTTCTGGAGAAGTCTTCAACATACTCTGGATACATAGTTGAATTTCAGCACTGCTTATCATCCTCAGACAGACGGTCAGTCTGAGAGGACAATTCAAACTCTAGAAGATATGTTGAGAGCTTGCTCTATGGATGTCAAAGGTGGTTGGGACCAACACCTACCTTTGGGGGAATTTTCTTATAATAATAGCTTTCACTCCAGTATTCAGATGGCTCCTTATGAAGCTCTCTATGGAAAGAAATGCAGGACTCCAACTTGATGGGATGATGTTGGGGAAAGAAAGCTATTAGGACCTGATCTTGTTGATGAGATGGTAGAAAAGGTCTGATATATTCAACAATACATAAGAGAAGATCAGAGTTGACAAAAAATTTATTCCGACCACCAAAGAAAAGAAATAGAGTTTGAGGTGGGTGATAAAGTGTTCTTACGAATATCTCCTTGGAAGAGAGTTGTGAGATTTGGGAAGAAGGGAAAGCTCAGCCATAGGTATATCAGTCCTTTCGAAATACTGGATCGTGTTGGGAAGGTAGCATACCGATTGGAGCTTCCACTGAATCTCTCCCAAGTACACGATGTGTTCCATTATCTCTCCTGAGAAAGTACGTAACTGATCCTTCACATGTACTCATCTCGGATGTTGTACTGTTGGAATAAGATCTTTCTTATGAAGAACAGCCGATAGAGATTCTCGATCGTAGTGAAAAAGTCCTATAGAACAAGACTACTCGCTTGGTGAATGTTTTATGGAGGAACCACTAATTAGAAGAAGCTACATGGGAGCTTGAGGATATGATGAGGGAGAGGTATCCTCATCTGTTTGTTACAAGTGACGAATTTCAAGGGCGAAATTCATTTTAAGGGGGGTAGAATGTAACACCCGAGACTTTTATAAGAAATATTTTGTTTTTATAAATCATCAAATGAATCTTTCACTACACAAAACACTAGCTTGGTTTGCTTTACACGCAATCGCGACCTTCCATGATAGCTTGCGTCGTACACAATACCGAGTTTCACTAAACAACGATTTGCTATTAAAATATTATTAAAACTAGCCGTTATGAATAGTAATAACCACTTTTTGAAATTTTGTAAATTTTATTTTTCAAAATGGACTTAATTTTTGAATTCGGAATATCGAAATTAGCCTAGGGTGAAATTTTGGTATTTTTCTGAAAACATTCAATTTTTGATGAATAGTGAAAACACTAGGTTACTATTTAAAAACCGACTTTTTATTTAAATAATTATTTATTTTATTTAAATTTATTTTAGGTCAAAATTGATACATAATACCTATATAAGTTCAATTAAATTCATTGGAGTCATTTTATAATAATTTTAGATATATAAAAATTTTATTGAACTTTTCACCCTCTTTTACCCAACTCCTAGGAGAATTTGAAAATTTACATAAAACATAATTTTATTGATTCTGTGAATGGAATTTCAAAAATCATAGAGACACGGTTGATGTCAGTAAGTAAAATGTGGTTCAATGAGATTAAAATAATTTTTGGTGAATAGTAACTTTTTACTTTTTTTAACCACGGTTAAAAGTAAATAGGGTAATTAAGTGTAAAAATGATATTATTATTACCCTAAAACTTGTCCTAATTCAATTTGATAAATGTAATTTGACCAAAAACAACCTTATGAATAAAATATGACCATTTAGACCCACTTGGATTAGATTAGGACATTTAATATTAATTTATTTAAAGAAGGGTTAAAATAGTTAAAATCAAAGTTTAATAAGTAAATCATAGGGTTATACATAAGATAAATTCGACTATAAATATTCATTAGAATTCTAAAAGGATTTCCTACATAATTGTATTTGTAATTTTTAGACATTATATAATTTAATTTATTTATGACACAATGATGATGTAGTAATTATCTTATTAATGAAATATTGACATAATTGATGTTATAAATACCCAAATAAATGTAATTTGAGATTTTTTTATAAATTACAATAATTTTATAGGTTAATATGACATGTTATTATTGATTTAATTAACATTTTTCAAAATAATAATTCTGTTATGATTTTTAAAAAAATCAATTACCAAATAGTGTCAAAATTGACATAAAGTAGTTTTTAAAACAAATATTATATTATTAATTGTTATTTTATTCCCAAAAATCTAAGGATCGACAAAATGACTTAGATAAGGTTATATATATTAATAATAAACAACTTGGGGATTGTTTGTCTTGTTATAGTAATTTTATGAACCTTATAGTGTTAGAAAACAAGAAGACACGGTAAAAGTTAAATTATCTAACTTAAAGTTAAATCTAAATGATAAGGTTAAAATAGGAACCTAAACTTGTCTAAATTCTATTGTATGAGAGGATTTCGACCCATACCCACCTTAGCTTAGAAATAAATCAATTTGGAGCTATTTAAAACCGAATATGACTTTATAATAAAATAATATATTTAGTTTTTTCAAAGGTGCCACTCTCCTGCCTTATAAAAGGGCACCTCATCCCTCTCTTCCTCACACCACATTGAGCCTTCAAGATCGGACAACCCCTGCCAATTTCTCCTCTCCACTTCCCTAGAAACATTCTAGTTGTCCTCGTCTTCTTCAAAGACCAATTTTAGTGCCCTAAAAGGAGGTCTCAAAGAAGCGCTTCAAAGAAGAGGTAATGTTCGTTACCGATTCTTTCAACTTTATTTCTTCTTCCACTTATTCTTCTTTAGTTGTTTCATTATGAAGTAATATCATCAGTATCAATAATATAATTATATGTTGTTATAAGTATGAAACAACCCTATTTCACCATATATCCATCCTACGGAAAACAAAATCACCGCGCGTGCGTACGTACGGAATACCGTCTCCACGCCTTGGTGTAATCTATTTTCCTTACTTGGGTGGGTATAATGGTGTAAATAATGAATATATATGATTATTGTAAAGTTATATTGATTATGAAATAGTATACATATACACTTCAATACAATTCCACGATCATGGGAACGATATCATAGCTCGTGTGTACGTACGGAATATTGTCTCCATGATGTGATGCGACTCTTTCTACATGATTTTCATTTCATAATGATTACATAAATGAATTGAGTGAATAAATATGATATATATTACACTAATACCATTCTGTAAATGGGGTATCTATAACCTAAAAAGAAGAATAAGAATTTATTCGACAAAACACGCATAAGAACAAAAAGTAATAAACACCGAATAACAAGTAGGAATGAAATATTAATAATAATAAGCTAATAATATGACCATATATGATATCATAACAATGAGTATGATTCTGGAATAAGTCAATGACATTATTTAAATCATTATACAGGAGGTTCAGACACTTACGAAGCAAATAGGACCTAAGGTAAGGGAAAATCTCACAATCTCATTTTTATCCGAGATTGTTTGTACTTTGGTATTTACTGGGGTGTATTTTATCATCCACATCCATGTTTCCTCAATATGTAATATTATTTCCATCCACCTACAGTTTTTGAAATCCAATTTTACCCTTCGGTGAGTTTTTAGTAAAAGATATTAAAGGAATATTTTTTCGTTTTTCATACGGGGTACTTTTTGACTTTTCTGACAAAAGTACGAGAAGAATTTTTTTTTAACTTATACGGCATGAATGTATTTTTAAAAACATTATTTACAAGATGATTCCTTTACAATTTTTCAAGTTATTTTTAATCAATTTCTTTTAGTTTAGAATTGTATGACATGTTAAGAAAGGAAAAGTGTTTTTGGAGTGGAAAGTATATTTTCCTCAAGAATGGAGTTCAAGTGTTTATCAAAATTATTTTTCATCTAAGATAATAAAGGGTTATGTTTCTATCCCTATTATTACATTGATTTGATTATGTTGTGATGGAATTATTTTTATAAATTCCTTTTTCTTATATGAATTTTTTTATGATGTCACGATGGTAGGATTCCCATTTTTATTACATGGGTTATGCTATGATGTATGGTTTATGATTTTGTGGCACACATAAGAATGGTATCATTATGAGATGGGTGGGACCTATATCTCCATCCAATGCATTGGGTAAATATTTTATATCTCATGAGATAGACATGGCTGGAATGGCAGGTTAAACTGGTTCAGTGAAACAGGACTAAAACGAGGAGTGAACTCGGTTTAGAAATGGACTTTGTCCACTAAGATAGTCTTGGCAATGAGTCTTGACTAATAATAAATGATTCTATGTGATTATGTGTGTATGCCACAAAGCTTCATGTTTTAATTTATGATTATTGTGATTACATTTCACTACCATGATTTATCCCATGTTATGAAATTATGATCTCTTTTGCCGGGTAAGATTTCCAAAATGTTATGTTCTTATGAATATGATGTGATTGATATTTCTTTTTTTTACCCTTATTGAGCATTTGAGCTCACCCTTTTGTATGTTTTCTTTCCCCAGGTTAGGAAGAAGTTTATTAAGTAGGATATGACAAAAGGGACTATAGATATGATGAAATAAATGGGAGACGTTGTAGAAGCTTTATGAACCAGTTGTTTATGTTTCCCAGTTTCTAAAGAGACTATACTTATACGGTCCTTTCTTGGTTTTGTTATATTTTGTAATAGGTGTACTTAAATTTTGATGTAATAACCATGTATGTAAAGTATGGGTCGTTATATAATTTCTATGAGAGAGGATGATTTTATGATAATGTTATTTCTATGGGTATCTCCTGAGTCCAGTTCTCTATAATATATGGCTCCTACGATTCATCAAGAGCTAAAGGGGCTGTTGGATGATCTGGAGACTAATGGTTGTATTCAAAAAAGTAATTTTTCCTAGAAATCACCCATTATATTCACCAAGAGTACTAATGAAACCCTTATCCATTTCGTGTATAAGCAATGGTTGTACTAGAATACAATAAAGAACTTGTATCAACATCCACAGATATATAGTCTATTTAAACAGATCTAGGGTGCTAGATTATTCTTCAAAGAACATCATGAGGTCGGGCATTCATCAGGTGTGAATCTAGCCTTCATGCATACCTCATACAATGTTTTTAGGAGGTATGGTCTATATGAGTATCTAATTTGGATTTGTAGTATTTTAAATATGCATTTCATTTTAATGGATTTAATAAATTGTTATTTCCATCCATATCTAGATTCATTTTTGATACTATTTGTGGATGACATCTTGGTGTACTCTCATACTCATAAATAATATTGTAAGCAGCTTAATATCATTCTAAATACAATAAGATGGAATCATATTTACACCATGATTTTTAAGTTATAATTTTGTATTAACAATGTTCAATTAATTATTGAAATATTTTTTGAATCAAGAGTATCAGTTGACATAGAGAAAATGAGTTCTTTGGTTTCATTATAGAATCCCAAAAACAAGTATCATATAAAGAATTTAATAAGGCCTGTTGGATATTACAAGAGGAATATTCATGATTTCTAACACCATGTTGTAGCTTTTACTGGGTTTAAAAAGAAGGGTATGAAGTTATTGTGTACATATGAATGTGGAAAATTCTGCTAGGAATTTAAAGGAAGGATTCTCAAGTAATCGATTATGATTCTTCTAGGTCAAAGAAGAGGATATATAGTTTTATCTGAAGAATATAGAATTATGTTGGGAGTAGTGATAATCTTTGAGGATAGGTTCATTGTGTATGGATATTGATTATTGTGGCCTCGTGAGAGAAACTACCTGATTCATAATAACGATTTAGCATCTATTGTCAATGGATTATGTTTCTAGGACAATATCCAATGGGTGAGAACATTTTCAAGGATATGGACCACAAGAGCCTTAGTTATATCTTTATAAATGTAATTTTAATCTTAATTAGATAAAACGGTTTCAATATATTTATTTCATCAGTTTTGATCTTGAATATACACCTGGATATAGATATGTGGTTGAACATGTTCTAAGTCAAAAAAACTAAGTCACATTCCACACAAGTTTCCAGTTATGTATTGAAATTAAAGGCCATATTTTTTTATATACATATAGTATTTCATGATACCCATGAGAATCCTTATTTTATATACTTGATAATTTCCTATTTATTGCATGAGTGTGTGAATATAAGGATGTTTTCAGATCCCTTCATATTGGTTCTATGGGAGCAGGTTAGGGGGAGGACCCCATTAGTATTAGCCTTTTAATGAATATGAAACCCTATTTATAGAAGGTATTGTTTGGGATCCTATAGATTTGAGATAGGCCATTATGAAATAATCCTATTCTTCTCAGTGGTTATTATATCCATTCATATACAATATGTATCGATATATGTGGTACCAATATTTTTTGCATCATATTTAACATCATATAGAAATTTTTTTCCACAATTTTTTCACTTAATAGTAGTTGATGGAAGAGAAAAAGTATCTTATATGATTTCTATAACTTTTAGTAGACCGAAATTAAAAATGAGAAAAAAATTATATGCATTTTTTAGTTAGCTTTCTGAGGTTTTATCGAGGTAATAATGGAGTTTGGGTATTCATTGAGATAATTTTGATAGTAGACCAATTTCCTATTATTTTGGAGACTTATGTTGATGAGATGAAATGATTATAGGTCTCTGAGATTATACGGGTACTTGGGGACCCTTGTACTATCATTTTTAATAGTTATTCTCATTTCATTTCAATATTTAGGAATGAGTTATCGAAGGCTATGGGTACATAGCTACTGCTAAGCATAGCCTTTTACTCTGAGACATATGGAAAGTAGGAATAGACAATACACATGTAATATACATGATCCAAGTCTACTTACATCAATTCATATAGTACTGTGAGTATCATATCCCTCCCATTGAGTTCACCTACTATCATTATCCATCCCCATAGGTCCCATGGCATGACTCATCAAGCCCACTTCAAAGATTCCTGGGGCTGGTTAGTAGTACCAAATAGGCATATCACTAACATGGGAGGAATTTACTATATAACCCCTAAACACTCACACATTCCCAAAACTAAAATTAAGATATGTAAAAACCACTAAGAATGTAAGTGCATGCATACCACTAAACCAGCTTACAGTGTTAAACAATGGTAAAGCATGTAAATTACACCAAGCCAGAATTCAGGCCCACTAAAAGATTAAATATACTACAAATTCTAACTTGTAAACAAATAGGTAATGAGACTGATGATCAATATCATAGAAATACCTTGGTCTATCTGAACTAACAAGGATCCATCTAGTCCTGATCTTCACTGGACTCCTTCAAAAGGTCACTAGTCTAAACAATACATGACACATATGGGAAAAGACTATGAAGGTTTGAGTATAAAAATACATAGTGGGAGACCCTAAAATTAAAAAGAAATAAAAAATGGAAAGATACATTCATATCTATAGAAGTATATGCCTACATTGTATAATAATGAAATCCAGATATATTAAAAAAAGACACACAGTATAGAGGTAAGTCACAACAACCACACACCACCAATAGGGATGAAGTCCAAAGATTCCAAAAATTACTGATTCACAATAATGCTGTAAGAACCCAGACCTTCTTTTTAGGTATATTTTTCATTTTCTGGTAGTTTATGGGAAAAAGTGGTGAATCTGGAAATTTTATAATTACATGCCATGTACTTTATAAGTACACTCTATGTACTTTGATGTCGCTCGAGGCCATGTGTTTGTTATGTCATGGCCACACACACATGCATGTAGGGGTGAGGTGGAGGCTTCTTAATGCTGAGTACGGAAAATCCTAGTACATGCCCTGTACTCCAAAATTATATGCTATGAACTTTCTTTTTTCCGTTTAATGGACTGGGGTTGCGTCTCAACCCCAAAAACACCTTCTTCTCTATCTTCTTTGACATAGATAAAGGGTACGGCCACAAATTTTCTCTGACCCGCCGATCTGTCACCGCTTATCCAAATCAAACGCCGTCAGTTACAATAAAATCGCAGCGGTGAGTTCTTGGTTCTTCCTTGGCCAAGTTTCCTGATTCTTTCTCTTATGAGTCTTAACTAAGGTTGAACATTTTAGATGTTTTTGTAGATCTACTCCATTCTAAGTCGATTCACAGGAAGAGGTTCAAGTATATAGATCTCCTAGGATTGAGGTAGGTGTTTTTTTCCTAACGTTGAATGTCATTGAGTTTTGTGAAAAAGTGCTGAATACCCATGTATCGGGTATCTCGGGATAGGGTTTTGATGCTGCATTATTATCTTCCTTATATTTCTTCAATGTTTGAAGCTATTAGATGAATAATGATTAATTGTTAGAATTTTTGAAGATCACCCCATGGGTGTTTCCCTTGTTTTGGCTATTTATCTTCGTTTGGAATAGGTTGCCTATGAGGCACAACTTGTTGCCTTGATTTTCTACCTTGATATAATTTATTTCATGTATTGACTACTTTTTATATTCTTTTGATGCATCGTAGCTTTTGGCCATGTAGTTTTCTGAACTTACTTAGGGCTGCTGACAGTCGATTAGGCATGATTGGACTACTCAAGGCTATGTGAACCTAGTGTGGTAGACTAAAGTGGGAATTTATTATTAAGGGATTCCCTATAGAGTTAGTTATAAATTAGTATCATTCACAGGACCAATGAGATTTGGACTTTGTGATTCCTCGTAGTGTCATTAGTTACGTATCGAGACTACAGGGGGAATTAGATGTAAGTGCTTCCTCAAAAGTTCTGTAGCTATCTTTACAAGACCGCATGGGAATGGACGGTGAGAGCTTCCCAGAGTTTCTGTGCCTTTTTATGATTACTTGACTAGAGGGTTCTGCCAGTGTGAGCCACCCAAAGAGTCAGTGTGAATATTTTTTGGTTGGTTGTGATGAGTCCACCACGCTAAAGTGCATGCTTAGATTTTGTACAACTTTTTGTTTAGGTAGTCACCTGAGATACCTGTTGCATTACATTCTAGGCCTTGGGAATATAGAGTTATTTTATATAATCCTCAGTTGATAATTAATTGATTGAATTAAATTAATAAATAAATGAAAATGGAGATTGGTAGGATTATTTACATTAGCGAGCTCCTATTTCTCTGCCGCATTTATTTCCTCCACTTTTTCTATATTTCTCATAGAGAATAGGGCACATATCTTATGGTGGTTTCCTACTGGGATTACTCTAACATCCTGTTTAGGTTTGAATTTTCTTCCCAAATAGGTTATATGGTTGCAGGTGTGGATAGGGATTTTGGCCCTTCTACTTCAGGCACATAATTGCTGGTTGGAGCTGGAGAGCATTGGACCGAGCTTAGGCTTGCGATGCGACAGGAGTTTCTGTTTACTTTTAGTACATTGATTCTTAGTTGTATTTCAGTACGTTGTTGTATTTTATGCTTTCCTTAGATACTTGTATCTATTGAATCATTATCATTATTACTATATATTCATTGCTTATGCTGTTTAGTTTCAGTTGTAGTATGTTGTTTACTGCTTCTGTTGTTGACTTTTATTTCCTTTCCCTTGTATAACTTACCAAATGAGGGAATAGTTTCCCCAATGACTCACCAAGGCCCTCGGTTCTAGTCAGAAGCCTCTGGAATTTGGGGAAATGTGCATGAGGTCATGTGGAGAACCGGGTACAGGGCACTAGTTGAGTTTCTCCAGATTCGAGTCATTACAAAGTGGTATCAGAGGAGGTTCTTTTCATTTATTTTCTATTGACTTACTAATTAGAGACATTAGGCAGGGATAGGATGGAATATGTAAATGGTAAATAGTTGTGTCCGGGAGTTCTATAACCCGTGTACAGGGGAAAAACCAAGTTACCTCGAATATTACAGTTTTCATTTTTTCCAAAAGTTGTAGTTTAATTGACTTCACCATTTGGTGGGGAACATGTTTTGTGTTGTTATTGTTTATATGATTGTGGTTCTATTTTGTTGCAACCCAAGGAGATGATGGTATGAAATCTCATGCATCATATAGGCACATGATAGAAAATCACATGTCATGCATTTTTCCAAGCCATCTAAATTGCATTATAATTTTCATGCTCTTGTGATAGAATTGGTGATAGACTATGCATGATGTTGTGATAGATACTGTGATAGAATAACTACTATGTCGAAAGGGTATCATTTGTTTAGATCTTCTTTATCATGGACACTGATCTTTCGTCTTAGGGGTGTTATGGGCACTCAAGGATTGAAAATTGTTGGATCATGAGTTTGTTATAAGGTTTACTGGTTATATGTATTGTTATGATTCCAAGAATTGATTTGTGGGGAGTATGAGCCCTCATATATCGTAATTTGGAACCTTAATGCTGGATTTTTGTGTTTCTGGGATCCGGGGTAGTTTCTAAGTCTACTGTCCAAAAAAACCTAGAATACATGACATGTACTATATGGTTACATGTCGTGTAGTCTATAGCTGTGTCATTGACCGTGCGAGAAAGGACACAAGGTTGTGAAAAATATTGTAGGAACATGCAATGTACTAGTTTAGCATGCCGTGTAGGTTGATCTAGGTACCCAGCCATGTAACGAACAACACGGTTCAGTGTCATCATTTCTCTTACACACCGTGTTCTCCTGAAACACATTGTGTAGTGTCAGCTGTGTAGCTTGTCGTGTAGCTAACCAACATGGTCTGTTAGGACTTCTTAGTACACGTTGTGTCCTTCTGGAACACGTTGTGTAGTGTGACTTGGGTACACATGCCATTCCACTAAAAAATGGGCCAGGTGAAGCATGTTAAGTACATTTCATGTATGCCTTGAACATGCCATGTAGTGTTGTATTAGGCGAGTCGTATGGATTAACCGTGTATAATGACTCGGTTGGGGAAGGGAATCCAAGTACACGTAATGTGTTGGGACAACACACCGTGTATTTGGGGTGTTACTTGACCAGTTTTGGTAGGATTACACACCCATGTAAATGAATTAAGGGAACACGCCGTGTAGGGAAAGAACACGTCGTGTAGTCATGTTTTTCATAACACGAATGCCTTATTTTCCCTGTTCCTTCTTGTGACTTTAGTTTTACTGTCTTTGTTATCCTGAATTTGAGGTCTGCTTTTGACCAATTAGAGATATGGAACCAAGAAATCTTCCCGTTTTCCGTCAGGAACCAGATAGTGACCGTACGCATGATACGATAGATCAGAGACTACCTGTGGGTATGCCTATCGTTACATATATGGAACCTACAGGGATTCCAAACACTGGTTCCAATGCTCAGTTCAGAGAGGGTTTCATGAGATTCATGCAGACCTTCCAGGGAGCTCAGTATCCTGCCCTGTCTATGGAAGATCTAAGGCGGGTTTTTCATCTGCAGCATCCTCCAACATTCACAGGGAATGGAGGACCGCATGCTGCAGAGTCATGTCTAGAAGCCATGATATCTATCTTAGAGCACCTGGAGATGCCTCCGGAGAGGAGAGTGAGGATCGTGACTTATATGCTTCGAGACTCCACCAAGAGATGGTGGGATGTGGTTTGGAATGCCGGTCACCAACAGGTTATGGCTTGGGATGAGTTTCAGCGTACGTTCTATGACTACTTCAACCCAGCGACGCTGAGGGCTGACAGAGCTAGAGAGTTCATGAACCTACAGCAGGGTACTCTCACTATTATGGATTATTCCTCTCACTTCATAGAGTTACAGCGTTTCACTCCCATTCTGGGGAATGAGAAGCTATTTTTAGCGAGGAAGTTTGAGGAAGGCCTCTGACCAGACATCGGATCACAGGTGAATGTCTTTCAGTTGATTCTATTACTCTGATAGTCAACTAGGTGCTTATCATTGAGAGAAATCTTTATGGAGACTGAAGATATAGACTAGGGCAGTTCTACATCCTGGGATAATTTGTTTCTGATAGACAGTAGGAAGCACCACCAAGAGTCTACAGGAGGTGACCGGAGGAAGTGAGGTATTCCTTCTGGTAGATAGGATCTTCCTTATAGAAACTAATTGATGTGCTATTAGTGTGGAAAAATCAGGCAAAAGAAGCCTATGTTCCAGAGAGACCGAGTGGATTTCAAATCTTGCAGAAAGATGGGTCATCTGTAGTGTTTCTACACGGTTCTCCTGCCAGTGGCTAGTGAAGGAGGATAAGTTTTGACTCCGTGTACAGGAGATGGATTACCAATTTCACAGGAGACTGGGGGATGTAGTTATTCAGGTCATTCAATATAGGGTAGTGACCATGGATGTAGTGGTTAGGCTCAGGGAGGGTTAGCTCAGGGATCTCAGGCTGCTTCACATGGTCGCGGTTTAGGCATGACTTTTGTGGTAGAGCAGATTCATCAGGAGCAGGATCATGGACCTTCTACATTTCAAGGTATGATTTTAGTAGCCACAGTTTTATCCTATGCACTTTTCAATAGGGGAGATTCTCTTAGCTTTAATTCTGTGCATACTGTGGAAAGCCTTAGACTTACTGTTTATGCTTCTGAGGACATATTAACACAAGACACACTATTGTGGACTAGAACGGCTAGTGTATGTCAGTGCAAGGAGTGCCCTCTAGAGGTGTATGGGTATCACTTTCTATGGTACCTCCATGTCCTAGAGATGGCAGGTTATGATGGCATTCTCGGAATTGATTGGCTTATTCCCTTCCAGGAAGTCGTCAACTGTTATCACCTTAGGGTGAGTTCCACATCACCGTAGGGAGGATCATTTCTTCATAAGGTTGAGTGGGATGTCCAGGAAAGTATAGTAGTACTAGAGCATCATGGGCTAGGTGGAGTTACAACTCAAATTTCCATTATGTATCTGGATGAATAGGGGACTTCATAGATAGACTTTACTGCAGTGGTGGATCGTTTCAGTGATGCCTTTCCAGAGGACTTTTTAGGTTTTCCTCTAGAGCATGAGGTAGACTTTTCTTTTGAGCTTGTGCCAAGGGTAGCACTAGTGTCCATTACTCATTATAGGGTGGCTACACCTGGGTTTCAAGAGATGATGAAGTAGTTGAAGGAGTTGCAGGAAAAGGGTTTTATCTGACCCAGTACTTCTCATTGGGGTTCGCCCGTTCTGTTTGCAAAGAATGCGGATGGTACTTTGTGGATTTGTGTGGATTATCGGAAGCTAAACCAGTTGAGGATCAATAATAGATATACATTTCCACGGATAGATGATCACTTTGATCAGATTCAAGGAGCCAGAGTGTTCTCGAATATCGGCTTGTGATCTATCTATCATCAATTTTGAGTCATGCCATCAGATATACCTCTTACAGCCTTCCCAAGAATGTATGGTCTGTATGAGTATTTGGTTATTCCATTCGGTCTCACGAACACGCTAGTAATTTTCAGGGCACTGATGAATAGATTGTTCCATCCATACTTAGATTCTATCGTGGTGGTTTTCGTAGACGATATCTTGGTGTACTCTCACACTCGACATGACCAGGCTACCCATCGTGAGATCATTTTGAGTACGAGTTATATCTGATGGCATGACTCAAAATTGATGATAGATAGATCACAAGTCGATCAGTTGAATGCTATGCTCTCAATGTGGCACTTTTGGATGGACGAGATTCCCTTCCTATGTCATGTCATCTCAGAGATAGGAGTATCAGTAGTCCCAGAGATGTTGAGAGTAGTAGTTACCTAGGAGCAGCTGAAGAATGTCTTCGATGTACGAAGTTTCTGGGGGCTGTCTGGTTACTACAGGTGGTTTATACAGAAATTCTCATGATTAACAACGCCTTTTACGAGCTTTGCTAAGAAAGGAGTGAAGTATGTTTGGTTAGAATCCTGTGATTAAGCCATTCATGAGCTGAAGGGGATATTTACTTCTACACTGATTCTAGTTTTTTAGAGACGGGGAAGAGTTATACAGTTTTCTGTAATGCATCTGGCATCGGGCTTGGAGCAGTGCTTATGCAAGAGGATCGTGTTTTAGCATATGGATCTCGATAGTTGAGGCCACATGAGAGGATCTATCCTATGCACGACCTGTAGTTGGCAACAGTTGTTCATGCTTTGTGTTGTTGTTGACAATATCTTCTGGGAGGGAATTTTGTGGTATATACTGACTGCAAGAGCCTCAAGTATATCTTCACGCGGTGTGACATGAATCTGAGACATTGGAGGTGGGTTTAGTACCTAAATTATTTTGATTTAGAGCATGCCTATACGCCTAGGAAAGTCAACACTGTGGCAGACGTAATGAGTAGGAGGACGCAGTTACACGCAGTTCAGGAGGCCAGCAGCGAGTGGCAGCTTATGGATCTGTTCTCTGAAATGCATTTGTAGGAGCATGATAGACAAGGTTATACTTTTATTTATTCTGTAGCTATTACCTCTACCCATCTTGACCGAGATCGAATGATGCAACTATCAGATTCTAGAGGCCCAGTCCTACGGGATAGCGTGTCAGGAGATGACCCTCTTCTGGGATGGACCATAGGCGAGGGTGAAATCTTTCATTTCTAGGTACGCATATGGGTGCCAGTAGATATATGCGAGGAGATAATGAGAGACATTAATTCCTCTATTTGGCCAGTTCATCCTGGCATCACCAAGATGTATCGTGATATACACCGCCAGTATTTGTGGCCAGGGATGAAGAGAGATGTTGCTGGTTTTTCCATGAGGTGTTACACCTATCAGCAGGTGAAGAAGGAGCACCAGTGACCAGCAGGGCTTTTACAGTAGCTACCCATTCCCGAGTGGAAGTGGAATGATGTCACGATGGACTTCATGATAGGGTTACCGAGATCGACTTGAGGGAATGACGCAGTATGTGTCGTTATTGATAGTCTCATAAAGGTTGCTCGCTTCTTAACGATAAAGGAGACCTTCAGTGTTGATGAGCTTGGACGGTTGTACATTTGTGATATTGTACTCTTGAATGGGGTTACGAGTACTATCATTTTAGATAGGGATTTCTTATTTACATCACATTTCTATCAAGGGATATAGAGGGATTTGGGTACACAGGTACATCTGATTACAGCTTTCCATCCCCAGACAAATACTCAGTCAGACCGCACGAATCATGTGCTAGGGGACATTCTATGAGTATACGTCTTTGATTTTGGAGGTTCTTGGGAGAGACATATACCACTAGTGGAGTTTTCCAACAATAATTGTTTCAAGCAACTATTCAGATGACACCTTACGAGGCTTTGTACAGAAGTTCATACCAATCACCCTTGTGTTGGCTGGAGGTAGGAGAGGAAGCTATGTTGGGACCTCGTCTTGTTCAGGAGACCATAGAATAGGTGGAGTTGATTCAGAAATGGATGGCTACTGCATAGTCTTGGTAGAAATTTTATTCTGATCAGCACAGATGTCCTTTGGAGTTCAAGGTCGGGGATCAGGTTTTCCTACGTGTTACCCTGAGGTTGGGACACAAGAGAACCAGGAGATAGGGAAAACTTTCACTGATATACGTCGGGCCGTTTGAGGTTCTAGAGAGAGTCGGGATGGTTTCTTATAGGTTTCAACTACCTTAGATGTACTAGGCTATGCATGACATCTTACATGTTTCATAGCTTCGACGCTATTTCTCAGACTCACCTCATGTTTTTAAACCTGACAAGGTTGATCTAGAGTAGGATGCATCATTCAAGAATCATCCTATCAGGATTTTTGATCATAGTGAAAAGGAACTATTTGGCCAGTCATTTCATCTGGTACGGGTGCTATGGCAGCACGGTCGTTTACAAGATGAGACATGGGAGAGGGAGGCCGATATGGGATCACAGTGGCCAGAGTTGTTCGAGGTTTCTTCTTCACCACCTTGTTAGGGAAATTCGGGGATGAATTTCTTTAAGGGGGAAATTTTGTGAGAACCCAGACCTTCTTTTCAGGTATTTTTTTCCTTTTCTGGTCGTTTTGGCGAAAAAGAAGAGAATATATAAATTTTATAAGTACATGTCATGTACTTTATAAGTACACACTATGTACATTGATGTCACATGAGGCTGTGTACTGGCCGTGACATGGCAACACACAAGGCCATGTAGGGGTGATGTGGAGGCCACTTAGTGAGGAGTACGAAAAAGCCTAGTACACGCCATGTACTCCAAAATTAAAGGTCGTGTACTTTCTTTTTTTTTTAAATGGACCAGGGTCACATCTTAACCCCAAAACACCTTCTTCTCCAGCTTCTTCAACCGAGAGTGAATGTACGGCAACATATATTCTCCATGTTGTCGATCTGTCACTGGTTTTCCAAGTCAAACATCATCAGTTGTAATAAAATCACAGCGGTGAGTTTTTAGTTCTTCCTTTTCCATGTTTCCTGATTCATTCTCTTATGAGAGTTTTTTGAGGTTGAATGTTTTAGACGTTTTTGTAGATCTACTACATTCTAGGATGATTCATGGGCTGAGGTTCAAGTATATCGATCTCCTAGGATCGAGGTAGGTGGTTTGTTTCCTAACATTGAATGTCTTTGAGTTTTGTGAAAAAGTTTCGGATACCCAAGTATTGGGTATCTTGGGTTAGGATTTTGATCCTTTATTATTATCTGCATTAGATTTCTTGTATGTTTGAAGCTATTAGATGAATAATGATTTCTTGTTAGCATGTTTGAGGATCCCCACATGGGTGTTTCCCTTGTTTTGGTTGTTTGCCGCCATTTGTATTAGGTTTCCTGTGAGGTAGACCTTATTGCATGGATTTTCTACCTTGATATAATTTATTGCATGTATTGCCTACTATTTATATGCTTTTGATGCATTTTAGCTTTTAGCGAAGTATTTTGTTGAACTTACATAGTGCTTCAGACAGTCGATTATGCACGACTGGACTACTCAGGGCTCTATGAACCTAGTGCAGTGGAATAAAGAGGGAATTGATGATTAAGGGAATCCCTAAAGAGTATGTTATAAATTAGTATCATTCGTAGGAGAGACGGGAATTTGACTTTGTACTTCCTCAGAGTGTCCTTAGTTACGTATCGAGTCTACAGGGGGATTTAGACCTAAGTGCTTCCTCAGAGAGTCTATAGCTATCATTACAAGACCGCAGGTGAATAAACTCTGAGATCATTCCAGAGTGTATGTGCCTTTGTATAATTACTTGACTATAGGGTTAAGCTAGTGTGATCCACTTACAGAGTTAGTGTGAATATTTTGTGGTTGTTTGTGATGAGTCCACCATGCTAAAGAACAAGATTGGGTTTTGTGCTACTTGTTGTTTAGGTTGTCTGTTGAGATACCTGTTGTGTTACTTGTTATGCCTTGAGAATATAGAGCAGTTTGATAGATTCCTTGGTTGATAATTATATGATTGGATAAATTAATAAATGAATGAAAATGGATATTGGTAGGATTGTTTACTTTAGTGTGCTCCTATTTCTCTGTTTCATTTATTTCCTCTACTTTTTCTATATAGGTCCCTGATAGTAGGGCACCGATCTTGTGGTGGTAGCCTACTAGGATTATTCTCACACCCTATTTGGGTCCTTCTTTTTGGCCCAAACAGGTTATATGGTTGCAGGTGTGGATAGGGATTATGGACCTTCTACTTTAGGTACATGATTGCTGGTTGGAGCTAGAGAGCATAAGAACGAGCTTAGGCTTGCGATGCGGCTGGAGTTGCTATTTACTTTTAGTACTTTGATTCTTAGTTTTATTTCAGCACATTGTTTTGATTGTTTCATTCCTTAGATACTTGTACCTTCTGTATCATTATTATACTTACTATATATTTATTGCTTCCACTATTTAGTTTTAGTTGTTGTATGATGTTTACCACTTCCTATTTTGATTGTTATTTCCTTTCCCTTGTATACCTTACCAAATGATGGCTTTGTTTCCCCAATGACTAACCAAGGCCATTGTAGCTAGTCGGCAGCCTCGGGCATTTGTGGAAATGTACTTGAGGTCATGTGGTGAACTGGGTACGGGGCACCAATTGAGTGGCTCCGGATTTGGGTCGTTAAAAATGCACAACTGAGTCAAATAGAACAAATGAAATCCATCAAGAAATTACTATTCTTGTGAAATTGTAATGAGGCAGTAACAATGATAGATTTAGAGAGAGTTATGATACATCAATTGAGGATTGTAGCTAGGGGCATGGGGTGATTCTAACATATCCATCAGGAAATATTTCGTTGTAGAGGATTGAAACATGGTAATGTTGGTCATGTCTACACACAAAAATCTATAGAAATCACACATAATGTGGATAGAATCACTCCCCCGACCTCTCATGGGATTCTAAAAACTCTATCCAGGAAGTCCTACTGAAGGGATCATAATCAATTGTGTAGTAAATGATATACACCAACCATTTTTGAGAAGATCAAGGAAACGAACCCTAATGAAAATTGTACAATATACGATGGAAAAAAGGATCTATGACATGTTGAAATAGACACAAAATGTGTGGTTGGATGACAAATTGTTTCACTTGACCTTTGGTAATACCCGTTTACAATGTACCATGTCAGGAAAACAAGTCATGTAGAAAAAGTATAAATGACAAGTAAAAATGCTCACATGCCATGTCCATCCATATGGGGTCTACCTATGTTCTTTTAACATGTTCCATTATAAGCATCAAACAATTTCAACCATCCCATATACTAGTACACATGATTACAAATGTTTCTAGTCTGGGTCTGACCTTGTGCTGGAGTACATGCTTTATACACCACCCTAAGTCCATGTATCAGATGAGATACACACTAAGTCCCGAGGAAGGTCCCACATGACTTATAAAAGATGTTACACAACATGTGATACTTTTAGGATTCCCAAAACCATATAATTCACTCTGAAGTCCCCACACGCCATCTATCATACGATATACACCCATTTATTTGGAATTTTAAAGAATTTTATTTCATCTTCTGGACTCCATGTATGATTCTATTATGTTATATCTATTGGCATGTTCATCTAAAAACTGATGATCCATGGTCACCTTATCTTCATAGGATAGAATAAGTGAGTTTTGGGCCTTCAATCAGCTCTGATGTCCAATTACGATCACCCGTAATAAGAACACTCAAAGAGTGATATCTCCCAATATACATTGATCATTGCATATACATCATCATCACACCACCTATAGGTCATCCTAATTCAAAATTAGCAATCTTGGATCATTACACCAGGAATAAAGCCGTGGTTCTTACTCATCAATGAAATTGGAGTAATATTTGGTTTGAAAGTGATTCCTCTATTATTGTACATGATGTTAGAAGGAATCAGATCCATCTTACCTAGAAGCTCACTCTGAAATTGATAAAATGACTTGACATTGTTGACTCAAATAACTTTATCATTACACATGTTTACCATGAAGTCAACTCTCTTGTTGATAGACTTGCAAATCAAGGTATTCCTGAATCCTCCGGTGTGCATGTGATCACAGTTGCTGATGAATTTCTCAGTATTCTCAATAGGTATAAATGTAAAATTCCTTCATTTAGACTCTTGTAACTTATTTTGTTTAATTAAGGATTTAATGATTTACATTCTTAAAAAAACAGGCATAAAAGGTGCAGTGATAATAATTTATATCTCATGAAGAATGAAGAATGTGTGCAAATATGGGTAGAAATAAATGAACATAGAGAAATCTTGAGGAAAAAAAATTGGCCATTGTTCGTTGCAGCCTTAAAACGTTTATGTAATAAAAATAATCATTCTAAAAATTAAATTATAACAATCATACCCAAATAAATATCAATCATCCCATCACATAATAATGATTGAACTACAGGGAAAATTGTTTGTGGATTGATTAGTTTTCCTCGTTGATTCTACGAAAAGGAATGAAGGAATTTAAATCACAATTCCCTAACTTAAGGTAGGATCATTTTTCATCAAATATTTTTTTCCAATGTTAATACCTCAATAAATATATCTACTCATCCCTGTACATCGTTCATTGAGATATTTCTCTATGGTTCCTCTCTAGAGCTCCTAGGTATTTCTATAGTGTTATGGATTCTAACATTGGGACCCTTTCCAAGTATCTAATTTAATGTATAAAACAAACAACTATGTAGTTTCATACCAATTAAAATAGTAAAAAAAACATTCACATATAAAGTATGTCAGATGATGTTATCACTCAAGTAAGGTAAATTTGATGCTCTAAACTCAATAGTTCCCTCAAATTTCTGATCTAGGAACCAGTTTTGATGTTATTAATATTTTTAAAGAAATCCTATCTTGTTCTATATTTAATATATTTCAAAAATTTATAATATTTAATTTTGAGCATGAAATCAGATTCCATCTTAACAGCTAGTCTCCAACTAATTCTATATAATATTTAAAAATAATACACCAATAATCCTTGATATTACATTATCCCTATATTATGAAATTATTCCATAAAAAAGACAAAACAAAATGCTACTAAAAAAGTCGTAGGTAATGTGCATGAATTTGAGCATCGCACTACCATGTTCTCTCTTAAAGATGTCATGTACCCAGTGTAACTGCGGGGGTAGAGCATAGAAGTATGCAACCTCGCCAACTCTACGATGTATTTAAAAAGATCCAATGAACCATGAAGATAAAATTTTTACCCATACAAATCTCTGCTACCCTCATCGAAGTGTGACATTAAGGAACCGATGGTATCGTTCCTTGAAATCCAAAATCCTCCTTATCATTTCAACATACAACTTATGTTGGCTCTATATATTTTTCATATGTTCCTGAATGATATACCCCTTCTTAGTGGTATCTTACACCAATTCTAGACCCATAAGTGCTGAATGACTTTGGTCAGTCCCAAAAAGTGTTGACCAACTGGTTCACCCATATAAACCCTAAAATGATGCCATACCAATGGTGGAGTGGTATTGGTTTTTGTACCCAAACTCAACCAGTGGTGGGTGATCCTCCAGGATACAATTGAAGTTTAAAATTAAATCTCACATCTTGTTCTTCAAAACCTAAATGGTCTCTCCACATGAAAATCCATCTAAGGATGAAATGATTTTCACAAGCATATTTTATTATCAAATGCATCATGTAAACCTTTCCACTACCAAGATGTGAAATGAGCTTCATCATTCAAAACAATATGCTATGGAACTCTATGAATCTGACCTATATCATACATGTAGAGGAATCCCAAGATCTATACTGAACTCTGCTCACAAATAGCTAAGAACTGGGCCGACTTGGAGGGTCGTTCAATGATCACCTGAATTGAATAAGGTCCCCTATACGTATGTCAAAAACCCATCATAAAATCTATAAATATCCCATTCCACTTCCATTCTGGCACCTCAAGGGGTTGATTCAAACCCACTAGAGCCTAGTACTCAACCTTCACCAGCTGGAATGTAAGGAATCGGGAAAATAAATCTACAATTTCCTTCTTCATTAATAGTCACTATCATTGACACTAATGGATATGGTATATGTTTTCCACAACTTGATGTTCCTCTAAATGGGAGGTATTGAACTACATCAGAACCTCCTTTTGCAATGCAAGTGGTAAAACTATGCATACTCTTAAATGAACATTGTGCTCCCCACCTGGTGAATATTCATCAGGTGCATGTCCCATGGACACGAGAGAATGTAGGGTCTCATGGTTTGAATAACAAGATATACCTCCCTTAATCACTATAAGATTGGTGGGGGTGTAAACCATAAAATAAATGTATGTTTCACTACCTCGAACAAAGAAAGATAACTTCAACGAGGCCAACTACTCAGTTCCCTCATCTAGAAACTGTGAACTCAATATCTTGATGAGAGTGTCTTCACCCACGTTCCCCTTCCATAGAGTATAGATAATCTCAAGGTCATACTATTATAGAAACTCGATCCATCACCTTTTCATCAACTTTAGATCATTTTGAGAGAAGATATACTTGAGACTCTTTTTATAAGAGTAGTCAGTAAACTGCTCTTCCATCAGGTTGTGTCGCCAAATATTCATCACAAATAATACTGTGGCCAACTGAACATCACGGTTTGCGTAGGTCTGCTCATGTGGTCTCAACTAGAGTTAACACCATGCAATAAATGCTTTCCTCTAAATTATAATACAACCATGTCTAGTAATTGATGCATAAAACATCACTATGCACTCAATGCCATCCTATGGAAATATCAAGATTGAAACAATCATCAAAATATTCCCCAACAACAGAAATGAATTATATAAATTCTACATATACATGAAAGGCTACCCATATTAGGTCAAATCTATCATTGGAAATGATATAGTGGAGATATCATGGGTGAATCTATGGTAATATCTATCCAGCCTAAGGAAGCTATGCACCTCTGTCATGCGCCTACGTGGCTCCCATTCCAGAATTGCCTCCACATTGGCAAGGTCCGCCACTACTCCATCTAGGAAGATAACAGATACTAGAAATTGGACCGCCTGAATCCATGATAGAATCTCCGATAGATTCCCATAAAGTTGGTGATCTCAAAGTATGACCACAACCATCTGAATGTGTCTCATGTTATTCTCATTGGACACCGAGTAAAAAACAATATTGTCAATTAAGACCACCAATAATAGATATATATATATGGTTGGAAGACCTATTTCATGAGTCACATGAAATCTATTGGGAGTTTCTCATGCTAATGGGAATCACATATTACTCATAATGATGGTAGTCACATCTGAAATATGTCTTCAGAATATTCTATTATCGTAGTCATAGGTGGAGATATCCTAATATGAGGTTAACCATAGAGAACCATCTAACCCCTCTCAACTTATCCATGAGTTCATTTATCTTTAGATATGGATACATGTTCATCACGGTCCCCTAGTTCAATCACATATAGACTACACAAAACCCGAAGCTCCATTATACATTTTTGGAAAACAAAACATGGGTCACCCAGGGTGAAACAATTGGTCTCACAAATCATTTCTTTTGAAAGTCCTCTAGTGGAACCCTCAGCTCGTGAAACTCTTTAGGAGACATCTAATATGATGGGGAGGATATCAATTCCATCCCAGGGTATAAGTTGATGTAGAAGTAAATCTCTTTGCGGGGATGTAATATCATAACATCTTTGGGGAAGACATACTCGTACTCCACAACTACTGCTGAGAACTGGAAACTAATAACATCTTCTCCCTTGAGAGTCATGATAGTCAAGTGATGAGTAATTAACTACACCATATTATGTATGAGTTAATCCTGTGCTACATGGATTTCCCTTTCACAAACAAAGGAAAACCTTTTTCCATCACTATATACACACCACACCCTTTTCATAGAACAATCAACTAGAGCATAGATCAATGATATCGAATACAGACCACGAATGATGCCATAAGGCCTCAACACAACCTCCAATATCTTTGAACTGAAACTCTAACCACCATGGGTAAGGTCACACTATCAGAAAAGACACGTGATCATCGAGTCTCCTATTTTATTCTCCAAAAGTAATGGTAATGTCAATTTATCTACAAGAAACTAAATCTCTCAAACAATATACATTATGAGAACCTAACGAAATACAACTATGTATATTAGTACAAAAAATAGAGTAGAAAAGACACATATTATATGTTGAGCCATTCATAGATCCCCTAAATTATATACCCCGACTCCAGGAATCCATCCCAAACTCTACCATCAGGATCCTTGAGCTAGTGGTTGAAAACCTATTAGTGGTGGTGGTAACATGTTTATACAGTGACCAACTCCCACTGCTCTCTCACCTCCTATGAAACATCATCCACCCTGTGGATCTTCCTACTCTGGAATCTACCTATGACTCAGTGGTCCATACATTATATCCCTATTAAGAATACTGTGGGTTGAAATAACTCGAGTGCATATCCCCTACTGTGACATTAGCAGCACTGCCTCTCCCTAAAATTACTAGATCCCCCATGTAAACCCTAAAATGTAGATCCTATGTCATGTGACACCCTATTGGAATGTCTCTGACATTCAGATCCCTAATACTGATGTTATATTTCTATTTATAAGGTATTGGGACCAACCTATCCACTATTGACAATCATAAACTATCCCTACTTATCCATGAAGCACTCGAACACCAATTCTTGCTTGATAAACCACTACATAGGTATGAATACTAATAGGGATAATGATGGATTATATGAATCTAAAAAATCCTCTCTCAATGATCTGATTCAGTATGTAATAATCACTGAACATGTCCATCATGTACTTGGAGTGGTTTGCGGGCCTCAATTAAAAATAAACCACAATTATAGTTCCCTTTAGGAGATGAAGATGCCCTTATATACACAAATATCATAGCTTAATAGGAAAAAAATCCACTATGATTAGTCTCTCAAACTATATCTGTGAGAGTGTCGCCTCATCGTGAGTATGGATAGCCAATGTCCTCAATAACTCATTTGGGCCCTAAAATTATTCAACACTAGTGTCACCATCTGATCAGTTAGATTCATAACTAGATCAAAAACATGGGTCACTACCTCACTCCAATCCTTATCTTCTAGAGGGTTAGGCTCACCTTATAATCTAAGGGGCATATATCTCTAAAATAGATGGAGCAATATCAAAATGTGCTTCTTGGATTCCTGTACTAAATTTACCATGGGTAACAATATAAGTGGCAGTATAGCGGGTGCACCACCTAGAGGTATCATCTGGAAAACATGTCCCTATACTGAATTCATGTCACTGAGGGGGGCCATCGTCAAGATTGAGGTGATGGATCCAAGTTGGTATGCATCATAGAGGCACCGTGTAGGAAAACAAGATTCACCACACACAATGAGTATATATGGATAGATGGCTGAAAGAAGTATGTAGAAACCACCAATCAATACTATATGATGCATCTACGATGGATTTCCATGCATCCAATATTATCATGTGTAGATTAAAAAATTTGGTTTTCAATGTCCTTGTGTATGGATACGTTATTTATAGCACCAATAGTGAAGTCCCTATCTTTAAATATAAACTTCAAACACATTACATTGTTTCCCCAAACCAATATCACAGACTCTCGGTCCTAAGGTATAACCGGCCACGTATAATATCACTTGTCCACAACCTGTCCTAATGAGGCATGTGTCGTAACTCCCCAAGCCTGAATCTAATAGGTTAGGGGCGGGTGACTATCCCTGAGTAGGAAAATCAATAACATTGTAAGAATTTCCCATGTACTTGCACCCACACACACACACATATCCAAGCCTAAAATGATGAAATTAAAAAACCATAATGATAGTAAATGCACAGAGACCACGATACCAACTAATAGAGTACGAAATTAGTAAAGCAACTATGGTAAACCCGGCCAGAATAAAATCTAACCAAAATAGTATGTAAATTACCAATTCAATCCACTAAATAAATATGTTCTTGGATTTTTTCTCGAATCCATTAGAACACCTCATCCTTTATGGACTCACAAAACTCCATATATTCATGGTCCACCTTGGAATCTATCAAAAGATTACTCACTAACATAAGACATAGTACATACCGGAAATTCATATGTAGCATTGAGTATAATAATGCTCAGTAGGACACCCTGAAACCACTAAGTAATACAAAAAGGAATGAGAGAATCATCTCTACAAAAGTATATGTCAACTACATATAACAATGATATCATGATCAAATCAAACTAGACATCTAGTCTATTGGTAAGTCACAACTACTGCACACCACCAATAGAGTTGTAGTCTAACGATTCCATGAAGCACTCGTCCAGGAGACCATAGTCCTGAGTATGATAGAACTAATAAAATCATTCTTAGAAGTAATGATCATCATAAATCATCATGAAATAGGTACACTGATAGATTTTAAGAGAGATAACATACATCCGATGAGGATCACATCTAGGGACATGAGGTGATACCAAGAACTCCATTTGGAATAAAAAAATATGTGGAGGATAAACTCCAAGTAATGTTGGTAACTTCTATACATAGATATCTACAAAGGCCATAAATAATGAATAGTGTATCCACCACTCATTATCTCAAGGGATTCCACCAACTCTGTCCAGAAAGTCCTTTTAAAGTCCCGACACTCCTTTGTGTAGGAAACGATGCACACCAACCTTTACGGAAACAATAAAGGCCACAAATCCAAACGAAACAAGTCCAATATATGGTTGGAAAGGGATATATTACATATAGAAAAGGATAAAATGTGTGTAGTAGGATCACATGTTGTTTCCCTTGACCTTGGGTACTGCCTGGGTAAAGTGGCCCATGTTAGGAAAACATGTCGTGTAGAAAAGGAATACATGTTGTGTAGAAAGGCTCATACACCATGTATTTCCTTATGGGGTATGCCTATGTACCCCAACCATCTGGTAGTAAACTATTTTAACCTGGGTCTTCCTTATAGGGTACCAGTAAATTGGATATCACATGTAGTCGGTCTGGGTCTTACCTTGTGGTGGAGTACATGTTGTGTACTCCACCACATGTGTGTGTATCCCCCCGAGATACACACCGAGTCCCAGAGAAGGGACCACATCCCATGTTACAATTTATGGCTTCCCAAAACCATAGCTGCTAATCAGAGGGGCCTACATGCTGGGTATCATGGGATACACACCGTGTTCGTCGCAATTTTCCATAATCATTGTTCTTCGTCCACACACCTCAAATGATCCTATGGTGTTCGACATGGTGGAATTCTAGTCCCAAAACTAATTTTCTAAGGTATCCTCATCATAATAGCTCTGAATTGGTGAGTTTCATGCCTTATATCAGCTTAGAAATCCTATTATGATCATCCACATAAATAGTGATCTAATAACAATATTTCAATATACTCTTTTATCCATCCATCTACATCATCTTCGCACCTACGATAGTTTTTTATGATGCTGGATCAACAATGTAACATCATTGAGATTTGAATCAAATGTGCAATGATCATCCATTCATATCTGACGAACAATTAAAAATGCCCAGCAAAGGGGGGTAGGGGAGGGGGAATTAAATTCACATAGCACAACCCAGAGGAATAAACCTCATTTGTTGTTCATTGTGTCCTGGATCCATTTACATATGATTGATCAACAAGTTAAACAAAATCATAATCATAATCATCAACAAATCAACCCCATTATCAACCCACTATGCAAGAATGATCGAATAATGTGTCAATATGATCATGGGTTGATTTGTATTCATCATTGATTCTAATAAAAGGAAATAAGGAATTCAAAATCATAATCCCCTACCTTAAGGTTGGGTCGTTCCGTTTCAAGTAATTTTTTTGCTGGTGGAGATACGTTGAAAAAATTCTTGATCAACAGTTAATCATCATTCATCGAGATATTTCTCCAAGGATCCTCCCTTGAGATCCAAGGGATTTCTCTAGGGTTATGAATTCTAACCCATGGTCCCTTTTCAAATTATTAATATAAAATAGAAAACACATCACTGCATAATTTTGAAAAAAAACAAATCATTAATTTATTTTATTCTTTAAAATTTCCAAATACAAAATTTCACATTCAACCCAAAACGCTAAATTTTAGACCATTCCTTTGGTAAAGTAGCTGATCCGAATAAAATGGTTCCCTCAGATTTCTGATCTGGTAAATAGTTTACAAGTTATTACAGTTTTTAGTAAAACAGATCACACATTCTATTTAATATATGTAATATATTTTAAATAGATATTCTGGAACGCCATGTCTTGGAATCACACTCTGTCTCAATGCATGATCTAGAATTAATTCTATATAATATTAAAGAATAATAATTGGAAAATCTAAGCCATTACACTACGATTAATATATTACATGATATAATTTAGATTGATACATATGAGGACATGTATGGAAGGTTTTTCCATTAACCATTAGGCTAGATAGAGGTAGGAGAGACATCTCTACTATATCCCCATCTTATGTAGGATAATTTATTTCTAGATTATTTGATGAGAAAGAATATGTTTACTCCTTAGTAATGTTAATATTATTATGTAGATATACATTGTAGACCTTCAGAGCATGAGTTCATGGATCATGTTTTCCTACAGGTATCACCCAAACATTGCCATAAATGGACAAAGAGGAAAGGGAAGATGTAGATACATTCTACCTGACCATTTGTGTTCTAGGATATAGTCGGGTGGGTAACATATATATTTCTATTAAAATTTAGCTACCATTTCATGCATGAACTTTTCTATGTTTCATTGATTTTATCTTGTCATTTCTTACCATGTCATACATTTCAACATGTTCATGTTTAGTAGGATCTCGATTCTTATTTTGAGGAGTATCATAACCACTTCATCGACCAGAGAATGAAGTCCTTTCGATTCTAGTAAATCGCATAGGTATGGGTTCTAGGAAAACACATATGTCTGAATGACAAGACTTGGGAGACGAAAGATGATTCACATGCTTAGTTGGGGAGTATTTATCAGGTAGTGGTTCTCTAACATTGAATGGTGAACTTGATGATGAGTTCCATTAAGGTTTGAATAATATTACCAACCTATTTTTTTATCAGTTATGTATCCTTTAATTTTCAGTAAAAACCTTAATTTTTAACTTATTATGTATTCCTAATGAGTTCAGGCAGTTTTTGGGTGGTGTCCGAGGATTGTTTGGAGCTCAGAACCCCAACTGGTCGATAAGGGTACAGAGCCACATGACTATCAGAAACCTTGTGAGTCAGGGAAGACTGTTTTAATAATCATGGGATGGATAAACATATTCCCAAAGAGATCAAATGGATTGATTTAACAGTGTAATTAGGAAATCATTCCCATATAGGTATCTCAGAAAAATTATGGCTTAGGGTGAAATAATTTTTTGGCAAGGTTAGTCAAACGATGTTTATGAAACCATTCTAGTCCCTCATTTAGTAGTGGTAGGTGCATAGTTGGCACACAATTTGGCTAACCATGTGGAAAAATATGTAAAACTATTTTTCTTCATAAAAACACCAACATTCAAATATGTTTAAACTAAATTTACCCCACAATAATATATTCACTTCTTGTTATAGGGACCTCACTTTTATACCATTTGTGATAGAAAGTGCCTTACTTCTAGGATTTTCTATTGATTATTCATTCCAAATACAATTAAATATTACATCTTCTAGTTGGATACTTTTTCGAAATATCTATAATCCTTATTCTTGAATTTTCATTTTCATTTCCCCCAATAAAGATCTTCTGATGCTGGACCTACGCATTATTTTTTGTTTACTGATCTGTTATTGTAGTTTCTTTTTATCTATCCAATAATATATTCATAGACTAGTTTATGATAATGGTACATTAATAAAATAGGTTGTATATGAATCTAACCACTTATATTAATGTTTTATTAACTACTACCATGGTATGTGAATTGATTTAATCATGGATTTCTAGTTTAATTCATATTTTATTCTTCAAATCACCATACTCATGTTCTAGAGCCTTATTTATAAAGTTTCATTATCATTATTGGTAGATACCTGAATTATTTCTACCAGAACTTGTGTGATTCATCAGTTATACCTTGATGTCCTTTTTGGTTTGACCTATCGAACCGTTTGGGTGTGTGGATGAACATACTAGTGGGATGTCTTATTTAATTTTAAAAAAATAAGAATTGATAATGTATAGAATTTGTTTTTAGAATTTTAATCTTTTATGGTAAGTGAATAAATATTTTAATTGGATTTGAATTGTGTATGGAAAAGAATTTATATATATATACATATAAATATATCATAGACTAATTTAATATAAATGAATGGCTTGGGTGCATGTATTTAGAACACCATTCCATGTTAAATTGAAGGATGTATAGTGGACATAATTAATGACTATTTATTTAACGTACTAAATGGTTTCATTTCCTTTTTACCATTATCATATATTATTGAATTTAAAGGAATGAACCCATTCGCATTATAGAACCACGAGTATTAAATGAAGAAAGATAAATAATGAATTATGTATACAGTGACTATTTCAAAATGAAAATTTCATTTTTTAGGAATGGTATGACATTAACTATTCCATAGATTCAAGATGGAATTCCTTGATAACTGAGAGGAATCCATTATGATTCAAGGATTTTGTTTCCATGACTGATATCATCCTTGGAAAATTGTATATATCCAATACTGAATTCCTATAATGATTCTATCATACACCTTAACTATCATCTAGATATTAGGTTGCCTTGGATACACACCTAAGATATAGATTGACATCTTAATACACATGGATCCATGGATTAATTCCATTGGGAATAATCATGCTAAGAACATTTTACATTGGATGAGATCCTTCAATATAATTTGAACTATTGTCGTAGAATTAACTAGGATCTTCCACTTGTATTATACTAAAACCCACAATTTCTGGGATAATGGTGGTTAAAATGGTGGCTTGACCACTAATGTTAATGGTTCTATTGTTATTACCTTGGATCTCCTATATTATCATCATTACAGGATTTCGTAGTACAATATGGATTCCATTTATAATTTTTATCATTACAGAATTATTTACTATAACATTGATCCTTTATCATTAATATTATCATGTTACATGTTAGGGTTTTTATACCGCATGTTAAATTCTTATATAAACAAAAATTAATGAATTAATTTAGTTATAATATGTTCAGATAACATCTTAGTGTTAATAAGTAATCAATGTATATAAATTACTCTACTACATTACTTTTATATTAACCAAATCACTATTTCAGTTCATATACATCATCTATATTTCATAGACACCATTATTGATTTCCTAAAGAAATTTATCTCACACACAATCTAGGTCATTATTGGTACCTGAGAATATTATATGTGAGCATGTGTTGATAAGGAGAAGGGTCAAACATTGGAAACATGATCTTGATTTTTATTAGGATGGATCTTGGTATCCAATTACAAAGAATGTTTGTGGTATTCATGGATATTTTTGGATCCGTTTGATTAATTATTATATAATATTACGCCGACTATCGTGTAAATTTTTTTTCCAATTTTGGAGAGACATTAAATATATTATTATAAAAAAATTATATTAGTTAATTTTTGGATTTGTTATTATCTATTTTTTGGATGTTATATCATACTTATTCCATGGAAGTTTAGTGCTACTATAATTATGGTTTCATTTATTACATTTTCATCTATTTAAATATTTTTTCTCCAGTTTTCAATTTTTACTTATCTTTTGTTCTCAACTCTATTTATGAGGGCATAGTCTCCACATGGACATACCCTAGGTGCTATCTTTTAGTCGACATCCTTTGGCTTATCGGGGGGTGTTGTAGGCCAGGTGAAGTTCTAACTTTGGGTCACCTATATTGGGATGTCAAAATTATTTTCTCTAAATAACATATATTTAGGGAATATAGATAACAATTTATTTTGAATTAGGTCACATGGGTGGATTACCACTCCCTCAATTTACCTATATAAGATCCTTTATTTAGGACTATTGGAATTTTTATTTATGAATAATATGATGTATAAATTATGTATAGGGAATTTAAAAATAGAAATTTTTATTTACTGGTTATGCAAGATATCAAAACATGGTGTAAAGAAGATAAAGGTGGGGTTTTCTTTTATAATTGGGGGAGAAGATGGAAAAGAAATTTTATGAAATATTTAAATATACTAATTTATAAATCAATATTTTTTCAAAATGGAAAGATATTCAAAGAGTAGATTTGATTGGATATATATATATATATATATTAATAGTATTTTTATATGTATAATTAGAAAACACACCCTTATCACTGGGTTTAATCCCATGATAAACTAATTGTAAACTTAACTATTGTAATGACTCAATCAATCTGAAGGTGTTATATTTTTATTAAAAAGGTAAACATTAGATCATAAATGGCCCGTAGATGATCATTCATTCCATTTCCCATACAACATGTCTTATTTCATAATTTTTAGTATTTTTAAATAATTTAATAGATTATAACTTTTTATAAAATATAATATATGTCATTATTGGAACAATTCATTAAATTTGTCTTTAAGAACATCATTATAAATAAACTAATAATAATATAAAATCTTTAACTATGAATTATACATTACTATAACCAATACTGTTCATTTTAAAATATAATTCCACAAATGATAATTTAACTGTTGATGTTTTAAAAATCATTTAATTTGATATTTTCTAATTTTTACAAAATCATTATGTTGGGTTTTTGTAATAATTTACTATACATATCCCATAAAAATAAACTTTTATAATAAAATAAATTAATAAAGTTCAATATTATTTTATTATTCACTTATAATATATTTATATCCTTATCTGATCATATAAAATGATTTTTAATGAAGTGTGTGTCATTTTGGATATTTCTTTTGTTAAAATATTATAAATAATATTATCTAAGGAATATTGAAAAAAATTAAATATATTAAATATATTTAGGAATATTTAATAATTTATCCAATTAAATAAAATAAATTCTTCTTTTGGGTGGAATTTTTTTTCATTATCTGATGGTTTTAATGATGTTTTAGGTAATTTCATATTTAATGATGTAAATATTATTTAGAAAATTTACTACACATAGTTTCAAAAAAATAAACAAATATTTTCCCAAAATTTAATCCTAATGATTAGTAATATATAATATATATTTATTGATATATTATCTATAATTTTAAAATTTCAATTTTAAGATAAATTTCAAAAATTAAATTAATTTTATTTTAGAAAATAATTTTTTTAGAAATTTTCTTGACAAAAAGTTCTTTGAGAAAAAAGTGCTTTTAAGAATTAAAATTATCATATATGTCTAGCATGAATATTTACCATTGAAAACTAAATAATAAAAATATTTTTAAATAAGGTTCATATGTCACATTATGTCTAAATAAAAAATAAAGGGTATAATTAAATTACATGATTGAGTGAAAATAAATGAGAGTATTTGAAAAATTTAAAATTTAACTATTAACTAAATAATCAATCATTTCTAAAAATTCTGAAAATATATATTTTATTATATGAATTTAAAAACTATATTCATTTTTTAAAATAATATTTTATGGTTGAATAAATTAATTTTAATTTCCATAGATAAAATAAAATAAAATATTTTTTTCATAAAAATGAATTTTTAAACAAAAAATGAAATCACTAAAAATTGTTGTCTTAAATTATAATTATTTGTAAATAATATTTCTTTTATAAGGACCATATATTTCATTATTTGGTTACTCATATTTAGAATTTTTAATTCAATGGATAGTTTATAATGGTCAAAAATAATAATTATTTGAATATCTTAGTTCAATTAATGATTAGTGTTTCATTTAAAGAAAACTATAGAGAATATTATTATTTTAATATAATAATTCAGGTTATTTCATTCTCCCTAGTAAATTACCAGTTTCATTACAATTTATTCTCATTAACAAAAGGATCAATAATTCGAAATACATTTAGTGAAACCTCGCATCATATAGAGGCATAATAAAACATCTTTTAAAAAGGGGAAGTGGGAATCATGAAGGGAACCGTTAATAACACTTAATCATGTATCTGTATATTAAGGAAATTTATATGGAATTAAAATATATACATAGACTATAGAACTACCATCAATGGACTAGTATAGAGTGACATAGAACATAGTCACGAGTAAGTTAATGATGAAAACAATCAATTGATATGGGGTTACAAGACCATCAATTATTTGAAATGAATGTAAATGAATTAACTATTTTATTTTAATATATTTTCCTAATGTTGTGGAATTCATTATCCATCAGTATAGAGAAAAAATTGAAAATATAGTTAAATTATTTTATCTATTTCATAATCCTAAATTCATTATTATGTTATATTTTTTTCAATTTCTACTTCATATCCTACCCAATGTAATGAATATTCAAGATGATATTTTTTGGGGAATAATGAACTAAAATTTATTTTTATCAGTTCATTAGCTCCAGAAATGAATGAATATTCATTCTCTATTTATGAAAGTATATTACAATACAAAAAATTGATATCAAACGTCTATTGATATGGATAAATATAACACATTAATCACTAAAACATCTATAATACCTCATAGAGTTTAATTTAATCCATTCAAAATATTTTTTAAACATAATAATCCTCCAATATATGAGATACCAAATTCATATACTATATATTATGAATGGTTTTATCAGATTATATTTCTTATGATCAACATTACCATTTTATCCATGAAAAAATATATAGTGCGTCATAATGTCACATATCAAATGAATGAATACCAACATCATATTTTCTCTTAAGATATTCTAATTACTTGAATCACTAAAACCACAATGAAAAAATATATACATCCAAAATATAACATTTTTCAAATATATTTCATAAATACGAAAATGTGTTAATCTTCAGAAAGGATTGAATAATTAACTTTGTCATCAATTCAATAACCTATTTCAATGTAACGAATACTATATAATTTACATTATTTTTATCTATAATCTTTTTAACCCAATAAAACATCATTATTGATACATTAGGAACATATTAATGTTTCTTTATTCCGTAATCATGTGTTCTCAAAAAATATATCAATACCACTAAAAAAATTTCTTGGTTATTTGAATAAATCAGTATTTTCTTTCAGATCCCCAATGAAAAACTAATATTGAAAATTACCTAGATATATATAGATTCATATAACTATAATTTCATTGATATATCACTTCTACAAAATAATTCCCAAATCCAAACATTTATACACTTCCATCATTACACTTAAATTGTTTGAATAATATATATACATCCATTATATAGTTGTTTAAACAAAATTTAGGGGACAGATTCAGAAAATTCCCCTGTCACCCACACATAGTAGAAAAAATTCACAAACTTGTATTATTATTTATGTTCTAATTTTTACTATTCAATAATTATTTATTAAAAATTCCTTAATAATATTTTTATTTTGAGGGTTACCTCTATTAATTTGTTATGAATGTTCTATTTCAGTAGTTTTCATCATTGAAACATTTTTATAGACCCATCATCAGCATAATTTTATTAAATAAATTAAATAAAAATATAATTATTGTTAAATATTTATAATCATCTATAATTGGTATATATATATGAAAATCATTTACACCATTTCTGGAGACGGTAGGCCAAATTTTCACAAGGATGCTATTTTCATTTTAAAAAAAGTGAAGGAATCAATCAAAATTATTATTTTAAAATTATAAAACATTTTTAATAATATAAATTACATATTTATGTCATGTATCAATCTTAATTATCATCATAGTAAAATAGAAATGGAAAACTAATCACATAGATTTAGGGAGATGGTAGTCAACATATACACATGATTAGTGTAATTAGTTTACATGGGATTTGAGGTAATGATTTTGTATATTATATTATAATTATATAAGAATAATAATGTCATAAGTATAATATATAAATAATAGACCTGTCAAAATAAGTATAATTTAATGATGGTGATGGAAAATAAATTTAATCACCACATGGAGTCGATAATCCACACATACTACTGATTGATACCTTCAATACACATGTGATATAAAAGAGAGGTAATTATTGTAGTTCCATATTCATGATGACATGTTAACATATTTAGGATACTATTTTCTTGAGTTATACCATTTATTTTGAGGAGGTAGATGAAGAAATAATTTGAAATAGGCCGATTGGATTTTACTCCCCTTTAGCATGATTACTTTAGATTCATTCTTAAAAAAACCTTCGAGATGTATCTTAATAATTCCAAAACATCCAATTCATGTATAATGTAGTTGATAATAGAAAACGGTTGAGTTTAGTTGAGATATATAAGTAAATTTTGTTTAAATTATATACAGGGGTGACTATTTATATTTATTGGGGAGGTCATAATTGGAATTTCATAAAAGATACTTATATACTATTGTTTTAATGACTATTAGGATTTTTTTGTAAATCACTCAAAATATTACCATGTGGTGATTCATGGATGTTTTTACAGATTCATCAAATGAAATCTCATGTAATGAATAAAATATTCTTTATATAGTTGTGTAGAACGTTTTTCTAATAATTTATGTTAATGGCATGTTCTAAAGACATCAGATTGAATAATGAATGTTCAAGACATTGCAAACAATAATTGAATGAAAAATGAATTAATATAAGCATGGAAAATTCTATATATCATCACTCTATAGAAGATTCCAAGAGGATGTGAAAAATATTTCTCTAAAGAATAAATAGAATTACATTAGGGGAAGTTATTAAGGCCTATAAAAATAACTATAATTTCCTGAAAATTCAAGAAAATGATGAAAAGGGTTAGTAAAAATTTTCAATAGAAGGTATTGTTATTATATTTTATACATATAATATTTATATTAACATTTTAATTGTTGTAATTAATAAAAAACAAGGTCCAACCATATATGTCATCCTTATCAAAGATATACCAACCAATTTGAAGGACCCTGAGGTTAACCACATCCAAGGGAGCCCATCCAATTTAGAATTCATGAAAGAATATATGGTAATGGTCCCGTGTATATTTCCAAAATGAGAGGTAATGATAAAATAGAGAAAATGGGTTCATTTGAAGCACAACCATCTATGGCGTCAAGGAATTAGAGAGAGCCTTAATGGTTCAATGGAATTGGGGGTTTGGAAGGGGTCCTTAGTACTCACTTCTAGTGAGTTGAAGGAAAACCAATGTTTATTAAGAAGTGCATGATTATGAGAACATCCAATGTGGGGTATGTAATGTGTGAGGTAATCATAATAATTTATTTAAAATAAAACATCTATTAATAGACCCTTGTTCTGATGGATTTTGACTATTTGATCAAGAAAAGACATTTTAGTTTGGCATCACACATTCAAGGATGTATGCGGCATGGTTCATTGATATATATTATTTCAAGCCTATGAAAAAGAGTATATTTGATATTTATCTCATGGTTTTGATGAAATTATTTCTCCCATAAAATTATTAAACTTTTGGTGTTTTATATTTACTAATGAATGGACAAAAATTGATAACATTATATCATTGAAGTTCATGATAATTAATTAATGTTGTTTTAGTTGATGAGGTCATGATGATAAGTTATGCAAGGTGTACTCAAACAGGGATGAGTACACATAAGAAGAATTATTTTTTAATGTATTTAGGCATTAAAAATTTAATTCCATATTATTTAAATTTGTGGGATGAAACCAATAGGTGAGGACAATAATATATTTTAATGATGAGTTATATGTTGTTGTATGAATGAATGAATGCATATGGGGACAACCTAGGTTTTTTTTTTCAGTAAACATGATAGATATGTGAATTTCCCCCTTTTCAGGTATTCAAATTTAATCATTGATCCATAGGGGAAAATTTTTCATGAATGGAAGTAGGAGATATTCAAAATATGTGGGTATTTTAAATGATAATGCATGTATGAATGATTAGGGTGAAATAAAAAGTTTAGTTAAGTGTGAAGAGAAGCCATTATATGAACCTATGGGTATTTTATTTGAGATACAACATTAAATAAATGACATGATAACATATAGATAGTGTATTTACACTATATGGGGATCCATAAAATTTCATGTTATGGTTATGTGAATATGAGATAAACCATCATTCATGTATTAAAAGATAAAATAAGAAATATAATAAAAAATATTTGGTTTTCAAAATGAGTAAATATATTGTGTATCATCGTATGGGTATTAATAGTTAAATATTGAAATAATTTGATTATCCATAAAAATTTTAAATGAGGATTTAAATGGATAATTCCCTTCATGGAATAATTTAGATCCCTTTCAATATTTTTTTATAAATAGAATCATGAAGTTCATGAGAATTAAACACCCCTAAAACATCTTTTGGATATATCAATATAGTCATTATATTAAACTGACATGTTGCCAAAGCTAGGAAATTCATCACGATGGTCAAAACTCATACCTAATTATTTGATGAAGTGTTTCAAGACCATAGGACCTAATCATTATTGTTTTGTACTTATGAAAAATAGATAAAGGGTAATATCCAATCTAATTAATACTTCATTGATTCCTTATGAGAAGAATATGGAAAATGTGCAAAATGAACCAGTAAGAAGTAGCAGTTGAGGTCATCCTCAAGAATTTTATCAGTACTAATGATACATTAGAAGGATTCCAGTATAAAAACTAAATATATTTTTAATATACATCAAATTGATGAAGTTAGTACAAAGACATGATGATAGAATCTAGTCTAATGAAAATATCTAGATCAATCCCATATAAATCATTAGTTAACATGAATAATGAGAGGATTAATTATTTTTAATTTTATAGAATTTAAGTAATTTAATTATCATTTATTTACTAGTGGGAATTAATATTTTAAAATATAAAAAACATGTTACAGAGTATGACTTTTTACAAAACCTTGTAAATACTTGAGTTATGTGCCATTTATCTATATTATTCAGGGATAGGCTGAGTAACTCAGTAAGATTGTATATAGGCATTAACCGTGCATAGAGTATGAATTAGAAATTAATGTGTTTTAGAGGGATCACTGATTCACCCCTCCCACTATCTAGGATATCACACTAATCAAGGCCCCACAAGTGGTGCTAGAGCCTCACATCCCTCAAGAAAAAATTTAATATTTCTATAATACTAATTACGGTGTGTCTAAATTATTCCAATAGTACTGGAAAGGGGGAATATAAATCTATTATTCAATTAAAATTATTTAATTGTTTTCCCATTGGACATTTTTTACTTTATTTTCATGAAAAATAAATTTGATGAGTAAAAATGAGGATTAAGAATCATGAACATGGATTGACTCAATGGATTATGTTTCATCTATGATTAACAAATCATTCCTAGAAAAATATAAAAGAAATAATAATTCCCTGTGAATTGAAGATGGTTAATAGATTATGACTCATGTGAAGAAAGCATGATTTCAGTTTAAAAAGATAATATTAATCTAAACATAAAATGTAATCAATTATAAGAAAATAAGTCAAATATTTAAAATAAAGAACCCGAGACTTCCCATGTTATTGGTAATAAAATTACTACCAATAAATTATTATATAAAGGGAAAATTTTCTAAAAATAATAAAACATGTGGTATGATGATCTTGAGATTTTCTAAATACAAATTTATTTTATCCTCATAGAAAAAGGTTAACCTTTTCCTGATAAATATATGACATATAATGTGGTTTTTAATTATATTGATGATTTATTTATTTTTTTCTAGAGAAATATGGATGAATAAAGAATTTTACGAATCCAATATATCTTCATGAATGGACATAAAAAGTTATTATAATTATTTTTCCCCAACGAAGGAACAAAATTACATGTGTATTTTCAAACTTTTTTAAGTTGCCAAAAACATACAACACGTTTTAGAATTTATGAAATGAAGTCATTTTGGTTATTATTATTATTGTTTGAATTTTATAGATCTTTCATTTAATTTTTTCTACACTATTCCATTGTTCAAAATTAAATAATATATACATTTATGACTGAAAGGATAATTAGAAGAGGAAAATGGTATATTTATAAAAAAATTCATTGGTAATGCATAATTTTATAATGAACATATATGAATATACTGATGATTTCTTGGAGTATTGAAAAATAAATGTTGTTCATTTGTAAGATGAGAGTTGGAATGTACATATCGGGAAAAAAATCATCTGTTGTTGTAAAAAATACGACTACATCAAATGTTAAATATATATGTAAAAAATACAATATTTAAATCCTGGGATGTAAAAAGGAATAATATTTTTTATAATATATATCAATAATTCTGTGAAAAATAATGTTAGGAGTGTGAAACAAAATTGAAGATTCCTCTATTGTGGTAGGAAAATGGTGAACATGGGGCATTTTTAGTTTCAAAGGAGAAAAAACTAAAATTAGAAGGATGAAGAAAATAAAGAATCAATCTGAAAAAGAAACCACATTATCAATTTATTGAAATAATAATCTGGTTAGGAAGAATAAAAGATTTCCAAAAATGTTAAACTGGTGAATGATAAAATTGTGTTTGAATGGTGTGGAAATTTTTTTAATTAAGCTCAAAATTTCTTCACATGGTTTCTAGAAAAATAAAAAATATTACATGAATATGTGATTTATAATATTGAGAATAAGTATTCTACACATCATGTAAAGACCGATCATGTCCCCAAAAAAATTCTTGATCATAGGACCAAAATAGTCTAAAGAGGCTAGAATGAAACAGAAAGAATCTATAACTAAAACATCTTTCCAATAAAATGTGATAATGCCTACATCATCAATGAATATATATGGGTTCTAAAGAAACACTTATCACTTTTTCTCTAAAAGATAATCATTTAGGTAACTAATTATTACCATATCTATGAATTCATTTTTATTAACATATATATAATTGAAGGATATCCATTGATATTGAGCATTAATGAGATAATGCTTTTAAATATTCAGTACATTGTAATTCTGAATCTTCTAAATAGTTTTATAAATTGAAATATAAGTTATTCCCAGAAGTCTTTCATCCCATGTTCTTAATTTTATTAATAATATGAATTAATGGAGATTCATTTCAAGAATATATTATTAAAAAATATATAATAATCATTATTTCACGTGAAATTTAAATTTTTTATTGATGAATGTATAGGACATAACATTAAATCGATAAATATGAATATCTAAAAACAACATAATATAATTGATAATTATGGATCATGAAACCACAAGCCTAGTTGTTAATGGAAAACAGAAAAAAAAAATTGGTTTGTATCTCTCATGTTTTCTATATTCAGTTATCCCACATAGACTTAGAGAATACCAACTACATGGTATTTTCTAAGAGAAATATGTTTTACAATATGAAATTCATAATAAAGAGAAAAAAATTAAAAAATATTGACTGGAACAAGAATCCACTCACTTATCATTCTCATTGGATTTTTAAAATGGTAGAGAAAGAATGAGCACACTTAATGAATTTAAAACTTCTTCTGTGATATTGTCAAAAAATAAAAATTCAGAGATTGTGGATACCATGATGCATTTGTTTTAAATTAATCAATATGTCGATGAAGAGGAAAATATTAGACCTTGTATATGGGATTATGAAATAATATTATATTTCAAACTTGGACTATTATTCATGAAATTATTTTTATTGTTACTATTGATCAAATGTGTCATATACATGTTCATATGAGTTCAAAAAGCACACAAGTTGATTTATATGAGAAAAATTGAATGAAAATGAATATAATAAGACCATTAAAAAAGATTAATATCATTACCAAACACCATTATTCATGATGATATGATGAATATTTTCAATCAAATTAAATATAATTATATAAAGGGTAATTATGAAATATGTGAAAAATTAATAAATTTTTCCTCTTGATTCTTGATGAAGATGAAAATATTGGGATTCAAAATTAATTGAGGAATATTTTGAATTATATTTAATAGTTATAATTTTTTTATGTATATGATAATTTCTGTACATATTAAATAAAATATCCAACAATAAATTGAATCATTATCCAAGATCAACCAAGGCATTTGTGGGCCTAGAGGTCAACAAATCCCAAGGGAACTCAGACCGGACTAGCCTACATGGAGAAAAGTATTATGGTGGGATTGTGTATAAGTCATTAAGGTGACAACACACCCATATAGATCACATGGGATAAGTATTGTTTAATCCATATATGGTGAAATAGTATTGGATATAGATGATATGGGTCGGTGCTAGTGAGGGGTTTTGAGAGGACACCAATACTTTCTCCTAGAGAGTTGAAGGAATGGAATTTTTTATCAAGATATTCATGACTAATAAAACATTATTTGTGGGGTGGATGATGTGTAATGTTTTTTTCGCTATAATTTATAATTATGGAATGGAAAACCATATTTACATTAGAATGTTCTAGAAATTTCAATCATCCTTGAAACATTTCTTCCTCCACCCGTGTTCTATGACGATTGTATTGTTGATATGTTTCCCCTAATGAACCTTGGAACACATGGCCAAACATACAATGATTAAACTAATTCTACCATTTGTGTTATGTCAATGGGATAATAAGATAATGTATTTTAAATCTCCATTCTTGCATGCTACTCTTTTCAGGAATGTGATTAATTAATGAACAAGAATCCAAATAATGAAAAAATTATTGCATGATTTAATTTGGTCATCCAATTTATATATATATTTACTATCATCATATAAATTATAAAGAATTAGATTATTATATAATGAATTTTCTCAATAGTGAACATGTATAAATGAATTATTCATTTGGTATTTCTTATACATGTGATGAATTGAGGTGAATTAATAATCCTAATATCATTTTTCATTATGATAATTATTAAATGTTGTCTTAATTGAAGATTCCATGAAAACGATTTATTCCATAAGTATTCAGATATGAATTAATCCCAAAATTAATTATATTGATTTGAGTATTTGGGAATTTATATATGTAGAATATTATATTATCTTAATCTAAAAGAAGGAACAAAGAGCAAAAAACCATCAGGAATATTGATTTATGTGTTATATATTGTGAAATGCTTGCATGTATGAATATGGGAAGAGTACCTAGTGGTTTCCCATCATCATGATGATGAATTTAATTTCCCAAAATTTTAGGTATTCCTATTTATATAGTGATCCAATGGTCACATATCTGTGGTAGACAAATTAAAAACCTGAAATCCTCAATTATTTGAAATGAGAATTAATATCTAACTACATACAGTGAACCACAAAGATTGATTCAGTTTGGCGATAAGTTATAACCCGATCAAAGTGGAATTTAATTTTGATGCTACATTAAAAAGGTGAGTTTAATAATATAATACAATGCCGGTATACATGTATTAGGATCTATGTTATACACAATGATGATAGTGTGAAGTAGAAATAAATAACCATTTTTTATTTATTGGGAAAAAATAGAAATATAATACCCATAAATTTTGGGAAATTCAAAATGAGTAAATCTAATACCCAAAAAATTATGATATAACTATTTTAAGGATGAATATAATTATTTATTCATAAAAACATTTATATAATGATTTAAATGATTAATTAAATCATGTAAACATATAGATCCCATATATAATTATTTTTTATGAGTATTCGCATGATGGTTATTATAAATAATCACCATTGAAATATCTTTTTGAGATATTGATATTTCCATAATATCAATTAATGAAGGATCCAATGCTAATTAATTGTTTAATGTGGTGTTTACATTTTCCCAATCATTTGAATAAAATCTTCAAGACTAGTTGGTACTTATTTTATTCCGCTGGTGAAATCATGAACAAAGAAAAAAATTAGTCTAAAGGATATTTGATTGGATTTATATGAGAATGATAATTCTATCCTACGAACTACACCATTAGTATGAATTTCTACTCCATGAAATGTTTGATAGATTTTATATCATGGATTCCTATTAGATCTAACTAACTTGTCAAGGATTAGGAATTCATATTGAACCTTTTAAATTCTTCTTTTTTGTGCCTTTTTTAAAAATATTTTTTGATCATAGGTTGAGTAATAATATAAGTGTGCATTATGTCTTTAAAAAACCTTATGTTTTTAATTTAAAAGTATCAATTTTTAAAAATAAAAGGGATCTCAGATTCCCCCATTATGCCTCCCAATGATTTCATATTGATCTTGGCCCTGTAAATTTCATAGTAAATAAAAGTTCTTCCAAAAGTACATATATTCGATATTGGGATAGGATGAAATTAATATATGGTGATAAAAAAGTATTTTGAAAAGTTAAATTTCTAAATATAAAAATTATCTATTGGTTTTACACCATGTTAAACCCATTTTAAAATTAACTACAGTATAAACACATTCAATATTAAACGGATATTATTTCAATTATAAGGAAACAATTTTCTAATAAATAGAATAGAAATTAATATTTAACTTGTTTCCAACCCTATTTTTCCTTCTAGATTTAGGTTTTTTTAAATAATTTCCAAAAAAAAAATTCATGAAATATCATCAATGTCATTTTTGAAAAAATAAATAAAATTGTCTTAGAGATATAATTATAAAAAAATAATTCCAATATAATATTTTTATACAAAATATTTACATTATTATTAATGGAAAAATTATTTTTCTTCCCTTGATAATACAATTTTATTTTTAATTTTTATGTTTTTAAAATATTTATATTGATTTTTTTCTCTTTCTATCACACGAATTCTAGTAGGGTTGTATATGAATTAAATGTGATTAAACCATTAATAAAAATTATAAATAATGTACTATAATAAACAATTATTATTGTAAAAAAATAATTATTTTTATTTATGTTATATTCTTACACTGATGTGAACAGTTAAAATAAATGTAAAGAATGAAATTGAAATTTTTGAATTCCTAGTACATAAAATAACATGAATGTCTCAATCAATGGAAAATTGAACCAAAATTCTATATATTAAAATTTTGGATGCTACTATCTAATTTCATTCAAAAAATTTAGTAATTGTAACTTTATTTTTTATTTTTGGACATTATTTCATGGAATTATCAATTTTTTTCCTATGATACCCTTACTGTGGTGAAACATATTTACCAGGTTTACTATTTAAAATGACTAAAAATAAAACAGGCATATTTTCAAATTTTTGACCTAATAATTCAATATATGGTATCCATTATTGAATATTCAGTCTCATGAATTTTTATAAACAATTTTACATATAAAGGTTTACAACAAAATGGAGAATTGTATTTAGAACCATAATAATTAACTTATTTATAACTCAATAATATAATTAATTCAAATTGAGTGCGGGAAATTTTTATAAAATAAAAATTATAATATTTCACTTTAATACCAAAAAATATAAAATGACTATTAATGAACATGTGTTAATGAAAATAAATGATTGTGTTTGAAAATATTTTATTTGTAAATATTCATTGTAAAATCAATCATTTAAAAAATATCCGCAAAATTTTACCTTTTTTTGTTTTTATACAATGATTCCAAAAATGATATTCATTTTAAAAAACTTAATTTCTAAATTTAGAATAAATTAACTATAATTAGCACAAAATAAAGAAAATAAAACTCATTCTTTAATAAAATGTATTTTTAAAGCATAAAATCATTTCCCAACGAATGGATTGATTATATAAGTTTCCTTAATCAATAACGTTTTATTCAGAATGGATACACATTTATTTATTTATTTTATCTTATTCTTACAATACAATTTAGATTCTGTCATAATAGTCACATATTATTATATATTTGTCTTATATCTTAATACTCCTAATTCACGGTATAATTTTTTAAGTATTATATAAATTTTATTATAATAATGCTAATTTTTTCAGGATTCACACTAGTAAAAATGAAGTACAAGGTGTATATGTTATAAAAATAATATGTTCAAGTAGGTTTTATTTTTGGTACATGGAAAGGGGCGATGTTTCATGGTACTCTTTGGGTACATGAGGTACACGTTGTGTAATATCCATGTAGTTTTTTATCCAATTTCTCTAGAGATATAATAATACTTTTTAGTACTCTTTTAAGAATTTTTTTCAAGTCAATTCAAATATTATAATCATTTTGGTTTTTATAGGTGTTATGAGTGGGTTTATGTATTGATATTTGAATGGAAATAGGATTTTTTGAGGTTTTTATATTGAGTCAACATGTCGGATTGGTTGTGTGATTTGAGGAATAAGTGAGGATTGAGTATGTTTTTCTCACATTGGATTGATGGATCCATGTGGGTTCATTAAGGTTATTTAAGATTTTCCATGGAAGGTGTAATTGATTAGTTTAATGGATATTCCTTAATGATATGGTTGTTTAATTATTGTGTAGTCAAAGTGGGATACTAATTGTTTTGAGGTTTATTTCATTAAGAGACATTGGGATTAGATGAATCTATAGGAATCAGGAATAACTAGGATCAATCATATAGATGTTGAGAATGTTTAGATGCACGTCTGAGGATACCCTTGTTGGTGTGGTCATCTCGGAGGTTTCCCTTTTAGGTGTGTTATTTCATGAGAATTCCCATATCGTCAATGAGCTAACAAATAAGGGGTTGTTTACATAAGAGACATGATTAGGGTTCTTTCATAAGGGTTTACTTCAGGGTTTTCTTATGTTTGAGGATCCCTTCATAGGTTTTCTTGTCTTCGTAGGATTTCATGGGGGCACAGATTGTGCCTTGTGGGTTTTTTACCGACATGATAGATTATGTTGATGATTTGTACATTTTTAAACTGTGTTAGTGTGTTATGAGGCCCTATTTATATATAGTGGATGATATTATTGAGGTATTGTATCATAGGTATTGGAAATTTTAAGAGATACATTAAAATTTATTGTATTATAAAATGACCATTATATTTACCTTTTAATATATCATGTTGTCTTATAATAGACATAAGCAAGGGAGTTATTTGGGTGATCTATATGATTGAACCAATCACAGTTTTGATAATTCCCAAAAAATGGGATATTTTTTTTAGGACATAGAGGAAACATTATATTCCATATTAGGATTCTATATGGTATTATTTCTTGTGAGTGGACATTCTATTTTTATAAGATATATATTTTGTGATAAGGTTTTTTATTGTAAATAGGAGTTACTTTTTTCAGTTCATATCATATTATTAGAATAATAATGATTCTTTAGTAATGATTATTTTTTATTAGATACATATGATGATATTTATTTTCTTTTGTATTAATTCACATTTATTTTTCTAGAAATTGTGGTTCTGCTATATAGATCTATAAGACACATATGACAGTTTCCTTCGCTATGATCCATATTCTATGATTCAAATGGAATTGGATACTGAAAGATTAAATTTAACTCTAGTGGCACCTTGGATTATAGGGTTGTCCTCATCATTTATTTTACAGGATCATCCAAGGGTTTCATTATCTTATACAAATATATATTTTTTTTAATATGTTTGGCTTCTCACGTGTGCATGCACTTTTTATTAAAGAATTTTATAGAATCACTATTGTGGGTGACCTAATTCAATTCATTAATAAACACATGTGTGTGAACCTTATGGTGCCGGTAGATATTATATATTCATTAATACAGATAATAGGTTCTATAGATTTTTGGATTGAGTGTCAGTGTTGTACGATCTAGAGGGATTTTTCACGTTTAATCTCAAGACAGGGTTCGTGAAACTCCCCATTTTCAGAGACTAGTTATGAGTTATGACATAGAGTTGGAAGTATATAAAATATTATTTCATATTTTTCTAATTATTGTATATATATTTTCAACTAGGTGGGTGAACAATAGATTTTTTTTCATGATAATGGAAATCTATTTTTCTATTATTAATTGGATGTATCACACATCTTGTTAAATTTTTTATTATGTGTACAATGGTTTTTGATTATTTTTTTCGATGTGTTCTTTATTTCTTCTATTATTGTACTCATGTATGGGGGAACAGTCTATCAACTATCCCTCTTTTGGTCATCACTATTATTTTATAGCCAGTAGCATATGGAGGTGGAATTCATATGGCCTTATGTACAATCATATTGAATGGAATGCTTGGTCGACTAAGTTTGTTTTGTTACATATCATGTGTCAAATTGATTTTTGAACGATTCCAATGTAACAGAATATAAATTCCATTTAATTTACATTAAAAAAAATAAATAAAATAATAAAATATTCAATCTATTTTCCATATAAGATATTCATTTTCAGCTAAAATTTAACATTGAGGGGATTGAAATTTCTCAAAAAGATTCAGAAAAAATGAAGTTTTTATGTTGAAGTTTATATATGTTCCCCAAAGGAATTAGGTAAAATGAATAGAAATGGTATTTTATTTCCCCTATACTCAATTAAAGTTAATTCAATAATTATATTATTTATCAGTAAATAAAAAATTTATCTCAACAACATGTCATATAATAGGAATAGTCCCAAAAGAGAATGCATTACATCACTACTAAACATAAAAAATTAATTAAAAAACAACTAAATAGGGAGAACATTTAATGGTACCTATGTTCAAAAACTATAAAAAATCACTTATATAAATTTATTTTACCCAATTATTATGTGTTATTTTAAAAATAAATTTATCCTTAATTATTTCATTAACATTCAGTATAATCCCACTTTTTTCTACTCTATTAGTTTGGTAATCAAAACATCTTTACATCACTAATGTATATCTAAGGTTTTAAAAAAAAACATTTAAAACAGATATGCAGATGCATTGTTTGAATTCCATTTATTTATGATATAATTAAGGATGAAGTATTGAATAAAAAATTTATGAGATTTAAACTAATATTATTTATTTACTGTGGGATTGTATAAGGGATATAATTTTATCCTTCAAACCACAACTTAGATTTATGTCACATCTGCTCCTACATTTCACAAATCAAATATTTATATAAATTAAAATCATATAAAAATCCAAATAATTTCTAAACAGGCCAAATATTTTATGATATGTATGAAATAATATATATATATATATATATGTGTGTGTGTGTGTATATATATATATATATAATATTAAATCCCCACTTCTTTATATCTATTAAAATTATAACAAAATATAAATTTCGTACTCATTTATAATAAAATCAATACATTTTTTTTAAAACATTTTCACTATTAGATGAATTTTTACTACAAAAAAAATATAGGTAACAAATGGATAAAAAGTATTTAAAAACATTTTTTGATTATAATAATAAATTCTTCTTCGAATAATCAATTTATTAATGGAATATGATAACTTTTGTAAATTTAGAAACTAAATAACAAAAATCGTAATCATTTAATTTTATCACACACAAAAAAAATATAAAAATTATATAACCAACATTGATATATATTTTGATATTGAAATCATGTAATATATTACTTGAAACTTGTGAAAATATAGTAATCAATAGGCTTCATATACCAATTTTCCATCCCCATATAATGATGTTGATGATTAAAAATAACCACCCTATCATTATAATATTCTATTTAAACCATATTATAATTCATATAGTTGAAATATATTTGTCATATATTGTATATTTCTTATTTAAAATAAATAATGGACATCATTTCAGATTGATATATTTGATATCCATGCCTTGAATCAAAAAATGGAATCTTAAGAGTTTAAAAATTGATTTCAATGATAATCTAGTTATTCCAAAAAAAGGAATGAGTGATGAAAAAATGTATAATATATTTTATAAGAATAGATTGTATATTTTTACCCAAGAAAGAGTGTAATTTTGAATATTTTTTCATCTCTTAGATTTATTCAAATGTTTTGGCTACATGATTCAATATTAATGAAACTTTTTTGTATTCCAATGGGATGCTTTATATATAATAGACATGAGGACTAATGAGTTCCAATTTTTCTTCATAGGGATTCATTTACAGATTAGGGATATATAAAATTTCATAAAATATGACTAGTATTGAACTATAATTAAAATAGTATTTAAAATATTGGGAAAAAATTATGAATATTTACCTCATGAATTCATTCTCAGCAGATGATCCAATCAATACATACATGAGATTATAATATACAGTCACTATACCAATCATGTTAGTAATCATATCTCCATAAAAATTTATTTCTCAAATTAAATGATGCCATATTCTAATCCTTAATAATTGTATTCACAAGATACTATAATGATTGTTATTTTATATGTCGAATTGGAGGAATAAGGGTTCTCATCGGATGTCATCCAAATTTATTGGATGGTCCTCTAGATTGTTATGATGTGACCTTATTTCTCCCTATACTTTTATCTATATATAATATCATTCAACTCTATAGTAAATGTTTCATTTATGAATAAATTTTTTAATTAAATTAAAGATGAATTGGAAATTCCACATTATAGAAATTACCATTTAATTCCTTGGTATGAACACGCTAATAATGAAAATTATTGAAATAAATGAAATACTAAAAAGTCAAGCGCTACATGGGGGTTTACAAATATACGTGTGAAACACTCCCCACATATCTACATCATCCATGGGTGTATAGTGTTCATGATTAATAAAGGTCTACAAAGTACTTATTTCCTTGATTGATCTCTTTGATAGTACATTCTCCCCTTTACTTTCCTATCCGTAAACATCTGAAACTATTAAAATGAGATTCATCGACAGATTGAGAAATCAAAATCAATGGTGGATAATTCTACAAGGCACATTCATTTTTCCTGATTTGATAACCATGAAAAAAAATAGAATATGATTCAATCCATATAACATTACAGTCATGGTAATGAGAATACATGATAAAATAAGTGATAGCCCATATTTCAGCATTATATGAAATTACCTACACTATAATGTGATCTAAAAATCCTTTGATAATTCGACGGCTAGTGAGGAAGACACCTCCATAGCCCGAGCGCCCAGGAATTCCAATGGACGGTCCATCAACATTAGCTTTAATGCAAGGAGTAATAGGATGAATACAGACAATCTACTTAATCATTATGGGTATAATTGGTCATCCTAAAATTCCCATCCTTTGATGTGTGTTGAGATCCATGAAACTGTCATCCATGTCTCCAAAATGAAGAACTAATGAAACATTACCATCTCTTAGTATGGGAAGAGAAACTGTATGAAATTATGAAAAACGGTTGTCAAGCAAGGAGGTATTTTGAGATGTCCAAAGAGAACTGCATACTACAGCATAAGTTACCAATATGAGCTTCTATATCTCTACACTTATTCTAAATATAATGATGTGAACCATTAGTTCATGCAGATACTAGTTCACACAAAAATCAATGTTACACAAGATGACAAGGTAATACCAAAATCTATGGGAAGGGGAGTGACTAAAAAATTGTTGATTCACAGATTCCTCATAAATAAAACATATATGACATATTGAAACAATCCAATAGAAAACATTCCTCAACTAGTCATCTATAGACAATTGGTTCTTACAGACTATTCAAATATGCATGAACCTTTAATATTGGATAAAACTTTACTGAACATGATTATGCATGTTGGAGTTTGGGTGGAGACATCAAATTTTATATTTTTAAATTCATGAAATTAAAATGGATAATTCTATTTGGCCTCTGAATCCTACTATTAGTATCTATAAAAGAACAATTTTTGAATTTATAGTCCATATTTTGGAGTAAAAATGTCATAAATACAGTCATTGTGAGTAAAAAAATAACCAATGGTCATATCAAGCATATTGGGAGGAAGATTTATATTTCTATGTGGGTTGAAAAGAATGAGGGTATCTCAAATATTAATTTTTAAATGTTGACTAACTACCCACATGGAGTAATGCATTATTTCAGTGAAATAATTCATGATTTAGGTCCAATCATAGGAAATAACATAATGATGACTCACAATCAAAACCTTTATTTAAAACCTTCATGATAAGAATTAAATGTATGTTTCATTGGAAGTTAAGAGGTTTATGTGAAAATATTAATAATTACATCACTAAAAATAATAAATACTTATTTATAAAGACTCACGTCTCAATGCGATTAATATAATCTTTCCAAGAAAAAAGAATCAATTTCTATTCATGAACTGAACTATTCAATATGAAGTTCCTCATCATTCATTGGAGATCAATGATAATACTTCTTATCCTTCTTTGGAGAGGGAATGAATAGACACATTTTTATGTATCCAAATATTTAATTTGGAACACCATCTCATCTTGATACATAACATTACTCTTCAATCTACTTAGATGATTAATGATACTAATGTATATGTCAAAAAGATACTACATTTGGACCATTTCCCAAAACAAGGGAATTTCTTGAAAATTTAATGGGGTGGGGTCGTTCCCCACTCCAACAGTCCTAATGAGCCCATTTATTACAAGTAGATATTCCATCTATAAAGACAATGAATGATTTATTCTATCATATGGTCTAACCATCCACTTTCTCATAGTGAGAAAAATATTTCAATCATAGGATATCAGTATCCTATAATAAGTGTAAAGGAATGATGGTGTCCCTTCTACATTTTTTCATATATATTCTAATCTAAGTGATACTATAAAATAATCTACTAATGTAGTATTTATAAGTGGAAAAAATTAGTCCTTATAGGGGTCTCATTTTCAAAGAATATTAGTTTATTTTAACTATTCCAAAGGGATCCATTTGTTTGGATATAAAGACAGAAAAAATAGTACTGCTAGTAATTTTGATAAATTCAGTTGAAAATCCATACCTTCTATGAATAGAAAAGAGAAATATCAAGTATAAAGTATCAAAATCCATTGAGATGTCAATTTTATGGGAAAAGATTCATTTTCTAGACTTCCATTTCATCATAATTATACTTTTTCATGCAATGAAGATATAATTATAGATTATCCTACTAGGTAGAAATCCATATTGGTTCATGGAGATGTGTTTCTTGAAAATTCCACCCAATATTGTAATAATAATATTTCTATGAATGTAGGGATGGTGTTCCCAATCGGTACCCATATAAATTCATTTATATCAACAAAATTATCTTTCATGGGAATCAGGGAAATGAAATTTGTGTTGATACCACAAGATTCACGATAATTAATAAAGAATAGTATTACAACCATAAAAATTTCATTTTTTGTTTTTCTGAAAAGAACATAAATATTATTTTTTGGTAAATATATCCTTACATTCCTACACTATAAATATTTATAAATAATTGGGATTTAGTTATTTAATCTATATAATTGTCCATTGTGAGAGAATGGTTTTGGTGATCCTCTATGAATGGGGATATATTTTTAATCATGGTATGAATGTTATACACTAAATCCTCAGAGTAGATCCTAGTGAAATAATTCACCAGTACATTTGAAATCTCACAATCAGAGGTGTGCATGAAACCTTTTATATTTTATTCCATTATTCCTTCCATTATTATTGGCACATCTTAAAACTCTAATATAATTTATAGATCAAGCCACCATACACTAGCCACTAATCATGTATGTAATTTTAGTCCAACATTTACTTAGTAGTTAAAAGATCATCCTACCATGAAATAGTTTGTATTTGTTCTCTAGAGGGGCTATTATTTGTTGGGGCTTAGGCAAATCACATTCCCAATATTCATCATCATAATTAATATCAATATCATGTTTAGAAAAATATATTAATCTATATTACATTAGGATCATTTTGAAATTTTAATCATTCATTAATGTAATGTTATAGGGAAGAAATATTTATTCAACCTCCATGTTTCTGTAATTTTATCCAGGAATATTGGATTCATAGTCAACACATTTTTTGAACAGAAAATGAAGAGGGACAAACCTAGAAAAATGTTTGGATATCTCATTCATGATCAAAATTTGATCTAATTGATCTTTAATGAGTGTGTGACCTGCGATTCTTGAATCGCCCCCATCACCCATATAAACAAATCATCCATAATGTTTTATTTAATTTATTCCATTCTAGGTAGACCTGATATATATGAATTTAGCACCTATAATAGGTACTTGATCAAGATGAAATTGATCAATGAATTTGGAGAAACCCATTGAATCCCCTCTATTCAATTTCAACCCTATTTATTTTTCATTCGACAACAAATTTTTTAAATTAACCATGATCACCCATTTATGAGTTTAAATACAAGAGAATACCTTCTAATTACCCCATATATTTCTTACTATAATTTAAAATGATAAGGTATAGAAAAAGGGGACATTTAAGTTTATTCGTAAATATGTTAAGGTAATTAATATGTGTTGTGATTTTTTGATAGTTTTGAAAATTTTGATACAATCATGATTATGGACACAAAGATGATACATGTTGATACCATGCATGTTTTGAGAGGCCAAATTATATCCAGTAAAGTAAATTGTAATGGACCTCAATTTTTTAAATAACATTTTTGGATCACTCATACAAATTAATAATTTATTTTCTACAAAAATATAGTGTCTATGGTCCTTATCCATTAGGGTACTCCCAATACACTGTTAATTCTAATATATGATCTTCATCGTAAAATTGATTGTCACTTTGTTAGGGAAACATTCTCTTTAACCACATACATATGTCCTTTACCTTTCCTTCCACTAACATTATTTTTATTTGAAACATGACTTGTTACCACTCCCAAATTACCTATAGTTCCATACTGTACATTATTATCTAGTCTTTATAAAGATTTACCCTCCTAAATATTTGAATGCTAAAAAAATTACCATTAAAATATTAAATAAACATTCTTGGATTCATTTTACAGTATTATTGACCATTTGATCATCCATTCAATCTAAGGTAATTGTTATCTCCACACTTAATTAATTGTCTTTGGGAATCCTTATAATCAAGTGTTCATTTTATATCATTTTTTTGTAGAATATCTATATGGATATTTCACACCGTACATATAATAACATGTATATTAATCAACCAATATTTATGATTTTAATATTACTCATTTATTTTTTAACATTGCAATGATCATTAAGGTTTATAATATTATTGAATTTTTAAATAACATTTACATATTATACCCTTGTAATTTAAATTAGACACATCCACTGAATACAAATTATTTTCAAAATAACCAGATTTATAAATTTAAAATCAAATTTCATTTTAAAATCATTGTATTATATTAATATGGATCCACATTGTAGAAATATGTTCCTTGTGATAGTTTCTAACCATACTTAAACTCTGTTAAAACAAATTGAATTTTTTTGTGATTATAAAAATCTCACTAAAGCAGACAAAATGATAAAAGCATTATTACATTTTGAATATAATTAAATATTAGAAAATTTATTCCTTTTTGAAATTAAAGGTTATCTTAAAAATAATGAATACTTAATTCATTGGAGTGTAATATCAGGATCACCCATATAAATGAATAGTTTATAGTGACTAAAACATACAAGGAAAATTTAATCTTTCATTTAAATCATAAATCATAAAAAATCCTTTTTATAAAACGTGTTTAGGAATATTTAGGATTCATTAAATTATTATAGTTAATATAATTTCACATTGAAAAAACATAAAAAAATCTCAATATATAGAGAAATAATATCTTCTTTTTAAACACAACAAAACATGTATTGGAATTTTATTAAAGAATAACATTTATATTGCTTTGGAATTGGAGTCATTTCATATACATTCAAAAAACAATCTTTTTCCACTTTGTAATGAAATTCAAAAGTGATTTATATATAAAATATTGATAAATATTCATTTTAATCTTTTTTATGAAAGGAGAATCATTGATAAAATAAAATTATAAATAAATTTATATATATGAATAAATTTAAAAAAATTCATTGAATAAAAAGGAAATAGGGGATAATTTTTTAAGAGTTATAAATAAACTTTTATTGATTAAACAATTATTAGAGACTAATAACATTTGGTTTTTTTCAATTGACCATTAGAGCTCACGTGATATCCGACGCAATTCAAATTTGCCGCAATGATGATGACTAATTCTTGGCCTAATATTGCGACTCAACGGATTCATTTAATCTAGATTGGGAAAGATCATTCCCAACTCATCAGAATGTTGGTGTTGACCTATGTATTCTTCCTAGAAATGCAATTTCCATTGCAGAAGCCCTTCCTGGATCTTCTTCCATTTCAATAGACCAGATCAAATCACCCATTGTAAAGCACTCTGGAGAGGGGGACATTATGATTGTTTCTAACTCTAATGCTATTAAGAAAAGGCTGGAGGTTTTGAAATTCTCTATACTTGGACGTATCTCCTATGAAATAGGTGTGAAACCTTGGCCAAACATAGATCTGAAACAACTTATCTCACATTTCTGGAGTTTTTCAACTGGCACTTAATTCCACTTGGAAAGGGATACTTTCATGTCATTTTTCTGAAACAAGAAGACATGAATGCGATCGAGAGGATTGTAACTCTCATCTTTAAACCAGGTGTATTTCGCCTCTCGTAGTGGGATGTGATCATTATCCCGTTCACATAGAATCAATCCATTGCACAAGTCTAAGAAAAAATTCATGAAATCCCATGGATGTACTGGCATCCAAAAATTCTCAATGATTTAGCTTATGGAATTGGCACACCTATGGGGATTGATCATCCAACAACAATTGGGGTCCTAGGAATTTATTCTAGAGTTCTTATTGAGACTGATAATGAAACAACACCCCCAGAATGTGTTTATATGGATGCCAATGGACATCTTATTGAAGTTATATTTGAATTTGAGAATGTTCCTAAATATTGAGAACATTGTAGGATGGTTTTACATATCATTGATAAGTGCTGCATTGTTCAAAAAATAGTTCATCCAACATCAAATAAAGCAGCATGGATAGAATTCCCACACAGAAAGGCTGCTACCAAAATGAAATATGTTATGAAAAATGATATTGGATTGCTAAAGGAGGTCATAGGTTTCAACCCTACTAGAACTAGCACAAACTGGGCTGATCTTGTAGAGGAAGGGGAGGAAAACGGTCTTCATTGAGATGATGTTGTTCTTAATGAAACAAAGATGATTTCTATTGATAAACAGAATGTGCTCAGTGAGCTTCAAGAATTTTCAAAGGATAATTTTATCCATGCGATCAACATGCAATATGATGTTTTCAATTTGGATTTAATAAGTTCAAGTATAAATCAAGACAAAGATGATAATACTGCATCTATAGAGGATTTCATTCCCCCTCCCCAGAAATTGATTGAAAACACCCTAGTTCAATTCGTGACACACTTGTTAGATGTGGCTACCCCATAAAAAACAAACTCTACAAACATCAATGAGGCTGTTGCACTGGACTATACTGAATCTACCTTGATGTAGACATTTCCTACTTTTGTTTCTACCAAACATAACCTAAGGACATCTGGAAGGGACAAACTGATTGAGAGAAGAGAAAAAGTGCGCCTTAAACCCAAAAACAAATCCAAATGAGGATGATTTTTGGGAACTGCCAGGGTCTAGCCAATTCTTGTACTCTATGTTCCCTCTGGCTAATTGTATATTTATACAAACCTGAGATTATTGGGATATCTAAACTAAAAACTAGGGCAACTTTAACTGGTTTTTCTCTTGAAAGGAATGGATACTCCCTGATTAGTTTCATACAGGATTTAGGTTGGGAAAGGTTGTGGCTTCTTGTTCAAAACAATGTGGATAACCCTACCCTGATTTCTGTTGATGAGCAGGTTATTACATGCATATTTTCTAGATAAAGTAATAATATGTGTTGCTCAATGGTCTATTCCTCCAATAACTATATTATTATAAGATCCATATGGAGAAACATCATCAATCTGTCCATCCCCATCTCAGAACCATGGGTTATTATGGGGGATTTCAATGATATTCTTCATGCAAATGAAAATATAGGAAATGTTTTTTGTGCCACCTCTATAAAAGTCTTCTGATCATGCATTGAGAACTCTAATTTGACCAAGATCAACCTGCACAGGGCTAGGTAAATATGATATAGGAAACATCTGAATACTATGAGGGAAAAAAGAATAGATCATGCCTTCATCAATGAACACATGCTGGAGGTTTCAAAACCCATCTCATGTGTCACAATTGCGAAGCATAATTCGGACCATCGTCCAATACTAGATAACTTTATTGATAAATGTGAAAGACTACCACTACTTTTTAGGGTCAACAATCCTTGGACAGCCCTATCGGAATGCTCTAAAATTGTTAGTGATACGTGGGAAATCGAGGATTATAAATATAATCATTTATCTTGTGTTCTTAAACTATGAATTCTCAAGATCAAACTGAAGTAGTGGAGTAAGAAAAATTCAATGTACTAGATCTAGAAATTGACTCACTTGAAATCGAACTTCATGGGATACAAGAATCCATCACCACATCCAACTTCTTTGTGAATGATGGGAAGGAAAAGAGAGTCTCTCCTGAACTTAGGAACCACCATGTTCTTAGAAAAAACATTCAATGAGAACTGTTCAATGTAATGTGGATTACTGATGGGGACATGAATACCAAATTATCCAATGCACTCCATTGAGCTAAAAAATATATTAGACCTTTCCCTTAATTTTAGAATGGAAGAAAATCCTTGATGACATACAAAGCCTCTCCATGTATATTTTCTCATTTTACATGGACCTCTTAAATGGTCCCAAAAAAATGGGGATTTTATTGGGGAATTACCCAAATACTTGTCACTGAAGGTGATAAAAATATTCTCACCTCGATACCAACATATATTGAAATTAGTGATGCTTTGTTTGGACTCCAAAAGGAAATATCACCCGAACCAGATTGTTTCACCAACCATTTCATCCAATTATTTGGGGATGTTATCCAAGGAGATGTTTGTAAACTGGTTATGCATTTCTTCACCGAAGGATCACTTGATCCGGGCCTTAATGCCTACTATATTTCATTAATTCCTAAGGTGGATAATGCTAGTGATATAGGTCAATTTAGACAGATGGATCTAATTAATACTATACACAAGATTAGTACCAAAATTCTACCCAATTGTCATACTAATGTATCTGAGATAATAATATCCATGAATTAGTTCAGTTATATCAATGGAAGAAGGATCCAAGACGGTATTTTTACTACTTTGGAGTGCATTAATCTCCTTCATAAGACTAAAAGATGAGGATACATTGATCTTAAACATGATATCATGAAGGCATTTGACACCATTGAATGGGGATTTATAGGAAGAATACTTCATGAGTTTGAATTTAATATGAGATTCATTCGTGGGGAAAACACTCTTATTAGATCTTGTCACATCTCGATCATTGTTGATGGATCTCTAGAAGGCTAATTGAAATGCACCAGAGGGGTGAGACTATGCGACTCCCTCTCAGCTATCATTTTTGCAATTGTTGAAGATTATATTACTAGATTGATATTTCATAAAGTCAGCAAAGGAGAAATAAAAAAAATTTGAGCTGCTAGAGGTATATCTTCCCACTCTCACCTGCTTTATGCTGATAATATTTTACTTTTTACTCAAAGAGATTGGTGGAACATCCAAAAAATCAATAATACCCTTCTTCAATATGAGAACTTTTCTGTTCAGGAGTTTAACTGGAGAAAATCATTTCTTTTATTTGGAAATAACATCTCTGCCTCTAGAAAACACTGGATGGTGCAGGCTCTTGGTATAAGGGAAGGATCCCTACCATTTACATATCGTGTGGTACCCATTCTCCTTGGAGGACCTCACTCCACTTATAGTGTTGATGTGGTGAGTCAAATTAGAATAACCCTCTCTAATTGGAAAGTCAAGTCTCTCTCAAAGGCATGATGGACTAGCTTAGATAGAAAAGCGATCATCTCAAAACTTCTTTATTCCTTAATTGTATACTCCTAGCCCAACTCCACCATTAAATCCAAAAACTCTCTTATCGGTCATTTTGTGTGGAGTGGTAGTATTCTTGAATGGAAAATTATTGCAGCCCCTAGAAGAAAATCTGTTTGCCACACAACATGGGAGGACGTGGCATAAAAAACATTGATCTTTTCAACAAATCCCTTCTAGCTCACTTAAATTGAAGGATGATTAATGAAAAAAATCACTGGATTTTCATAGATCCAGAATCCTTTGCAGGCTGATTAAAGGAAGAATTACTTATATGCAATCCTCAGTTTGGATGAGTCTCATAAGGATTTTCCATAATATTAAAATGCAGTCTCACTAGATAGTAAATGTGAATTATTTCCTCAAATTCAATAAAGATAACTCGACAGGCTCCCCCCATGAGGGACTGTATAACTAATCAAGATCTAGACACAGACTAAAACGCCACCATCAAAGCACAACTTGAGTAGATAAACACATTGCAAACCTCAAATTAACCTCTAGGTTTCCGCATATGATTTTTTGAAAATTGAAGATATTCTCATATGGGAACCGAGTGAAACAGAAATTCCGGAATGTAAGATATTTTACAATAACCTTTTTAAAGGTGACTGTAATGAGATTGGTAATATTTATAAAAAATGGATTCAGCATTCTTGGTTCACACTTCTTTGGTGCCTTCACCTGAACAAACTTCTAGTGGAAGACAACCATCAGTGAATTGGAATATCCCTCTACTCCTGGTGTGCCCTGTGCCACTAGCACCAAGATGATTTTAGTAATTTTTTTATGTCCAACAAGATCGTTGACTCCCTCTGGAACTCAATATTTTCTTTTTTTGAGTTGCATCCTTTGATTGCGTCCAACATCATGGGTTTTTTGTTAAAAATTACTGCAGTTCATCTCTCCAAGAAGGTCCAAATTGTTTTTTTTTTGGTTTCATGTGCTGAAGTCATCCATATAATATGGATGAGCAGGAAAAAATACTGGCACAAAAACATTTTTCTCAACTACAAAGTGGCACTAATAAGGGTGTTGATCGCAATCCAACAAGCAAATCTTCTACATGATGATAATCAGTAGAACTCATTTTATGACTTCACAGTTATGAGAAAACTACAACTTCATGGAAATTTTCTTAAACCGCTAGGCACAATGAATGTATTTTGGTTACCACCTTTATAGGATGGATCAAATGTAACTTAGATGGCACCGCAAGAGGAAATATAGGGTCGTCCGGCTATTATATTACCTTAAGAGACCGCAATGGGGATTTCCTAGAAGGTGGTTGTGGCTCTTGTTGTAAATCCAGTGCCCTAGAGGCATATATTATGGGTTTTATTAATGCAGTTGAATTTTCTTGCCAAACAATTGGAATAAAATATGGTTTGAAATAAACTCATCCACAATTATCCAAGCGGTTAGAATGGTTTAGATTCATCTTGCATGGAAACTAATTGCTAATGGATAAATTTTACGGACACTCTTGACTCAATGATTTATATTACAACACATGTATATCGTGAATCCAAACAACTTTCTGATAGAATTGAAAATATGGGAGCCTCTGTAGATACTTCCACATATCATTCCAGAACACCCTATGAATTTATTTTTATCCTTTTGAGAGATAGGTTTAAAATTCCTTTCTTTCGACTCCTGTGACCTCATTTTTTCTTTATATGAACCCATGGTTCTTGCTTTTCTAAAAACATGCTTTCGAGTATAATTCCATTTGAATAAAAAGAAAATTAAAGTAGAAAAATAAAAAGATTTTAAAAACAATATAATCTCAATAAATGTTTGACAAAATAAAATCAAATGTTATTTTTTGATAGTCATAATGATTTTTTTTTTGAAAATGGCATAATTATAAAATAATGTTAATTTAGAGGATAAATCTATAACCTTAAATATTTTCCAACTTCATATATTCTCTAACTCAGTAGAAATAAAATTATATTAGTTTTTTTAAAACTATGAATATCATTCAGGCTCATTCAATTTGAATTATTCTGTTTAAGTCATTTCTTATAAGTTACATTTAGTTACTAAATCTATAAAGTTCGCGTCTGGTGTTTTGAGGCAATTAAATCCATAATTTCCAAAACACTTCATTATAATGAAAATTTTCTATGGGGTCATTACTAAATTTTATCTTGAATATTAATCATTAAATGATTATATTTTATTTAAATGAAATGGGATTTTATTATAATATATTATGGTTTCTATGAAAAATTGAAAACTTTTTTCACAAATGTGGAAGTCTTCATGTACATCTGATTTCTTTTTCCCTTTTCCCAAAAGATTGAATGGATGTAAAGAAGAAAAATTATTACTTTTAAAAATAATTTTTTGATAATTGTTGTATTAGTAAATTAATTTAATCCATATTACTAACCATGTGAGGTGGTAATGAAAAATTAATTGCATCACTTTGTGGGGGAGGTAGTCCACACTGACGCAAAAGGGGACACTATAATTTTCCAAAATGATGGAAGTATTATTTGATAAATAACAACTAATATTTACATAGTTATTAATTTTTAATTAATATGAAATATATTTATTTTAACACCATTTTAAAATTTCATTTTAGGTTTTTGTGAATAATTATTTACATCACTACACGGTGATTGCATTATATATAATTGGATGGGTGAAGTTATATTTTATCATTTAATGGAACAAGAGATAAAAATAAATATAACATAAACATAATAATTTTTAATTATATTTTATATACTAGTTTTTTTATTTCAACATTTCTATGATAGAGTGAAATAAATTAGAAGGCTGAATAATATGAAATAAATATATTAATAGATATACCATTTTTTAAAACCACTTTTTATAAACACATTAAGACTTCTTGGTTATTGTTTTGGATTGAACAAAGCCTATTAGTAATGGGGAGGAAGTTTTTATAAGGATTTTTTCTTGTCTATATCATCAAAAATATTTCATGCGGTGTGAGGAATATATGATATGGGGTTACCTTTTATAATTATTTTTGTTAGAAATCATGTAATTAGAAGAAATGTTATTATATAGTATTTTTATATATATGTTAAAATTGATCGTAACTTTTGTATATTAAAATATAATGTTATTAAGGAAAAAATAAATTAATCCTATAAAATTTGGATACGATTTAGGGTAATTTGAAAGCATATAATTTTGTTTAACTACCATAATAACACTTTTAATCTTATCTATGGAATATAAGTTTACAATCTATATAGATAATGAATGTAATTTTGAATATATTATGTGGATATTATATGAATAATTAATTCTTGGATTGAGAAAATTAAATTTAACAAATTAAACAATTTATTTTTTATCTTTATAAAACTGTAAAAAAATTCTAATCATTAAATAAAATTTATTGTCATTTTGGAAATATTTAGAATTTTTTTGACACATCATCATAAAAAATGGATTTAAAAATATATTACTTATAATTTTTATTATCAATAATTTTTATTCATAATTTTATTTCAAAATACAATATTTTTCTTAATACATCAATTTTATGATCATTAAATCTACTTTATATTGTTTGTTCATCATATTTTACAACTGTTTCAAAAATTATGTGTAAGTATTATTGTCAATTATATATTAATAAAAGAAGTATCCAAAAAATCATAACTATATTCTATTTTATTCAAATTTACATTTATAACCATTCATACATTCTTTTTTCTAGAAACCCCCAACATTATATCATTGAGCCACTTTTTGCATTTCTATATTATCAAATGATGTAAGGAATATCATCAAAATGGATTGAATGGTTTTAAATACAAGTAAAATAGATACATACTTGAGTATTCTGTACATATGTAAAAATACATCATATTTTTCTGAAGATCAATATTCCCTCTAGAATGTTATTTCATATCATTCAATGAAAATGTCTTGGAATCATGGATAATGGAATGGAAATAAAAGTGACCTCAAATGTTTTGTAAGAGTAAAGTAAAGAGGATTTTAAAGTTATTAAATAATAATTATAAAAATGTAATGGTAATTAAATGAATACACATGCAGTTTAACTAACTCGGATACCATATTAAGAAAATACACAACCAATATGGAAGGATAGACAATTTAACACACATAAAATTTAAAAAACAAATGAAGAATGAAATTATTGATGAGAAAACATTATTTTCAAAATTTCATAGATAAAAAACAACATTCTTTATTAAAGAAACGGTTACAAATTTGATGTATTGATTTAAAGCATCATAATACCTCTACCATCAAGACTCTTCACAATACGTTCTAAAACTACTTAATACAATCCCACTATATATGGATTACAATTTTTTCTAGACTACTTATTCACATCATATGAATTATAATGTATTGAAAGGATATATTTATATAGTAATTACCCATGTCATTTATGTAGAAATCATTCCTCATATATTGAATAATCAATTTAATTGATTAAAAATATTTGCTTATCATTAAGTAAACATATTAATTAATGAACATAATTTTTTTATATATTACTAGATAATCTAATGAATTTCAATGTGGAACATAATATAGAGAAAGGATATATCATTTAAATAATAAACGTATACCTGATAAATAATATGGATAATTAGAGGATATTTATTTTCCAATAATCATCGGAAGGTGAATAGTTTAAGGTAATTTTGTGGAATACAAAAATTATTAACTAATGATGATGTAAATAAATTCCATAAAAAATGATCACAAACAATCCTTAGAATGAATAAAGATGGTATAAATACACAATATACCATTTTTAGTAATAATAAAGGTTTTTGTTTTTGAGTTAATAGAAATACCATTTAAATTACATTAAAAAATTCTCGTGGAACATAATCATTTCATTTGGAAAATGAATTTTAACTCTCAATGTTCACACAAAAAATTGGAATATATTTCATTTAATTTTTTTTCTCACTTATAAAGGAATCATTAAAACCTTTCATTTGTTATGATGGATGGATATTCAATTCATTTCGAACATGTTAAAAAAAAATTTACTTTCACTTTTTCAATAATTGAAAAATGGGAATTATTTTAGAAATAATAAAAGTATTCCATTGATTTTTTTGTAAAGTGTAATAAATGGGTAAATATTCATATAATAAATCAGTTTGAAATTTATGAAAATTATAGTTGAAAACATTTATAGAAAACATGATTTTGGAAGAATATAAATTTATGATAGACTCGAGATATGATGTTTGAAAAGCTAAAAAACGTTTTTTCAATCTTTTTTATGTTTTAATGAGTTGAAAATGTTACTATTACTTTTTAATATCAGGAAAAAATTGCATAGAATAAAATACAAACAAATTTTTAGAAAATGATTAATTAATATCATTTAACATAAATTCATAAATAATAAATATTGATATATTTGAGATTGATAAATAACCCCATAAAATGACCTAAAAATGATCAGAGAATTAATAAATGCATCTAATATGTGAATCAATTGTAAACACGTATAAAAATAGTGGAGATATAACATTATATAGTAATTTTTTTTCATTCCAAAATCATAAGATGTTTAATAAAATATCATCTTAAAAAGATAAATAGGTAAGAACAAAGTTCATATGGAAAAAAACATAATGTGGCTTCCATGTTAGAGAAATTTTGTTGAATGTGATAATATGGAAATGAAATAAAATAGTATATATTTATAGAGAGTTATTGAGGCCATTGACCACAAAGCATTGAATGATCAATGGAATTTTACAAACCTCAAAAACATAGATCAAATTGGTGTGAATTATTTTATTGATATCTTCATAAATTGATGTAATAATATAACATCTGTTTCAGAAACATTTCCCCTATGGTTGACGAATTCATTTATTTTATAAAAATATATGGAAATATACATAAATAAAATTTTCTATTCTATAATATCAAATATTCATTTTTTTGCGCAATAATCAACTTCAAATTAAAAACATACTCTAATTAATGATGATATAAAGATTATTTTTTACAATTTCTGCACTAATATCAAATTTTTATATATCATAATATCTATAAAAATGTAAAAGTGTTTCTGTCTGTCTCTATCAATTTTCTAAAACAAATATGGTTAGAACAAGTTATCCAATGTAATAAGTTAATCTATAAAAATAAAAATGTAACACCACTAGTTGATCATTAATATTTACACAAGAAATTGTTTAACTAAAAATAATTACCTATTATCCCAGATATCACATAAAACAACATGTTGGTGGTAAAACATTATCTATGTTAATTCATGGGTTTAATTCACATTGGATTACATGATATGACGGGATGTCATGTAGTATGAAAGATGTCCTTTTACTATATACATAAATACAAGTCGTTAAATAGTCAAAATAAATATAATGAATATCAATGAAATAAAATTATATATTCATAAACATTTTACTATGTGGTTTAATAAATATTGTTACAATAATTATATTAATAATATTTAATTTTTATTATAATTTCATTAATGATAAAATAATCACTAAATTTTATCAATACCATTAAACATATTTTCTATAAAATGTAAACTCATTATTCATCAAATAAATTTTCTCCAAAAAAATATACATGAAATTAATTTCTCCGAAATTCTATATTCCTTGGTATACTCCTACCACATAGTACCAAAAATATGGGTTTAAGGTGTTTACTGTTTGATTAATCCTAAAACCATTATCCCATGATGGTATTAATTACTCTTATGTTAATAAATAGTCATATTTTTCCAAAATTTACCACACCCCTTATATGATTCATGATCATTATTACCAAGATTCCATTGATAAAAAAACATCTACTATTTAATTATTGAATCCAAAATACTACATCCATATTATTTCAACATAGGTCCTTCCATGGTCTAAGTATTAACTTAGAACATTCATTTTCAATTTCTAGTATGATAATTTATAATGGTTTGTAAATAAAATATGATTTATTCTATAAACATTTATTGGAGTGCCAACCCATGTGATTAATAAGACACATTTTTTTGAACTATGTGATGATTGGGCAAAGTCCAATTATCCATTTTCATATTTAGTACACCTATGTACCTATGTGATAGAGTCACATCCACTTGTATTATCTTATCATGGATTAATTTCTTGAAAAGAGCACATAGTCGTTGTCTTACAAAAACTGTAGGATTTTCTTATATAGATAACTACAAACTAGATTGTAGGGTTATGATTCCTAATATATGTATTCCTTAATATAGTTCCAATGAATTAAATTAAAACTGATTTGAAAAAAACTATAGAGACTCTAATCCCAGTTTCCCAAAGCCATTGGCTGCTTTTTTACATTACTATAATATATGAGGATTCACACCATGAAGGAAAAAATAACTTAGTAGTCATGGTAAACTATATACATACATGAGACATTTACTAAATATGAATACAAAAATTACAACATAATAATTTTTTTGGATGATAATTCTTTCTCAAATGATATCATTTCATATGATTCATTGTAAAAATCATGGAATCCAATGCAAAGGAAACTAAATAAGGGTGAGTTCAAATGATGTTTAAGTGTTTTGTATAAATAAAAAATCATGAATCAATAGTCATAATCTATATGGAATGGTAAATAAATGAATACAAATTACATATAAATAACATGATTATCTTTATATGATAAGGAACAACCAAAATATCAAGGTAAATAAATGAACACAAATTCTATTCAATCAATTAATTGACAATTAAATACATAAACATATATTAAAAATGAAAAAATATCATTTATAATAATAAATAAAATTTTCATGAATTAAATTATTAACTATAAGATTCAATTATATCATGAATCATGAGACCTCTAATTTTAAGACCATTCAAAAGGTGATTTAAAACTACAAGGTCTATGCCCATTGGTTTTGATAAATAATTATATGATATATTGATGATTTGACTCATGAGGCTATAGATTCTTTGAGGGGACATCATTAACTGGGACCCACACATGCATTTCCATTCCAAAGCATTCCTTATATATCAAACAATTGATCAAATTCATAAATGATATTTCATTTTATTAGATATATTTTTTGAGTAACTAATATGGATTTACCAATATTTCGAAAACAAAAATATGAATTTCATATATTAAACACTATAAGTAGAAATTAAATATAATTTAAAAAATAATCATATCCACGCTGAAAAATATGGATATTTAGGTTAAATTGAATGTCGAATTATCACGACACTAGTACAAAAACAGTTTTTTACATTGGTTATTTTTAATTTTTCACGTCGGGTTGGAACTGATGTGTTTGCGAGTGATGTTAAATTTTTTTTAATGTTGGTTATTTATTAACCTATGTTATAAATATTTTTTCCATGATTTTTCATGTTGGTTATTTAAAATGAAACGTGAAAGACCATCCATTTTTTTTAAAAAATGACGTTGAAACTCTATATTTCACGTTGGTTATTAAATAACATACATGAAAATCATAAAAAAAAAACATTTTGACATAAGTTATTTAATAACCGACATGATTGTTTTTTGATTTTTCATGTCGTTTATTTAAAAACTGATGTGAAAGTCCATTTGTTTTTAAAAAATGATGCTTGAACTTTAATTTTCATGTCTGGTTTTAAACAACCATCTTTAAAAGGAATTTTTTATGTCGTTTATTTGACAAATGATGTGAAAAATTTAAACCATATAGTAGATAAATTCACGATATTGGATTTGATAGGTCGTAGAGCTAAAATGGAGTTACAGTTCAAATGTTATGACTACCAGAAGATTCATAATTTTTTCAGAGGAAACACCGAATGAGCCAATGAAAGCTTCGTTGGATACATGGTTCGCTAATCTATGTGTCGACCGTACACACCTTATTTTGTAAGGAGGGCCCCACACAGTTTAACCACACAGTTTTATAAAAATGGTAAAACCCATGTGATATGGAAGTTATAAAAATTGAATACATCATTAATGGGAATTATAATTAGATATCATGAATGTATACAAAATTTGATTCCGCATAATGTAAAAAACTTCCTTGCACAGTTAAGCCACACGGTTAATACTGACCATTCCCTCACATTGAGGCCCACTAAATTTTCTAAATAATTTGATATCCAGTTATAACTAAACAAACACAATTATGAAATATATTATCCTATTTAATGGTCATTATATTATAAATACCATATTATTTCATTACATATTAATATATATCCTTAATCTGTGGTGTCTATTAGAAGGGAGTCCAATTGTATCGTAAAGGTAGTATCTATACATATTTTGAACTATGTTTTCCTCTTTTAGTGTAAGAAATGAAATGAAATATTATATATGGGAAATCGTTTATATTTCATGGATGTCACATATAATCATTATAATTATCTGTATCACTTTCCATATAAGGAATTAGTGATATTGGAAAAACATTTCATCATGAGGTGCTTGTCAGTTGTACGTAGAAGAGACATTATTGTATCAACTACATAATAGAAATAATATATATGTATGATAAAATTGAAAATTGTTTACGGTTATGTAAGAAATATAATATAATTACATTATATTAATTAATTTTCTTAATAGTGAATGGGTTAACGGAAAAATTAATGACACTGATTCATGTGGATGTATTATACCAAACACACAAATGATGATTTTATAACCCATTTGACAGAAGTGGAGATTATTTTCTATTATAAAATTGTATTAAAAACATATGTGTAAATATAGAATACATAATATGTTATATCCTTATTATTTAATAATAATTTAAGGGAATAGAGAATGAAATAATATTATGAAGCTCGTTGTGTAAAATTAAATCATGTTTTGCAATCCTACCATGGTTTACATCAACTACCTTACCTTGTTTTATTTATTACAACACTAAAAATTTATGGATGAGGAAAGGTATTTTGGGAAAATATTTTGATAAATATTGGAAATAAATCCCTTTTAAGGTGAGAACAATCAAGGAGAGGGGTTGTATTTTATATGTGTGGTGAGTGGGATACTTGAAATATTTAGAAACGATTCAATCATACCCATGTATATATCATTCAACAATAATAAAAATGGTCAATTATAAATAATATAGCATATAAGGTCTAAATAGTTCTATAAAATTGGGGTTTTAATGTTTTTAGGTCATTTTAATCACTTATATTCTTACTTTATCCCAATGGTAAATCAGTTTTTACAGCAAACATTGATTTTTTTTCTATTATCACTAATAAATTTTGTAAAACACAATAATAATTTAGTAACAATTATAAATACTTATGATTCCAAATATCTTAGTGACATTTACAAATTCATCTCATAAATGTGGAAAATATTAATTTAATATTAATCCATATTATGTGACAAGAATGTGGGTTTGAAGAGAAAATGTCAAAGAGTTTCCAATGTTTTTATATAGTAATTCAATATATAGATTAATAAAATGACCAAAATTCTATTAATATTAGTATATATATATAATTGATTTTTTTAAAAATTTCTAATTTTACTTTTTATAAAATTTAATCAAAAATACAGTTTTAAAATAAAATTATGCATTTTCACTATTTATTAAAATAAGAAATATTTTAAAAAATATATAAAAATCCATCCTAAGATTATTTTGATATGATTATTTAAACTATTTTGAATATATTTTAGAATAAATTTATAAAAATATATTAAAATAATTCAAAATTATGGACCAAAGGTTGAATAATCCGTATTTTAGAGAAAAATCGAGTTTTTCTTAAATCAATTCTCTTTTGAATGATTCTTAATATATTGATAATCAACAGATACCCATTATTTTCATATATTAGTTAATAATATCCAAATAAATAAATCTATGGGCTTAGTGATAGCTATTTTATTAAATAAATATATTTTAAAAATATTTCCCAATTCGTTTAAAATTGGTGTTGAATGTAATGGAATCCAAACCTATTTTTGTCTATAACACAATATACAAAAAAAGTTTAATGTAATTCAAGATCCTGAAAAAAGGTAATTTATTTAATAATAAATATTTTTGAATTTATCAAAGTGTTAAATTTTTTATTATCATTGGTGTTTTGTGTCACATATTCTATCAAATACAATAATTTTATTTTAAAATTTTGTGTTGTTACCCTTTTTTCTCGATGAAAAAATATTTTTTATATTAAATTCAAGTTAGTGGAATTTTTCTAAATAACCGTTAATTAAAATTATATAAATTCCATAATCAAAATAATTTTTCCTTATATTGAACTATTTTTAAATATTTGATGATTTTGGACGAATCACAATGATAATATAAAATAAATCCATATATTTCAAGATTTCCTAGAGAATATTACAATGTATTAACACCATATTATATAATTTATCCTTAACTAGGTTGATGTTTTTTAACCATGGTCACTATTCATTATGTAAAAAATCAAAATTTCCTCATTACTAAGATATAAAATGCTAATACCATGTATGTAATCCATTTTAAATGTTTTAATTTACGAAATTGGAATTAATACCATTAATAAAATTTCTCAAAAAACAATGATGAACAACTTTTAGAAAATATCCCATTTGAATAATAAATATGATATTATACCTAAACAAATGATAACATTGATTCAAATGGAATTAATTTTATTATTTTAAATAAGGGATAATTATTTGACATTTGAAAAATATAAAAACCCAATTGATCCATGTATATAATTTATTATTAGTTAATAATATAAAATATTTTCTCATTGAATAAAACCATTAAGTAGATTTAAATAACATAAAACATATATTTATTAGATGAAATATATATTTTTAAAAACATTATTTTACTTATTAAATATATATTTTTCTAATATTATGTTTCACAAAAAATATTGTCATTCATATATTTGGATAGTGTCATAAAAATGAAAATATTGCAAAATTTTGTGTTTTCCACTATTGACAAAAAAATCAACAATTAAAAAATTCCAAATAACTAAAAATAAAAAATTTAGTATATTTAAAAAAATGAATACCATTTAATCATATTTAAATCATAAAATTTCAATGTAAATATTTTAAATAAAAATAAAAAAATAAAAAATATAATTTTATATAAAAATCCTTTTATAAATTTACTATTATTTAACCGCATTATTATAATTCAAAATTTTAAATATAATTCCTCGAATGAAATCAATAAATATTAATAAGTAATACCTTGCAAAATATATTTTATAATATATATATTCTAAAAAAACTAGAAAACAAAAAATCTATATTATAACAGACTTGTTTAAAAGATAATTTCTTAGTTTCTATCGTAGTCGATGAAATTAAATTTTTTATATACAACACATAATAAAATAAAATATTAATAATAATTTTTTTAAAATATTTTCCTATTACATTTCATCCCCCTTAATGAAATTTTTTTTATCAATTTTCTATCATGTTTTATAAAAAATTTCAACACTTATATAATAATATCTCAAAAATGGAAGATAAATGTACATAACTTAAATGTTATGCATTTAAATAAACCACATAATCATTTCATTTATAAAATTCAATTACTGTAATTTATTAAACTAAAATAAATATAATTTTATAAATATTTCAAAAACCACAAATTAATTTTTTTTAACACTCATACTTATATATTTTATTACTAGAACAATAGAATAAAAATTGAGTGTCAATTTCCACATAATAATCGATCGATTTATCTTTATCATTACTATTTTAAGGAATTGTTTTATAATAAAGTTATAGATTATGTGAATAAATACATACATGGTTATATTAATTCATATATACATATTTTAATCCTTATGTGGTGTTTCAGGATGATCACCCCATAGAATAATATCATATTTTGAATGATTAAGAATACATCATTCCCAAAGAACTAAACTCAAATTACATAGTATCATTAGATCCCTTTCCAAGAATTTATTTTTTAATCATATCTCTATCGAATAACATATAAAATATTGGTTATGAAAATATAATATAATATTAATTCTGAATAAACATTCATATAATGAAAAAATACATTATTCATTAAAACATAAAAATAACACCCAATTTTAAGCATAAGTAAATGCACAAATAAATGTCATAAAAAATATTTTAATTAATATTTAAAATATTTAATACCCTAAATTCATGGTTGTTTTATAAAATTTTATTTTAATATAATTATAATATTTATCTCCCAATAATATTATTCACTCATAAAGTAACATTCAAAAAATTTAATTATCATAGACATAAAATTTAAAAAATATTGTAGTGATATTTATAAATAAAAATAATAAAAATAAATTTATTAAATATTTGTCCATCATATAACATAACATTATTTTTTAAAGGAAATTCCAACCTATACTATCATATTTTATTTTTCTTAATGTTTTTTTAAGGATAAATTTTATCACCTAGTCACTAAATCCCTTCGCAATGTCATTATTATCTACATGATAAAACTTATATTCCATTAATATTTAAAAAATATATCCCAGTTAATTATATCAATATAAATGATCATATTAAAATTAAATACAATCAATATCTTGCAACTTATATCCATAAAATTTAAGAGGACTCTTCCTCAAATAACTTTTTCTAGAAGAAAAGTTTTATATTAAATGGATCAATATTCATTAATTATGAATTAAAACCAAATAAATAGTTATTAAATTGTTCAGATTCATGTTGATCTCCCATTACACAAAGTATAAAATGGTATCAAAGATATTAAATTTAATATGATCATTTTTTATCTTGTTGGGGAATTCCCCTTTTTCTTTAAACGTAGGTAACTCTAATTAATTTTTTGGAAGAGGAGACCCAATTAAATGTTCATTAAGTCTATAGAATAAATTTATTGATATATTTTATAATGTCCCTAACCCATAGGACAAATTTTTTTTGTCTTGAAACTCATCTTGTCTAGCTATGCTCTATCCTACACTCGCACCACCAGAGGATTCCTCCAGACCTTTCCAATTTATGAATGTCACATTAACTATCTCAGACCACCTTCCACATACACTAACCCATAGTCATATCTAAAAAACCATTCCCCAAAAGATGCCACCATCAATTCCACCCCCATAATCACTCGTGAAACATACATTGTTGGAGGCCATTATATGCATTTCCTCCTATGTCACATGTGAACCTTCACCATTAAAGGATGTCATTCTGACTATGTTAATAAAAATAACCAAAATAAGAACCCCCCACCATATTTGGTTAAATTTTTTTCAGGGTGATGTTACCCATCCCTCGTGCACATCCACATGGGGAATACTATCATGCCTATCGTAAATCAGGGGAGTTACATGCAGTGGATGAGAATACAACCTCAGCTATATCGAATGATCCTAGAGATCCCCATCAATCTAGGTTGAATAAAATTTTATTATTTTCATCCTTAAATTTATAAACCCTTAATAAAACATAAATACATCATTACTATTAGAACCCTACATGTATGAACTTCAATAAACCTTCAAAAATCATTAACCATGTATTTCCATCATATTCCTTAATACTTCATTCCCATAATATTAAAAATATGAGTCATGTAAAAATGCTCATAAATAATAATATGATAATATATTATACTGTAATAATATATAAAAATTATTTTGTTAATTAATACCTTTTTCTTTCATTCACATTCACATCCTTTTCTACATTTGAACATGTCATACATTAATTTACATGATTGTTTCAATATCATTAAGGAGAATTACATATATAGATTTTTTTTGAACAGTAATCATACATTCCACATTAAAAACATGTAATTTATTTAATTGGACTACATATATTCCTATAAACTACACTATTTTATATTGTTCATTTTTCATTATTAGTTTATTGTAAAATTTCTTCCTTTAGAAAATTGGAATATGTTTTCTATTCATTTAATAAATTCCCATGGGTTCTTCATATATAATTGATGTAATATAATAGTTTAAAAACTTATTAATGATCTTAATTTACTAATTAACCATAAAAATCCATTTTAATATTATTTTTGGTGTTACAAAACTGTCATTGTTTATCATTTGTAAATAAATATTGTGATAAATGGTTATGCATCCCTATAATTTTTCTCACTCTAACTATAATCCTGATGGCTTTTTAACTCATCGAAAAACCTTATTGTTATTGAATCCCATTATTATCTTCTTTACTACTATTTACATTAATTTACCTAAACTAGAAATGTTCTGTTTGAATATATCAATTCCAAATAAATCATCTTATGTAAAGGTAACATATTATTATTTTTTAAACTAATTTCATCATGACCTATAAATTTATATAAAAACTCCATTGATAATAACTATAATGACCCTACGTAAATCAAACATTAATTTTGAGCTTAATAATAAGGGTATAATTTTCCAACAATACCACGGAGATTTGTGTTAAGGGTTTGACAGAAGTAGAAAATAAGTATTATAAATTAAACCAATCTAATAAAAAGTAGACACAAAATCAAAATCTCCATTTTTTTCAAATAAAATACGATGCTGAATTTTAATTTCCATTTTAATTTAAAACACATTCTCTTCTTTTAAGATGAATCCAAATAGTAAAAATATATACCTTGCTATAGTTTATAGTCATCCGTATTCCCTATGAAAAAAGAGTTTAAAATATAGGTTGAGAATAAAGATATAAGTAACATATATAATCCAAATAATACCCTTTATCCCATTTTGGAAAATATGAAATTAAAATACACAATTATTTTTAATAAATTTATCATTTAGTATAAATTAATATTTTACTTACTTAAGAAATCATCTAATATTACAATAAAAATCATAAAACCACAATAAATTACAAATCATTACCATGATGTATTCGGTTAATTCATGAAAAAATATCCTTGAAATTAAACCATTCGTATATAGAAGATCAAATCCCATCCATTAAATACTTACCTCATTTTACTAACTTTCGAAATAAAATAGTTTCCATAAAATCCTATTTTAAGCATAGTAATAAATTTTGGTACATTTTCACATCATCTAAATATAACACACACATTAACTCTTAGAATTTAATATATTAATGGAGAAATTTTTTTAATGCCAATATATATTCACCTAAGAATACAAATTGTTACCCGATGTATTAGAGATAAATATATGGCTCACCCATAATCATGAAAAATTATAAAGGATGAAGACATGAAATAAAACTAATATAAGAATGTTTTTAAATCATATGAATGTATAATATACACTTAGTAAAACATATGTACAAGCACTTCCAAACCTAACATAAAAATTACGTGAGATATCCATTTCCATTAAAAAACAAAAAAATGAAACATTTCTAGAAGAAAAAGTCATAAAATATTCATTCAATACCATGATGACTTTTACAGAATAATTTTAAAAACAAATTTCCAATATGATGGGAGGTATATAAAATATATCCACATATTCCAATTACGATTTAAAAAAAATTAAACATTGTTATAAATTAATTATATCAATATCGTTATGTATAAACAAATATATAGAAGTTCACAAGATCATAGATATATATTTAAAATGGTTTAAAAATTTTTACATAATGTTTTAATGAATAATCCATTACAAATTTCATAATTTCTGAATCAAACAATAACTTAAAGGGAAAACATTACATGTCTTAATTGAATAATTTATTTTACTTAATAAATGATAAATTAAATTTATATGATATTTAATACAGAAAATGGGAAAATTTTATAAAACTTGAATACGTCTAAAAGAAATGGAATTTAGATGAGTGATCCCATAGACTAATTCATATATCGCTTCATACATTCTATTACTCGAGAATAAAAAAAATATATTTTTATTATAATTTAATTTTAATTTTTATCATGTTTAATAAATTACATTATTCAATGATTTTATTGATTACAATGTTTTATTTATTTAGAAAAAAAAATTATGTTTGGATAATCCATTTTGAGGCCATTCAGTCGATAATCCAAAAAAAACATTAGTATATTGGACAGAGATAAATCGGTCACTAATCAATAATATCATAAATATTATGCGAGAAAGAATTTGAAATATTTAAAAATAATCAAATTTTGTATAAATATCCATATAATAGTTAATGAATAATGAAAATAAAAGTTTCATAAATGTGGTAGTCCGCACAAAAATATAAGATCCCAGACATCCTGGGGACAAGTTTATGTTTATATTATGGTTTCAATATTTTGTTTTTGTATAATGGGATGTTTCTAGGGATTATTGGGGTCTTTGGGGGTGTTCTAGGGGATTGAGACACAGGAGGAAAGACAATAGGGAAGAATTGTGCATGGCGCATGGTTCGCGCACAATTTATTAAATTGTGCCCCATCACAGGAAAAATAGTGTAGACTTGGATAGTTGTTTAATTCATTATTGTAACATGTTTAAAAACACATTATAGATCCAGTGTGATATCTGAGTGACCCAACTTTCTTGTATAGTGTCTTTCACACGGTTTTTGCATGGGTTTTCAATCCATGTAAGAAGATAGTGCGGCCCAGTAAAGATGAAAAAAATTTAAAAAATACCAATATGAGATCTTTACCCCTCACCGAATTTTGTTCCCCCAAATCCTAATTTTAACCCATGAAATGAAAAATATACCCCAAGTGCTCCCAAGGGTGATTATTATTTAACATTATATTGTTTGGAGTTCAATTAGTTACAGATTGATGCTCTCGCTATGTGTAAGAACCTCATTACTTCCTATTATCGATTAGGGTTTGTATATTTCTATCCTCTCCATAATAATATATAATACCCCCTTTCTTATAATATATAGGTTGAGGCTTCAAATAGTGGTTCAATTAGCATATACAGATTCTATTATGAGTGAATTCGTCAACTTATTTTAGGTATGTGGTCGAAAAGTATTATCTTATAGTTCTATTGTAGAATTTTACATTCTTGGTTTTGATATTGGACACCCTTTTGAGGTGATTTTTGAGTCTTTAGGTGTGGTTTTTATAATGTATATATAAATGTTAATTATAAACCATCATGGTTCCCATGAGATTCATCAGGGATGATTTGACATATTTAGGACCACTCAGGGATTGTTTCGATATTTTAGGTCCTAGATATTTGTTATGTATGTACATGGTTTTTTCATGATAATTTAAAGAACATGTTGAGTATGTTGACCTAAGTAATGGTACTTTTAAATTTTTAAAATGAGATGATACATTGGAATTATTTAATATTCGTAGTGAGTTAGAAACGACAATGGGAGTAGCAATAAATTAGCTTACTATAGTAAATTTCAATTGTGTAAATTGGTTATAGCATAATATTAAATTCCATGTTGATTGTATGAAACATCATATTTATATGTATTAATTTATATTTGATTAAAATAGGTTTATGTGCGATGGATTTTTGAAGAATCATGTGCAAATAGATTGAGGGGTGGGATAAAGGAATGAGGATACCCCCTTGGTTCGAGTTGGACTGATGCTCTAACTCCATCCACAATGCATGGGTTAGGGCAGGGGACATTACTCTAATCCCATATGGTTTAATTCCACATGGACTGAGGCATCTTGCAAAGGACATTGTGATGTTGTGATACGTTATCCCTTGTGAGATAGGGATGCAACTTATTCCGTTATACATGATTATACATGGCATGAAACTTATGAGAATTTTGTAAACATGTAACCTATGGATTAATTTTTGATGATGAACTATTATTGAAGAAGATGAAGATAATGAATTCGGAACATTTGTTGGTAATAGCTATGTATATATTGTTAACTAGTGGCCCAAATTGTATACTATTTACATGTCATTTGTTCATACATGCATGCACTGTTTCTTGGACCTGATATTTTTTAGAGGCCACTAGTGGTGGCCTACTAAGTTTTACTCACACCATCTCAGGCCTCCATTACAAACCGGATAAGATTTTATGGTTTCAAATCAGGAAAAGGCAAGGGCCTTGTGCTTGGGAAGTGATTCAGTTTTGGGATGTGCGTGGATGAGGTTTCAAAATTGATGTTAGGAACATTTTGGGGATTCTTTTGCTTGAAATTATTTTCTGGTTTATTCTTCTGGAACTATTAGTAGGACATGGTAGGTATGGTGTTGTATGTGTTATTTTCCCAAAATTGGAGATACATGTTTATGAATGTCTATTGGTAATTACATGTTGTTTCTGTTATTTCATTTATTTATCTAATCTGAAATACTTTGGTAAGGAGGGTATATTCTCCCACATTACTCGTAGAAACTCACTGCTATTCGCCAACCTCTAGTGTACAGGGTGGTGTGCATGACGTAATTTGACAGCCCTACACGGGGAACCAATATAGTCTCTCCTAGGTCTGGGACATTAAAATGTTTTATTATACTAGTCTTTTCTATGACTTACTCTTTTGGAATTGTAGATAGGTAGTTAGGAAGGTGCTGGCCAAGGTGATGACCTTGTTCCTAGGATTATCTTACCCATATTCGGGGGGAACCGAAATCACCCATGGTGGGAATTTTTGTTCCTATTGTGTATTGTTACATTCAATGGTATTTCATCATTGTGTGGTGCACTTGTTTATTGGTGTAACAATTTTGTGATATATTTTTCATGGTCTAAATGGGATGTGGTTTCTCATTTGTGTATCATTCAGGGAACATATGTATATAAGTGTAATGAATCATGGTAGGAACACACAGGGGACAATTGTTTGGGATATTAAATTTGATGATGCATTTTATTTGATGAGAATGATAAGAATGGTGACTAATGATGTGATACAAATGGGTAAAAAGGGGAGAATATGTTAAATAAAAATTAAGGAATAATTTAGGATAAAGGCTGATAAATGAATTTAAATTTTATTCAAGTAATTCGTAATATGATAATAGTTTTGAAATTGTTTATAATATAAGGATTTATATTGTGTAAATTAGCTACAAAGTGGTAGCAATTTCAATGGTATGAATTGTCGAGGGAAGTGATCTGAGTATAAAAAGGCCCATTACAATAGTTTATGTTTAACAATTTTCTTATGGATAGTAATGAGATTTACTTTATATCATGAATAATTTATGGTTATATTTTAAATCATGTGTTTCCCCTTTATCACCCTTTGACCTTTACTACATAGGGGGGCCAGAAGTGGGTGAGTTCTGGATATAGTTATTATAGAAATTTTTGATCATCTGGAGAATCCTTTGTAGAAGTGAGTCTAGTTATTATCCTATATGTTGTGGTTCCATGCCAAGAATTTGTAGGACATAATGCTCAAAAATATGCAGGATTATGGAATGACCTGGAAGGTTTTTTAGGAAATGTTCAATGCACATTACTACCCTAAAACTAAGAGGTAGGAGAACACTTTAGAGGTTTTCATTCTAACTTAATGTTTTGAATCAACGATGGATTGTGATAGTTTTTTCATGGATTAATTTTGTTTTGTTCAAATGTTGGAAAGAGATAAGGAATATATTTAGAAATGGTTCTAATATGGGATTGTGCAAGAGATTATGTATTGGGTGAATATCTTCCACCTGAAGTGGTTTTTAGAGGTAGTAGATCAGGACCTTATCTGAGAAGGGATCCTGAAGGGAGATACAGGAGGAAAAATTGTGGTTCTTGTTGGGTGTATAGGTGGTATAACATATGATAGTAGGATTATTTTTTTTATTTACAACACAATGACTCTGCATTGAGTAGTCATAAGATAGGTTCAGTTCCTTATGGTGGAGAGCAGTTGTTCTGTTAATAGTGTTACTAGTAGGCGCATATGTGGGGTATGTGTCCATGAACCCTAGTAGAATGTAGATCATGTGGAAGGTTGGGAAATATATATAGGTTCTATGAGAAACATTGGTATTCAGGCTCAAATGGAGGACATAAGTGGATGTTGAGTGTTTGAAGGGGGTCGGTTACCCGATATTATTTAGGTAGTTGGTGATCTACAAGTCTTACCAATATAGGTGGTGTCCATGTAACTCCGAGGTAATACCATCCATACCATTAGGTTAGTACAATTCATGGTATTTAATATGGATCATAAGTTATAGGGGTAGGTCATCTTCATGCAACTCAGTCTACGCCGGTAGGTGATGAGGCTGGGTCATCTACTGTTCCAGGTATGATTCATGTATCTTCTACACATTATACTAATATATTTAACATCGATGACACGAAATCTTTTATCTATTTTTACTTCAATTTTATATTGGTCCCATCTGTGGAATGGTTGTGTGGGGTAATATGGACTGATACTCTATTAGGGTTGACAGTTGAGTATATCAGAAAATATAAGTGTTGTTCTCTGAAGGACGGTGGATATCGTTTCATATGGAACCTAGGTTTCCTTGATATATCATTTTTTGGAATGATAATTCATATGGATTTTATAGTGTTGTATTAGTATGACATCAAATTTCACTGATGTTGGGTAACATTTACATCTCTCAATGAAAGTACTATAACCTTCAGCGTGAGTGGGAAGGCATCAACTGACCAATTTTCCCATTTTTGGTATACTCATGTCCCATGTTTCTTCTCTTTTTCTAGATGAATAATGAAGTGAACCACCCTATTTCCCTTCCATCGTGGATCAATTATAGGATGGGTTTCCTGAGAACCTTTAGGGACTACCACTCGATATGGATGTTGAGTCTACAATTGAGTTTTTACATGGGGAAGAGCCGATATCCATTCATTGATATCAAAGGGAACAGAATGAATTCCAATAAATAATGATTAATTGGTAAGAGTTGGAGCAGAAGGGTTTTATCCTTACATAAACGTCTCCACGGGGATCTCCTATGCTGTTTTCTAGGAAATAAGATTTATTTTTGTGGTTATGTGTTGACTATAGAAAGTTGAATTAGATGATGAAAAGTAACCACAAATTTCTTCCCATAATTTATTATCAGTTTGAACAATTATGGGGTTTCACAGTGTTCTTCAAGATATATTTGAGATCAGGATACCCTTAGTTGAGGGTGAGAAATCATGACGTAACCCAGATTGCTATCTGAAGTAGTTATGTATTGTATGAGTTTTGGGTGACACTTTTTAGATGGACCAACACACTATTTGTGTTAATTTATTTAATGAAACTAATATTTCACCCATATCTAAATGAGTTGATGGTTGTTTTGTTCATTATATCTTGGTTTACTCAAGAAATCTTGAAGATAATGAAAAAATATTGACATTGTCATATGTACACTAAGAGAGCATAAGATTTATTACAAGATATCAAAATATCTATTTTGGATTGTTAATGTGCATTTCTTAGGAAAATAATATCAAAGTCAAGTTCTTAGGTAGTGCTAAAAAAGGTGGAGACTATTTTGTATTTGGAGCATCCCATGAATTTTTCAGAAGTTTGGAGTTTCCTGGGGATGTCCTATTATTAACAAAATTTCATCTATAATATAACCTATTTTTAATGGTTACTCATAGGATTAACCAAAAATGGTATTATGTATGAGTGGTTTGAAGCATGTGAGATTTATTTTTAAGGGTTGAAGAAGTGTTTTACTACTGATCCTATTCTACTATCACCTGAAATAGGTAAGAGGTACACAATGTTCTGTGATGCATCAGTTGGTGGGAATGGGTATGTGTTGATGTAGGATGATTAGGTTGTATCTTATTCATCAAGATAGTTTACACCTCAAAAAACAAAGTATCTTACTCATGAACTCAAGCTAGCTATTGTTTTTTATTCCATATTATGTTTGATGAATTACTTGTTGGGAGAGTGATTCATATTTTTTACAAAACATAAATATCTTATGTACATATTATCTCAGTGGGATTTGTCTCTTCGATAGTGAAGGTGGGTTGAGTAACCATAATCTGTTTATTTTGAGATAGTTTAGACACTATATAATGGGAATAGTGTTTTTGATGATCTAATCCAAAAGATTTAAAATTAGGTTGTTTCAAAATACAACTTTGAGTGATGAATTTGGGAATAATTTGTTGAGATGCACTTAGAGGTGCATGAGGGGTAGGGGAAGGTGACCCTTTCTTGTATAATAGTTGTTTCTGTGATTTTATGATGGGTCAAGTATGGTCATCTACTAGACTAAGAGTGTTTGACTATGAAGAAATTTCTTACTAGTGGGGAGTCACATTCTAGTTGGGCTTTGGGTTCTGATGGAATTGTTTATGTTCCAGACCATGTTGTGGTGCTAATTGTTGTGCGAGAAGATTTTATACATGAGTTTCATGCATCAAAGTAGGTTGTACAACACAATTTCTAAATATTATAAGGTTCCCTACTTATGTTTTACTCATGTCTAGTAACAAATAAATATTTTTTAGGATTTTTAGAAGGCTGCCTTACTTGTCAATAGGTGAAGGCCATAAATCAACATCCAGGGGGGTTTTTATAGTCATTTACCATTATAGAGTGTAAATGGAATGACATAATAATGGAATTTGTGGTGTGTCTTCTGAGGACACCTCAAAATAATGACACAGTCATGGTGGTGGTAGAAAGAATAAGCAACGTTGCTCATTTCAAGCCGATCTTGGATACCTACACAGTTGATTAGTTTTTTGGGTTATATGTTCAAGAGAAAGTGTGGCTGAATAGATTATTGAGAACCATATAATTGGATCATGATATGATTTCGAAATTGAACATATAGAAGGGGTTACAAATAGTTCATGTTAATCCAGTGTTGTTGTGTACGGCCTTTCACCCACAGATGGATGGGAAATCAGAGCGTACAAAGTAGTTATTAGAAGATATGTAGTGAGTTTTTGTTCTGGATTTTTGTGAGTCATGGGAAAAAACAAGTCCCTATTTGATTTTTTTTAAAAATAAAAGTTTTCAAGATAAAATTCATATGTAACCATTTGAGGTACTCTATGGGAGACCATGAAGATCTCTGTGGTGTTGGTTCAATGATGGAGTGTTTGAGCTTTTATGATCAAGTCTTGTATATAAGAATTTTGAGATGGTTTGGTTGGTTCATAAGTTCATGATAACGACTTAGAGTAGTCATATGTCATAAGAAATCATGTGGCGTAGACCTCTTAAGTTTGTGGTGGGTGATAGTGTGTTACATTGGGTATCACCATGGCATCACTGTCAAATGTAGAAGTATAGAAAGTCATCACCTAAGTATGTGGGACTATTTGATATTATAGAGAGGATTAGACTAGTGTATTCTTATTGGATCATCCATAATGGTATGCCGGTATGTAGGATGTTTTCCAGCTTTCACAAAATCATAAGTAACACCATGATCAATCTCATGTGATTGATGTTGTAGATATTGATCTTGAGACAGATGTGTCCTTTGCGGGGACTCCTGTTTGTATTGTAGACCATAGTGAGAATGTTTTTTGGTTCAATAATGATCCCTTGGTTGGAATATTATGGATAAATGGGATGTCTTGGGGAGAATCTTGGGAATGAGAATCAGATCTGCGGGGCGAGTGTCCTAGTATCATTTCATTTTAATCTCAACATTTATTTGGAAGAGCGGATCATGGACAAGTCATCATAAGGAGGGGAGGTTATAAAATACCATACGTCAGGGAGGTATGTCCTTGTTTAAATTCTGGTTTCAATAATTTTTTTATAATGAGATGCTTCCCTGGAGTATGCGGGACAAAGAGTTTGTTATAGGGTTTTATGACACGGAAAGCCTACCCAAATTGTGAAAGGTTCATGGTTGGAAAACAATTATGTAAACAATGCGGCCTACCCAGGGAAAACCATGAAGCATTAGAAAAATGGTTAATGCATGGATGGAACATGGTTAGAAACCCCCCGCAAATCTTCTCTAGTAATTGTGAGATCCAAATTCTTTGGACAGTGGCATGCACATAGTTGGGACACGATTTGTCAAAAAAAGTGGGTAAATCGTGCGGCCTAGTTTTTTTTTTGGAAAAATTAAAAAAATTACATTATTGTAGTTTATACCATAACTATATTTTTACACCTCACATGTTACATTGTACCATATTGATTAGAATGTTTTCCCATGGGTGATTCTCCTTCATCGCTAAATTATTTGGAGTTTGTCTATTGCGGATTGAAGTTACAGGTAAGTATAATATCCTCACATCCTCTTCTCAATTTGGGTTTGAATATTTCAATCCTCTCCATCCAAAGATATAAAATATATATTTTATAATAAACATATTTTTAGGATTCATATTGTTTTTGAATAAGTGTATAATTCTTCAATTATGATGGAATTCGTCTATGTATTTGAGGTAGGTGGTCTACAAGTTTTATCTTGTAGTTTCATATTATATTTCAGCATGATTGGGTTTTCTCTTGTTCACCATTTTGTCAAGATGTTTGATTAATTTTGTGACGTTTAGAGAAATATGTTTTTAAATATTAATCAGAAACCATCATGGCTCCCATGAGTTTCATCGAGGAAGGTTTGGCCTATTTTGGGCCACCCATGGAGTGTGCCAATATTTCCAATCATATAAATTATTATAGTATGTGAAAGTATGTTGTGTGATATTGTAGATCCATTGATGAGTATATTTAAATTTAAAATGGAATTAAATAATATGTGTAATGAGATCATATAATGTAATTTTTAAATATGCTTTCTGATATAGGCATGAGAATAGTTATTGGGAATATATAGATATGTACTGCATATTGAAATTTTTTTAATAGGTAGTGGAATAATATAAAATTCCATGTTGATTGTATGATTATGGTTTTTTATTAGAATTCGTTTCTAATTTTTGAAATGTGGTTTATGTGGGGTGAATGGATGAATACGAGTGTGCACCTGACTTGAGGTGGGGTATAAAGGAAAATGTCTCCTCTCACAGTTTATGTTGGAATGATGCTCTTACTCCACCGACAATGTATATGTTAGTGAAGAGGATGTAGAAATATCCCCTTCTTGTTGCATTCCAACTAAATGAGGCATAATGTTAGGACATTGTGATGTTGTGATATTATATCCCTTGTGAGATTGAGAGTTTACTTATTTCCTTATGTTGGATTATAACTTCCATGATCCTTATGTGAATGATGAAAAATCATTACCAATGGATTATATATTGATGATGAACTAGTAAAAAAGAATTTTAACATAATGATTTTGGCACTTTGGATAATAATATCTATGTAGATATAGTTAACTAATTTCTTATATTTTCTTTTATTTACATGTTATTTGTACATGAATCTACTGTTTCCTAGGCATGATATTTTTTTGAGACCGCTAGTGCTGTCCTACTGAATTTCACTCACTCCATCTCAAGCCGCAATTACATACCAGATATGATATTATGCTTTCAAATCATTAGTAGGCAAGGTAATTTTTCTTTGGAAGTGATTCAGTTTTGGGATGCATATGGATGAGGTTTAAAAATTGATTTTAGGACCATTTTGGGGATTATGTTTCTTGTCTTTATTTCCAATTTTGTTCTGCTGGCACTATTTGTAGGACATGGTAGGTTTGGTGTTGTCTGTGGTATTTACCCAACATTAAAGATAGATATTTATGCATGTCTATTGGTTATTACATGTTATTTCTGTTATTTCATCTAATTATCTATTCCGTAATACATTGGTAATGAGGTTATATTCTCCCCACATTACTCCTAGAAACTCACTACTAGTCTGCAACCTCTAGTATTCAGGTTGGCGTGCATGATGTAATGTGACGACCCAACATGGGGAACCGATTTATTGGCTCCTTGGTATCAGACATTACAATATGGTATCAGACAAGTCTTTTCTAGGACGTACTATTTTGGAATTGTAGAAAGGTGGTTATGAAGGTGTCAGGCCATGGTAATGACCTAGTTCATAGGATTATCTAACCCATATCTGGGGGAAACCGAAATCACCCATGGATGGAATTGTTTTTCATATAGTGTATTATCACATTCGATGATAATTCATCATTAGGTGGAGAACTTGTTGTTTTGTGTGACAATTTTGTGATATTTTTTTCTTGGTTGAAATGGGATGAGGTTTCTAATTCATGTATCATTCTAGGGACCTATGTATATAAGTGGCATGAATCATGGTAGGTACACACATGGGACAAGTGTTTGGGATTTGAAATTGGGTAATGCATTTGATTAGATGAGAATGATAATAATGGTGACTAATGATTTCACGAACCGTCCTCGAGGCCTGTGCTGTGACTACCCCAAGCCCGCCTTCCATATGCTAGGGGCTGGCGACTAGCACCAGAGGCATAAATCCCGATAACTAGGAAGGAATTTCCTATATAAAAGTAAACAAAACACCACATAGTACGAGCGAAAGTAATACACTATGTACAAAAGAAAGTGCTGAAAAGTAAGTGGGCCAGAATAAAAACCCAACTGAAAGTACACCTACAACTGAACGAAAGTACAACAGAAAAGACAATCAGCTGGAAGAATAGAAACAACTCCTGGGTCATCCACCTCGGATCCTACCTAAAAGGTAGGTACAGATAGCACAACTCCTGGATCGTCCACCACGGATCCTACCTGAAGGGTAGGTACTGATAGCCTCCACAACGCTATCGCCCATCTACCTCCTCCGAGTATCATCTCATCGTGAAGTCCACCTCTGGATACTGACTCGTCATGAGGTCCTACCTCCAGATACTGTCTAGTCCTCGAACACTCAGCCTCTATCAGTGCTACCCATCATCTGCAACCAACACAACGAGGTGTGGGCATATCCTGTGCAGGGGTGAGTATATGATACTCAGTAGGGACCCCGAGACCCTCAAGGTCTCACTAAAACCAACAAGGATAACCACAAAGAATGGTCTCAACAGATAACCCTTACATAGGTATACGCCCATACTTATACTTAAGTTATCAAGTAACCCATCTCAATCATGAGGAAACACAAAGGTTATGAAATCAACAGATAACCACTACCTAGGTATATTCCCATATATATACCTAAGTTATCAAGTGACCCATCTCAATCATGAGGTAAACACAATGGTCATAGACTCAGATCAAACCAAGATTTTCATTAAAGAAACTGTAATAGCTGAAGATCCCCGTCTCTGACGAGTACAAAAATCTTGTCACGACTCTGAGGTAATGCTCACTAACCTAAGACTGCTGAGGTACTCCTCCTGTCGAGTACCACGGGTCACCCACCCAAACACAGTAGTGCTTCCCGCCGGGGTCTGCCACCCAAACATAGTAGTGCACCCCCCCTAATATCCTGTAGAGGTACTACTTCTGTTGAGTACCACGGGTCTACTGCCTTCTACCAGGCACTCCGTCCTCCGTGGGACTGCACCCAAACATAGTAGTGCTCCCTCCACTGGGCTAGTCAACTCACTCAAAGTCGAGTCGGTCAACCAGTTGTCAGGTCTCAGCTAGCTACACGGTCTCCGTACTCCGTACGCTCATCTCTGGGAGGGTCCGCTCCACGAGCTATAGGTCGATACTCCAAGTATCACAAAGTCCCATGAAAAGGTATCTCAAAGGACTGCCTCGTCATAGGGGTCTTAATGCAATAGACGACGCGTCAATCAGACGCCCGGTCTGTGAGTTATTAGCCTTTTTCCTCCCAGGGGCCCGGTTGGTTTCGTGTGTGATCCAACACGGATGTATCTCAAATATAACCCAAACTCTCAGAGGGTATACTCATAGGGACCATTTCTCAACCTGATCACCAACGCCGCTGATGGTTCGTCAAACGGACGTCCAGTCTGAAAGTTATCAACTTTTCCGTTGTAGGGGCCCGGTTGGATTTCGGGTTCAATCAAACCCGGCCACTATCCAACTGCATCCAAAACTCAGGCGAAGTATGGCAAAAGTTCCTCCTCGACAGGAGGAACTCAACGTGACAGACGGTGCGTCAATCGGACGCCCGATCTGAGAGTTATTGTCGTTTTTCGTTCTAGGGGCCCGGTTGGTTTTTAAGTCAAAACCAACCCGACTGCACTCCGACTGCGTCCAAACCTCAAGAGGAGTAAGACAAAAAGTACATCTCAGTAAGAGGAATCCAAGAAAGTCGACGACACGTCAATCGGACGTCCGGAACTCAAGATATAAGCGAATCTGCTCCGAGGGCCCCGTTGGTTTTGTGTTCGAACAAACCCGGCCATAGCCAAAGTTTTCCGAAACCTGAGTGTAATATACCGAAACGACCGTCTCTATCCAGTGATTGCATCGCAACTGACGGTGCGTCGACCGGAGGTCTGTAGCCTAAGATATGGGAAAAAGAATGAAACAAGTCCGAAATGGGGGGTCTGGGCCCGACCCGGCCCGGCCCAACCCCCCTAGGTCGGCCCGAACCGGGTTGACCTGACCCGGGTCCAGGTCCGGGCCATCAGGGCGTGGCTCGGCCCGACCGGCGCAGCCCGGCCGCATGGCCAGCCGCGGATCGGCCAGCATGGCCTAACCGAAGCGGCAGAGCGGGGGGGGGGGGGGGGGTTCGCCGTTAATTGATGCTGGCGGCGATTTGTGCCACCGTCGTTCCTCTGGGATCTTGCGCGGCCGCAGGATCCTCCATGTCACACCGTCGTGGCAAGCCACGATGGGTTTTTCCTCCGGCGGCGCGCTGGGGCACCGCCGCCTCTGGTCGCCGGTGGCGCCGCGCCGACGACCCGCTCCTCTAGGGTTTCCTCGGGCCACCAGAGTTGCTCCGGTGGTCCGTTTTCAATTCCGTCTGCGCCGGTGTTCATCTCGGGTCCCGTACTTTACTGCGAAGACCTCAAATCACTATTGCAGTCCCGTTTCATCATTTCCGTCAATCCGCGCACCAACAACAATCTGCGGAGGGTCTGGGATTTGTTCGTTAGCCCATGCCCTCCGCGTTAGAGGTTTTCAATCAATATCAATCTCAAATCAATCCCGATTATTCACCTCGCTACCAACCCGCATGAACGAGCGATCCGCAGATCAACCGGGCAGAGATTGATCTGTGCTCATCATTCATTTCTCCAAAGATTAAGAGAAAATCAAATATAATTCCCCTACCTCAAAATTGACGTCGCACGTCGTCGAGTCGCGGAAGTCGAACATCACGGTAGTCAAACTTTGGGGTAGTCGGAAGTCGCGGAAGAATGGTATCGCTTCCATCAATGTCGGAAGAAGAAGGGGAATGTTGTTGTTGGCATCAGTCTCCACGGTCGGCGTCTCCTTCCTTATCGTGGAAGAGGAATAAAAAGGATTGGAGAAAACATAGTGCATTCTTCACCGAGTCGGAAGGTCGTTATTTGTTGGAGAGTCGACGTTCTTCATTTGAAGATGAAGTTCTTCAAAAGAGGGAAGAGCTCTCTCCCAAATTCTCTCAAAAAACTCTTAAAATAAAATAAGGCCTTTCCTTATTTTATTATTTTGCCATGCATTCAAACTTTAAAATTCAAACACTTAGTTAAGTTAATTGAAGAGGTTTAATCAATTAATTTAAGATGTGTGTTGGCAAGATTAAAGAGGAGAGAGGGGAGAGTTACACAATTAATTACAAGGTGTTTAATGGGGAGTTTAAGGAATGTGAAAGGTTGTCACATCATTTAATACAAGGGGGTTTTAAGGGGAAGAGTTAAGGGGGTTAGGGAATTCGAAGGGGTTGGGTTCGTGTGGGCCCCACCTCACCTTTATTCACACTTGGTTAGTTCCCCAACTTCCACACTGGGTTAGAAGTAAAATTTGTTCCACAAATTTTATTTACTTCACAATTTAACCTCAAAATTTAAACAACTCATTCCGAGCAAACACACCATCGGAAAAGGTGTTCCTAAGCAATTACCGGCACTGCGGTTCCATCAGTGCTATCAGATTTTGATTCTAAGCACCGGTTCAAAAGTTAGAAAAACCCGCTCATTCTTTCACTGAACGTACCCGAGCTAAACTTCAGAAATTGATTCCGGGCACACTGGGCCTCGGAATCAGGCGCCATCAGAAACTTCATACTCGTAAAATTTCAAAGAAATTAATAAAAAAATTTCCTTGAAATTTCCGGGTCTTTAAATTACTCCCACCTCAAGGATTTACGTATTTGTAAAGCTTTAACACATACTAGGGAAACAAAAGTGGTACTGAGCACGCAACTGATCCTACCGTTCCCATGTGCCCACCTGGAGGTTCCCGTGATGCCAATGAAAGCGCACAAGAGGAACCGACCGTCCTTGTAGGACCTGCTTCTATCAATCCTCAACCTCTACTAGAACCCTGAAAAAGTCACCTGATCACCAATGTCCAGCTCCCCATGGTTGATGATATGCGTTAGGTCATGCACGTATCTCCCCAGTTGAGATACGTGGAAGTCGTCGTGCACCTGGTGCAACTGAGGTGGATGGGTCAAACGGTAATCCACCTCGCCTACCCTACTGAGGACTTGAAAAGGTCCTCTGAACCTTAGATATTACTTGCCTCCTCGGCCATATATCCATAGACCTCGTCGAGGTGAGACCCGTATAAGGATGTGGTCTCCATCCTCGAACTCTAGAGGCCTCCCTTCCCTAATTAGAACTAAAACTCAAAACTCCTGCTGCCACAAGGGTAAGGTTGACTGACTCAAGAGTGATCGGATATACCCTCTTATGCATGAGTTTATCTTGTGCTGCCTGGGGTTCCCTTTTTATCGACCAAGGAAAACCCGTCCCAACTTTGTAGGTAAACCACAACCTCTTTGCCTAATACAGTCAACCTGTGAATGATCTGTGGATACAATCCATACTCAGACCGACTTCGTAAGGCCTCGATGCTGCCACCAAGAGATTCCAACCGGAACTCTCGCCTCGAGGGTCAGACCGCACTGTCGGTGTAAGTGTGATTATCGAGTTTCCTCCCAAGGTATCTCCAGACGTGAGGGTCAAGTATACAGCTTACCGGAAACTCTAGGTCTGGGAAAAGATTCGTGGATTGAAGGAATGATTCATATTAACGTCTATTACTATGGAAGCTAATAGTGGACACAAACTATTCCTCGAATAATTCTTAGAGCCATTGGGTCACTCTCCTTGACCGCATGTAGCTACTCTCTTCCCCTGCCATTTAGCCCCCTGAGACTGGCGGGGAAAACTAAGATGGGTGGTTGTAGCATGTTGAAATGTACACCACCTCATGTTTCTCTCCTAGCTCTGCCTCCATGTCTGCTGCTTCGCAGACTCATATCTCCTTAAAGATTCCTCTTCTTGAAACATTTAACATGCCCAAGTCTCTAAGACTAGTTCTAGTTTCCTGTTTCTTACTGCACTGTGCAGTCTTCATCTGCTCCTGGATGATCTACACCTTCTTTTCCTACGATCTGCAAGAGCTTCTAAGATTTCTCTTTTTCCAAAAAGAGAAACTCGGTTTCATCCCCTGGATGAACCACACCTATTGCCTAATACAGTCATCCCTGACATGAATGATGTATTCATTCCATGGATGACGTTGTAAGGCCTCGACGTTACTACCAAGAGATCCAACCGTCACTCTCGCCTCCAAGGGTCGAGTCACACTGTCGGCATCAGTGTGTGGTCACTAGGTCTCCTCCAGTAGAAATCTCGAAAGTGAGGGTCAAGTAAACAGTTTTAACCAGGACCTCTTAGTATCAACCGAACAAAAGGACAAGAAATCAAACACCACAAAGATAAGTGTCTTTTTATTACTGTAGCTCATAGTACAAAGACACGAATACAGTAGCAACATGGATCTAGAAGTACCAAGAACAAAAGTAATCCACTAGTTCCACTCATGTCCACTTGCTCCCGGAGCTCTACTGCCATGTCCACTACTCGGCTGTTGCTCAAGCACCTGCCGCTGCTTCTGCCACAGTGGCTCCTCTAATGCCAGCGGATCAACTGTGCGGGGGGTCGGAAAGTCACGTGCCAGGTGACCCTTCCTGCCACATTCATATCACTTCCTGCTCCTCGTATAGTTGGCTCTATTCCTCTTGGACCTCTGCATCATCTGTCTACTGACCACAGATGACTCGGCTACTGATTGAAAATCCTACGACAAAGGAAGCAGCTCCTGAACACGCTCGGGGTGTAGAGCTACTGGTACAAACTCCACCCTGAAGAAGGTATCGAAGTCTCCCCAGGTGAAGGTCATCCTGTCGCAAAACTGGATCAAGTGGCTCCACCATCTCTCAGCTGCTGCCTGAAGTAGACTGGTAGCAAAGATCACCATGAAGTCTGTTGGAGTACCCACTATCCTAAAAACTCTCACCACTGCCTCCAGCTAATCCTCAGCTGCCTGTGGGTCTGTCTCTCCCCGGATCCTGGGTGGCCTCTGGCGCTGGAACTCGTGCAGTGCGCTCAAGCGACGTGCACTCTCTTCTTCTGGGGCTGGTGGCATCGGTGGCCCAACGGGTGGTAGTACCGCTGGTACCTCCAATGGTACCTCAACTGAAAGAGGGCCATGTACCGAAGCCTTGTAGCTCGGTAGGATGTTAGTACGTACACCCCTCTAGGCTCTAGCTGGTCGTTCGTGGAAAGGCATCCTGAAAGAAACCTATGTGACACGGTCAAATGATTTATACCTGGTGAGATGACCTGGTTTGAGCTGTTTTAAGGGAAAACCTTTGAAAACACACACGCAATCAGTGTTTTCGTGCACAAAGTCGGAAATCAGAATTCAGGGTCCTGGTGTATGGATATGTCGGCCACCCGCACCAACACTGGACTCCCTAAACTGAAAACCACACTCGGTACTCTTAACACTATTGCTTCACAGAAAAGAAAATTCAAAGTTATATGTTTTGTGGTAGAATCAAATCCTCTGATACCAATTTGTCATGACCCGTCCTCGGGGCCCGTGCCGTGACTACCCCAATCCCACATTCCATAGGTTAGGGGCTGGCAACTAGCACCAAATGCGTAAATCCTGATAAATGGGAACGCATTGCTGTTATAAAAGTAAACAAAACACCACAGAGTACAAGCGGAAGTAATACACTATGTACAAAAGAAACTCCTGAAAAGTAAGTGGGCCAGAATACAAACCCAACTGAAAGTACAGCTACAACTGAACGAAAGTACAACAGAAAAGACAAACAACTAGGTGAATAGAAGCAGCTCTTGGGTCGTCCACCTCAGATCCTACCTGAAGGGTAGGTACAGATAGCGCAGCTCCTGGATCGTCCACCACGGATCCTACCTGAAGGGTAGGTACAGATATCCTCCACAATTCTCTTGCCCGTCTACCTCCTCCGAGTATCGTCTCGTCGTGAAGTCCACATCCAGATACTGACTCGTCATGAAGTCCTACCTCCGGGTACCGTCCAGTCCTCGAACACTCAGCCTCTGTCATTGCTGCCCGTCGTCTGCAACCAACACAATGAGGTGCGGGCATAGCCCCTGCAGGGGTGAGTATACGACAATCAGTAGGGACACCGAGACCCTCAAGGTCTCACTAAAACCAACAAGGACAACCACAAATAAGGGTCTCAACAGATAACCCTTACTTAGGTATAAGCCCATACTTATACCTAAGTTATCAAGTAACCCATCTCAATCATGAGGAAACACAAAGGTTATGAAATCAATGGATAACCACTACCTAGGTATATGCCCATAAATATACCTAAGTTACCAAGTGACCCATCTCAATCATGAGGTAAAAAAAGGTCATAGAATCAGCTCAAACCAGGATTTTTATTAACGAAACCGTAACTACTGAAGAGCCCCGTCTCTGACGAGTACAACGATCCTGTCACGACTCCGAGGTAATGGTCACTAACCTAAGACTGCTGAGGTACTCCTCATGTCGAGTACCGCGGGTCAGCCACCCAAACACAGTAGTGCACCCCCCCTAATAGCCTTCAGAGGTACTTCTTCTGTTGAGTACCGTAGGTCTGCTGACTGCTACCAGGCGCTCCGTCTACCGTGGATTTGCACCCAAACATAGTAGTGCTTTGTCCACTGGGATAGTCGACTCACTCCAAGTTGAGCTGGTCAAGAAGTCGCCAAGTCTCAGCCAGCTACACGGTCTCCGTACTCCGTACGCTCGTCTTCGGGAGGGTCCGCTCCACGAGCTACAGGTCGATACTCAAAGTATCACAAAGTCTCGCAAAGAAGTATCTCAAAGGACCGACTCATTATAGGGGTCTCAACGCAACAGACATCGCGTCAATCGGACGCCCGGTCTGTGAGTTATTAGACTTTTTCGTCCTAGGGGCCTGGTTTGTTTCGTGTGCGAACCAACCTGGCCGTATCTCAAATATACCCTGAACTCTCATAGGGTAAACTCATAGGGACCGTTTCACAATGTGATCACCAATGCCGCTGACGGTTCATCAAACGGACGCCTGGTCTGAAAGTTATCAGCTTTTCCGTTCCAGGGGCCCGGTTGGATTTCGGGTTCAATCCAACCCGGCCACTATCCAACTGCGTCCAAAACTCAGGCGAAGTATGCCAAAAGTTCCGTCTTGAAAAGAGGAACTCAACGTGATAGACGACGCGCCAATCAGACACCCGGTTTGAGAGTTATTGGCTTGTTTTGTTTCAGGGGCCCAATTGGTTTTTAAGTCAAAACCAACCCGACCGCACTCCGAATGCGTCCAAACCTCAAGAGGAGTAATCCAAAAAGTCTGTATCACTAAGAGAAATCCAAAAAAGTTGACGGCACGTCAATTGGACGTCCGGAAGTCATGATATAAGCATTTTCGCTCCGAGGGCCTGGTTGGTTTCGTGTTCGAACCAACCCAGCCATACCCAAAGTTCTCCAAAACCTGAGTGTAATATACTGAAACGACCGTCTCGATCCAAAGATTTCATCGCAACTAACGGTGCATTGATCAGAGGTCTGTAGCCCATGATATGGGAAAAAGAACGAAAACAGTCTGAAATGGGGGGTCTGGGCCCGACCCGGCTCGGCCCAACCCTCCCTGGGTCGGCCCAAACTGGGTCCGGCCCATCAGGGCGCGTTCCGGCCCGGCTGGCACAGCCCGGCCCGGCCGGCGCAGCCCTGCTTCATGACCGGTCGCGACTCGGCCCGCGAGGCCGAGCGGAAGCCACAAAGCGGGGGTGGGTGGGGGGGGGGGGGTGCGGCCCCCTCGCCGTTAATTGATGCCGGCGGCGGTTTGTGTCGCCACCATTCCTCCGGGATACCGCGTGGCCGTGTGATCCTCCGTACCGCACCGCCGCGGCAAGCCGTGGCCAGTTTTTCCTCCGGCGGCGCGCTGGGGCGCCGCCGCCTCCTGGCAGCCGGACGGCTCGAGCCGCCATCTCCGGTTGCCGGCGACCCATGCCTCGAGGGTTTCCGTGGGCCACCGGAGTTGCTCCGGTGGTCCGTTTTCAATTCCCTCAATGCCGGTGTTCATCTCGGGTCCCGTACTTTACTGTGAAGACCTCAAATCACTGTTGCGGTCCCATTTCATCATTGTCGTCAATCCGCGCACCAACAACAATCTGCGGAGGGTCTGTGGTTTGTTCATTATCCATGCCCTCCATGTTAGAGGTTTTCAATAAATATCAAACTCAAACCAATCCCGATTATTCACCCCGCAACCAACCCGCATGAACGAGCGATCCGTGGATCAACCGAGCAGTGATTGATCCGTGCTCATCGTCCTTTTCTCAAAAGATTAATAGAAAATATAATATAATTCCCGTACCTCAAAATTGACATCGCACGTCGTCGAGTCGTGGAAGTCGAACGTTGCGGTAGTCGAACGTCAGGGTAGTCGGGTGTTGCAGAAGAATGGTATCGCTTCCGCCAATGTCGGAAGAAGAAGGAGAACATTGTTGTTGGCGTCGGTCTCCACGGTCGGTGTCTCCTTCCTTGTCGCGAAAGAGGAAGAAAAAGGATTGGAGGAAACGTAGTGCGTTCTTCGCCGAGTAGGAAGGCTGTTCTTCGTTGCAGAGTCGACGTTCTTCGTTTGAAGATGAAGTTCTTCAAAAAAGGGAAGAGCTCTCTCCCAAATTCTCTCACACAAAAAATCTCTTAAAATAAAATAAGGCCTCTCCTTATTTTATTATTTTTCCATGCATTCAAACTTTAAAATTCAAACACTTAGTTAAATTAATTGAAGAGGTTTAATCAATTAATTTAAGATGTGTGTTGGAAAAATTAAATATGAGAGAGGGGAGAGTTACACAATTAATTAGAAGGGGTTTAATGGGTGGGGTTTAAGGAATGTGAAAGGTTGTCACATCATTTAATACAAGGGGGTTTTAAGGGGAAGAGTTAAGGGGGTTAGGGAATTTGAAGGGTTGGGGTTCGTGTGGGCCCCATCTCACCTTTATTCACACTTGGTTAGTTCCCCAACTTCCACACTTGGTTAGAAGTAAAATTTGTTCCACAAATTTTATTTACTTCACTATTTAACCTAAAAATTTAAACAACTCCGTCCGAGAAAATGCATCATCGGAAAAGGTGTTCCTAAGAAATTACCGACGCTGCTGTTCCATTGGTGCCCTCAGATTTCGATTTCGAGCACCGATTCCAAAGTTAGAAAAACCCGCTCATTCATTCACTAAACGTACTCGAGCTAAACTTTGGAAATTGATTCCGGGCACACCGGGCCTCGGAATCAGGCGCCGTTAGAAACTGTGTACTCGTAAAATTCCAAAGAAAATAAGAAAAAAATTTCCTTGAAATTTCCAGGTCATTACAAATGAAGGGACAAAAATGGGTAAAAGGGGAGAAGATGTTAAATAAAAATTCAGGAATTAATCAAGATAAACTGTGATAATAGATTTTAAATGTTATTCAAGTAATTCGTAAAATGAAAATAGTTTTCAAATGGTTTATAATGTAAGGATTTATATTTTGTAAGTTAGTTACCACATGTTATCCATTTCCAAGGTGTGGATTTTTGTTGGAAGTGACATTAGTATAAAAAGGCACATTATGGTAGTTTATGTGAAATGATTTTCTTAGGACTAGTAATAAGACTTCCTTTATTTCATGAAATCATTATGGTTGTATTTTAAATCTTCTGTTTCCCCTTTATCACCCTCTAACCTTTACCAGATCTGTTGGGATAGAATTGGTTGAGTTTTGGATATAGTCTATGTAGAAAATTCTTGATCATCTAGAGAATCCTTCTGAGAAGGGTGGAAAGTTATTGGCCTATAGTTACAGTGCCAGGACAAGAATATGTGGGACATAATGCTCCAAAAAGTGCAGGATGAAGGAATGGAATGGAACGATTTTTAGGAAATGATCAACGCACATTACTAACCTAAAACCAGGAGGTAGGAGAACACTTTAGAGGTATTGATTCTGTCTTAAAGGTTTTAATCAATGATGGATTGAGATTATTTTTTTATGTATTAATATAGTTTTGTTCCGATGTTGGATAGAGATAAGGAATCTATAGAAAAATGGTTCTAATATGGAATTATGCATGATATTATATCTTGGGTGAATATCTTCCACCTGAAGTGGTTTTCCAAGGTAGTAGATCAGGACCCTATCTCAAAAGGGATCCTGAAGGGAGATAGAATAGGAATAATTGGGGATCTAGTTAGGTGGATAATCTATATATCATATGATAGTAGGATGATTTGTTTTTTATTAACAACATGATGAATTTTCCCCGAAAAGTCATAAGACATGTTCAGTCCCATAGGGCATTGAGGTGTTGTTCTGTTACTAGTGCGACCAGTTGGCACATATGTGGGGTCTGTGCCCATGAACCCTAGTAGAGTGCAGATCATGTGGAAGGTTGGGACATATACATAGGTTCTATGAGAAACCTTAGTATTCAGGCACAGATGGAGGATAGATGTAGATGTTGAGTGTAGGAAGGGGGTCAGTTACCCTGTATTTGGCAGGTAGGTGGCGATCTACAAGTATTACAAATATACGAGGTGGACATATAACTCCAAGGTAATACAATCCATACTTGAATTTTTTTAGAATTCATGGTATTTAAGATGGATCACATAGTAGAGGGGTAGGTCATCTTCATGCAAGTCAGTCTACGCCGGTAGATGGTGAGGCTGGGTCATCTACTATTCAAGGTATGATTCTTGTATCTTCCTCACTTTCTAGTAATATATTTAACATAGGTAAAACACACTCTTTTATCTATTATCACATCAATTTTTTATCGGTCTTAACTGTGGAATGGTTGTGTGGGGTAATGTGGACTGATACCTCATTACGGTTGATAGTTGAGGATATCAGATAATGTAAGTGTTGTTCTCTAAAGGATGGTCGATATTGTTTCATATGAAACTTATTTTTCCTTGATAAGTCATTTTTTGAAATGATCTTTCATATAAATTAGATATTGTTGTATCAGTATGACATCAAATTTCTCTGATTTCGGTTTACATTATCATCTCTCATTGAAGATGTTAGGACCTTCAAAGTGGGTGGGAAGGCATCACCTAACCAATTTTCCAATTATTGGGATACTCTGGACAAATGTTTCTTGAAATTTTCTAGACGATGTATGAATGGAACCACCCTTTTTCCCTTCCATCATGCATCAATTACTCAATGGGTTTTCTGAGAACCACTATAGGATACCAATCGAGGGGGATGTTGAGTCTACAATTGAGCTTTTACATGGGGAAGAGCTGGTATCCATTCATCTATATCAAATGGCACCGAATGAATTCCCATAAATAATGATTTACTTGTAAGAGTTGGTGAAGAATGGTTTTATCCATCCATGAATGACTCCATGGGGATATCCTATGATTTTTTCCACAAAATAAGATGTATTTTTGTGGTTATGTGTTGAATATAGAAAGCTATATTAGATGATGTTAAATAACCACAACCTACTTCTTGGAATTGATCACCATTTTGAAAAACTGTGGGGTTCCACAATGTTTTTCATTATATATTTGAGATCAGGATACCTTTAGTTGTGTGTGACACATCATGACATAGCCCAGATAGCTATCTGAAGTAGTTACGTGTTGTATATGTTTGTGATGATACTATTTAGATGGACTGACAAACTTGTTTTGTTCATGGATTTAATGAAACAAATATCTCACCCATATCTAGACCAATTCATGGTTTTTTTTAATGAAATCTTGGTGTACTCATGAAATCATGAAGATAATTTCATACATCTTGACATTGTCATAAGTACAATAAGAGAGAACATGATTTATTCCAAGATATTAAAATATCACTTTTTTTTGATAATGTTTATTTCCTCGGATACATAATATCAGAGTCAAGTGTTTTGGTAGTCCCAAAGAAGGTGGAGACTATTTTGTCTTGAGAGCATCCCAATAATTTTTTAGATGTTTGGAGTTTCTTAGGGTTGTCCTATTACTATCAAAAGTTCATGAAGGATAAATATATTTTTAAAATACACTCATAGGATTAACCAAGAATTTTATTATTTATGAGTGGTTTGAAGCATGTTAGAATTCTTTTCAAGGATTGAAGAAGTGTTTGACATCTGAAACTATTCTTCTGTTACCTAAACTGGGTAAGAGGTACACAATGATCGGTGATGCATCTATTGGTGGAATTGGGTGTGCGTTGATGTAGGATGATCCGGTTGTAGATTCTATGTCAAGATAGTTTAAGCCTCATGAAATAAATTATCTTAATGATGACCTTGAACAAGATAATGTATTTTATTCCATAATTTGATGGGTTCATTACTTGTTGGGAGAGTGATTCATATTTTTGACAAACCATAAATGTCTTAAGTAGATATTATTTCAGTGGAATTTGTCTCTTTGACAGTGAAGGTGGGTTGAGTACCCACAATTTGTTTATTTTGAGTTGGTTTAGACACTAGGGAATGAGAATAGTGTTGTGGCTGATCTGATCCAAAGGACTCATAATTAGGTGGTTTAGGAATACAACTATGAGTGGAGAATGAGGGATTAATTTGATGAGATTCACCTAGAGGTGAATGACGGGTAGGGGAAGGTGATAGTTTCATGTATAGTAGTTGTGTATGTGATTTTATGATGGGTTAATAATGGTCAGCTACTGGACTAAGAGTGTTTAATTATGAAGGAATGTCTTAATGGTGGGGATTCACCTTCTCATTAGGCTTTTGGTGCTGAGGGAATTATTTATGTTCCAGAACATTTTGTGGTTCCAATAGGTGTGCAAGAATATTTTATACACGAGTTCCGTGCATCAATGTAGGTAGTACATCCCAATTTCTAAAATTGATATGTTGGCATACTTAGGTTTTATTGGTGCCCAGTAATAAATAAATAGTTTCAGGTTTTATATTAGGATTCCTTACTTTTCAATAGGTGAAGGCCATGCATCATCATCCAAGTGGGTTTTTATCGACATTTACCATTCTAGAGTGTAAATGGAATGACTTAATGATGGACTTTGTAGTGGGAATTTTGAGGACACCTCAAAATAATGACACAGTCATGGTGGTGGTAGAAAAGATGACCAACATGGCTCATTTTATGCCAATCATGGAGACATACAGAGTTGATTAGTTTGTTGGGTTATATGTTCAAGAGATAGTGTGGCTGAATGGCATGTTGAGAACCATATAATTGTATCATGATATGCTTTCGACATTGAACATCTAGAAGGGGTTGAAAATAGTTCTTGTTACTCAGGTGTTGTTGTGTATGTCCTTTCACCTGTAGATGGAAGGACAGTTAGAGTGTACAAAGTAGTTATTAGAAGATATGTGGAGAGCTTGTGTTCTAGATTTTTTTGAGTCAGGGGAAAAAACTTGTCTCTTTTTGATTTTTTTTAAAAAAAAGATACAGTGTTCAAGCTATAATTCATATATATCCTTTTGAGGTACTCTCTGGGAGACCATGTAGATCTTAGTTATATTGGTTGAAATATGGGGAGTTCTAACTATTACGATCAGGTCTTGTATATAAGATGTTATAGAAGGTTTGATTAGTTCATAAGTTCATGATAAAGACTTAGAGTAGTCATATGTCATATGAAATTAGGTGGCATAGACCTCTTGAGTCTGTAGTGGGTGATAGTGTGTCACATTGGGTATCACTAAGGAGTCACTATCAATTTTAGATGTAATGAAAGTTAGCAGCTCAGTATGTAGGACTATTTGAGATTATAAAGAGGTTCAGACTAGAGTATTCATATTGGATATTCCAAAATGGTATGGTGGTATGTATGATGTTTTCCATGCCTCATAAAATCATAAGAACACCCTGGTCAATCTCATGTGATTGATGTCGGAGATGATGAGCTTGAGACTGATGTGTCCTTTGCAGAGCATCCTGTTTGTATTCTAGACCATAGTGAGAATGTTTTGTGGGTCAATATTGTTCCCTTTGTTGAAATATTATTAATATGTGGGATGTTTTTGGGGGAAACTTGGGAATCATAATCAGATATGTGGGTTGAGTGTCCCTGTCTAATTTCATTTGAATGTAAATAATTCATGGGAATAGAGGCTCAAGGACAAGTCATTATAAGGTGGGGAGGTCATAAGATACCATATTTCATGGAGGTATGTCCTTGTTTAAATTCTGGTGTCAATAATTTTTTTGATAATGGGATGCTTCATGGGAGTATGCGGGACAACGAAGGTGATATAGGGTTTTTGGACACAGAAAACCTAACCAAACTATGAAAGGATCGTGGTTGGAACACGATTATGTAAATAATGAGGCCTACCTAGGGAAAATAACGAATCCATTGAAAAAGGATTAATTCATGGTTGGAACATGGTTAGGAAACCCCTGCGAATCATCCCAAGAAATTGTGAGACCCAAATTCCATGGACAATGGCATGAATATAGTTGGGACTTGATTTGTCAAACCATGATGGAAAGTCGTGCGAACAAGTATTTTTTTGGGAAAAATTAAAAAAATTCCATTATGGTATTTTAAACCCTCACACTATTTTCACATCTCACATGTTACATTGTACCATATTGATGACCAAGTTCTCCCATGGGTGATTCTCCTTCATCTCGAGATTGTATGGAGTTTTGTCTGTTGCGGATTGACGATACATGCAATTATAATATCATTATATCATCTTCTCAATTAGGTCTTGAATATTTCTATCTTCTCCATCCAAAGATCTAAAGGATTAATTTTTTTGATGATAAATAGTTTTAGGATTCATACAGTTGTTGAATAACGGTATAATTCTTTGATTAGGATGGAATTAGTCTATGTATTTGCGGTAGGTGGTCTATATGTTTTATCTTGTAGTATCCTCTTATATTTCATCATGCTTGGTTTTTCTCTAGGTATCCATTTTTTGTGAGGTTTTATTCATTGGGTATAGTTTGGAAAAATTATTTTTTAAATATTTATTAGAAACCATCATGGTTCCCATTAATTTCATCGATGAATATTGGGCATATTTAAGGCCACCCTTGGAGTGCGCCGATATTTCTAATCCTAGAAATTTTTATAGTATTTGAATGGTTGTTGTGTGATAATGTAGATCCCTTGATGAGTATATTGAGATGTATAATTGAATTTATTAATATGAGTAATGAGATCATATAAGTAATTTTTAAATATGCTTTCTTATGTAGGCATGCGAATGTGAATTGGGATTAAGGATATATATGCTGTAAATTGAAATTATGTTAATATGTAGTGGAATAATATTAAATTACATGTTGATTGTATAATTAATATTTTTTCATATGCATTGGTGGTTCATTTTTGAAATGTGGTTTATGTGGGGTGAATGGTTGAATAAGAGTGTCCACATGACTTGAGGTGGGTTATAAAGGACAAAGGCTCCTCTCACAGTTTATGTTGGACTGATGCTCTTACTCCACCCACAATATACATGTTAGGGAAGGGAATGGAGAAATATTCCCTTACAGTTGCATTCCAACCTGAATAAAGCATCATGTTGAGGACATTGTGATGTTGTGATATTATATCCCTTGTGAGATAGAGAGTTGACTTATTTCCTTATGTAGGATTATAAATTCCATGATCCTTGTATGAATGATGAAAAATCCTAAACAATTGATTACACATTGATGATGATATTGTAATAAAGAATATTAACATAATGAATTTGGTCCTTTGGATAGTAATAGCTATTTAGACACTGTTAAATAATTTCTTAGATTTTTATTTTATTTACTTGTTATTTATTCATACTGGTATGCACTATCTGATCGATTGGATAAGTTTTTTATGCCATTGGTAGTGGCTTACTGAGTTGTACTCAATCCATTCAAGGAAAAAAATTGGGTACCCAATAATATTTTATTATTGTATGTCAGGAAAAGGGAGTGGGCCTCATTCTGGAGAAGTGAGTAAGTTTTAGGGTGTGCAGGGATGAGGTTTTGGACATGAAGTCATGACCGTTTTGGGTATTCCATAGTTTTTCTTTATATTTGGTTTTATTAACTTAGACCAATTAATAGGACATGGAATGTTTACTGTTGGCTATGGTTTGTACCTAATATAGGAGAACTATGTTTATGCATGTCCATGGGTTATTACATTTCATTTCCTTTATTTCACCTATTTAGCTAATGTGGAATAGTATGGTAAATAGGGTATAGTCTCCCCATGTGACCCATATACCTTGACCACTAGTCAGAAACCTCTGGAATTTAGGTAGGTAAGCTTGAGGTCATGGGAAGACCCAGATCAGGGCACCATTGTACTGTTTCCCTAGCCAGGGAAGTTTCAATAGACTTGATAGTTGTTTTTTTCATAAAATATATTAAATTTATAAAATTGAAAAATGATTATAGCTGAAAATAATATTTATAATTTAATTATCATAATAAATAATTATTTTCATTTTTAGTTCTATTCATGTGACGATTTAAGGAAAAATTAATCAAATCACTTCATGGATGTGGTAGACTACTCATATGCAAGAGTGACATTATCATTTTCCAAATGAATGAAGAGTGAGAATGTATGAAATAATTATTCTTTAAAAAACTAATTATTATGAAAGAGATATCATTAGTATCTTTTTTATATAGTATTTTATCCAATAATATGATGTGTTTATGAATAATTAATTATTTATATTCGAGGTGATAGTAGTATGTATTTACTCGGGATCTATATTTTCATTTCTATGGGATAGAAAAGGAGATAAAAAGGGTTACAATATAAGAATAATAACATTATAAAATATTTTATATAAAAATATTTTTATAACATCATCTTCATTATATATATGAATATTTTATTATAGTTAATAAAATAAATAATCTTGAATAATATTTATACACCAAATTTGGAAAACAATTCTTGTAATATAAATTATTCCCTTTAGGATAGAATTTTCATCTGGGAATTTCATCTATGTTACAAAGAGGATTTTTTAGAAGGTATATTATATTTTTTTGTGACAAGGGGGTTTATAAATGTTACCAAAATCAGTATTTCATTTATATAATTATGTATTATTGTGGACAACCCAGGGTTGATCTCTAGAGTAAGCTTTAACAGAAAATTATTATCTATTATCATAATAATTTTATAACTAATATAAAATTTTCATAAATAATATAAATATGGGGTTTTATAAGATACATGAATATATTTATATATATTCAATGCAATAGAAAATGATTTTCGAAAAATGAAAGTAGTAAATTATTCTGGAGGGGCTCGGTTATTGAATTATTCTTCAAAAAGAATATCAATATTCAATTAAATGAGGTGATAAAGACCTTTCACAGATTACCTTATTAATTGAAATGAGATCACTACATTATAATACTAAGTCATATTGGAATACATAATTCTAAATTTCATCAACATGAAAAATTCACTAACCCAAACTACTCATTCCATGCTCCACTGTATAAACAATAAAAATTGTGAAGCAAATACTGTTTGATAAATGAGAAGATGAATTTAGGTGATAAATAAAATAGTGATACCACTCATCCAAATTGATTTAACTATAAAAAAAGTTCCCATAATTGAATGATATTAAATAAATAAAAATAGAAAACTAAATGAAACCATCATTCCCTCCCTCAAACAAATTCAGAGGATAATTCACCGTTTTTAGTTGTGTTGAGAAGGGAATATGGTGCGAGAAAACATAAATTTAAAAATGTATAAATATGATATAATCAAGAGAGATAAAAACATATATATATATATATTAATAATTTTAGGAACTATTTCAGAATAATAGCACCACCACATACCCTTGAATATGGTAATCTTTTTGAATGTGATATGGCGTAGAAATTGTTTAGCGAAATTTGTGGTTTATTTCTTCTCTAAAATCTGTTTGTAAAAAATTTGAGAATTTTTTTAATAATAAATTTGAAAATTGTGGAAAAATTTCTACTATGATTTTGTTTATATATGTGTTGTTAGTCAATACCAAACTATTCACATCCATTGGAATCTTATTGTATAAGCTATGTCTATTTTATGCTTGGTAATTTATTATTTTGTTGAAAGTGTTTTTATATTAATGATTCAAATTACCATTACATTATAACAATTATAGAAGACAATTCATGCCTTTAAATAGTTAATAAAAATAGTCCATCATATTTTCTATAGATACAAATTTTATATGAGATGAATTTGGACCTTTCTATTTGAGATATAACTACCCATCAGTAAAATTATTCATAGAGGTGGATGGATTTAGAGGTCGAGATTATGCTATGGTTTTAGAACATTAAATATTGGATTAAGATTTGGATCCTGAATAATTAGTTTAAGATTAACATCTATATATGACTTTAAAAATATTTTTTTACAATTCCAATTAGTTATGAAATTGTTTTTGATGAAATCGTCAAATTAATTTTAATAATTAAAATAAAATATTATATCAATATTATAATTAATCTTAAAATACCATAAAAATATTACAATTCCCTATAAAATAATATTATTTTTCAATTTATAATATTAAATTACTGTATAAAATTTGTTAAAATATGATATTCATCACTCCTCTATACATAACAATTTCACTCCTAGTCAATTTTTAAATTTTCATGTCAAAATTAAAAAAATAGAAGAATACATCATTTTCATATCTAAAACATAATTCCATCATGTATCCTCTATTAAAAACTATTTCTTAGTATTTTAATCCCTCAATTTTAAATTTTTTCACCTTAAAAAATCCACCCATGGCCCAATCACAATGTACCTCTCTATGAATTTTATATAACTCTTCTCTTAGGTGAAATCCAATATAAAGTTATGGTCATACATGAAAAATAAATTCATCAGCATAGACATGTGAAAATTCACATCTCACCCTATTTGAAGACATAAAAACGAAATTAATTATGACATCTTTTTCGATAATTCCTATGTATTAGGTTTGGTGGGAAAATGTTGTAAATAATTAAGTCTACAATGAATATGTTCAACTCTAATGTAAAATCATGAATTTTATACTGAAAACAGATGAAACTAATCACTCAATCCCATTAAATTGTGAATTAATAATGACCTTTCTGACATGGAATAAGAACCTATAAGGGTATATATTGAATTATTTATTCATAATTATCCTCCAGTTTTCAATTTATTATGATCCAGAATGGTGCAACGTATATTTCTTTCAATTTTATAATTTGAAAAGGTGTATAACCAAAAATTTGAATCCAATGAATGAATGGAAATTGATGGAATTAATTTTTTATTGGGACATTATTCAAAGAAATAATAAAAATGAAAAAAATCAATCACATATTAGTTGGGATTTTTTATTGTATTATTTTTATTTTATTTCTTTATTATTTTGAGGAATAAAATGGAGATACAGATAATGATCTATTAAATTTTGACCCATGAACAATTATCTCTATAAATCATTCAAATAATTATTAAACACACCAAAAACAAATCTGATATTAAACACATCCTAAGGAATGAACACAAATTAACCTTCCCCAAAACACAACCATGATATTTACATGAACAAATTCTCTGTGTGAAGGTAGATAATAAAAAATCATCTTGTAATGTGTCATGAAACTATACATAAATCTATCTATTTTATAATATAACATGAGTATGTGGTAATTCAATTATCAAGACAATATGTAAATACTAAAACAGATCCTCAAACATGTCCAAAAAAATCCATGTTGTCTAAAAATTTAAATGAGGAATTTCACAGGTTCTAGTTTTCACAAAAAAAATTCATGTTTCTCTCATGATCGTGGGGGTATGATGAATAATATTTCCAAATGGTTTGTAATGCAGCATATTATTTGAAATATATTTTTATTTAACATATCATAGGATATTATTTCAAATAATGTTCAAACCCTTAAAATTTATTGAAAATCCAAATCAATGAAAACATTCTCACGTCAATAGACATTTAGATTCCATTATTTCACAATTCAGTTCTAATCTCACCAATTTAATTATTTTTTTAGAAATTATAAGAAAAATAATTTAATATCAATGTTAAGAAAATTTTAAAAACATAGTAAAAAACAAAAATAGATACTACTATAGATGTTGGCACTCCCAACACACATTGATTTTAATACCCCTCATTTCAGATCAATAAATAAAAATAAGGGAAAAACAAAAGGGACATAAATTTAAAACATGGATTTAGTTTATAGTGGAAATTTTTTTTAGTATCCCACATACTACATACTTTTTATATATTGTAATGGAAATAAAAAATATAAAAATTATTAATAAAAATAAATATAAAGTTAAAATATTATAAAATCGGTTTGGACACCCATGTGGGTGATAGGTTTTTATATCCCCTATTAGGAAAGTTATAATAGATTAACCTAAATCTGAACTGTGATGTGGGTTTTCTCTTATAAATCATAAGGAATTATTTACCCCAACATCCATAAAATGATTCCATGATTCTTCACACAATACTTAAATAGAACAACTCTGACAACCCAATGCGATAAAACTGAAAAATTCAATTGTAGTGTGGAAGGAGAAAGAATATATGGGTGTCTAATATTTTTTCAACTAGAGGTGTAGAATATACATGTTTTTATGATACAAGAAATGTTCAATTGTCACTTATAGATTGTATTTAAAGATTTACTTCACAATAATTTCTTCTTTTCTTCCCATATCATCATGTGCACTACAGTAAAATAGGGTGGCTCTGACATTATTTCGTAAACCAAAAACCATATTTACTATTCACTTCCATGGAATTCAGTACTAATAGTGTGTTTACCAAATCATTGTAAGGGATATCATATTTCAAATTTAGATTAATAAAATTTATTGATTATAGTTATAATATATTTAATATCCCTTATAAGATACAACTTCAAAACCATTTTCCTTTATCTGGGAAAATGGAAATTAATTTCATCAACTAGGATGTGGATCTTCAAGTATCTCATCAACAACAGAAATAATATTATTTAAATTTAGATCCGATATAAATCTCTGTATCATAATCATTTATTTGTTTTTATTCCATCCATATATCTCTATCTTCATAAAATTCATTGTCGGGTCATGATACTATAATTCTTGGTTTTTCAAGAACACTAAAACTATATAGATTCAGGATGAAATTTTTATCTATTTAATAAATAAATATTTATTTCCATATCAACAAATTTTAGAAATAATTATAATAAAATTAATAAAGTTATTCACCAGAAAAACATATCATTAATTTGAAATTAAATATATGAATAATGATCTATTTTTATATTTTGATTTATTTTATTAAAAAATGTTCATCAATCTTGGAATTCCTAGAAATATAGTGTAGTGGACAATGAGGTCTCAATAACATTACCTAATGAAATATTTTTATAAAAATTTATATGAAATATAGAATAAAACATAAATTTATTTATTTCTAAAATAATATTATATCTAATATGGAACAAATATTAATAATATATATAAGATAATTTTGATGAATAAAGAAATATAATATATATATATATATATATATATATATTGAAACAGAAATTGCAGTTATAAGAGAATATGTAGGAAATTGTTCTTGATATGTTCAGTGATCAAAATTATTTTTAGAATGAATCTAAATATTCAAATCAATGTGTTGATATAGACATATCAAACATCAATATCTATTTTGAAATGTAATTATGCCAAATTGAGGCCATGAAATATGGGGAAATACACTTATGAACATAATATATTAGACATATATAGTAACCATAAATAAATGTTTTTTTACTACATGGTTTTCACAACACAAATACTTAATTAACAGATTATTGGTAAATGTGAAGATCAATTTAGATGTTAGAAAAATAAGGTGACTGATCACCATAATCGATTCAAACATCAAAGAAAATTGATGAATTAAATAAATTTTAATAATTAAAGCACATTAACTCTATCAAACCACAATTTTATTCCTAAAAATTAAGGGTATTTATTGATTTTTAATGGATATGAGAATGTAATACTATGGGAGAAACACAAAATATATGAAGAGAGAAATACGATATGAAGAAGAATAAAAAACTGGTATATCATAATAATATTAATGAATAGTACAAAATAACACCTTATTACATTGAAAATAAACATCCTTTAACATGTGATATGTGGTAAAAATTTATATATAGAAAATTGATACATTTTTAATCCAATACCTGTCTACCAAAAATTTGAGAATTTTGTAACACAATAAAAAACTAAATTGGTGGATTGAATCTTATTTAAAGATATTTTTTATGAACTATGAAATAATATTAAACATTTCCCATCAATGATATACATTATGTAGAAGGTATGATTATTTTATTCCAGTAAATGTATTCTATATTGGTGATTATTTTTATACCAAATCTCCATATTCCCATGCCATTTTTACACTGATGTAGAAAAATTGAGTCTTATACATACTTAATAAAATTGTTCCCCATCATGGTCCCAAGATTCTTTTTTAATTTCAACTTCATTAGAAATATTTATTTTATATGTAGACCCGTAAATAAATGTATCTAGATTCATGCACGTATTTAGAGGCCTAAATTTTGAGATGATTTTGGACCTGAAAATGTTCAATTAATAATTTGATCTAGAATAATAAAATGAATATACAAATTTACATAATCCTAAAAATAAAAGTTCATAAATTTCAATTAGTTATGATACAATTATTCCTAATTATAGAAGAAAAAATGAAAACATTTAAAATCCAAAATTATGTAAATTTTTAAATTTTGATCAAAATACTTACAAGAACAAAATATGTGAAAATTTAACATAAAATAACACTATGGTAGAATTTAAAAAATATAAGAAAAGTAAACCATGTTTTAATGTAATACCTTTATCACAATTTTCAAATAAAATTAATAGTGATTTATGAGGATGATAGGAGTGGTGGCACCCTTTTAAAACTGAGGATGGTGGTAATCATGTAAAAACATTAAATGTCAATATATAATATTTTATAACTCATGAAAAATGGATAAAAATTTCCATATAATAAAATTTAATTATAATGGGGTTTTAATATATTAATGAAATAATGTAGATACATGTTTATGGAATATTTTGATCGTAATCTATTTGTTTAACCCCATCATTAACCCTACTAATCCCAATTGTGTGAAAACAAAATTCAATCCCTAAGGACCTTGAAGGTAGTTTTAAATATTAAAATTGACACGTATAAGAAATATTAATGATATTTTAGAAAATACCCTATTAAACAAAGTTATTATAGTATATTTATTAATTATTAATTAGTTAACAATGGTTCTTTAAGATTAAATACCATTTCAGGACATTTTGGATAGTATTCATTGATTTTAAATGTTAAAAACATCTAGGTTATAATATATTTCAAATATATATACATAAAAAATTTATGAATTTCTATTATTTTGATAAAGGTCATAATAAGCGATTATTTTCCAGAACAAGTCATTTTTTAAGTCTTTAATAATATTTTACATTGATTTTTCACCCGCTTGGAAAAGTGTTTTTCCAGTGATGCATAAGTGTTATATGAATATATATCATCATATATAATCATATATAAATAAATATCAAAATATTATTTATTTATCTTCAAAAAAAAAACAATCTATAATCATTCGTTACTTTTTTATTCCAAAGACAACATATTTGGAATATCTGAAGTAGGAGGAAAACAATATTTAGGTAGTTTTTAGTAAAAATTATATAATGATAATAATAAATGTAAGAGAGAACTAAATATCTATATTTTTGAATATATGATTATTATAGGTTAGTATCATTCTTACAATGAATAAAATTGATAAATTTTTACATATTTGGATACCTTATGACAATGATTTTTGCCTATTTATCCCAATTAACCCTTTACTAGTGTAATAATATTTTTCCATCGATACAGTTCATTGTGATAAAAAATTGAAATTGAAATAATTTATTAATTAAAAAATATTTAAAAAAATATTTAAAAAAATTTATATAATATAAATTGCATAATTATTATAAAATAATTTTAATATAATTTTTCAAGATGTAATGATTTTTTGTTGAAAAATTAATTTTTATAAGAATTAAACTTATCTTAAAAAAATGATGTTTAAAGATGATTACAAAGGAATTAATGTGATTTGGTTAATTAAAAGGTTAATTATTTTACATTAAATCCTACTAAAAATATAACTTAATATTTTCAATAACAAATTAAATGAGAAGAAAGAAAATTAGGTTTTATTATAATATAAACATGACATTGATTACTAAAACGTAAAACATGGTTTTTTATGTTAAAAATTACATTTTTAAATTAATTATGTTACATTTTAAAAGTATATTTGGTCTATAATTTTTTAACATGAAAATTAAATTCTTTCTTATATAATGTTAATATTATTAAAATTACAAAATTTGGAAAACATGAGTTTTTCATAAGTTCCAAAAAAACATATATTTTAGAAAGAACCCAAATAGCCATTATAAGAAAATTTTGAAATTATGAATAAAAAATTAATACAATTTTATAATATTGAAATTAAAATATGTATATATATATATATGAAATTCAATATATAATTCTAATAGATATTTTAATTAAAATTTATAATTTTTAAACAATAAGTTTTCTTGACACTAATTGTTACCATTAAAAATTGTGTATCTATTACCTATAAACTAGTAGAGAAATATGAATATAAGAAAAAAAATAAACAATTCATCGTAATATGATTTTTCCCATTCATACCTGCTAAAAAAATAGGGTTTAAACTTTAATATTTAAATAATTATATTTTTATAGAAATTAACAGTTTATTTAATATCATTACTGGTTATACCACACACTAATATACATTGTACGTTTTAATTAAGAAAACATTATAAAATCATTTTATGTTTTATTCCCCCATGAAAAATTATATATGATTTGAAAATTATAGAAATATTTATAATATAATTTTATAATATGAATGATTATAAAATAAACAATCTTGAATTTACTAAATTATATCTGGAAAACATTATTTTGATAAAAATAAATTCTCATGTGTATGGGAAGCCTTTAAGGGGAATGTCTAGCCTCAAATTCCATTGGTGTGACTATTTTTACTATGATTTATGGTTTGTTTTTTTATTCCCTGTGATACAATCAAATAAATTGTTCTATTAAAAAAGAATAAAAAAATTAAACTTTCCTCTATATAATTTATTTTTTCTCTTATGTTAGTCACTTTTTCAAGGGAATATGTCTCTGCCATTGAATTCTAAAAGTTTCTTGTGTTGAAACCTCAAAACCATCACATAAAATACTAAAAATACTATTTAAGACAAATTGAATCCACCTAAATTAATAATTCACTTAGTATAAAAGATTATTATTCTTGTGTTTGGACCATATATATAATATAATATATTATATTATATAGTCATTATTTTATAATAATAAAGTTAATAACAGAAAAAATAATTGACCATATCCTAAAAATAACTGGCCAGGGTTCTTGGTGGATACCAGATTCAATTTAATAATATTAATATACAATTTCATAATAACCCCTATATCATATCTTGTACCCCCATACATTGAGGTGGTGTAATGTATCTTTTCCCACCTATCATCATTTAGAAATATGTGATGATGAAATAATTAATAAATGTAATATCGAATCAGTCCCCACTAATGATGTCATCCTAATGACCCAGGAAGTTATCCATTCAATTCATAGGTAATATGTTATTAAAAATATAAATAGACATCCTTGAGTATAGATAAATTTTTTGGATTTCAAAAAATGTAAATACTCAAGATACTCTAATCAGAAGACAAACATATATTCACCAAGATTACCTATTATTCAAGTATCTGTATGCTTCTTAAAACATAAACCCTCTTAGTCAATTGTTTTCACCCTTTTTATGAAATATTCATTTTTCATTGGAATCATAGAAAGTGAGATGTTTTATCCTTAATACATTAACAAAATTCACTTATTTAGTTAGGCATAAAATCATAAAACAGTTTGTAATCATGTATAAATCTAAAATGGCCTCCCATTTTATAGAAAAAGTGTTCTTATATTGGCCTCATACATAGGTGTAGGCCCCATCCACATCTATATATTCCCTTTGAAAGATATAATGAATAAACCAATATTAAATGCCTACTCTTTGTTAATCCTTACACAGTACCCTATTAAGAAATCAAACACAATAAGACAAATATTTTATACAGTTTCACAGAATATCATTAATCACACTAGTATAGTGGTTTGGGTTATTATAAAATTATCATAATTTATGTGAATCATAGGAATATTCTTCATTTCCTATTTGTAAGACTCTAAAATACAATGCATGTGTATTTACCACATGATGTTAACATGCTTTGACCGAGCATCATAATTGACATTAAATAATTTCATTTGAACTATTTGATATATGAATCTTATTTACCAGGATAAATTGTTTTAACATTATATGTTCAATACCAACCACCTAAAATATAATTTCCCATATGAGATGAGCATATGATATCATTACCATTATTCAAAATTCAAGATTCCACTTTTTGGTCCCCTAATCTACCTTATGTTAATATAATCCTCCTAGTAACCTAAATTAAATTGTGTCTATATACATCTTTATGGTTTCCTATATTTGGGAATCCTTCATGGTGTGAGATCAAAACACTTTATTATATCTTCCATAGTTATTTTTCAATAGATAAGTAATTGAAATTTTAAAAGGAGCCTCCTAAAAGTTGTAATTACTAAACATAACTTCTCCCTCTATATCAAAAAAAATGTTGAAATTTATATTTTTTCGTTTTTAATTTCAATAAAAACCACTTATCTTTACCTCTAACATATTAGTCCGTATTTCTAGTTAATAAAAAACATGGACTAGTTCATAGATTAATTACCTTAAAAGGAACCTCATATTTCCCTCTCACAAAACCATAAAATGTATGATATGTACCATTAACTTGAAAGGAATTATATTTGTTTTGATTCTTAAAATATTATGTTATGTAGAAAAAATATTTTATTCCAATCCAAACTAAAACACAATTTTTTCCTACCTGGATGGAGATTAGATATTGAGTACTTAGAAATATGGAGTTAATCTATGAAATTTGAAATAAATAATATAATTATGTTGATCCTCTATCACACAATGATTTTTAAATATCTACATGGATATGATAAAATCATTTTCACAGTGGTTAAAAGTCTCAAAATGGGGTTCTAGAGGGATTAAAAAATATTAAAAAAATCTAAAAGACAATCAATGATTGTGTATAGATCCACTAAAAAAATTTGTGGTGAGCCCAACCTCCCACCATCTCAACCAGAGATAATATTCAAGAATAACTATAAAGTATCCCTTCTTACTATTAATCTTTAAAAATAAATCCCAAGATAAAATTCATATATAAGCTTTATGGATGTGGTATTCATCATGTTTTTTATTTGAGGCATACTTATGAGGCCATTATAAATGGTTTAACTTTGTAGACTTCATTACTGAAATTAAATTTCATTAATCATAATTAATAAATTCTTTCATCACATCTAATATCAAAACATTTTAATTGAAAAATAGTCACTTTATATATTTTTGTAATCCAAGACTCATTATAATTTGATGACTCCACATTATGACATATTCATATAAATTAGAATATTGACCCAACACCAATATATAAGAATCAAACTCAGTACAACAGTTTCTCAATTAATCTATATAATACTACAACATAAAGCCCAATTACGTAGAACATATAATAATTAATAATATATCAATTTTATTATAACACATGTACACTTGGTCCACATTCAATCCATCAATGTTTTCTTATAATTGAATTTATATTCATATATAATACCAAAAAAATAAATCTATACCATTATATTATATACCACTAAATTAAAATATTTGACATCCATATTTTAGATAATAATAAAATTAAATATCTATAAATTAATTTTTATGTTTCAAAAAATTATGAATCCTCTGAAATGTTATGTGAAATGTAATGGTGATATTGTTATAACTAAAATTGTAATTTTGATAGCATATCTTCCAAAAAAATCATTATCCCATAATGTTCCTATCATAATATGACTTTGGGAGACTATTTCTATACACATTGTATGGATAGTCAAAAAAATAATTCAACATCCCCCACATAAATATATCACTCTGTTATGAAACCTTCTACTAGAAATTGATTCTTGACGTACATATTTAAAATATTATATACCATTCAACGAATATATCTATTGGTAATGAACAAGAATACATAGTAATATATCTATAACCAAGAGAACCTTCTATTAAAATATAATACCATCAAATAAAAGAGAATAATAAATATAATTCTATTAATATATTTAGAGAATCAATAAATTTGTGGAATATAGGGTTTGTATAGAAAAAATGTTTGGAAAATCTGTTTTATAAATTTTCATATAGTATGAAATTTGAAGTTACAAACAGTAAATAATTCCGCAAAACCTGAAAATCATTAGATTTTAATCCTTTTAACATAACATAATTCCTGTAAATGATAATCTTCGTATTTGATATATAATGTTATTAGACCATTAAAACATTGAACACGTTGAAAAACTAAATTATCCATTTTATGGAAATAATGTAAGATAATGGAATAAGAAATATATATATTTCACAACTCCCAATATAAAACACATCCTTATATCTAGGTCAATAATGTATAACCTATTGTTAATGCCTGTGTTTTTTTTTTCAAAGTAATTTTTTCAATGTGTTAAAGTGAATATCAAGTATATTTTTATCCATTTGAATGAAATTAATAATCAATATCACTAGAAAATAATTATATTATAGTCATTAAAAAGAATTTCTTATTTTTACAACCTATTTTCATAATTATTTTAAGAAAGGGTTCACAAAAATGATGAAAATATCAATTCATTTTTCAAAATTTTGATCACTAGTTAGTGGAGATGTGTTATTACCTTTCTATGAATCTCTATTGAACGAGTTTGTCCAAGATAAAAAGTAATTTAGTCCTGAAAATAATTTTTGATGTTTTTTAAATGGAGTATCAAGGATTGATTCGACATCAATGAGTGTTTCCATTAACAAAAAATGGGAAACCGTAGTATTCATTTATTTTTATATCTTAATAATTTTTATTATGATGGAAATCCATTTATCAACCCAATCATCATTTCTCTCAACATTAAATATTTATTTATATAAACCATATACTACAATACACCTAAATTCAACATAAACATTAAATCTACCATAGATGAATCAAAATGAAAAATAGTATTATTAATAGGAAACTATCCTAATGATATATGAATATAAACATTTATATATGTGTGATTTATATACGACCATGCATAATGTCATAATTTAACTTAATAACCACCCATGTACTATGTTTTCTAATTTCAAAACCAAAAGATTAATTTCATCTGTAACAAGAAAAAAAAATGTATTTTCATCTTAATAAAAATATCAAGATATTCATGATCAATTTTCATCCACTGTATAGATTCAAATAGGTGATTATTTTCAACAAGATGAATTCATGTATATGTGTTCCAAAACAAATTTATTATTTTATCCCCGCATATATATAGTTTACTAATCATTTGAATAATTTGAAAGAATAAATGATCATTTGAAGAACTACATAAAACCATCTTATATTATGATATAACAAAATTTTGTAGTTTTTATATGATTCATTATTGAAAAAAAACTATACATTTCTTTTTTACATGAAGGAATTTTTTTATCATTCCAATTGAATATATAATTCAGATAGAATAATATTTTAAACAAAAACTCATTATCTTATAGTTAAATAATTCTTAATAGACCCATTATTTTCTTAAAATCATTATCACTCTATCCATTCTGGGATTTCAAGATACATATATTTTATAAGTGCTGAAATTTTTTTATATTTAGTATAACATGTAATGAGTGGTATCCATTTAGATCTCATGAACTTATCAATTTTTTAAGGTATCCATGAAGGGCATATTTAACTAAAATATTAATTTCCTCAAAATAAATATCTATCAAATGTTTATAGTTTTAATGTCACTACAAGGTCAATAAATTGTAGTTTTATCCCAATATATAGAAATAATAAGTTCAACACTATTTTTACACCAATATTTATATATTAGATCTATTCAAGGAAAGTACATTTCTTCTTTTAACTCCTATAGATAAATCTATATATATTATTGACATTTATTTGATAAATATCTATCTTAATGACCTCTATTACCACATTCTCTAACACCCATGTCATATAATTCAAATCCATCCCTTTTTAGTAAATATTTACCTATTTTGGACAAATAAAATAACTATTTACCAATGAATTAATTGATATTATGAATGTGGGAGTTTATAATCCTAAAATTTTATTTTTTATATATTTATTCATATTCTCATAACATTTGCTATAAATTATTATGGAATTAAATTTTTTTATAAAATATAATGATAATGTATTATATGAATAACAGGCATAATAGATATTATTTATTTTATAAAAATAAATTAACATATCATAATTCATTTTGTTTTATGAATAGATTCTTGATGGAGGATTTTTTTTGAAAAGTAAATTATCTAGTTAATATATAAATAACGATTCATTTATATAAATATATATGTCTATTAACAATAATATAGTTTTAATTTTTAAAATTTTAATATACATAATATTTTAAAAACTAATGAATAGGGTATTTATTTTTTTCATGAACACATATATGATTTTTTTATTCTAATAATCTAATAGAATAATTACATTTCTAATTTAAATGTACACATTTTTTTTTCAACTGGGGAAGAAATTGTAAATCTTAATTCTCATTCAAATTTTTTATAAAACATTCTTCAGATTTCGAGTAGTGTATATGAGGAGGCACTAATAATTTATTTTTTATACATGATGATATTTTAGAAGATAATTGTTTTATTTGATTAATAATTTATTCCATTTAGTGTTTATATGGTTGGATCACCAGTTTTTTTAATCCTTTTGTGATATTTTCTATTTCCAATCATAATTTTTTAATTTTTATTAATATCTCCCCAAATGTGTCTCTGATATTTTCCATTTACTGTGGTTATCATTTTAAAATATATATTATATATCTATATTCCCTTTTATCAAAAAATCAAAATATTTTATTAAAAGAATTAGTATTAAAATATAATTATTAAAAAATGTTTTCTCAAAAAAGATTTAACAACTATTGATGATGTGTTTTTAATATCCATAATTCACCCCATGATGGATTAATATTACTTAAAATGTCATTGTGTTTCTCAAATATAGAAAACAATTTATAAATGTAATATGAATTTATAATGGTTGAATATCTTCAAATTTTAACATTTCTGAAAATGAGATCTCAAATATAATAAAAATAATATATTTTTTTTATTTCATATTATATAAAATTTGTAATGGAATCACAAATCGTTGGATTTTTTAACATGTAAACATATAAAAATTATTATTCATCATATATCAATGTTTAATATTTGAGTAAAATCAAAAATAGTTATAATTAGAAAGAAAATATAATGCTATTCAACTGTTATTTTTCTTTTTAATCTATATAAAATCACATTAATAAGTGAATGATAATGTAAAATTTTTATTGATGATTTAATTAGTTGGACATATTATGATCTAAAATTTATTTCACTATAACACCCACATAATTTTTACAAATTATTACCTTCAAATAAGACAATGTGTTCAAAGTCATACAATAGATGTAACAATGACCATAAAGCAAATTAAAATATATTAAAACAAAATATAGTTATTTAAGAATAACTATTAAGACCTAGCAATTGAAATAGTGTAATTGAATAGAAGTAACTGATTTTTGATATATATGTATAAATAATATAATAGTTATTATTAATATGAATAATAGTATACTAAAATTTTTATAGTGTCAAATAAGATCACATATTTATCAAAAATTTATTTTTATAATTAATATATATTTGTGTAACGTGATGTCATTTCCAAATAAAATTATTATCGTTGATGATAAATTAAATTTCATATTATTTTTTCTCAAACACCAATTTAAGTTTTAATGACATTAAATAATATTAATAAAATTTAATATTCCAAATGTTATTTTTGAAAAAAGGTTTTTATTATATTATATTATTGAAAAAACTGAGTTAATATATATTTAAAATTCAAATAAATTAAAAATTTATTATTTTTTACTCTTTGCATCAAAATTTACATAATATTAATTTTGCGTATTTTTCTTAAATGGGTTATTTTAATCAAAAAATATTATTTTCATTAAAAATGTAATTTGTTTGTCTTTATCATTATAAAATAATGTTCTATAAGTACAAAATAATGTTTATATAGTCAAATATAAAAATAAGAAATATAAATAAAAATTTTATCATATTATTTGATCTTATATCTATTATATTCAATGTATTTATATCTAATTAAAATTGTATCAAACTACTTTAGGATCCTGGAAAAGCATGTTTTTCCAATTATTATGAAATTGAAAAATTAGTAGGGGGTTAAAAGGAAAGAATGAAACCCAGCCTGTGAATACAGATCAACAAGGTTTGAGAAAATCTATGGAAGGACAGAATACCAACATGAGGAGTCCTAAAAAATTTCTTTCTTTGTTAGAACATCAACAACCTAGTTAGCTTCATTATAAGCATGAGTGACATCCCAATGATGATGTTCATTGAAATAATAAAATATGTTATTTTTAAAATAATAAGTAAGTTTATTTATATACAATAAATATCTATTTTTATTTTATATTATATTTTAATTTTTTAAAATAAATTTATCAAAAAAACATATTTTCCTTGTGTGTGTGAATTTATTTTAAAAATAACATAAAAAATTAGAATTTTTTTTAAAATAATTTTGAAATATATAAATATATAATTATTTAATTATTTAAAAATTTAAATATTAATTGTTTTCATTAAAATTAATTATAATGGTTAAAAATAAATTTCCAAGCTAAATGTATGTTTCTGTAAATTAAATAATTTAAGGAAAAAAAGGAAAACATGGATTTTTTTTGAAATTATTGATTACAGTGTGATTATACCCACAGATATTTTACTCTACCCCTTTATCAATTTCATATTTTAAAATTTCAATATTTACAGTACATTTTCAAAAATTTATAGGTTTACCTAAAAACAAACATTTCCTTAACATAGAATATTATAACATCATTACCATGTAAGGAAAGTCACATATTTGAAATTTATCCTTAAAAATGTACCATTTTTTTCTTCTAGTAAACCTATCCCAATATCAAAATGATTCTAACAATCCTCAGTTTTCAAAAGGACTTCATTTCCATGGACAGTTCGAAGGAAGAATTTATGTATCTATTGTGTGTATTTTCAACTACATAGTTTTATATACAATTTATCCATATTTAGTTAATGATGATTATAAATATATAATTTTATTAATATTTTATTTATATTTTAATTTTACTATGTTAATTTTATTATTATTTTTAATTCATATGACACATCAATTAAGAAAATTGTATCTATCATTCATGCGCAATGTAGACTATTAACTCAATGATGTAGTGTGTATCATTTTTCATCACCACATGAAAGGGAATGGTATATTAATTTTATAAAAGAAAATACATATATTTATGATAAAATTATGGGTATTATAAAAATATTATTTATCACAGTAATGATATGATAAAAAATTATTCATTATTAGTTTAATCATTTTAAATATTTATAAAAAGAGGAGAACTATTTATTCCAAATATGTAGTTTTCTAATATAAATTATATAATCATATATATATATATATTTACAATTATTTTACATAACTCTATTATTAACTATTTATGATCCGTATAATACCATTTTAATTATATTTTAATAAAAACTACTCGTAATCATTAAATAAATCTAGGTATGGTAACGTATGGAACAGTATAATAAAAAAATTGAATGATACTATGAATTTATATCATGAATGGATATGGGAACATTATGATATAAAAATAATTTTTTTATTTATTCATGCTAATATTATATGAACAATATATTTAAAAATAAATAATAAACCTATCGAATGTTAATAACAATAAAAAATTATTCTAGTCAATTTCATCTTAATGTATAAATTAAAAACACACATGAAAGTATCTTTTTTAAAGTTCATAAATAATTATGAAATATTAATATACAAAACCATAATAATATTTTAGAAAAGATTTTTGGATGACAAATTAATATGAGCACAATAATCATGATACTAGAAAAAAAAAACTAAAAACACCCCATGAAAAAAATCATGGGAAATCATGTATACAAATAGTATTACTGAAAATTATAAATTAAAAAGGATTTTTTAAAGTTTATTAATTAACTCATTATGATTTATATGTTCTTATATAATAGAATAATATTTTTTAATGGATTTCATGACAATACATATGGGTTTCCATCTCTAATTCATCTATTTCTGATATGATTGGTGTTATGAACCTAAAATCATTTACATGGGGTAGATACAAAATATCTGAGATACCAAGTAACTAAAGTTATTTTCAGTATGGTACTTTTTGTTAATATTAAATTCTTATCATTCATGGGGTTATGATATGAAAGATTCTAGAATTCTATAGGTTTTCTTGGATTCAATTAAGATTTTTTAAGAAAAAATGTTTTTTACACCATGTTTTCTGGGAATGTTTTTTTCATCATTAATAGATATATTTTATTCTCACTTGTTTTATATCAGAATATTTACAAGGTGAATCAAAACCACTTATTTATGTTTTTGTTGAGTTAGTTGTTTCAATGTAAGTATATAATTTAGGTTACTCAACTTTCATTTAATGAGTTATTATCATTATTTTAACATATTTCATTGAATTTGGGTAACATTCCATTTGATTATATTATGTTTTAACATCAATATTTTCAAGTGAAAAGAATTTATATCATATAATCCATTTGAAATATTTTTCTCACTTTTTGGGATATGTTATATTAATACTATCATATTTCATTATCTATAAGTATTATGTACTTCTTATTCAAGTATTGACATAGTTGTATACATATTAATTAATACGGTTTCAAAAATACATATTATATAATTTATATTGAATTATTTTCACCAAGATATAATTTTATTCAGTTTATATGGGGAATATTATTGGTTTTCCTTATATATTTTTTCCTATAAGGATGATTATATGAATTATTACAATGTATTACTTAACAATAAACAAAATTACATTAAATGTGATTTAGCCATGTTATATATAATACTATAATGGAGGAATATATATTAATTTCATATATTTTTATTCAAACAATGATAATTATTGGTTAGTTGATAATGTGATGTTTTGTAATGAATATTTGGATATCAGCAGTACCAGGTTAATTACATCGGTCAATTTCTAGGGATATCATTATGAATCCATGAAGAGAAAAGGATGTGTTTCTTGTATGATTTGGGATATTTAATGGAATATTTTCAATTATAGGTGATGATTCAACATATGATTCTCTGACCATAAGGGTATTGTGAATGATATATTGATAATATTAAGTGTATAATCTCACAAACATTCTTCATATTGGAATAATTATTTTTCCAATTTTTAGGACCGCAGACAGTAAATCTAAGACCATTATTTATTTTAGATTATGGGTTTTACCTTAGGTGTGACTTAATGTTGGTATGTGATGTATCATTGGTTGGTATGGCCATTAGTGAGTGTGTTATTGTAATTAATTATTCAATTTAACATAACATTTAATATCCACATTTCAAATAAACCTATATAACTTCATAAGTATGATTTCATTTCTAGGGTTATCTACATAACCATAGGATAATTATAGGATGTAAGGGTTTCCCTCACTATCATTGGATGATCAAGGATTACTGATGTATAGTTCTAGGTGAACCCTTAGATAGATGAAAAACATAACATGATCCCCTTATCAATTTCTATTGGATGTATTTATCATAATTGATTGTTCTATACTCAAGGCAACACTAATTATTATTTAGATTTCATTACAACTATTAATGTAATAATGAAATTTTATATCTTCTTTATTCATTTGGAGACTTATATAATTCATTTGTGCCATGAAATATTTTCGTAACATGATATGATTAGTCACATTTTTCAATTTGATATCACCCATTGATACTAATATTATATTATCATTTTCTAGGATAACATCAACCAATGTTGGACTCACATCGTTGTAAAGAATTTCCCAAAAATTTTCAACATCCATTACAGTTGGGAAATAGAATCATGAATCGATATTTCTAAGTTGTATTCTAGTTTGATTGAACCACATTATTCATTTAAGATGCATCCATGATGTGTGGATCATTAATTTGTTGAATAGTCATGGTGGGATGTGGGTTGCAAGTGATGGAGACATAGAACATGTTTCAATTCACAGTGATTCATTCTTCGTTGAAATGTAGTGTGATTGGAATGAGTGGGTTCAGGTGGTTTATATATGTTAATTTTTGATGGATAAGGCATGGTTTTCCCTAGATCCACATTCCTCAAAATAATTTTAAATGAAAATTTCAGTAGTAGAGGGGTAGGAGAATCCCATGATTAATTCTTCATTTTCTAGAAGATTATGATATACATTGTGTGTACTATAATGAACACACGTTTCTTAGTCCCATTTCATGTGATACTAGGGTTTTTGGTAGAGATAAATATCACATGGAGTGTATGACCCTTACATACCACATGACATGCTACAAGAGACATGGAATGTACTCCATAAGTATGCTTTCTTTTAAATGACTGGGAACACATGAACTACCCAAGTACATGGCTCTGGTGTGTACTAAAACATGATTAGGGATCCTTATGAAGTCTAGGTTACACGGGCTAGGTCAGTGTACATAGTAATGGGTCAATATACATTGGCATGGCCCATAAGAAAACGATATGGCCACAATTTTTAATGAACCTCCCTGTACAACCTATAAATTTAATGTATTCACACATAAAAATCCATGGTATGTACATGAGGAAATTTTAATAGGTGTACTGGAGAGGCAACATATCATGTAACATTATGTGCAAATCATGCACCACCATCATGATCATTCACCTTGTGTATCTCTATCATAAGGACTAGATTTGGTCTCGTGTGTTTCCTTTAATGAGTAATTTTTATTGTATATCATGATGGAAATTTTTTTAGATTCATTTTTATGAAACATGGTATTTTCAGATTGATTCTTCATTAATTGTTTCTTAGTTGGTAGTACTGATCGAGTTGGATTATCAAAGTAACATTAGGGTTGGAATCCCCATGTCACACTAGGGTATAGGCCCCCATATAGTTTATATAGGTATGATTTTTAACTCCTTAATATAAATTGAATTTTCCATCTACATATGGGTTCAAACCACCCTATCCTCATTCTCCCATTGAGATCATGTCCTATAATAATTGTTTCCCCTTTTGCAATGGAGTGTAGTGGCAAGGTGGGGGTACACAAAATTTTTGTGTTTGTAGATGTACGAGATGATGGGAATATGAGGTAAACCATTGGAGCTATAGGCAGACTCATCATTCATAGATGGTTAATGAGATGGATATCCTATTTCTCTCTCACATGGGGTTCTTTATGATAATATATATATGTGTGTTATTTTATTATTTTCCCCTTTGTATGGGTTTATTTGAATATTTTTTTAAGTTTATGTTGCTTCTTTTTTTGGTTTTTGGATAATCCTATTTGGTTTGTATGTACAAACTACTTCATTATATTCTCCTACATGTGTCTTTTATTATATATATAAATGACAGATGTGTGGATTCATTTATAGTTCATATAAGTCCTTGGGGTCATTATCCATATTCATTAGTTCAACTTGAACATTAGTTTTCATACTCTCTCTAGAATCCCATTCACAGTTTATTTATGTATGGAATTCATTTCTATTTAGATATGTATTTTTTACCATCCACCTTTTTTATATTTTTTATTTTTATGTATTTCCTAGAGGTTGTAGGCATGTTTTACTATATTTTTTGGGGTCTATTATTCTTCCTCTAAATTTTATTATAGAGATAGTGGTGGGTTTGACTATAGGTAAATAAATGTATGTCCTCTTATATTATTTATGAACTCGCACTACTTGAATCTAGACAATGGTTTGTAAGAGGTTTGAATGTATTTCACACTCAAGTTATCAATAATCAAGTGGGCTCATGAATTTTCAGTCATGATCGAGTGGTATCATAGGTGGTCCATTCCCGAGTTAGTGTTGGTGTTATACCCTTTACGAATATTGGTTATTATCTTAGTGAAATAGAACTATTGTGTTTTTAGTGTGGAATTTAGTCTTGGAAAATCACTATTGGTTTGGAAGTTGAAATACCTATTCACCAAGACTCTAACTACATTATTTTTGACAAGTAACATTGATACATAATTTTAGGGGATGAAATTCTTCTTGAATCATATCGTATTGAGTTTTTTAGTATCCTTTATAAAAAAACTCCCCATATAAACTCATCTAACAGTGCAACATCTTGTTTACTTTCAACATTCCTCTACAAAGACATCTAGCATGGATATTGATATGGTTCTATGATGATGACAAGTATAGGTATGAGGCCTCAATTTAGGGAACTTCTCTTAAAGTGTTTCATCTACTTGGGTGGATAGTAATTCCCTTTCAAATATATAAGTGTATAGTTCAAACAGATCAATATTATGACATGTGTACACTTAGTGTATTATATATGTTAAATAATCAAATAAACTAAATCTACCATGATTATCCACAACCTCATATAGTGTAGGATTTGATCCCATTTGTGGCCTTAGTGTTTAGACTTTTTAGGACTCCGACAGATCAAAATGGTTATTCTTGAAAGGCGAATTCATTATGGAGTGGAATATTGATGGTGGAGTCTAATCACAAGGGCATAAGTTGTGTTGATGATCACATGGGAAGAATTCCAATAAATTATTCACAAAAAGTAATACCCTTCATTCATTCACTCTACCTATATTCAATGGAATCATGAGTTGAATTTATTTTATATGATAGTTTATTAGTATTCCATGATTAGTACTAAGTTCATTCATCTCTCCCTCTCTATGGTATCGTGTGAGTTTTTTTATGGAATTGAACATTGAGAAGGGATATAAAAGATATATCTGTTCAATCATGGTATCCATATTCCCTCCATCATATGATGTATTTCTAGATTGAGATATGGTAACCAAATGATACCTAGAAGAGTGGTGTAGTGTGGCTTGAGCTGTCAATGGATATCAATGGATTGATTCATCACCAACAACTAGAAGTAGTTATCCATTTGAGTCTTGACATATGAGACCTTCCAATATCTGAAATCATACACACAGTTTGGAGGATCAACTATCATGCATAATATCTAGTCATCTGGAGGGATAATGATGTTATTCATCTAATGAGAGTGGTCACATAGCTCAGGATTACATGACATGACATGATGTAGAAGGAAGGTAGATAGTGGATGGATCCCCATGAATGAGGTAGTGTAGTTATAAGTAATCTATTATGTATGTCAAGGGTGTTCTACAAGGACGTGTTACTAGTATATAAGAGGGAATATATCAATATTGAATATCCCATAGTGGTGGAAAATGTTATGATATACTCCCACCACTACTACTAGGTGTCCCAAACCTGAATTAGGTAGTATATGGTTATGGTTTCATGCAATTCCATGCTTCATTGTATTATGAATAGGCTTCTCACGAAATGATTCCATGTATGATCTATGAATTTTATAAACCATCTCTAATAATTTTCATCATAATAGTGAGTCATTACATTATCTTAATATCAGTTATGTGAGAGTTAGAGGTTCAAGATGACATTTTACCCTATAACTGTGGATAATGGATCTTTGAAGGAGTGATTATTTAATAACGATCATCGGTCAGTAATGATAATTTACACTCAGTGGAGAGAGTATCCATAGAGATGACCTAGTCATCATAATGAAACAATACATAGTAATCCTTTTAGTCTTTTTTTTCCATAGAGGATTCCATGATATAATTTCAGTACAGATGATAAAGATTCCTTCATACAAATGAGATGAGGTTATCCTTTGTGGGTGGGAGAGATATCATGGTATAGAGAGTTTTACTTTTGATTAGAAATATGTAACTTATCACCAGTCATTGTGAACGTGTAATGATCAGGGATTCATGAATCTTGTTTCCTTCAATATTTGAGGATTATATAAATATTATCTTTAAAGACGTTCGGGGATTACCTTCCAGGTAGTGAGGGTATTCTATAATTAATTGTACACTAGGACTACAATGTCATCTTCAAAGGTATTTCATATGGCCTTTATCTATATCTATGAGATAAGGGTTCCATTAGATGAGATTTTAGATAATGGTTTTATCAAATCCATTATACCTCATGGGAAGATCTAATATTGATTTTGGAATGGGATAACCAGATATTGAGTATTTTTTATTAAAATAACTTGAATCAGTATAATGAAAAATTAACCCCTTTATAAGGATTTATGAACATTAAAACTTGTCTAAAGGAATTAATTTTTATCAATGATCATTTTTGTTCTAACTACAATGAGTTAATGGTTCATTAGTATGATATTCAAAATTAGACATTCTGATCTAACTATGGAAAATATTAGTCCTTAGTTATTTTGTTCTATGTGATTAATACACCTATTATGTTCGTGGATCTTATAAACTAGATATTCTAGTTTTAATTTTAATAATATGATTTTTTCTTCATCAATGACATATAGTTTTACTTTACAGTGATGTATGATCATGTAGAGCATTTGAAAATAGTCTTAGATATACTCTAGGAAAAAAAGATTTATAGTAATCTCTCAAAGCATATATTTTCAATTTACAATGTTTAGTACTGAGGAAAATTAATTACTAAGGATGTTCTTCCAATATACCAAGTCATAATTGATGAAAATCATTAATGGAATCCATTAAAGAGATTATAAAAGGTTTGGAGTTTCCGTGGTTTGGCCTGGTCCATTGGGCGGTTCATGGATAACATTTTCAGGATAGAATCCAATTCAAATACATTGATGTCTAATGAGAATCAGCTTACCTATAATTAGTAGTGATAAATATCCTTCAACTAGTTTAAAAAATGGTTAAAATAAATTAACCCATATTGAGGCTGATAGAGGAGAGAATTGAGAACATGTTATTTTATGGTGGTTCTGGAGTGAGGCTTCATTACAAGATGATGCAAATTTAAGAGTTGGTCTCATATTAGTTAATAAATTTGTGACCCCATAACATTGGATTTTCAACCCATGATGTAGTTATTGTAGTGATAGTCTTCATGCTAAATACCTGGAGGCACAATCTTTTGGGTGAGAATTTAGTTCTCTATTCAGGCCTTCAGTGTTTGAGGTACTTCTTCACCTAAAGAGACAATAACATAAGAAATAAGAAATTTTTTGTTTCCCATAAGGACTATGACAACAAGTCAGTCATTACTCCTCATAATGGTGGTGTTTGGGTAGTTATCATCATTACATCGGGCCCTATTATAGGAAAGAAGTTCAATATTTCATCAGTAGGTGGTGTTGTCTCCTCCCCAAATTCATCATGTGAGATATTTTTGGTAGGGATAAATCAATTTTGGGGTTCTATGTGACTATATATACAAAAAACTTATAACAAAATATTTTTTTTATGGAGCGAATCATTTCATTCTTTTTGGGTATGGATGCTTGTTCAAGTCACATTGTTGGAAGAGTTGATGATAGAGTATCACTCTACTCCCATATAAATACATAGTAGAGTGGAGAAGATGTATAGGAACCTTAAACAATATTTATTTTTGTATATAATGAGCAAAATAGTGTCCATGTTCATCTCTCAATTTCTCAAATGTGAATAGTTTATGGATAACCGTCATATTCCAACTGTTTTGTCACAACATCTCAATAGCCCAACATGGATGTGGAATGGTGTATTGATAGACATTATGATAGGGATTCCATTGATATATAAAGTCTATGATACTATCTTGGTTTTCACTTACATACCCAGACAAATAATTTTTCTTCCATCCATGAATATAGTTTAGTTAAGGGTATTTGTTTGGTGTATGTGTGGGAGACCATCATACATAATAGGGTACCCTCGATGATTATAACCGACCTTGATGATCTATTCACACAAATATTTTTAACGGTATTTATGGAGGCCTTTACGAAGTCATTGTGGAAGAGTATAGTATTTTTCCACTGATGGATAGAAATACCAAGTGGACCATCTTGGTACTGTATGATTTTATGGGTGACTCCATGATGGACATCATCTATAGAAGGGATATAAAATTCAATTTTTAGTGTTTTACATTAATAAGATATATAAATATATTATCATCATTGAAACATTTGGGGCCCTATCATGGAGGCCCTATAGGTGACCCTTAAGGAGGACCTAAAATGGTGAGGCCACATTTATTGGGAAACATATGTTGAAGGAAATATGAAATAATGTACATGATAATATTGACAGTATAAGAAATTACCAGATCTAAATGAATTCTCATGATGGCCTCATTATTAGGAATTTAATGTTGGAGTATGGAGACATTAATTTCTTATGATCCTCCACAGAATGAGTATTTATGGTTTTTTGTGTTTGGGAAATATATCCCTAAGGTTTATTGTGTTGTTTAAGAAATAACAGGGGGATGTAAAATTTTCCTAACACTTGTCCTATCTATCACCGTTGGAATAACTGTATGATGTCTTCCATGTCTCACAACTACTGAGGCATTCATGCAACCCGATGCACATTATTTTCAATATATATCTTAAAATTTATATGTAGTCAATTTTCAAGATTAATAGTTATAATTTTGGATTGGAAGTTGTTTATCATGCATGGATGGACCATTCCCTTAGCTCATCTACATTGGATACATGAGAGTATGGATGAAGGATCCTGGGAGGGTTAGAGTGATATGTGATCTTAGTACACCAATATTTTTCTTTCCCATATGTTTATTTTGGACAAAATAAATAAAGGAGTGGAGAATGTGAAGATTTTATTTTTCACATTGAATACATTAGAAAATTTTAGGGAATATATTTAAAGAATGGAACAGAGTTAGTGACATATTTTGAGGTAGGAAGGGTAATAATATTGAATATTATAAATGTTAAATATGTAATACAATTTACACACCCATTTTGGAAATAAATGATTTTCTCATTATTTGGGACATCATATACAATATCGGAGATCACATAAGATTCTAAGACAATGGGATTAAAAATTATGCAACATAAAATTAGTCATAATTAACCATTATTTTGAGGAATTCATTGGAGAGTCTATTAATTATATGAGTGAATGAATTTATTTTATTTTTTAATAGGAATAAAACAAATAAACCCCAATAAATAAATCCCCAATTGTTTTTGTTTTTTTAACATTTATAGGTTAAGAGTGAAACCTAAAAAAAGAGATATAATAAACTAAACCTAACATTAAATTATGAAAAAAAATCAATAGCGAAGTTCCTCATTACCAAAAAAACCATTTGATCCCATTAGTTCATTCTTCCATCACCACAGCTCTACAGTTCATTGACCACATCATTTACTGACCGAAGAAATCAGAAGGTGAAATTTCAAAATTCAATAATGAAAATGATGGAATCCTGGGGCCAAGATCCTGATCCTCAATACATTAGATCTGGACATCAAACTAAACAACAAGGCACTAAGAACACCATCAATATCACCACCTCACCAGTAAGACCATCAGCAAGAATGGAGAAAGCCATAACATACTCTCCATATTCAATCGGTCCCTAAAATTAAAACATTGTAAAGTATTAAACAAAACAAAAAATGAACCACGGGAAACAGTGCATAATAATCCATCTTTAAATATTAATCCATTTTAATAATAAATTATAGGAAACCAATGTTGAGACTCCGATAGAGGAAAATCGTATTGGAAGATATTTATCCAATTTTAGGGACCCATGGAACCCAAAAAAAATTGTACGCCTGATCAATGACTAACCATAAGGGAATAAGATGAAAAAATAATATTGGAATTCCATAATCCACCTGATATCACATACAAAAGTATAATTTAGAACCATTTCACCCCAAAATACTATGGATGAGGAACAATGTAGGAAACCCAAGAAGAGATGTTGCAGTCTACTGCCACAACAAAGGGTTGTAAAAATCTGTCTCCTGGGAAATTGATGATGCCTTTTCCCTCACATCCCAAACCATCCTGAATATCCAGAAATCCCGACCTAAAATAGTTTGTAACATAGATACAAATATTACGATTTTAGTAATATGAAATTACATCACCACAAGAAAAACACGGTCGCTAAGAGAACCCAAGACAAAAGACACATCAAAAAATAATTCCAATATGTAATATGAAAGACAAACATGAAGAAGGAAACACAACCAATGAGATTGAACCATGACCATAGTGTGATGAGATCCATAGAAAACTGTAAGAAGAAGGTTTATATTATGTGGGTATGGGGAGGGGGGAAATGATGACCACAAGCCTCCCCTAAAAAATACACTGATGATGGTAACCAAAGAGTGAGAGGGAAGATAGTTCATGCCACTCAGAGGCAATGGCCTCCACCAAAAAATCAAAACAGACTACCCTAAATAAATAATTATGATATTTTTTCATGGTAACATTCATACATGTTAGATAAATTTAGGGGGATAATGTGTTACTTATTGTCATACGTGGATCTTGGATAAATAATTTATGGATTCAGGTAAACTTTGAGGTTGATGATGAATACAAAAGGTTTAATTCTCAATTATTTGAGGACATTTAATTCCTTAATTATCGATCCATATTTAATCTAGGGCTCGTATATTTATATATTCACACCTTTATTTTTTTATAAGAAGGTATTCATATACCATCATTATTCAATCTATAATTTATATCATTTACATGATGTAAAGACCCGAAACTTCCATGTAATTTTTTTCAAATTATATGGGAATTTTATGAGACTGTGAAAATTGACGGTTTATAATTAAGAGGCCTAGTGTACCAAGAATGAATTTGGAAACTGGTTTTCAGGTATGTTTAGTAAATATTTAAGCAGGATTTTGAAAATTTAGAACAGCTAAAAAAAGATGAAATCTGAGGACATTGTTGAACTCGTAGAACCAAAATTTGCCTAAGGAGACATTCACCCTGACCACAATAGGTCGAGGTTGAATGATAGTTTTTCACATTTAGTGGGAATAGAAAAACAAATTTTGTTTAAAATTTTATTTTTATTTTAGACTCCCATGTTTATGTTAAGAGGTGGGGATCACCCGAACTAATCCTCCAATGAGAAAGTTATGGAGGTGGGGACAACCAGAAGAAGGAAACCCCAATTCAAATCCATGGTGGCAGGGACCAACAAAAACCTCTTAATGGAGGAGAAACCTCTCAACTCCCTATTAATCCATTCCTCCCATTAATTTGAGCCAATTAATTATGCAAAAATGGTACAATTAATTGGTCCAATAATTAATTTTTTCATCCTTTTAATTTGATAAACATAAATTCACAAGTGGGAAATTTAACATTTTGGTGTAATTGGGAGAGGAGATCTTTTGGGAGAATTTTTCTTCTCCAATGAAGAACATATTCCAATGAAGAAATTCTCATCTAGATGAAAAATTCCATTAATGATTGTTCTTTGGAAAAAAGGATGAGGATGATGATCAATCTGACTTTGGTAGTGTGATTGTGGAAGCATACCCTCTTCGCCTTCACCGTCTTCTTCCTCGTGACCTCCGTAAAAAATCCTCTGATGTAGGGTTTTAATTATCTGTGTTTATGGATTCCCGTGTTCTTTAATTATAAAAAATGAATGCAGATCAACTCTCTCACTAGGTGATCAACGGATGATTTCTTTTTGCGGGATTGAGAATAATCATTACCATAGGTTGTAGTGTATAAATTTGAATTTTTCCCCTAACCTGTTCTTGATTTTCTTTGTGATTCTATATTTTTGTTGAGCTTCTTTCTACCACTCTAATGTGGAGGGTGTGGTCCAAGAAAACATGGCTGGACACCTCCGCTGTTTTTATGAATGGTGTGTTCTTCGTAATGGAAGAAGGAATCATTTTTCCACGTTAGCGAATGGGGAGCGGCCGGTTGAACTGACATTTGATGAAGGCAGGGCATGCGAAAGCGCCAAACAAGGAGGATGGATGGACATCCATCCCACCATGGTGGACCACCGCACCGCGACCTCTATGCAACTATGTAGACCCCGTGGCCTTTGCGGCCCCGCGACCTCTTCAGCCTCCGCAGCCCCCCGCAACCTCCACCGCCCCTGCGGCCTCCGCGGACCCCGCGGCCTTGGTAGCCACCGTGGCCTCTACCGCCCTAGGGCCCCTATGGACTCTGCAGCCCTAGAGGCCCCCACCATAGCCACGGGCCTCATGGCCCCTACGGCCTCGCGTTGCCCTTCAGCCCTCGCACCCTCAACGACGCCTCACGACCCTCGACTCCTACTCGGCTGCCTAGCGTGGGCCGTACCCAACTAGTCGGGTCGACCTGAACCAGGTTGGGTTGGCCCAGGCCATGTCGGGCGAGGTCGGTCTGACCGGGTCAGACCAGACCCTGGCCAACATTGACCCATTTTTTCTCTATCTTCCACAACACTGGCACCTGTTGTCCGTTTGACGAACCTTCTATGGAAATGGAAACATTAGAGAGAGATGGTCACTTTTAGTATAACCCACTGGATTCTTGAATAATGATGGAGTACAGTCGGTTTGGATCGAGCACGAAACCAACCGGGACCTCGGGACTAAAAGGATAATATCTTACAGACTGGGCGTCTGATTGATGCACCATCTGTTGTATTGAAACTCCTATGACATGGCAGTTCTTTGGGATACTTCATCTTGGTACATTGTGGAAATTAGAGTATCGACCAGTGGATTGTTGATCGAACCCTCTTGGAGACAAGAAATATTAGTTCCAAAACCCTATTGCTGTCTGTGACGACGTACTGACGATATACTAGGATCATGTGTGGGTTGGATGAGGTACTGACGATGTACTAGGATCCTGTGTTGGTGTGACGATGTACTAAAGATGTACTAGGATAATGTGTGGGTCCGATGATGTACTGAAAATGTACTAGGATCATGTGTGGGTCCGACGATCTACTGACAATGTACTAGGATCCTGTGCGGGTCCGACAATGTATTGACGATGTACATGGATCATGTGTGGGTCTGAAGATGTACTGACGAAGTAATTGGATCTTGTGTGGGTCTGACGACTTACAGATGATGTACTAGGATCATGTGTGGGTTTGACAACATACTGATGATGTAATAGGATCCTGTGTGGGTTTAATGACGTACTAACTTTGTACTAAGATCATGTGTGTGTCTGACGACTTACTGATGATGTACTAGGATCCTGTGTGGATATGACGACATACTGACAAGGTACACAGATCCTGTGTGGGTCTGATGATGTAGTAGGATCCTATGTGGGTCTGATGATTTACTAGGATCCTGTATAGTTCTGATGGTGTACTAAGATCCTCTGTGTGTTTGATGATGATTTAGAATCCTTTTTGGGCCTTCCTCTTAATAGAGTAAGATGATTCAATGGTTACATCTAGTCATCTCTACTACTATCCCAATGATATACCTAGTGTTAGAAGATTATTTACCTGTGTGGTACTTTTTTTTGTGGTAATACCTTGGTAGTATTCATCAGTGTGGCGTACTTGTGTTGTACTTACCTTCGTGGTATTCCATTCTTTTTGGAATAGTTGAGCTTTGGGATAATGTGATGGGGCTGGTGTTTCCTCATTTTTGTGATGGGTTTATGTGATAACTTAGGTATATGTATGGGTATATACCTAAGTGGGGTTGTCAGTTGTTTTCATGATGTGTATTTTACCCTTTAAGGATTTTTGTGAGACCTTGAGGGTCTTGGGGTCCCTACTGAGTATCATTATACTCACCCCTGCACGGGCTATGCCTGCACCTCATGTTGTTTGGTGCAGACGACCGACAACACTGATTAAGGATGAGAGTACCAGGACTATAGGTAGATCCGAGGTGGACCCTAGACGAGGTGTACTATAGAGATGAAGGTTGGAGAGCTATACCTACCCTTCAGGTAGGATCCCTAGTGGGTGATCAAAGGAGTTGTCCTAGTTTACAAGTACATTCATTTTCTTGTACATTCTAGTTGGGATTTTATTCTGGCCCCTTTTACATACTACACTCACTCTATTTAATATATAGTTTACTTGAGTATGTATCTTGTAGTGTTCTTGGTTTCATTTTCTTACAGGTTATGAAGGAAATGCCTTCCCAGTTCAAGGGAATATGCCTTCGGTGCTAGTCGTCAGCCCCTAGCCTATGGATGACGGGCTTGGGGTAGTCACGGCACGGAACCCTGTGGGATGGGTCATGAAAAATTGGTATCATAGGAGTCAGTTATACTATAGAACATAGGACTATGATATTTTTGACAAAAATAGTGTTAATTGTATTAAATGAGGTTATCAGTTTAGGGAATCTAGTGTTGGTGTGGCAGATGACATATCCAAACACCAGGAACATGACTTTTAATTTCTGACTCATTGTACGAAAACACTGATTGTTTTTGTGTTTCAAGTGTTTTATTTGTGAAATATTTGAGTCATCTCACCAGGTATAACATATTTACTGTGGAACACCTGTTTCATTTCAGGATGCCTCCATGCAGATAGCCATCTAAGGTTCCAGATATAGTACGCACTTTTAATCCACTGAGTGACGAGGCCTCGGTGCAGGACCCTCTTCTAGAAGAGGAAGAAGAAGAGTCACTAGTGGTACAATTACCCATTTTCCACCGATACGACCTTCCCCAGATGTAGACGGTGAACGCCGCTTGAGCGCGTTGCCTGAGTTCCAGCGCTAGAGACCACTCAGGTTCTGGGGTGAGAGAGACCCACAATCAGCTGAGGAATGGTTGGAGGTTGTAGTCAGAGTCTTCGGACTGGTAGGGACACCAGATGATATCATGGTGATCCATGCATTCAGTCTTCTACATGAATTTGCAGGCAGATGGTAGGGATTGATGCTCCAAGTTCATGATGAAGTGACGCTTCTCTGGGCAGACGTCGATAGCATTTTTTGGGCATTGTTTTTCCCAGTGACTCTTCAAACAGTGCGTATACAAGAGCTTCTTCATCTATAGTAGGGAATCATGACTGTGGCTCAGTACTCATCGAGTTTCACTGAACTGTCACGCTACTTCAATGATATGGTACATGACCCAATATTCCGGGCCCGGACCCTCGAGTAGGGGATCACGCGAGAGATCATGGCATTGATGACTTCCCTCAACATCCGAATGCAGGAAGGGGTGTTAAAGTGATCCCTATTAGTGGAGAGTATTCATGTTGAGCAATCCCTAGCAGTGAGACCCACAATCGGACGTCACATATGGAAGTCTTTTGCAGCTGGTAGTAGACAGATGACACAGAGGTCCCAAAGGACAAGACATATAGGTGGACGACCGGATGACTAAGGATCGGTTGTGTGGGGTAGCAGAGACAGAGTAATTCATGCGAGGAATAGGAAGTGTTTCACAATCGTTGGGCAGGGTCACATGGCTCATGGATGTCCAAACCACCATATAGATGATCAGTAGACAGTCGAATGGAAACCCGGGCAGAGTCAGAGGTTTTATCGGGGAGGTCTGCAGGGAGCAGGTGGATGTGGTAGAGGATATTGTCATGCAGGTGGTGGTGGGAGATGATTTGAGATGTTACAGCCACCACCAGTTGGTGGTCCACCACGAACGTAGGGATTAGGTGGACATGGGTGAGCTCTGCTCCAGGCTGCAAAGTCCTATGACCATGGAACTCTGGAGATGATACGAGGTATGATTTGTGTCTATTCCACTTTATCTGTTGCACTTATAGACATAGGCGTCAGTCATTATTTTATTTCCACTACCATCATTCGAGCTCGGAGATTCTGATGGAGCCGTTGGCTTGATCCTTACGGCTAGAGACTCCTATAAGAGCGGATTTGATGATTACGCACTGGTTTCGGTAGTGTGAGCCAAATCTAGGAGGCGATTGCTTCAATTATGATCTCTTAGTAGTGACGTCGAGGCCTTACAACATCATCTTTAGTATGGACTAGTTATCAACAATCCATGCTCATATTGAATGTATTAGGCTCATAGTGTGGTGTGTCCACATGAATGGGACTATGTTTACGTTCACCAGAGAAAAGGGAGCCTTTTATGCATAGTATGGACTTACCCAGATGAGAGTGCAGCTGATTACACATTATTTGGATAGAATTACCCTCAGTTCGGTTGATGTAGAGTGTCTGAGATATCCTGTAGGGGTGGACCAGTATGCAGATATCTTCCTTGATGGTGTTCTAGGACTACCTCCTCGTAGATAGGAGGACTTTTACATTGACTTGTACCCTGAGATGAAACTGATATCTACACCTGCATATCATTTGGATGCTACCGGGTTTTGTGAGCCCTGGGTACAACTGGAGGACTATCAAGAGAATGGATTCATTCAACCTAGTTTTTCTCCTTGGGTAGCCCCGATTTTGTTCACCACGAAGACGGATGAAATCTTGAGACTTTGTGATGACTATCAGCACCTGAATTAGGTGACCGTTAAGAACAAGTACCCACTCCTGATGATTGATAACCACTTCGATCAGCTGAAAGGAGCATAGTGGTTCTCGAAGATAGACCTCAGATCAGGCTATCACCAGCATAGAGTTCAAGACGAGGATGTGCAGAAGACGATGTTCATATTTTGGTACGACCACTTAGAGTTCTTGGTTATGCCATTCGGTGTGATCAACACTCCAACAGTTTTCATGGGACTCATGAACATGATCTTTCAGCCATACCATTATCAATATTTAGTAGTCTTCATCGATGACATTCATATCTACTCAACTACTAAGGAGGAGCATGCCCATCATTTGGAGATAGTACTGGAAAAACTCCAAGAGCACCAGTTATATGGTAATCTCTCGAAGTTCCAGTTCTAGATATGAGAGGTTCACTTTCTGGTACATGTTAACTTGGAGGCTGGAGTTGCGGTGGATCCAGCAATTATTGAGGTGGTACTTGCTTGGGATCCACCTAGGAGTGTGACGGAGGTACGGAGTTTCCTGGGTTTGGCTAGATACAACTAGAGGTTTGTAATAGATTTCTCCAGAGTTGTAGCACCTTTATCAGCATTGACATAGAAAGGGCAACCCTTCATGTGGTCAGAGGGATGCTATCAGAGGTTTCTGGTGATGAGGCATAGGTTGACTAGTGCCCCCTTCTTGAGGCTTCCAGAGGAGGGAGTTGGGTACGTAGTCTACAGTGATGCATCAGGGACCGGTCTCGGATGTGTCCTAATGCAGGAGTGGGTAGTGATCAAAAATGTTTCTTAAAAGTAGAGATAGCTTATGAAAAACGACGCTACCCATGACCTGGTATTTTGAAATAGTGGTCTTCTCCTTGAAGATGTGGCGACATTACTTGATGGATGATCATTTTATAGTCTACTCGGATAAAAAGATTCTCATGTACATCTTCTCTCAGAGGGTCCTAAACCAGAGATAATGATGTTGGATTATGTTCTTCTTGAAATATGACATTGAGATAGTGTATACTCCTATGAAGGGGAACATTGTATTAGATGCACTAAGCATGAGATATGGTATACAACTTCTAGGTGCGGCGACAGACTAGCTGGCCGCTTTGCAGATATAATTTTTGGAACGAGATGGAGTATCTTTTATTCAGTCCCTTATAGTCACTCCCCCACTTATCCAGTTAGTTAGGGAGGTGCAACATGGGGACATTGACTGCGAGGCTCAACGTGCTCAGATATCCATAGGACATGCACCTGATACATTTTCTAAAGGTGGGGAGCATGTCATCCTCTTTAAAGGACGTACCATGGTACCAGTGTCGCTTCGGGAGGAAGTGTTTAAGGAATTCCACAAATCCCCTCTTGCAGTACATCTAGGAGTAGAGAAGATATACCAGGATCTCCGATGACATCACTGGTTTCTAGGAATTAAGAAAGCAGTAGCAGAGTTTGTCTATCAGTGCCTCACTTTTCCAGAATGTTAAGGCGGAGCATCAAGTTCCATCAAGCTTAGTTCATCCTTTAGAGGTCCCATATAGGAAGTTGGATGGGATATCCATGGACATCATGATATGAATTCCTCTTACATACAGGGGTCATGATTCTATCTGGGTGATCATAGACTGACTCACCAATTTGGCCCACTTCCTACCGATCATAGATTAAGGATTAGTAGAGAGCATGGGATGCCTTTATGTGTAGAAGATCATGGGGCTACATGGAGTACCTTCGACGATTGTCTCCGATTTTGATGCACATTTTACTTTCTGACTATAGAAGGGGTTACATGAGGCTTTATTGATGCAACTTCATTTGATCAATGCATTCCTTCCCCAAACAGATTTCCAGACAGATTAGACCATTCAGACCCTCGAGGAAATGATGTGTTCTAGCATCCTCAACATTAGTCATAGCTGGGAGGATCACTTTCCATTGGTGGAGTTTGAATACAACAACTTCTATCACTCCACCATTGGGATGGCACCGTTTGAGGAGTTGTACGGGTGACCTTGCAGATCACCTTTGTGATGGAATGAACGAGGTGATTCAGCACTAATGGGACTAGAGAATGTAAGAGCTACCACATAGAAATTTCAGATCATCTAGGAGCGGATGAAGACTACACAGAGGAGGCTGAATTCTTATGCCGATAAGAGATTGAGACCTCTAGAGTTCGAGGATGATGACCACTTCTTTCTATAGGTCTCACCTTGATGAGAATTCCAGAGATATGTTCGGGGTGGAAAGTTATCTCTGAGATTCATTGGACCCTTTCAATTCCACCATAGAGTTGTCAAGTGGGCTTACCACCTAGAACTTCCCCCTTAGTTTCACTGGATGCATGATGTCATCCACGCATCCCAGATGAGAAGATACGTGCACGAACCTTCTCACATCATTGAACACAATGAGCTGTACATCGACGATGAGGAAACTTTTATGGGGATTCCAGTAGAGATTGAGGATCAAAAAGAGGGGGTATGTTGTGGGCGATCTCTACCTTTGGTGTGCATTTGTTGGTAGCATGGGAACATCTAAGAGAGAACATGGGAGCAGGATGCCCAGATATTATCTTAGTACCCCCACTTGTTCCCTTAGTATGATTTAAGGCTTATGTGGACACAAAGCCCTGTGGCGAGGAGAATGTAATGACCCGGAATTTCCATGTATTTATTTAAAATATATGGTAATTTTATGAGACAAAAAAAATTTACGGTGAGTAATTCTGAGGCCTGGTGTGCCCAGAATGAATTTATGATCTTTTTTTCAAGTATGTTCAATAAACATGCGAGTGGGGTTTTGGTAACTTTTGAACCGGTGCTCAGAATTGAAATCAGAAGACATCGTTGAACTCACACTACCGACATTTACATAAGGATACATTCACTGCATCCATAGTAGGTCGAGGGTGAAAGATAGTTGTTCACATTTCATGGGAAAGGAAAGATAAAATTTGTTTAACATTTTATTTTTATTTGAAAATCCCATGTGTATGACAAGAGGTGGGGACCACCAGAACTAAACCTCCCATGAGAAAGGTAAGGAGGTGGGGACCACCGGTTGAAGGAAACCCCTAATTCAAATCCATGGTGGTGGGGAACACCCAAACCCTCCTAATGGGGGAGAAACCTATAAACTCCCCATTAATCCATTCCTCCCATTAATTTGAGCCATTTAATTATGTCAACATGGTACAATTAGTTATGCCAACAATTAATTGCGCTATCCTTTTAATTTGATAAATGTACATTAACAAGTGGGCTATTTCACATTTTGGTGGAATTGGGAGAGGAGTGCATTTGGGAGGATTACGCTTCTCCAACGAAGAACATATTCCAACAAAGAACTTCTCCTCCAGATGAAGAACACCATCGAAGAACGTTCTTTAGAATCAAGGAAGAAGATGAAATTCGAGATGGAATCAGAAGCGTGATTGGAGAAGCATACCCTCTTCTTCTTCACCGTCTTCTTCCTCGCGACCTCCGTCAATAATCCTTCAAGGTAGGGGTTTAATTATGTGGGTTTACGGATTCCCATGTTCTTCCCTTCTAAACAAAGAATGCAGATCAACACTCTAACTAGTTGATCCATAGAGGATTTCTTTTTGAGGGTTTGGGAATAATCATTTCCTAATGTTATAGGGTGGACGTTTGGATTTTTCCCAATACTCGTTCTTAATTTTTTTTGTGATTAATGATTTTTGTTAAGACTCTTTCTACCACTCTAACAAGGAGGGTGTGTGCCAAAAAAACATGTCCCAACCCCTCCGTAGTTATTCAAGAATGATGTGTTCATCGCAATGGAAAAACGAATCTTTGTGGCCTGGCAGTGAACGAAGAGCTGCTGGCTGAATCGGCCACCGACGAAGGCATAGCGCGCGACCACGCCACGTGGGGAGGACGACTTTCCATCCAGCCATCCATGGTGAAATGCCTCACCATGGCCTCTGAAACACTACACGACCCCCACAGCCTCCACCACCCCACATCCCCCACAAGATCTGCCATCCCCACGGCCTTCACGGCCCCTATAGCGTCTGTGGCCCCTACGGCCTCCACGGTACCCGTAGCCTTTGCTGCCCCCCGACCACTGCAGCCCCTGGGGCCTCTGCAGCCCAAAGGCCCCTGCAGCCCCCATGGTCCCTCGTGGCCAGACGGGCCACCCAGCGTGGGCCGGGCTAGACCCAGCAGGCTTGGTCGACTCGAACTGGGTCGGTCTGGGTCGGTCTGTCCGGGTCGGACCAGACCCGAGCCCGCTTCGACCCATTTTTGCTCTATCAGCCATAACATTGGCACCTAGTGTCGATTTGATGAACTATTTATGGAACTGGAAACCATGGAGCGATAAGGACCCTTTAGTATACCCTATTATATTTTTTTGATAATGATGGAGTACGGTCGGGTTGTGTGGAGCACAAAACCAACCGTGCCCTCGGAACTATAATGCTAATAACATACATACCGAGTGTCCTATTGACACACCGTCTGTTTCATTGATACCCATATTATTTGGTGGTTATTTGGGATACTTATTCATGGGACATCATTTCAGTTGGAGTATGGACCAGTGGATTGTGGAGTGAACCCTCCAGTAGAGAATAGTGCTTAGTGCGGGAAACCTATCGCTAGCTGTGACGATGTACTGACGATGTACTGGGATCCTGTATGGGTGTGATGACATACTGATGATGTACTCGGATCCAGTGAGGGTATAACTACCTACTGAAGATGTACTAGGATATTGTGTGGGTCTAAAGACGTACTGACGATGTACTGGGATCCTGTGTTGGTCTGATGATGTATTAGGATCTTGTGTGGGTGTGACGATGTACTTATGATGTACTAGTATCCTGGATGGGTCTGACGACGTAATGATGATGTAAATGGATCCTTCATGGGTCTTATGATTTTATTGATTATTTACTAGGATCCTGTGTGGGTCTGAATACGTACTAACGATTTTCTAGGATCCTGTGTGGGTTTGACGACGTACAAAGGATGTAGTAGGATTCTTTGTGGGTCTGACAACATACTGACGAGGTACTAAGATCCTATGTGGGTCAGACGATGTACACAGATCATGTGTGGGTCTAAAAAGGTACTAGTATCATGTGTGGGTCTGACGATATACTAAGATCCTCTTTAGGTCTTATGATGATTTTGTATCCATCATGGGTCTTCCTCTTAACAGAGTATGATTATTTAATGGTTACATCTAATAATCTCTACTACTGATCCTAAGATATACTTGGGGTTAGATGAGTCTGTAACTATGTGTTACTTTCCTTCATGGTAATAACTGGGTGGTATTCTTTAGTATTGAGTTCTTGCGTGGTACTTACCTTCATGGTATTCCTTCCTTTGTGGAGCAGTTGACCTTTGGGCTAATGTGTTAGGCCTTGTGTTTCCTCATGTTTAAGATAGAGTTACTTGATAACATAGGTATATGTATGGGCATATACCTAAGTGGGGTTTTAAGTTATTTTCAGGCTATTTAGTTAATCCTTTGTGGATTTTTTTGAGACCTTGAGGGTCTCAGGGTCCTTACTAAATATCATTATAGTCACCCCTGCATGTGTTTTTCTTTCACCTCGTTGTGTTTGGTGTATAAGATAGACATCCTTGACTGAGGAAGAGAGTACCGAGACTTGAGGTAGCTCAGAGTTGGACCTTAGATGAGGTGTACCGTAGAGACGACCCTTCGAGAGCTATTCCTAACCTTCAAGTAGGATCCTTGGCGGGTGATCACCTGATCTATCCCAGTTTAATTGTACTTTGAGTTTATTGTACTTTCCATTTGGGCTTGTATTCTGGCCCCTTTTACTTACAACACTTAATCTATTTACTCTAAAGTTTACTTGAGATCAAATCTTTTGGTGTGTTTGGTTGTGTGTGCTTACAAGTTATAAAAGAAAATGCATTTCCAATTCTAGGGAATACACCTTCATTGATAGTCGTCTTCCACTAGCCTATGGAAGGAGGGCTTGGGGTAGTCATGGTACGGGACCTGGGGGACGGGTCATGACACATGAGGTTTGTTGTAATGTTGTATCTATGATTTGATTGATTCTGAGTTTCTCTTTTATATCACACTAGGATTTCATTATTCTAGGATCGTTGATGAAGATCTCATTGGCCAATTATGTATTCAATTTATTCTTGAGTATTCCACTCACCATTTTTGTGTCATTTCCCATTATCCCATGGGGTCACATTTTGAAATTTCTAGGTTAGATTCATGTGTGATTGAATCCTTGGATCACATAGGATGTGTTCATGATGTGTATATCCTTGGTTTGGGGATATATTATGGTTAGATTTTTGTTTTGGGTGACATCGAGATGTCTTGGTTGGTTTTTCTTATCAATTAATCCACGGTAGAATCACACTGTGATACGAATGAGCTGTGTGAGGTTCGGGTGGCCAGAATATAATCATTAGTGATGGAGTTTCAAAGTTTTTCACAATATTTTCATTCCACAACATGATACTAAGTGGAACAGATGGAAGAATTGGATAAGTGGGTGATGTATTTGGACACATAATAAATTTCATGAAAGTATTGATATAAATGGTTAATGCTTTAAGGAACTCAAACCTTCTAGTCCACTAGCATTGGAAGTAGGGTTTTTATTTGGGGATAAATATTCCACATTGTGTTTGGCCCATACATTCTATGTGACATGGTGATGGTGGAATGACTTGTGCTCATATATTAAAGTAGAAAAAATAACTCATATGAACATGGTATTTCCAAGATTATATAGCCTCATTCAAGTTCATGTACATAACCACGGTACCTGGAGAAGTCATTGGTACAAGGACATGACTACTGTACTTGATAAAAGTCTATTATACATAGGAACTAGATGGATGGAAATGAACAAGCCTCGAACATCCTAGAAATTGTGCTCACTACTGATTCATGTCATGTATAACCACATAACCATCACATAATTTTGTATAATAGGACACAAACATGTGTCCAGGTGATGTCACATGTCATGTGACCTTTGGTCAATGTTAGGTACCTAAATTATGATGTATCACCATATGTATCTCCTTTTTTTAGAATCATGTTAGGGCCTATGATTAACTGATCCTATGATTTTCTATATACAACATGATGGAGTCCTTCATTTAAAAATTATCAAGACAAAATGAGTGGTTAATTGTATGATGATTATTTTAGTGATGTTGGAGTGATAGTGGTGATTGTTCCGATTATTGGACTAACATAGGTATTGGAAATCCCCCAATCCAACATGGGCATTAGTCTTCATACTATTTAACATTGTATAATTGGAATCCCCCTTTATATATAACTAATAAATAACCTATATATGAGTTTACCCCCCATAATGTATTTATAGGGATTGGGACATTCATTGAATATTTCACCCACTTATATATGGAGCACAATGTCGAGGTGATATTCTCCCACATTGTTCCTTTGATATTGCATGTGATGATGAAAATTATATATTTAGTATTGGTGATGTAGGAAAACTCATTATTCTTATGTAGGATTTATATAAGTATATCCCATGTCCCTCTTTCAAAGGATTCTTTGTGATATTATATATTGGTTGGGGTTTCCCATTAAAAAATCGGTTGAGTAGACTATTCCAGAACATCTATAATTTACCATCAATAGTTCTGACGATTTCATATTAGGTTTTTTGCATACTTAAATCTACATTTTATTTACCTGCACTTTTTGTGTCTTATAAAAATTAATGAATAGTTGTAGGAGCAATATATTGAGCATATTGGTACTTTGGTACATTAACCACTTTTGGTGGTCATACATTGAGATAAAAACATGGGATCCCTAGAAATATCCCTCTTTCTCATTTTTTTTCATATTGGTAAATATTCTTTTGTCGCGTGTAAAATTTTAAACATTATGAGGATGTTTTATATTTTCATAATCTTCTGTATCCACTAGAGGTATTTCTTGAATTTTTATAGTTTAGATGTTGTGTTCTATTATTATTCATGTCAAAATTTTCAAGGAGATAGTGCTGTGTATTTGTACATTTAAATTATGTTATGGAATCAAATTTCAGTCTACAAATTCTCCATTATTATCAATATCACATATCCTATTGTAGGTTGGCATGTGTTATCACACACATCATACTTCCAACTAGTAAATCCCGATTAGTTTGGGATGTGACATGTTTGATAATAAAAATTCTTTTTCTAGATGGTTATTTCTAGTTTTAACACTTTTATTAATATGTGGAAAGGTTGTTTATTCAATATAGTTATTTACTATTAAATCTAGTTGAATATTTTTTTATTTTCTTATTATACAAATATTCGGGAATCTTTGACAAATAAATTACTCATGGACGAATAAGAAATGCCTAGATGACTCCTATAGTTCTTGCATTGGGTATAATCTGCAGATGGGTGGGGCGTGAAATACCTAAATCTTGTTGATGTATCAACATTAATCATGATCTTAAATAGGTTTTTATATATGGATTATACTTGAAAAACAAAAAAAATATCTCTTGAATATGGTCTAAAGAATATGGTATGTGTCGTGGAACAAGTCATTGAGAGTGGTTTATGATGTCCATATTATGAATTCCATTAGTTGGAGATATGTTGTATTAATATCCATTTCATCATTGATTATAATGAATATAGAATTCAAAAAATTTAATTTTGATTATGGTTTCATTTTCATTTCCTATACCTACCATAATATTTATTATATATTTGTTCAATGATTTATATAGTTATATTTTTTACTTTCGAAGCATTTTAGCAAACCCATTTACTATCACTCCATTTACATGGTTATGATGAAAATTATTACATGAGATATGTTTATGAGAAAATATTTTGTGGATAAATATATGTTATTTTTTTGTTATATATTTTTTTAGTAATTTATTATATATAATGATATAAGTGACCATTAGTTGAGAAATAAATATTTATTATTAGTTTAGGATGTGTTAAAATTATTTAAATATAAATAACTATGAATATATTTTTGATATAGATGATTCATAAATATTTTTTTATATTTTTTAATGGATGTTTATTTTAACGATTTTATAGTTCATATCATTGAATATATATAAAGAATGTGTTCATGGATCTGTATTTGAGATTAGGGATCTTGGGATTCATTGTGGTCATAAAATATACGTTTATTTGAAATTTTATATTATACTATTTTTATGGATCATTCAATGGTTTATATGTTAATGTTGACCATATTAGATAAAAATTCAAGATATGTATATTATTTAATGTTAAATTAATAATGCACATTTAATTTTAGGATTAGGAAAAGTAATCATTAGTGAAATACTCATTTAATAAGTATAAGTATTGGTTAATATATTAACAATTTAATATTGAAGATATTATATATATATTTTCAAAGAATATATACCAAATAAGATAAAATATTGTGCATTAAGTTGTGTAATCGATTCACATAGTGTTAATCAAGAAAAAAAGGATTTTTTGAGAATTAAATTAATCATCACTTTAATGATAGTGAGTGGCCCTATGATTAGACACCTTGAGAGATATGCCAAAGAAATATGACTTGGTTAATAATATTATATTAAAAAAATATTATTATTGATTTATTAATGATGTTAAATAATTTATTCAAAAATCCACATTGAAAAATTACTATGTATAACAAAGGATTGAATAAAGAGAATCATTGGTTGATATGAAATTATCATATGTCAAAACAAATTTGTCAAAGTGGATGCATTATTATCATTTATGGATTAATATTAATTTTTTTGATATTATAATATCCATTTGTAAAATAGTATGTATTTGAATCAGAATCGAAAAAATTATTTTGAAGAAGAATTTTTCCTAGAAATAACAATATATTATAATCAAATAATGAAACATACTTAATTTTTTTTGATTCTTATTATTTTAATGTTATGATGGAAAAGGTGTAATTTCTAGTTTTCATTAAGGTATTGAGTTTCCTATTATAATAATTTTGAAACAATTTACTATAATCATTGTGGGTGGTATATAAGAATGATATTCCATGTATTGTAAATGTTATATGGATTATATGAAACACATAAGAAAAATTACTCAGTAGTTTTACATTAACAGTATATAACCATATAGTTAATGATATTTATAACATTAAAAATAGATTTAATTAATTTTTTATTTTATTAGATCACTTTTGGAGAGTATATGATTGTGGTATAGGTAATAATTATGTCTAATACACAATTGATAATTAGATAATAAAGGGTGGTATTATTTTGAATGAGTATATTTGTTATTAATTGGAAAATTTTTTATAAAAAATTGATTATTGAAATTATTGATATTTTATTTTAATTTTTTTGGATATTTATATATAGTTTATAGAGTGTCACTTATGAACTAATGGTTAATACCGTCTAAGGGTTAAAGTTAGACTTATCAATTGGCGAAATACATAATATCATCATTGTTTAATGTGTTGGGTAGTAAAATATGTATTGGGAAGGTATATTATTTAGTGTCTATGATTTGGTTATATATATATTCAGTTTTTGTTAAATTATAAATGAATTTTGAGGAATTATAAGATGTATTTTGACATAATATATTTAAGGTGGATAATTAGTCTAGAATATTTTATAAATATTCCTTAAAATTTGGGATTTATAATTTATGGATTAAGTTAATTTTCAGGAGAGATCCCAATAAAATGTAACTTAGTTTTGATCATGATTTCTATATGTCAATCATGTAGTTTTATAGGTTCACCAATTATAATATAATTTATGTTTTAATAACTATGTTCTAACATGATGATGTTTTAAATTGAGACATATTGATGTTCTATTTCCTATGATTATTTTTTATAAATAAAATATAATGTATTTTACACTAGTTAACTCTTATATTTCTATTATAGATCAAAAATAGAAGGATCCATTCGTGTTAGGGTTGATTTGCTGATTGCCTTGATCAACATCCAATAAAAATGGGATTTTATAGGAGAAACCATGTGGTTATTTTGATCTAGTTATCAGAAAATATGATCAAAATTATGCAGATTTTAAATGTTGTAAACACAATAGGGAAGTGAAATATGGAGTCTCATAAAATTTAAAATGATGAAAATTAAAAAAGAAACATGATTCAATTTCCAATATGTAATCAAATATGGTATGGATCATGTGTGAAATTTAAAATAATGGATTTATAAATTCTATAATCTTATAGAATTAAGATATCAATCTCACATGTGTTATCAATGATATATTCACCAAAAATATTTCTCTACAATTTGACATGATTTTGTAAATATGAGAATAATTTTCCCATTCTAGTGGCCAATGAGAGAGATAGTCAAAATAACATTTAATCAATTATATTCCTATCAAACTGGTACTTATTAATCTGATTGTGAGTTTTTATTGAATATTTTTATGTGATATATGGCATTAATATTTTTACCAATTATAATATTTTTTATTACAAATAAACAATCTTAGTTCTATGATTATCATATAAATTATTTTAAGGGTTCCATTGAAGTTATTTCATTGGGATCTTGATTCCAAACCCTTAGAATAATTATATATGAAATTAATAACTATTTATCACTATTTGTAAATTGTTTATAATGATTTATCATGTAGATAAATATCACACTACATTCTAAATAATCCCCATAAAATCCAGTGATGTATAAATAATTTTGACTTCCATGTAATTATTATTATTATATTATGAGTCAAATTATGAGGATAAATTTTATTTAATAAGGATAATGTGATGCCCCAAAAATATAATATATGATTACTTTCAAATAATTCAATATGTTTTATAAAATTTACAACACAAAACACTAAATATAAAAAAACCAAAATATCTTTAGATATATTATAACTATTTAAATATTACCCTTAAATCCTATATATATAATTAGAATTAATGTATATTGGTAACTACTTTATGAAAAATTTAAATAAATAAATTTAAATAAATATTTAATATTAATTCAATTCAATTACATTATCTAAAATTACTAACAATATAATTTGTTCCTTACAGAAGTATTTTTCATGAAAATTATTTTTATAGGGGATATTCACTTATTTTTCTATAAAATAATAATGGATGATAAATAACATTTTATATTAACAATTAGGCAATAGTAGTTTTATTTTTAAATGATAATAGATAAGAATAATAATAATTAGTATTAGGAAATAATATTTTCTAATAAAAAAATGTTCTAATAATATTATTTGATTTCATTCAAAAAAAATTAATGATTTTTTATGAATTTTAGTGTAAAGAAATAAAAATCATTTTTAATTGCACATATAAAAAATAACATTTTATGAATTTTTTAGAATATTTGAAAAAGGTCATCATTTAATAACAAATTAATATTTTCATGAAACCTATAACTATTATTACATTACCAATATATATGAAATACATAGAATTAAAAAAATACTTTTTACATGATAAAATGTGAATTTAAAATGTAAAAAATTAATTTTTATCTATTAGTTGAAATTATTATCCTATGTATAATGTTTTTTGAATAAATTAAAATGTTACTTTTATAGAAAATCAACTTATGTTATTTTCTATAATCAATTATTTTGAAGGGATATAACATTTTGGATTGACATGTATGCCTCAAAAAAATTATATATATGATTATAAAAAAATGTATTCAATTAAAAATATTATTAAAAATAATTTTATTCTAAATATATATTTAAATATTTAAAATTTTATTTTTCTAATAATTTTATTTAAATTAAGTTTCTTTAGTTTAAAATTAACTTTCAAGACATTTTGAAATATAATATTTGAAATTATTTTTTAAATTTTAAATTTTATGTATTAAATTAGGATGAAATTTCAATCAAAATATATTTTATTAATATATATTAATAGTTTATAAATATATTACCAATGTAAAATAATGTTTTTTTAAATGGAAAGAATTTAGAAAAACCAAAATAACCAAAATCTATTTCTATGATGGACTTGTTAATTTGCATTTTTCCCCACCATCAATTTCACCTCAACAATTTTAAATTTTATGGGAATTATCACTAGAATTATAGTAGATTGGGTGGTAGATGAGTGGTTAACAAAGCATGTGATTCTTCATGAAACCCATGATCAAATGTTGGGGGATGTATAATTTCTAGGTTTCTATAGAAATATTTTAACACGTATTATTTTTTATTTTAGAAATTAGAACTACTTGACTAATCTGGGTCATCGAGTACCGGTTTAGGCTAACATGTAATAGGGGATTCGGGCCATAGAACCTCCTATCCACATAATTCATTCAAGCCATTAGATTTTGAAAAAATGGTCCATAAAAAATTCTAGTAGGAACACACACAACTATCCCTTGATGAGGATTCATAACATGTAGTATCCACATGAGTATAACAAACTAGATGGGAATAATGAGAAGCCATGGAGGAAACCATTCGTACCAGACATATATTTCTCTATGTTTGTAAATTCTATAAATGTATTCATGGGAGGTATGGGGATATTCCACTTTAAGGATTCATATGTTGTGGATGGATCGTTTCCGTATATTTAGTTCAATGGGCCACTCGGACATGTATTAGGCCTTGTTCATATATGTTATTGGGACATGTAATGAGCAATAGGACTCCTAGAATATGGGCCATGTTATTCTTCCCTCTCAACCCAACTAAAATGGGATATTACCTGAAATTGAAGAAAAATATTTAAGGCCATTTATTTGGGTTGACAAACACTTGAATAGTAAACTTACATTATTTAAAATGTAATGGATAATCCAAAAACTACAACTTCATTCACATATTTAAGGTTAACAACCTCTATAGTTGAAGATAAAACTATAATTAGAATTTATCCTATAAAATTTGAAGATAATGTAATCCTATAAAACTATCAACCTTTAAAAATATTATCATTTTGAATAGCTAGCAAAAATATTTCATTTCCTTGGAAATGTGGAATGAAAACTCATGTCCCCAACATGAGTATTATTAACTTAATAGTTATTCCGCTAAATTACCACAATTAAATTTTTTTATAATAAAACTTCAATATTTCATTTTATCATTTATATATTTTAATTTTATTATATAAAGATTATTATAATTTCTAATTAATAATTCCCATCCAATTACGGTACAAAATCATTGTCTATGTGTTGTGAGGAATTCCACTAACACAGTGTAACATGTTTTTTCATAACATTTTTGCAAGGTTTGATATTAGGTTGTTTTTAAAATATATATGGTTCCTATGACATAATATAAGTTTTTTAAAGGAGTTAATCATCTTATTATTGATATGTTTAATAACTTATCAAAATTAAGTTTATCATTTTAAATAATCATTCCAAAAAGATCACCTATTATTTAAATGGTTTAATGTCTTCATATTTTTTTATTCTTCTAAATCCTTCAAGTTATGATATATATTACTAATAATCAATATATAAGATTATTATAGTTCAATTATAATAATAATATAATAAAACCACTTCAAAATTGTTAATTACAGTAGTTCATGTTCAAGTTTGGGATGGTATAACCCCCTAATTGAATGATAATTTTAATTTATATCATGGACTACAATGTAAACATAATTTTGAGGATTATAAGATATAAATATGTATGTAATTTTTTAATGGTGATGTTTTATCTTCATTTAATTCATTAATTATGAAAACACCTTTACATAGTTAAGAATTAGAAATCATGATTCTTATCATTATTATCAGCAAGGATAAATAGTAAACTAATAATAAAATTATTTTTAAAAATAATATTAATTTATAAAACTTCTATATAACTATCATTAAATAAAATTAAATGATGAACCTTGGATGTATAATGAATACATCCACACCTATTATGAAACGTGTATCAAAAAATACGAAACAAAATCACCTGATGTTGTAAATAAGAAGAATTCATTTAGAGAATAAATATCTATGGAATATATAATGTAAATTTAATAATATTATGTTTCATAATGAATTTATTATGAGATCTTTATTTTTGATACGTGACGTTAAATTATATCCCTAGAAGTCAGGAAAAGGAGAAGTGCTTCTATCTCAAATTCCACTCTTTGGTAAATGTTTTGTGATACGAACCTAATTTAATTTAATTTTATTATATAGTATTTATTTGATATATTATATAATTAATTAATTATTAATGTGGGTCTTTGGGTTTAATTTTTTCCCCATATATTTAAATGATTTTATATATGAATGTTTCAAAGTTTGTAAGGGTTTTATTGTCTAAATTTTGATTCCATGAGAAATAATATATTATCAGCACCATGTATTCATTGAATTATATATTAAATTACCTAGGAAATATTTTTTATCCTAATATTTCTATTTAATAGTATTTTCTTTGAATCTAATATTCCATTTTTAGAGTGGCTATTAATTTTTTTTTTCTTAAAAGACAATACATTTTGTAAATCAACATTATTTAATTGTGTTATGATCATTAATTTCATCTTATTTAATATAAGTTGGTACATTATACTATTTAGTAATATTTTCTAGTAATTTATCATTCATTTAATGGTATATATATTCAAACAATATAAATCCTATGTAAATTACTTCACTCATAGTGTGGAATTTTCATTTCAAACCATCTATATTCTTTATCTTGATGGTTTATGACCATATTATTTTTGTATTGACTTAGCTATATTATAATTGTTCTATAAAAAAAGTGTGGAATTTTCATTTAAAACAATCTAGATTCTTTATCTTGATGGTTTTGACCATATTATTTTAGTATTGACTTAGATGTATTATAATTGTTATATAAAAAATAATATCATAATGTATATACATTAATATTATTTATTTTATCCAACAGGTAATTTCATTATATTTACATGTGTATTTTTTTTGTAATTCACATTGTTATTTCAATACGGATGATTACCAAAACATTGACATTTTATTTTTTAACCATCCAACATCTGTATAAGAATGAGTTATGTTAATGTTAGCCCTTTTATTGAAATAAATAAATGAGATGGAATTATGTATACTATTAATCTAATATGGATGACTATTTAAAATCATAACATGTAATATTTGACAATATGAAATCTTTCTCTAGATGGGATTTGAGTATGTTATCACTTTTATAAACATAAGGAATTTTTTCCCATTACAAATTATTTTTTACTGCTAATGTATATTATTATCTATTTTATTTCCCAAATTCTCATTATATGGATAACCACGCCTTTATATTTTCTAAGAGGTTCCTTAGGGAATGAAATAGAATGTCATAAAGACTCTACCAATGAATACATTAGACATTGTTAGATGTTGGTGTGACTAAAATTAAATAGCCACTCATGCAATGACATTCTCCTAGATTTTTATTTCTAATGTAATATTCAATGATGTAAATAAATATGTTTTTTCATCATTTTTAAATATCTCCATGCCATTTGAAATTATAAAAGTTATTTTTTATTCTATAGTGATATTTTTAATGGAATTCTCCATTAATGACTGATTTACAATTTCAATGATTATTTCTTAATGGAAGAAGTTATGATTACGCTATTGAGTGTTTAACTGATAAAAATTATTAAATTGATATTGATTATTTTTAATAGCATTATTGGAAAATTTTGTGGTACCTTCTCAAATGACAATCCCTATTTATAAATCTATTTATTTTTATTCATGATATAAATTGTAGTTAAAAAAGGTTTTTATAACATTGATGCAATTTGGCATCCTTATACTAGTCATGGAAACCTAGATAGAGGGATTAGATGACATAAATTACTGATTTTCATGTGCACTCACACCCCATCTACTGGATCTATTGAGTATATGATAGGTTCAATATATTAACACCTAACCAAGAATGTGTGTTTCTGAACATGGTTTTCATGAGACATTTTTAATTGAAGGTAGAATGATGATTAGTGATGATATATTAATTATCAGGACTAAAATTTACATATTAGAAGATAATGGTATTATCTATAATATATTTATACAATATACTCAATAGAAGAATAAATTCATAGTCAATGTATGGAATATAAGTTCCATTTATTGACTGATTGTATTTATTGACTTATATTCTTAGTAAGATGATCCAATTACGATATTTTGTATTAACTCTTATAAATCTTGTTGATATCTGAGGAATGTTTTTAATTTTTTTATTCTCCTGTCTTTTTCTATTAAAATTATTTTCAATTATTTTAAATAATTGTATTTTTTAGTGATGAAATTATATATTTCTAGCTTTTTATTTATAAATGATTTGGAGATTTTATTATTTCTATTTTCATTTTTTTAATTTAATATTATATATTTAATTTCCTCTAATGAAATTTAAATCGTCATACGACCATTATTTTACTCTACATTAAAATACATTAATAACCATATGATGTAATGAAAATGATATTATATTGAAATCCTACTAGGTTATGAGATTCAAACATTTCATTTACCATTTGAAGGTAACCACCTTTACAATATTATTTTAGAATATTGTACTATAATCATCTTATTTTTTGGTTTCATTCTTTGTTTGATGAGTGGTGGTGACTTGGTTCACAGAGGATAGTCATAGTCCACCAGGATATGAGAGTATGTATTTTTTCTACCTTTTTGTTTTTTAACATATTTTTATATCATAATATGTGTTTAATGATTTATTTGTAAAATTATGTTTAAAATGTGTAACTATGATGTTGTTATGGATTGAATAGGGTGAGATAATTACTAATTGGATTTTTGATGTATACGATCTTCTTTATAGGAAAATGGCAATATAAATGATTGTAAGGTCAACGGGTGATCAGATCTGTAAAAGTTTATATTTTAATATAGGTCGGTTTGATACAAATTTTATCAATGTAAGTATATCACTCATAAAATATTCGTCTACTTGAGAGAAATTATGATATATGGGGTCAGATATGGTAAAATTGAGAATAACAATGTGTATGTACTTAGTAGTTAGTTACTATTTGGGTTCTTGTTCACCACCTCTTCACGATGATACATTAGTGGACAGGGAATCATGGGACTTGAGTCTTTCATTGTAGGTATTGTTTTCCAGGTGATAAATGATATTGATATTCCCAGTGAAATTATCGTTGATTTTAGGAATAACTCTATGTTTTGGTATAGAATTAAAAATTAACCGAGTATCGCTATTCTATCATGATCTAGTAACCTATGAACTATCATTTAAAATAATGTTGATTTAAATCCATGAAATACTATGATGTTGGTGTGTGTTTTACCATCATATGAAACGAATTCATACATATATATACTCTTAAATGAGCATCGTTCCATTCCGATTTATATCAAAAACAAATTCATTCATGTGGGTTTAGTTAAAGTGTTGTTGTTTTTGAATGTAATTTTTCAGATGGTTTGTACCATTTTATTTTATGTTGTTTTAACATTAATACATTTTATTTCCTTTTATATACATGGTACACCCAAAAGTTTTAAGAAACTACTATTGAGTTCATTCAAGATTTAATTCAAATGAAAAAAAAAATATTTTTTTTATTTCTTACCAAGATTTAAATTTTTTTTCATTAAAATGACTATTGTGTGATGTGATAAAAGATTTATTTAAAATGAAATTTGTTATTGTAATGTAATGAATATGGAAATATTATTACTATTGGAAAATGGATTAATACTTTTTAATCCATGTTTAAATTTCAATAATACGTTAATGAAATTAATGAAATTATGAAGGATTTATATCGTAATTTTAGGTTTTATTATACAATATATATTTTTCTTAAATGGGAATAATGGTTCCACTTTAATACCAAATATAATGTTGTAAATGTTGTCTATGTGTTATTAGAATTATTATTTATTATTTATTTTTTTCAATTTTTTATTACTATGATATTGAGTACTTGATTTGTAATTTTCATGAAAGTATCCTTGAAATTCACTTAAGAAGTATATAACATTTTACCATCAATATGGACATCAATGTAGTTCATCACATTTTCCAAAATATGTTTTTGATGTTGATGAATATACATAGACTCTAATACATGTAAGGGATTTGATTCTTTTTGAGTCATCGGAGTCCACCCAATTATTATTGTATTAACGTACTCCTTTATATTGAAATGATTGGGATTCCTCTAATGCAATTATGTACCCTTAAGGTATTGATGATATGTTTGATTCTCTTATGCCTATATATTCACTAAGGGAAAGGTATATCAACTCTTTAGGTAAGGCACCTAGATGAGAGTGGTGGGATGTCATGACACTCACTAATCTGGGTAAAATAATGCATTGGGAATTGATCATGTAATTGTTTATTGTATAGATGTATTCTGTGGGTATAATGAAAAATAAATTTTCAAGGAACATGGGTTTTAGTTTAGGAGAGATATCAGTTTCAATATCTTCCATTGAATTATCATATTTGGTATTTTTCTCAACTAATCATATTTTCGATAACCCCATTAATGTAAAGAATTTTTTATGGGTCTTCACCCAAATCTTGGATCTATCTTCTTAGAAGTTTTATGGATCTATTATTCATTGTCTCATTAATGTTTCATGTCATTGGATGGACGGATAAATATATTAAATGAATGAAATATTTTTTTCATTCAGGGTTTTATTAGCTAGAGATATCCAATATGATGGATTATATAAATTATATTTCATTGAATAGTATTTTTAGAAAAAAAATATGCATTTATTGTACTTATAATTTTTTTCACCTTGTCAATATATGAAGTTGTGTTTGAGAGAACTGGGAGTTTTTAAATGGTGTAGAAACTAGAGTAACCATAAGAGGTTCTATATATTGGGATAATGATTTGGGATGTATCAGTCATAGATCATCATATAATAAATATGGGTATATAGATGATTAATGATAAAAATGAATAATCTATAAACTATATAGTGTTGTTTTCATGTAGTGGAGGATCTACCAATGGTGGTTGATGAAATTAAATATACTGTTTTTGAAATCGAAGTGAAAAAAAATGCATTTGAATTGTTTTGGATCAATTGTTCATAATTTTTTTTGGTAATATATCATGAATTCCATTGTTAACATTTTTTATGTTTTCATGTGTTCAATGGTTTTGATCATGATGATATGGTCATTTTCTAGTTATCCCAATTACTGTGACTTTTATACGATTAGTATTGAATGGTAATCTTTGATCCTCTATAATTTTAGACCCTTGAGGTTTATTGAGCTATTGGAGATGGAATTTAATCATATTCTAAGACATATACATGTTTGGGTTCATTGTATTCCAAAATCCATCTTATTGAATCATTCAATGGGTATCTACCTATAGTTTGTTCTAAATACAATTTAGTTGGTTTTTTCCCTTTGTATCCTCATGATAGTTCCAAGATGTTTTGATATCAATATTTAAATTATGTATGATATCATTAGTGAAATTGTGGTGTCATATTTCTTCATATGGTATATTATTTTGATCTCTTTCATATTGGACCATGCAATTAAGGACCTGATGGATTATTTGATGAGATGATCATGTAGTGAGTCTTAGTGTTTAAAATCATAGATATCCATGAATAATTTTCCAATGTTAAAATAATCATTATAAATTTTATGCCTTAATTATGGATGGTGGTATTATTGATTAATCTCAATATTTTTTTCCCTTCTATGGATCATTGATTTTTTTTATATTATCATTATTAATTATTCATTTTTGTATTTTAAATATTCTATTATAATGTGCCATGGAATTAAGTTTAATGAGTTGTAGATATGTGTTTTGGAGGTTTGTTCCCAAATTTTTCACTTTTTTTGTGAATATTTATAAAGCATGTAGTACTATTCTAGTTGATTAGTTCTAATTTCTTATTTTTATGCCTTTATAATTTTTTTGAGTTGTTTTTTAAGAGTTTTGTTTATTTTAATTCTAGTTCAAGTTAGAGATTTTGGAAATATATTTTCAATTTCTTAGACTAACCACACCACTGGATTAATATGGTAGTTAATTTTTTCCCTTATTTTCAATCATTCATTTTATAATATTATTTATGGTATAATGTCTTAATTTTTTCATAATTTTAACATTATTATGATAATTAAAATTAAAACCTATATTTTTGTTTTATTTTATAATTATGTTGAATTGAATTATATAATTTTTAATTAATTTTTACCCTTATATATGGAAGAAGATTTACATTAGTGTAATTTTATCATTCTATTATTTAATGTGGATTTTAGGAGTTTTGTAAGGGTAAATACATCTTTTAAGGTTTTATAATGTTGATGTCCTCTTTTCCATAGTTTTATACAAGTAAGGTTCTATTTCCATTTTGTTTTATACAGGAAAGGTAGAAATTACATTATTAATGTCAGGGTATATAATATATATTCATTTTTCAAGGGAAATGGTGTTACAACATAAGTGTAATGCTATCTTATAATGGGATATGTAAGTGTAATCCCTAATGTATTTACACCTTGTAATGATATTGTGGGTGCTATGCAAAGATAATACATACACTTTAAACCTTTTGTAATGGAATTCCTAAATATCCATTATGGTAAGTTATTCTTTTTTTGGGTTTCATAATGGTAAAAATATTCATGTGTAAGCGTACCTCCTTTTTTCTAAAAGTTATTTATGGTACTTTATGTTTCCGTATAAGGGTATGTTAGGCAGTGTATGTGTAGGGTATTCCACATATGGTTAAGAACTTTTTATCAAGTGAATATTAAGGTAAATATGGTACTTTATGTTTCCGTATAAGGGTATGTTAGGCAGTGTATGTGTAGGGTATTCCACATATGGTTAAGAACTTTTTATCAAGTGAATATTAAGGTAAATAGTACCCTTATTGGAAACTCAATATCTATGAATTGTTCAACCCATGTTGCCCTTATATAGAGTTATTTATGGGAAAAATTAAAAAATTCAATTAAATATCATCATTCTCATCCTATAACACCTTTTAATATTTTTTAAAGGATATAAATTGTGGAAAAAATTCATTAAAACTTTTCATTGCTATTACAGCTATCTTAAATTTTTTTAACAATTCATATTGAAAAATATAGTGAAAGTGAAAATTAAGCGGTTTTCAATTAGAGGGTTCTATTTATGTAAAAAAAGAGTGTTTTATTTTTAAGAAAATATTGAATCCTTCATTACTATCGATTATAAAGTTTCATTTTGAGAGTTTGTCTTTACCTTTATCTTCCATAATATATGATCCGGTTCTATTTTTTATTCCACTCATTATTTTGGTTTCAAATAAATAATGATGTAGGTGTTTCAATGAAGTTCCTTTATTAAGTATTATTTACTACTGGAAGAACAAATATACGACTTTTATGTTTTATTACACATGTTATGTGAATGTATACATTTAAATACATCTTCATTCATCCTATTGTTTATGAATTGATCATGCAATAGATAGAATTGTTATGCACTATATTTCTATTATTATGATATCGATTCACAATAACCTAAATATTTACATCACATCTATATTGGTGTATATTCATTTTCAAATATATTTAATGTGATATATTAATGAAAAAGGGATTTCTGTTGTTTTTTATGTTAAAATAAATATTTCTTATATTAAATTAATGGTTGTTCACCCAGATTGTGAAATATCATCAACCCATTTAAAAATTTTAAAAATATATGAATTCTTTAGGGATATTTAAAAAGTAATTTTTGAATAGAAGCCTATAGGTAATTTTAGTGATGGCTTATGAAATAAGATACTATGATTACCATTTTTAACTATTTAATTTAATAAATGGATTAAAATTTAAATTGATGATTCATAATAGAGTAGTTTTCATAGGGTTATGTTAATTTCTCTCAAAATTATCATAGATATAAAATTAGTTGAATTTTTTTCATCCCATTGAAGGGTGATCAAAAGCATTGTGAGATCCCACCAATTTTTAGGTTCATCAATCTTGAAGTGGCTCATTAAATTTTTTCCATTTGTGTTTTCATCCACAAAGTATTTCAATTGAGTAAACATAGACATCAGATTCTAGGAAACTTGGGAAATATCATAGAGCATCCACATGGAGATAATTATTAGAGAAAATGTATTAAAGTTTAGGGATGTCGGATTTTTTGATCTAAGAGAGTCTTGTTGTAAATGGTTTAAGTGTATTGTGATTTCTTAGTAGGTTTGGGAGTATTATAATATATTAAAATTTTTCAAAGGGATAATGGGATGAAAAAACATTTTTATAAAAGAGGGGGTGAATTGAGTGTTTATAAAAATTTCTGTCAAAAAGTATTATTTGAAATCCCACCTATATCTAAAATTCAATTTCCCAATTAGCTAGTACTGAATTTTTATGAGCATTAATGTTTGATTAATTTCTCAAAAGTTTTATTTGTTCTAAATTGTATATATTTTATAATCAAGACTTCTTTAGAAACTAATCTAACATGTAAATACTTTTATATACACTTTCTATTACTAACTATCATAGTTCAATTTAGTTTTATGAGATATGTGATAAAACAGTGTCAAAATAAAAGGTAAAATCACAGGAGAAATAAAATAAGAGGTTCAGTCTCAAGAAGATATATAATCCTATTTAAATAGGGATCACCTGTCAATAAATAGATTAAATTATTGTACAATTTGATCCACACCCTGGATCAGGGTTCCCAACAGCACATATGATGTCTAGGTCAAAATTCCTCAACCACAGTTCTTCATAGCTACAAACTAGAAGGTCACACAATTAGAACGTCTAAACTTATCTATTAGAGTAAAAATATGTTGGAAGATATGAGTGGAAGGATATCTTATATACTCAATTTTATATAGGACACATTGTGTGAATTACCGAAAGATGAACACACTGCTAAAAAGTTAGTAAAAAAGAAAACAATAGGGAAAAATATATGAAAATGGATTTAGAAGGCTTTGTGTGTCTTGAGATGTATCTATTGAATCATCAAATATAGATTAGATGATATTTGAGTCCTCTTTTAGAGGTTGACACACAAATGGAGTGTCATATTATGGCTTCCAGGTATATGTATTATTCTGCAGGGATATTCTTCTTCTTTATCGATATGTTGAAGTAGTTTTTCAATTCGATGTTAATATTTGTTGAGATCCCCTTTTATGTTCTCCTTTAGTTCTTGTGATCATTTTGGCTTCATGGGAGTTTAATATGTTCTTCAGTATATTTTCTCTCAATCACACAATCGTTGCATCTTTTTGTTCTGTTTATATCTTCTCTCTTTTAAAATTATTCATATTTTTAGGGATGAAAAATAATCATATACATTCCCTATTCAAAGGTTCATTATATCTCCTACTATCTACTAAAAGTCCTACAAAGGAATATAAAATACATCAATATCATTAAATTACAAAAATATGACCGTTAGAAATAATATTAATAAATTCATATTTAAATAGCCTATCAGTGACAGGTTTTTCGGTGTCTCCTTATGTCGGTCTTGCCATACATCAGTGAATTATTACATTGTTGATTTGTTTAAATATTGAGACTTTACTTTTGTTAGTAAGACATTTGATCTGTCAGTGACTCATGTCAATAGACTATGAGTCCTTGGATGGGTATCACCATGCAACAGTAGGTCACTTGTGTGGAACGTAGGTCGTCTGCATTGGTGAGTCATATGAAAAAATGATTCTTCTACATCAGTGAGATATATGAAACAATGAATTTTCTATGTCATTGAAAAATTTGATGTATCGTTGACTCATTTCAGCGGTGTGTTCTTTCAACGGTGTCATATTCACATACTTAGAACACATACCTATTTGATCTATCTATAAGTGAGTCATATGTCTGTCGGTGAGTCATATGTCTGTTGGTGAGTAATCTATCTTTTGATGTTAGTGACTCATACTTAGATAATTTTACAAGGTTTTTCTTTCTCATAGTCCAGTAAAGTCAGAGAGTGTTAATACTCATAAGTACAGATAGATAACAAGTTATAAGATTTTTTAGTCTTAAACATACATAAATATTTATATTATTATAATGTTCTAATATTCAAGTTAATGCTTTGACATTGTTTAGGATCATTGAAATAAGGTATGATATATGTTAATATATGACATGATTCCTGATAATTAAAACCATTATTAGCAGAGATAGTGGCAAAAAATATCTCTCGGCCAACAATATTCCCCTTTTTGATGAACAAAAATCATTGCATTATAAAGTATCATTAGAGAATGATTAATGTAAAAAGTCTGGTTAGTTTCTCCCATAAGGATAATTTATCAGATATAATAATATATAAACACATAATAATTATTAAACACATAATAATACTTAATAATGTTCTCCCCATTTTAATAATTCTTATTAATGATCTCCCCTTTTCAGATTAGAAAAAAGTGGAAGGTGAAAAGTATAATAAAAAAAGAAAATTTGAAATAGAGAAATTTCATTCATTAGAAAAGTAAAATGAATTAGAAAAAGTAAAATGACACCACCTTTTCATAAAATTTCACTCCACACTAATTAGTAGTGTCAAGGGGTCCTTTCCCCTTAATAGAAAGATCAATGAATGGTTTAGCCCGAGGAATAGGTTGAGAAGAAGGGGGTCAGAATAGATTTTCAGAGGAGGTAAAGGCACTCTATTGGGTACAATATAAACATGGGAAGATCTCTTCTGATAAATAAGTTGAGGAAAAACTTGATCTATAATGATGGGTCTGGTCTGAGATAAATCAAGTGAAACTGATATATGAGATTTAGCAGGAACTGAACCAGTAGGGCGAAGTGGTGCATCCAGAGGAACCACAATGCTTAACATTGTACATGGAGATATAGTAATAATATCTTGATTAACTCTCCAATGATCACTCCACCATATTTTAGTGCATTTTCAAAATCTTCTTTGTTTTCTATGAACTTGTCCAATAAGGGAATACATTTAATATCTTTTGAATATGATACTTTAAAGCCTTTTTCACTCGAGGAAGATTAATATTGGTGGAAAAATACCAAAATATACTAGTAATTTGATGCTTTGTGATGAGTTTAGAGAAAAATTCATTAGTCTTTTTGGTCATCTCTTCATGATTCTATGAATAACTCCTCATATAATAATTCACATGGTCATGCACATTATCCTATGTGTCCTCCACCATGGATATACTAGAAATTAAGGGTTGAAGCTCTTCATTCAAAACTGCACTGACAGTAGAAAGATCAAAAAATTGTGATGGATAAATAGGGGGAGTTGAGGATGATGCAGGAGAAGAGGAGGAAAGATCCTTAACTTATTTTTTCATTTTGGAAAAATGAATATATTTAAAATGAGACAAAATATTCTAAAATCCTTTCATAACACTTTCCATTGTATTCTTGTACTCAGTGGTTAAAGTATTGATGTCAGTGGCTAACTTCTTCATATCATTCCCGAGTTGTGTGTTTCTTATCAAAATTGTTTCTGCAATTATAAACAAAATTTTCTGAATTTCTTTTATCACCATCATGGAAACCAAATAAACATCAGCTTGAGATACATGGGTTGAGTCAGGAGTAGAAAAAGAAGTTCTATCTTGCTTTACACCTTAAACCACAGACCCAATACCTTTCAAATTGTCATTAAGCTCAATGTTTTATCTTCTAAAATCATTAATCTCATATATCATTTGAGATTTTTCTGATTGAATTATAGATTAAAATATTTCTTTAATTTTTTTCTAAATTGGTCTAAGTGACATAGTCATTAGAATACGTCTTAGCTACTGGTTCCCTTGCAGTAATTCAAAAAAATCATCATCTAAATCATTATAATCTATTCCCAGATCCACATACCTAGGATTTCTCACCCATTCAGCTATAATACCAGAATCTAGATGAGTAAGAGTATCAAGATATAATCTTAAAATTTTATTCTCTTCATCAGCTTGACCTACACATCCTTGAGGCTACCCTTCAGTGTCAGCTATCATGGAAAATTTCTCTCCCTCACTTAATGATTCTTTCCTAGGTTTCTTCTTATTGTGGAGTGTTCTTTTTATATTATATACAACGTGAGAAACAGGTTCATCAGGAGTGAAGTTTTAATCTTGAACAACACCCTCAACATATAGACTAACATTAGATTCAACAATTTCTATACTAACGGAATCTAGATTCCCATTAGGATGATCAGATCCACTATCACTATAACATTCCCTACATTCATCTTTATTACCATCTTCATCCTTTTCATTAACATATTCATCATCAACTTTCTCATATTCTTCTTCCCTACTAGATTCCAAACCACTTTCACCACTACTAGCTTCCTCTTAGTTATCTTTTTCTTTACTAGATTCACTGACATATTCTACACATCTTTCAACTTATATTTCTTCACTCACAGTAGATTGTAGAGAAGGTTCATGATAAGATTTGTCAAAGTTGGACTTGTAGGTCTAATATAGAATCTTATTGTTGGTATAGTTGTGTCTCGGTCACTTATATCATTAAATAGCGATCCATTATATCTAAGAGGATTAGTAGGCTCCTCCTCCTCATCTGAAGAAAATAGTACTTATTCATTTGGACCAAGGCCAAGATCCACTAGATCTCATGGTCTAAATGAACGATCTATAGGATTGATCTTTTCATACTGTATATCCTCATCCCCAAACCATTCCTTTCTCCATGGTTTCCAGATAAATTTCATTGTCTTACATATATCATAACATAAACAGATTCCATTACCGTCACTAACTAAAACATCATAAACTTCACATATACAACATTTCTATTTTATCATTTTTCAAATAATTTCAGAATAGAAAATAGAATTTTACATAAAACCAAGTTTTATCAACTCATTTAATTGATTTATCTGATATCTTCATAGATTCCATTTAACTCTTCTCTAAATAAAAGAAACCAAATATACATCCTGATACATGAGAGAAGAAAATTCCATTTTCCTGAGACAAATCTGGTGTTGAATAAACAAAAATAAAATTCTACACTAAACATTTAATTTTGAATCAATTGGTCTCCTATGTTTCTCATTTTTAGTTATCTCTTTCAAAGCTACCTCATAACAAAAGAATTCACTTTTAGAAGGAAATGTACCTTATTAATCCTTAAACTATCCTTCGTGAGGAAATTTAAGACACTCAGCCCAAAATCTTGAAGAGAAAGAGATTCTCTTCCCTTTCACAATCAAATTCACCAATGAAACATCACTTCCTTCCAACAAGAGTTTCATATTCATGACAAATTATTGTACTAACATCGGGTTGAAAACATGGGCATTATTTTCCAACTAATCAAGCCATCCAATATCTTCTAGCACTATTACCAACAATGAAATTATCTCTATGATCCATTCCACCAGGACTTATTTCTCTATGGATACCATATGATTATATATACTAGGAGTTACTGGAGTTGAATATTTGTTCGATTAACCTTTCTATTTCTTATAAGCATGAGACACTCCATCTTTATGAGCTCGCTCATCACATTGCATTAAAATTAGTTCTCTCTAGAGGTTAGAAGGTGAAAGGTTGGCCGTAAAGAAAGAGAGCAGCGGTAAAGAAGGAGAAGCGATAAAGAAGTATAGTTGATATATTTGAATATATATAATTTAAGGATTTTAAAATAACACAATCTCAATGTCGTGAACTATGTTCAAGAAAATTAATGAAACAATTTCATTTTGACAAATACATAAAATTTATTGAAACAACGAGCCATCAGTGTCGACATGAGAAACATTGTATAACACTAACGATGTTGATATGTCAAGGCCTCAGTGTCAACATGAGAATGGTGTCGGTATGACCACAATGTCGGCTTGAAAATAGTGTCGTCATGACAACAGTGTTATCCTGAAATGGTGCTGGCATGAAAAATTTACCATCATGAATAGTTTATATAAAAAAATCAATGGAATGGAAACATAGGGTCTTATAGATTGATCATTCCTAAATCATGTCTGATGTAATTAATTCATTCATAATTAAATGGATTAGTGACTATGTTTGCAATATGATATTCAATTCTAAGAAATTCTAATATTATTCCACCATTTTGATAATGATCTCTCAATTAGTGATGTCTTACATCAATATGTTTTATTCTAGAATGAGAAACTGGTTTCTATGAAATTTTAATAGAACACGTTTATAATGCATCAAAAATTTTATTCTTGCTACACCATGAAACCCAAGACTTTCCAAAAATGTGACATATCCAAGAGGTGATTTTTCTATCTAACATTCATCCACAAAAATCAGAATCAGAATAAGCCACTATATAAAATTATTGTCCTATGGAGTAAAAAAACTAATGTGAAAGTATGTTTGAGCTATTTCAAAAACAATTTACACCATTCAAGTTAGATTCTTTCGGATTAACCTGAAAACAGACACACATACACACACTAAATATTACATATATTATACTAGCTGTCAAATAGAGAAAAATTCACATCATTCCTCTATAAGTGGTTTGATAAAAAAATTTACCATCTTATCAAGATCTATCTTACATGTAATACTGTAACGACCCAAAAATTCATAATTGAAAATTCCTCTTGGTCTATTTAAATGTATTTTTATGGTTCTGTAATACATATGAACTTATTCAGTTTTATGTTTTGGATTTTAAAATACCATTAATAATTTTTACCACTACTAATATATTCATTGAACAATGATCACATGATTAGTATAAATATATGAATTTAACAAATCCAATTTACTAAGCCAAAAGAAGTGATTGACTCATCCAGTAGACTTTCCCTGTACGAATCCCATTTTTCGGAGATCAGAAAGTAGGTGGCATCATTGGGATTCACTCTTGACCATTCCCAACCTGAGATTTAATACATTAATCTTGAGTAGAACTTCCAATGAGAGAAGTGAATGTTGATAGAGATTACTACTCGAGTGATTATATCCGAGCCCCTCCAAGATTCTATCACCATTGAAGACCTTACCCTATGGTCTTATGCGGGTTTTTTAAGGGGTTAGGTTACTATACCCTATCATTTTGAGTATGTATATCATTGTTTTATATAATAAAGAATATACTTTCATTTTATTATTGTAACATTGTAAATAGTTTTTAAATGACAAATAGTATTTTTTTAGTTAATGTTTAACTAAAAAATCTATTTTGATAAATCAATGGATTTTTAACTAAATAATATTTTCATAAAATATTATTATTATTATATTAATTTACATTATGTATAATTAATCATATAATTTTATGGATAAAATTGTAATTTTTATTATGGTTTGAAATCTTTTTTGTCGAAACCCATGAATTGTCGTTAAATATACGTTTTTATTTTAAAAATAAAAATTCAAATATTTATAAAATTATTTGGATAAAATTAATATTATATTTGGAATCCAGACATCGAAATTATCCAACGGTTGAATTTTCATAATTTTCTGAGACAATCTATGTTTTGGGTAAAAATTAAATATCATTTAATTATTCAATGTGTTTTATGACATCCTAATGACCCAATAATGTTATATTAATACAATTTAAACATATTGTTCTTCCAATATATGTTTTAACATTAAAATAATGTGATTTTAGGTTCATTTTATTTATTTTACAATGCTTTAGTGGACACTTCAAAACTTATAAAACATTTTAGTTTTTTAAATTGATTTCCTTGAGTGTGTGACTCATCTCAACATAAGTAACACTATTATTTTAAGAAGTTCATAAATTTAAATTATAAAATATTTTTTTCAAATCCCCTTTTGAAAAACAATGGGAAAAATCTGTGGGTTGGTTTGTTGTTTCTATCAGTTTAATGTGTGGTGGACCAATCCAAAATAATAATGAATTCCCTCTCATTTCTTATATAAACCCACCCAATCTCCCCCTTCATATTCACTAAAAGACTTATTATTTCATCCAACGACTTCCCACCTCTCTCTATAATCCTCCCAAGGTATCCCAGGATACCAAGAAGACTCTCTCAGGCCCTTCCCATGCCATTGGGATCATGCTTCCTAGTAATGGATTCCATACTTTATCTTTTTTATCCATGTTTATTAATATTTTTATGCCCTTTTATTTTCAATTATAAATGATGGTATATTATCTCAAACCTCCTCTATATTTTCCTATTTATGGTTTAATGATGAGATATATCTCTCATCTATGACTTCCATGTATACTTGTTACCATGCCGAATGTTCGTAAGGAATTTTTATATCCTCATTTACATTCAAGTAATTCATTTGTATCATGAATATAAATTACATTAAAAATTTTGGGTCATGTATCTATTTGAACCACATATCTTAAATTTAATTTATATATTATGAGACACCCCTTTATATCCCATCAACCATTTTTTTGAGTTCTTATGTCACGCCGTTACGCTGCCAAAATTGCACCGCGGTTTTCCAAGCCAAAGTCATTGTGTAGTGAATACCATGCCCATTTCTATATCAATGATATTCACCTTTTTTCACATTTACTTATTGTTTAAAGAGTTTTTTAATAATTACACAATCCTTTATCATGTAATAAATAATTATTTTTAATGAATCCATGTTTTATGATCCATGTGGAACAGTTATGCATGAAATGAAATGATTAAGAAGGGTGCACCCTAATAGCACTCCAATGCATTGGGTAATGTGTAGTATCATTCTATGTCATGTGAAATGCATAATGGATCATTATAATTTATGTGTAATGAGGTTCTACTCATTATTCATCTGCAATTATGTTTTACACATTCTCTATGTGCAATGAGCCTTGTATCATGCTAATATCATGTTAAATGTTGTTACCATATCTCCAAGTTATGTTTATCTTGTTTTATCATGCCTTTATGGTTCTATTTATCTTTTTCTCCATTGATATTTATATTTACTAACATGAATTTTAATCTTCATGTTATGATTTTTTACTCCCTTACTTTGGTTTATAGCTCACCCTTTTCTTATGCATGTCATCAGGTTATCCCATGCAATGCTAAGTATGACAGAATGTAGTGGTCATGTTAAGGATGTTTTCAATAGGATGTTGAGTTTTATGATTTAAGTTTATATGTAATATTTTTAATCCAGAAATACTACACCTATCTATCTTATATGTAGTATCATGTGAAGGTTTTATATAATAAATTATGTTATGTGTGTCATAAAAGCAGGATTGTCATAGTTGGTATCAGAGGATAAGTTTAGTTATTTTTCGGATTAGTATTAGAAAACCCTATTAAAATCCTTATGGACTAGAATATGTATATTAATAACATTCCTATGTTTTTATATAGTATTGAGTATGTGGTTTATCAGGAAAATGCATCCCTGTCTGCATACAAGCAGGTAGAGGTGGCTCTGGCACAAATTTACCTTGAAGTGAAAACTCCAGCAAGGTGTTTTAGGCTTGACCCGAGGTATCCTGGTACATGAAAACATGCCTTCCTTATCTCTTTGTTACAACACTTTTGGAGGATATGCTTTGGTAAATTAACAAGCTCATTTTGATCCATTTTTATGGAAATTAAACAAATGCCCCTTAGAATATATGTTTGAAAGTAGATCATTGATAACATAGATTGAAGCCCATAGGTTCATAAGTAAAAGAAATAAAAGTTATCTATAATTCATACATTTTTGTATTTGAATTAACCGTAATCTGTTAACCCTATTATTCCTTTTATTCAATCCAATGGCTGGTAATATGAGGACTCGGTCTAACAACCAATGTGAAGATCAATAAGATGAATTTTCTAATTATATCCCCAATTCGATGGGAGGAGGAATAAAGACCATTGTCACAATATTCTCTCAGTTTTCTCATGAATTGAATAGAAACATGGGTTAAGAGGAACGTTCTAGAAACCCTAAGAAGCAATAAGTCACTATCGAGAGCATCATGAGAGAAATGCCTCCTACTTCTAATGGATCACCTGATCCCTCAATTGCTGAATAATGGATCAAATCCATTGAAAAGTTCTTTTCAATACATCAATGTTTGGAACACGAGATGGTTATCTTGGATTTTTATCCTATGGAGGGTGAAGATGATCAATGTTGGACATTGATAAAAAAATACAAAGCCTAAGGAGGAGATAAAGGCATTGGAATGGAAGGATTTATGGACAATGTTTTTTGATATATATTCTCCATGCACCCTCCAGCTTAATATGTAAAGGTACTTCCTTTCCCTCATGGAAAAAGACAATGAATCTGTTAGAGCATATGATTAAAAAATCACAAGGCTACCACGACACTCCCCAGGCTTTGTCATGACCCCTGAATTCAAGGTTGACTGCTTTTTTGGTGGTTTGAAACCTAGAATGTGTAAGGACCTAGTGATCCTTGACTTTGATAGATATGAGGAAATTTTCCAATGTTCCCTCAAGGTAGAAATGGAGATCGGTTAATCTCAAGGTTATAATGGGGAAAAGAAGACTAATGTGGACTTATATTTTGGTGGTCTGATGGATAAATCCAATGGTGTTAAGAAAATCCAACACCGCACTTTCTAATGGTGTGGAATGAAGCACCCCAAAAATTGCTTGAAGGGGATGAGGAAATTTTTTAGGTGTAGAAGAGAACGACACCTAGCTGTTAACTGCTGACAAGAAAAACCCATAGTTTTTTACAGAAGAGTGAAATACTCCATTCGAATCTCAATGCATTTTCAATTGCATCAACTACAAGGAAAAATGGAACCTTGAAAATCACTTCACTATGACAAGGTATTACGATGAAACCAATAACCTCCAAATCATCAAGGGGAATATTATTCCATCGCTGTTGCTGAAGTGAACCTCGAAAACAATGTGGTGACTGGTACGTAGGTTATACATTCAATAACAGTGAACATAATTTGTTTATTCTAGTTTTAAGAATTATTTTATATCCCTAAATTTTGGTATAACAATCACAACACCCCCACAAATCATGTAAGTGAAGATGTTGATGAGTACGAAAAATGGGGATGCCATGAACCAGCCAGAGTCGACCCTGACCCGGTCACCGAGGCCAGCCCACGACAAGTCCCGAGAGGCGTTACCGATCCTCCCGGGATGGTGACAAGCACCAAGGGCATCAATAGAGTACACAAGGGAAAGTTTTTGCCCATATATAAACAATCAAACAAACAGCGGAAATAAACAGACAGCCCAAAATAAATTTATATAAAAAAATAAACTAAATATTATTTGTACAAGAGACTAAAAGTAGAACAAAACCAACAACTAAACTGAACTATACCGATGACCAACTAACTCCATGTGACACTTCTGGTAACTCTCCAACACAATGATCAAATTTCCCCAAGGCGATCGAACTAAATATGAAACCTGCACAAGGGCTAAAAAAAGAAGAAGACTATAGGTGTGAGTATTAATACTCAGTAGGTTAGCCCGATATTCTATTCCCAATGTAAATTCCTTTAAAATAAAAGGAACATCAATTTATAGTTTTAAATTCAAGATATTAAGGTATGGTTTTCAAATGAGGTTCCATGCTATAATAATTATCACACAAAAACATGCATGTTTAATAAAAAAAATTTCAATTAACAATTTTTTTCAAATAGGTGCAACTTCAAAATGAAAATAGTTTTCAAGAGGGATGCTTTAAATAATTTTAACTTTTAAACAAATAACACAAACTACTGAATTTACCAACCAAACACACCATATGATGACGGTGAGTACAAAATAGCCAATGAGCACTTGTCACGGGAACACCCCTAGGCACTAGTTAGTTGTGAGCCCCAGGTACCTCGTATCTCGGTGAAAGTAACCATAATAAATATCTGTTCCCATACATGATCCACTAGTAGGGAACATACCCATAACCTAGAGGTCCCCAATCATCATCATCATCATAGTTTAATTAGTGTTGTCATCGTCAAACTTGCTACGTGAAACAAGGGCCAACCCCCACAGAATCACTAGCATACTAGTACACGTCCGCCCACCTAGATACCCGGGATTCCCTTTAGTGCTCAATCAAGTTACAAATATTATCAAATACACATTTCACATAGACATTCCATTCCAAAACCATAAAAACACAAACAGCCCAAAATATTTCTTCACATTTCTTACAGTAATCAGCAAACCGCTAAATATTTTGGTAAAACAATTTCATGAAGTGTATTGAGGATTTTCACATAAAACTCTTTCAAAAACACTCTTTAAATTATAAAAACACATCATAACCAAACCAAATAATATTTGGAAGCCCAATATACATTTAATAAAATCATTTAATGGACCATAAAACAATCCCAATTGTATAACTTGTTATATACAAGTAAAACACTCCTTCATTTCTAGGAAATGCCAAACGAGCCTTTAAACATTTTCTCAAAACTAACCTTTGACGAAGGTATGCATTTTAATTTTATTAAGGATCTATATAAAAATCATTTAAATCAGAAAACCTCATTCATAAATCTCTTATAATAATCAGGTTACATATTCAAAACATAACCATTTTCATAAAGATGTGAAACGGTCCAATTTTGGGCAACTCGGGCCAAAATATGTTGTAAATCAAAACCCACTTGTTTGTAAAAACAAATCCAAATTGGAAATAAATATAAGTACCCAAAAATACCATTTATAATTCTTCCAATTCCTTTATAAATCCAATCAAATAACTTTTAAATCACACATCACACATAAAAGCCAACCAGGCAATTTACCGAACACATGTCATGCCCTTTTTAAACAAAACAATTTATTTTATGTACATGAAAAGGAATAAAACACCAATTGAATGTCATATTTTCATTCAAGATAATGTAACATGTTAAAAATACTATAAACCAGATTATAAACCTCACAAAATATTTTCAAAAGATAATGGAACATTTAAACAAACACTTGTTGAGCACTTTCATGACAAAACAACACTACCTTTCACATAACAGTGATTAAACAACGACTTTGAACAACAAGAAAATTATAAAAAGGATTAAAAACAATAATTAACATTTATATCATTATAGGATAATATTAAGATGATGAAACATCTATGATAAAGGCATGTGCAAGGGATATCCTACCTCAAATCTTTGGCGTAATTGAAACGCACACCCGAAATCACCCGCCGCGGGTTTATAAACCCTAAAACTATAAATACCAGACATAAAAAAACATAAAACCCATCAAAAAAAATTGTATAACAAAAAACTAGTATGATCAATACTAGGGTACAATATAAAACCAAGAAATAATTAAAGGAGGGGGAAGAGGAAGAAGAAAGGAGAAGGAATCTCACCTTTCATCCAACAAAACTCTTCGTCTTACATTAGATCTGAAGCCCTAGAGAAAAGGGAATGGCTTGATAATTATTGGAGAGACTCCTAAGGTCTGGAAGAACCAGGGGAAGAATATTGGTGGCTAAAAGAGTACGAATTGATTGATTTATGAATGATAAACTTTACCTTGAAAATTCTGGGCGATTTGAGGTTTCCTGAGAATTGTCGCCCAAATCCGTGACCCACATGAGCTCCAAAGAGGTAACATAGATTATGAGGGTTAGGATAGGGTTATTGGATTCGTGGGGGATGTGGAATCACCGAAAAATAGTAAAAAATGAAAAAGATATAAATGAAACAAATTATTATTTTTTAAACAGTAAATGGGCCCATGGGCTGGCCCAATACCTAAATAAGTAACCCAAATTCACCCGGTTGATGAATATATAATGGGTCAAAAAGGATAGATAAATTTTAATATATCAGTATAGGACAAGTGGGAAGTTTAATGGGTGAAAAATAATGAAAAACAAAAGAGTTATAAAAGAAACAAATTCAGTTTTTAAAACTGGGAATGGGCTCACGGTTGGCCCAAATCATGAAGTAACCACCCTTTCTTCAAAAACTCCTAAACAAGAAATGGGGATCCCAAATTATGGTGTTTAGACATATATAAAACTTAAAAACTCAATATTCATCTCATAAAATACCCATGAAATGTATCATGATTTCTAATGGGCCAGATCAATACAAAGATAGAAAAAAAACCGCGTGTGACAATTCTCCCCACCATTAAAGCTTTCCGCCCCCGGAAAGCCATAACACTTTCCGACTGAAAAAAACAATACCTAAGGATTCCAGAATGTACTACCCACCATTAAGAATCAACTAGAACTAGAAATGTTCTTAGGATGAAAATCCAGGAGACCCATGGTGGGTCTCCCCACCATTAGAAACCAACTATCAATGAATAGACAAGAATTGAACATGAGCTAGAGTTTGGACTCACTCACACAAGCCCAAAAAAAACCCTCCTAAAAAAACATACTATAACAAGTTAATAAAGTTACAACATGAACATATAAACCACCCACTCCCGAATGGAGGGGACAATAACTTGGTCGACACATTCAACACAATTCTAGACTCCCATCACTTGGGGATGGGAGGGAAGGGGACCCAATAATTTGGCCACTGAAACAACAAAAGAAACAAAGAAACTACCCAAAACTCTCCCCCTATGAATAGGTAACACCAAGACTGCACCTGATTTTTACAGGCGGTCCAAACAGGGACATTGATTGAAAACCCACATCCATTAAGGAATAACCATAGACACTGTGTGAGGGGTTAAGTCCACCACGCTTGTTGCGACAAAGGGAAATTCATAGAAATGAGGAACCAAAACATTAACATAGTAACTAACTTACCAAAACAGAGGAGTAAGGATCATAATCTAGTACTCCACACCTCTGTTGATTTCCTGATTCCGTGAAAAGATTCACTTCGAGGCCTATGGCTAGAGCCCTGATTCTTGAAGCATTTGCTGCACTGCAGTCAGGTGATAAGGATCACACCAATAAAAGAAACCACACTTGATCACCAAAAAAAACCTTCATCTAAATAGGAACTCATAGATACATATCAAAATTCTATCTCACTCCAAACGAGGGGAAGAATTGACAAGGAATACGATGAAACACATCAACATCACCGAACACAGCTTCTCTGTCCAAAATAATTATCATGACCTAGAAGCACTTTTAATAGATCCCAAACAGCTCTCTATTCCAAAAAACAGGTTGAGGCATCATCAAATGAGGTGGATTTAAAATTTTAAAGGAATCCATAGGTTGATCAGCAGGAAAGATTTCCAACGCAGAACTATCTGTGGCCACATCACAACATCAAACACATTTTTAGAAACCCAATGAAAATTACTCCAAAAACGAGCCAGCAAAAAGATCTCATCAATAGATAGAACAAGAGTATGAATTATAGATCACATGGAAGCTAACCAAATAAACAACTCTTCTAAGACGTAGAAAAATCAAGCCACATAACCATTGGTTTTAAAAAAAGGCCACAATTTTCAGCTCAAAACAATTTTGAAAAAGCAAACTAACTTGGTGGGTTTCCACATTCACCAATGGTGTTTCATCAAGTCTCACCCACATGCACATTTCCATGCCACCCCTGGAACCCAACCACCATACCATATAGGCCATACTTCTAGATATAAATAAAACCATGCAAGTGAGCACCCATGAAAACACCAAAGGCTAAAATTAAACATCATAATTCAAAAAAACAATTTACCTTCAAAAGGAACACCAACCACCAAGTCAAAAAACATTTTCATATATCACAAAAAAAACCACAATTAATTAAGAACCATTTTCTTAAAAACCTACCCCTTTTTAATTTTTAAAAACTTTTTAAATAACCAAGACACTCCAAACAACCCCTTCCCATTTTTTTTAAAAATAATTCATCAAGGTATATTTTTATAATCCGAGGTCCATTGAGACCAATACCGTTTGTAGTAAAACACCAACTGATCAAAACCAATTGCCAAAACTAATTTATCCAATTAAAAAAAAATTAACATCCTAAAATACCCCATTTAAAAAAAAGATCCAGAATAACTTTAAAATGATTCACAATTTCAAAACATTTTATTTCAACAAACAACAAGTTTAGATTATGGATAATCCAATCCCTTTAAATCATTTCTGCTTTCGTCCATTTTTTTTCAAAAAAACACAACCTTCCAAAACCATTCTTATATTTAATTATTGAAAACCCCATTTTTTCACTTTTCAAAATCTAATCCTTACATTAAAACCCATTTCCACAATTCTCAACCAAGGATTTTAAAAACAAAAATTCAGAATTCAAGAAAGGTTCAAGAGACCTAAAAAAAGGGAACTAGTGTCGGTGGGTGACTTGACCATATGGTTGGCGGCCATATGCCAAACACAACACCAACACAGAGAGACTTATTAGGACCATTCCCCAGCTCCACATGGCTTGCCTGGCCCTGTGAGCGCATGAAGGCCATTGGTCAGACTCCCCTTGTCATATCCCAATACCAAAAAATAAACTAGAACAATGGACACTAATAAAACCGGACTTCCATGGAAACCTGAGGATTAGAACAAGAAAGAGTTTGCGACACTCTTCTTGCACTTACCCCTAAAGTCCCAACAATCCTACTCCATCTACCTTGACATCCCCAAAATAACAAGGGTGCTCTAAAAAGAAATGTCCGCTAATAGCCGACCTCCTCTGATACCATTTTGTCACGAACCAGCCCGAGTCGAGCTTGAACCGGTCACCCAGGCCAGCCCGCGACAAGACCCGAGAGGTGTTCCCGATCCTCCCGGGATGGTGACAAGAACCAAGGGCATCAATAGAGTGCACAAGGGAACGTTTTCGCCCATATATAAACAATCAAACAAACATCGGAAATAAACAGACAGCCCAAAATAAATTTATATAAAAAAATGAACTAAATATTATTTATACAAGAGACTAAAAGTAGAACAATACCAACAACTCAACTGAACTATCCCGGTGACCAACTAACTCCATGTGACACTTCAGGTCACTCTCCAACAAAATGATCAAATGTCCCCAAGGTGATCGAACTAAAGATGAAACTTGCACAAGGGCTAAAAAAAGAAGAAGACTATAGGCGTGAGTATTAAAACTCAGTAGGTTAGCCCGATATTCTATTCCCAATTCACATTCCTTTAAAATAAAAGAAACATCAATTTATAGTTTTAAATTCAAGATATAAAAGTATGGTTTTCAAATGAGGTTCCATGCTATAATAATTATCACACAAAAACATGCATGTTTAATAAATAAAAATGAAAGTAACAATTTTTTTCAAATAGGTGCAACTTCAAAATGAAAATAGTTTTCAAGAGGGATGCTTATATAATTTTAACTTTTAAATAAATAACACATACTACTGAATTTACCAACCAAACACACCGTATACTGACGGTGAGTACAAAATAGCTAATGAGCACTAGTCACGGGAACACCCCTAGGCACTAGTTAGTTGTGGGCCCCAGGTACCTCGTATCTCATTGAAAGTAACCATAATAAATATCCGTTCCCATGAATGAGCCACTAGTAGGGAACATACCCATAACCTAGAAGTCCCCAATCATCATCATCATCATAGTTTAGTTAGTGTTGTCATCATCTAACTTGCTACGTGAAACAGGGGCCAACCACCACAGAATCACTAGCATACTAGTACACGTCCGCCCACCTAGATACCCGAGATTCCCTTTAGTGCTCAATAAAGTTACACATATTATCAAATACACATTTCACATCAAAATTCCATTCCAAAACCATAAAAACATAAACATACCATAATATTTCTTCACATTTCTTACACTAATCAACAAACCGCTAAATATTTTGGTAAAACAATTTCATGAAGTGTATTGAGGCTTTGCACATAAAACTCTTTCAAAAACACTCATTAAATTATAAAAAAACATCATAACCAAACAAAATAATATTTGGAAGCCCAATAAACATTTAATAAAATCATTTAATGGACCATAAAACAATCCCAATTTCACAACTTGTTATATACAAGTAAAACACTCCTTCATTTCTAGGAAATGCCAAACGAGCCTTTAAAAATTTTCTCAAAACTAACCTTTGACGAAGGTATGAATTTTAATTTTATTAAGGATCTATATAAAAATCATTTACATCAGAAAACATCATTCATAAATCTATTATAATATTCAGGTTACATATTCAAAACACAACCATTTTCATAAAGATGTGAAACGGTTCATTTTTGGGCAACTCGGGCCAAAATATGTTGTAAATCAAAACCCACTTGTTTGTAAAAACAAATCCAAATTGGAAATAAATATAAGTACCCAAAAATACCATTTATAATTCTTCCAATTCCTTTATAAATCCAATCAAATAACTTTTAAATCACACATCACACATAAAATCCAACCAGGCAATTTACCGAACACATGTCATGCCCTTTTTAAACAAAACAATTTATTTTATGTACATGAAAAGGAATAAAACACCAATTGAATGTCATATTTTCATTAAATATAATGTAACATGTTAAAAATACCATAAACCAGATTATAAACCTCACAAAATATTTTCAAAAGACAATGGAACATTTAAACAAACACTTGTTGAGCACTTTCATGAAAAAACAACACTACCTTTCACATAACAGTGATTAAACAACGACTTTTCACACCAAGAAAATTATAAAAAGGATTAAAAACAATAATTAACATTTATATCAGTATAGGATAATATTAAGATGATGAAACTTCTATGATAAAGGCATGTGAAAGGGATATCCTACCTCAAATCTTTGGCGTAATTGAAACGCACACCCGAAATCACCCGTCGCGGGTTTATAAACCCTAAAACTATAAATACCAGACCTAAAAAAACATAAAATCCATCAAAAAACATTTTATAACAAAACCCTAGGTCGATCAAGACTAGGGTACAATATAAAACAAATAAATAATGAAAGGAGGGGGAAGAGGAAGAAGAAAGGAGAAGGAATCTCACCTTTCATCCTAGAAAACTCTTCGTCTTCCATTAGATCTGAAGCCCTAGAGAAAAAGGAATGGCATGAAAATTCTTGGAGAGACTCCTAAGTTCTGGAAGAACCAGGGGAATAATATTGGTGGCTAAGAGAGCAAGAATTGATTGATTTATGAATGATAAACTTTACCTTGGCAATTCTGGGAGATTTGAGGTTTCCTGAGAATTGTCGCCCAAATCCGTGACCCACATGAGCTCCAAAGAGGTACAATAGATTATGAGGGTTAGTATAGGGTTATTGGATTCGTGGGGGAGGTGGAATTACCGAAAAATAGTAAAAAATGAAAAAGATATAAATGAAAAAAATTATTTTTTTAAACAGGAAATGGGCCCATGGGCTGGCCCAATACCTAAATAAGTAAACCAAATTCACCCGGCTTATGAATTTATAATGGGTAAAAAAGGATAAAGAAATTTTAATATATCAGTATAGGACAAGTGGGAAGTTTAATGGGTGAAAAAGGATGAAAAACAAAATAGTTATAAAAGAAACAAATTTAGTTTTTAAAACTGGGAATGGGCTCACGGTTGACCCAAATCATGAAGTAACCACCCTTTCTTCAAAAACTCCCAAACAAGCAATGGGGATCCCAAATTATGGTGGTTAGACATAGATGAAACTTAAAAACTCAATATTCATCTCATAAAATACCCATGAAAAGGATCGGGATTTCTAATGGTCCGGATCAATACAAAGATAGAAAAAAAACTGTGTGTGATAGGGGAAATCATTGTAACCCAGGAATTTAGCTCCTCCCCAGTCATAATCAGTGGATTTAAATTCCTGGCGAATCTTATCATACCCCCTTTTTTGGAATTTTAATGCAATTCTGTGAATGGATTAGCTTTCCCTATATAGGGCCAACATAAATTGTCACGATATGAAAATCAATCTCCATGTGGAGAATCTACCCCTGATTATATACTAATGTAAGGGGGAAGATGAATATTCATTAGATTTATCATCTCAAGCTTAGATATTACTACCCTATCAGCATGAATATCTAGATCAGATGAATGAGTCTAAGGAGGAAACCATCATTGAATACATGAATATTAAAAGGGAATTTTCTGAAGACTTTCCCGTGGAATTTCCTAGTCTTCCTCCTAGAAAACATGTTGAATTATAAATTGATCATATACCTGGAGTATTTCTAATATCAAAGACTCTGTATTGAATGGATATTGTGGAGCTTTAGGGGACGAAGAAAAAACTACTGGAGAATCTTGATAAAGGGTTTATACGCCCATGTGCTTCCCAATCAGTTGCACCAGACCTATTTATCATGAAGAAGGATGGATAAATGTGCCATTTCATATATTATAGTGAGATTAACAAAATCAAGATAAAGAACAAGTATCCTATCCCTTGAATTGATGATTTTTTTGATTAGTTTCTTAGAGAAAAAAACATCTCCAAGTTAGATTTGGGATCCAGATTTAATCATGTAAGGGTGAATAAGGGAGATATCCCCATGACTGCTTTTTATACAAGATATAGGCACATTGAATTCATAGTAATTATTTTTTGGACCCACTTATACTCTTGAAATATTCATAGAATTGATGAATAGAGTTTATAGAGATTACCTAAAAAAATTTGTGGTAGTATTTATAGATTATATTCTAATGCACTCCAAAACCAAGGAGGATCTTGGGGATCATCTAAGAACTGTAATAGAGACATTGAAGAAGGATAAGCACTATGAAAAGTAAAAAAAGTGCGAGTTCTGGTTGAAATAGGTCTCATTCTTGGGTGATATCTTCACAGGCGGTGGGATATTTGTGGATCCCTCCAAGAGAGATACAACTGAGGGATGGATGTGGCCAAAATCACTAATTGATATCCATAGCTTCTTGGGGTTATCTAGATATTTTCAATGATTTGTGAGAACTTTCCCATGATTTTAAAATCCTATTACCAAGCTAAATCGGAAGGGATTCATGTTTACATGGAGTGATGAATGCGATGAAAGTTTCATGGAGTTGAAAATGTGGATTATCACTGCACCCTTGCTCAAATTACCCACGATTGGAGATATTTTTCTGGTATTTAGTGATATTTTGATGAAGGGCATGGGTTGTGTGTTGATGCAAAATGATAAAGTGATAGCCTATGCCTCAATGCAGCTGAAAATTTAAGTGAAAAACTATCCCACAAATGATTTGTAGTTGGCGGCCGTGATATTTTCATCGAAATTATGGTGTCATTGTATATGTGGGGAGAAGTGTGAGATATGTACTGATTACAAGGGCCTAAAGTATATATTCACACAAAAAGAGATTAATATGAACCAACGAAGATGGATAGAACTCATCAGGGATTATGACTACTTAATCCACTACCATCCCAATAAGGAAAACAAGGTGGAAGATTCTCTAAGTAGAAAGGATCATGAATCATTATCAATGATAATAAATGAAAAGGATCAAATCATATTAGATTTGTAGGGTATGGACATGGGAATCATTAAGGGACGGTCATCATCAATTATTCCTCAAAATGTTTCTCATCCATCCCACTCAAAGAAAATAAAAAATGCTCAAATAAACGATATGTAAATTCTGAAAAGGGTGGAAGATATCAGAAATACGAAATCCTCAGAGTTCATGTTTTATAAGGATCATATTGTAAAAATTGGGTCATGATTATGTGTATCATATGATCCAGTGATAAATAAGGATCATTTTAGTCATGCACATAGCTCAACCTTCATTAATCACTCGGGGATCATAAATATCTATTGTGATCTCTGAGAAAACTTTTTTTTTGGAAAATATAAAAAGGGATATTGCAGAATATACATCAATGTGCCCGGTATGTCATCATGTGAAGGATGAGAGGAAAAAGTCACATGGGATGATATAACCACTACACATACGAACATGGAATTGGGAGGACATTACCATGGACTTTGTAATTGTACATCCAATGACATACAAAGGAAAAAATGCTATATGGGTCATTATGGATCATCTTATAAAGATAGATCACTTTATCAAAATTATAGAGAACTTATTATTGGATCAACATTCATGGATTTAAAATAATTAAGTGGAAATGTTTCATGGAGTACAACTATCTATTGTATCTGATCGTGATCCGAGATTCACCTCGGTGGTCTGGAAAAGTCTCCAACAAGCTCTAAGCACTGAACTAAACATTTTTATGGATTATCATCCTCAAAATGATGACCAATATGAGTGAACTATTATTAAACTTGAAGATATATTAATATCATGTTCTATGGCCATCAAATGATAGTGGGACCAACATCTTCTACTGGTTGAATTCTCCTACAACAATAGTTTCCACTCGAGCATCAGAATGGAACCATATGAAGCCCTTTATGAGAAAATGTGTAGAACACCTGTGTGTTGGGATGAAGTCGATTATTGTATGCCTCTAGGACCTGAAATGGTCAAAGAAACAGTGGAAATGGTGAAAACCATTTAGCAGCATATTAATGAAGCCCAAAGTTGTGAAAAGAGTTATGCGAATAATCGTCGATGAGACGTTGAGTTCAAAGTTGGTGAAATGGTGTTTCTACACCTATCTCGATATAATAAGGTCACTATTTTTGAAATGAAGGGGATGTTAAGTCCTTATTTCATCATCCCCTTTGAGATTCTTGATCGTGTCGGGGTTGTGGCATATTGACTAGCACCTACACATACCATGGACAAATTACATGATGTCGTTCATGTATCCATCATATTGAAGTACCTAACGGACCCTTAAAATGTACTCTCTTTAGAGGTAGTATAGCTAGAGGATGATCTTTCTAATGAGGATCAACAAGTGAAGATCTTATATAGTAGATAAAATGTTTTTCAAAATAATATAATTCCCCTCATCAAGGTGTTATGGAAAAACAAAAAGTTTGAAGAAAAACTGTGGGAATCAAAATAAGTGTTGATGGAGAGTTACCCACATCTTTTTTAGTGTTGGAAAAATAAATTTTGACGTAGAAATTTCTTAAGGGGGGGGGGAAGATTGTAATGACCCAAAAATTCATTAATGAAAATTCCTCTCGGTCTATTTTAATGACTTCTTATGTTTATGTAAAACATATAAATTTTTTTGGTTTGATGTTATGGTATTTAAAATACCTTTAATAATTGTGACCATTGCTAATATATCCATTGAATAGTGATCATATGATTAGTATAAATACAGGGCTTTAACGAATCCAATTTAATCACATAAAGGAAGTGATGGCCTCAACCAGTAGACTTTCCCCGTATTAAGCTCATTTGACGGAGCTTAGAAAATAGGTGGTGTCATAGGGCTTCATTCTTGACCAATCCCAAGCCAAGCTTGAATATGTTAAACTTGAGCAGAACCACCTATGGGAGAAGTGGAAGCTGATAGAGATTACCACTCGAGAGATGTTATCCGAGCCACCCCAACAGTCTATCACCATCGTACACCACACCCTAAGGTATTATGCAATTCATTTAAGGGGTTATGTAACAATACCCTATAATTATGTTTATGTACATTATTTTTCTATATGATAAAAAATATAATGTCATTTAATTATTGTTCTTTCGTAAATCGTTTTTGAATGACAAATAGTATTTTTCTAGGTAATATTAAACTAAGGAATCTATTTTCATAAATTAATGGATTTTTTAATTAAATAATATTTTATTAAAATATTATTATTTTTAAATTACTTTTTATTAAATATAAATTATTGTATATTTTTTATGAATAAAATTGTAATTTTGTTATGGTTTGAAATCTATTTTTTTTAAAAACCATGTATTTTTGTTAAATGATGCTTTTTATTTTAATGGAGAATGTTCACATATTTAGAAAATTATTTGGATAAAAACAAAATTATTTTTGGAATCAATTCATCAAAATTATCAAATGGTGAATTTTTCATAATTTTCTGAGACGATCGAATTTTTGGATTAAAATTAAATTCTGTTTAAATATATAATGTGTTTTATAACGTCATAGTGACACAATAGTTATTTAACAAAATAATATAAACATTATGTTCAGCCAGTATACGTTTTACCAGTAAATTATTGTTATTCTAGTTTTTTTATTTATTTTACAAAGCATTAGTGGACACATCAAGACATATATAACATTTTGGAATTTTAAATTGATTTCCTTTAGAGTGTGAATCACCTCCACATAAGAAACCCTATTATTCTATGAAATGGGGTCATTTTTCTTATAAAATATTTTTTTCCACTCCACTTTAGCATAAAAATGGGAAAAAACCTTGGGCATGATTTTGTTTTTGATTATTTTAATGTGCGGTGTCCCAAACCTAAAAAATAAAGAATTCCCTCTCATTTCCTATATAAACCCACCCATGATCCCACTTCTATTCACTCAAAGACTATAGAGTTCATCCAACCTCTTCCCTCATATCACTAAAATCTTTTAAATGTTCCACAATCTCCCAATATGTCTCTCTGAAGCCCCTCCCAATCCTTTGGGATCATAGTTCCAAGTAAGGGATTCCTTCCTTTCTCTTATTATCCATGTTTTTTAATATTGTAATTCCATTTTATGTTCAATTATACATGTTGGAGGTATGATTTTCACCTCCCTAATATAGTATTATTTGTTTTTGAATGATTATAGACCCCTCTCTCTCTCATCGATGCATTCCATATATACCGGTTACCATACTGAAATTCCGTTAGGAATTTCTCTCTCCTCAATTACATTCAACTAATTATTCTTATCAGGAATCTAAATTTCATTACAATTATTGGGAAATGTATCTATATTTCCCCCTCATTTCCATTTCGTTTGAATATTATGATACACCCATTTATCTCTCATCAACCATTTCTATGAGTTCTAATTTCATGTTGTCACGCTACCGAAACTGCACCACGATTTTCCAAGATAATGTCATTGTGTTGTGAATAAAATGCCCATTTCTATATCAAAGATATTCACACTTATGAACATTTACTTATTGTTTTATGAGTTCCATGTATGAATTCCAAACTCCTTTATAGTGTAATAAATTATGATGTTTAATGAATCCAGGTTTTATGATCCAAGTCACACACTTGTGCCTGAAATGAAATGATTAAGAAGGGTGTGCCCAGATAGTGATCCATTGCATTGGATAAAGTATAGTATCATGATACTTCATGTGCAATGAGTTTTGACTCATTCTAATTTAATTGAAACATGGTTCTACTTGTGCTTCATGTGCAATGTGGGTTTACTCATGATCCATGTGCAATGAGCCTTTGCTCATGCTAATATCTTGTTAAATGTTGTTGCCACATCGCTATGTTATGTTTATCTTGTTTTATCACGCCTTTATGTTTATATTTATCTTTCACTCCATTGATATGCCTATTTACTAACATGTATTGTAGTCTTTATGTTATTATTTTTTTACTACCTTACAGGGCTTTATAGGTCACCCTTTTCTTAAGCATGTCCAAAGGTTATCCCATGCAATGCTAAGTACGAGGGAATGTAGTGGTAATGCAAATGAAGTTTTAAATAAGATGTTGCATTGTATGTTTTATGTTGTTATGTATTTTTCAAAATCCCTAAATACAGTAGACATATTTATCTTCTATGTTGTATCAAGTAAAGTATTTATGTAATAAATTATGTAAGTTTATAATAAAAGTAGGGTTTCCATAAGTACTAATTGGTGTGTCGATAATTTTAATGATATAGAAGAAAATTATGTTCAAAATATCTTTTTTTATTCACATTTATTTAAAATTACACCTTATTTATTTTGAAAAATCTTAAATACAAGATAGAATTTTAGTTCACCCATTAATCACATCTCAAATTCATTTTACATCAATTTTGAAAACCCAATACATAATGAATTTCTTGAAGATCATAAAAGAATATCCTAATGATTTATTTGAAAAACTAAAACATATTTATAAATTTTTTCTATAAAAATATTAGGATCATCAATTACTTTTTTAAAGATTTTGAAATAAGAAAACTACTTAATATAACTTACCAAGCCCCTGGAGTGTGTGTAGACGCCGAAAAGTGCATAAGTGTGGAAGAATGTTTCAAAACAACAAAGTGAAGTCATATTCGGACCTGGAGACATGGTCCGAGGGGAATGAAGGTGGTGCACACAAAATGGTGATGGGCGTGAAAAAATGTAAGTCGTGCAGAATGTTTCGGGATTAAAGAAGAGTCCCCGGCATAGGGGTGAAATAATTTCGCGGCCACACCCCATGCGATTGAAATCTCACGCCACCGCCTCTAGCACACAACAATTTCACGCCGAGCAGTTTTACGAACCCCCAGACTTCTATAAATTGAAGGTGACCCCCTTCCATTTCAAGGATGAAGAATCTGAACTGGCTCCCGTGCGTGAAATCCGTCTTCCATGGGAACAATATGGCATTATGTTATGGTTATTTTCATGCCATGTCACCCTGGGGTCCACCTTCACGTGGGATCAACATGGCTTAGACAGAATTCCAATCCCTTTGGGGTATCCCCTTGAATGTAATCTCTTCCATTGCGCGTAGGCCAGTCAATTGCGCACAAATTCCATTCACTGTTCACACCCCTGTACTTGTGCGCAGCTTCTACCACTTGATCATAATTCATACTCCTTGCACACAATACTCCTAGTCGCGCACAAATCATGTGCCCCCAATTATGTGCAAACATCAAATATTTCGCATTAGCCCGGTGTTTTTCATGCAGGTCCATTATTTTCAATGCAAGCCTCAATGTTTTCATGCCATTCTGTGGGACCCCTCACCATGATTCTCTTCTTGTGGGTGCCATCTGCGGGTGCCTTTTGTGCCCTAGGTATCCACATCATGAATCGTAATCCCGTGTGACTCTATAATCTCATCTGAGGTAACTTCAATGTCCCTTGGACAATTCTTCCCATTGCGTTACTTTTCATCACTCTTCGTCTCATAGGCACGCTAACGGCTATTACTTCTTCCCATAGCGATGCTAACGTGGACCCCTTGATGGTTCGTTCTGCGACGCCCCCACAGTATGACCTTTTCGATGCCTTCCCTCCCACAAGGATAGAGGGTACCAGTTATATAAGTCCTAGGGGTGTAGAGCGAACTCACCCCGTCTGAGCTGTAGGATGTTAAACTGCCATGCACCATCGTCCCACTACTAGATATTTTAGTTTCGGCGCCTGTCATAGCGGGCGACCGCCATTGGCGGTCGCTACTGATAGTTTTAGCGACCGCCAAAAGCGGTCACTAAAACTGAAATGAAAATCACGGGATTTTTCCCGCCCCCCGCACTGTCTTCTTCGATGAAACTCGCTGCAACATCGTCCGCGCCTCCTGCCGCCGCACCACCACCACAGGTCACCCCCGTCGCCGCCACCCCGCCACCCCGTCGCCTCCCGTCGTCTCTCGTCGCCACCCCCGTCGCCTCCCGTCGCCGCCACCCCATCGCCTCCCTTCCTCCGGCCACCGTGGATCTTCCATGGCCGTCGACCAAAGCTCGGGGTCCATCCGAACATCCCACGTGCGCCCCCGTATACAATGGGCACAAAATTTTCGTCGGTTTTCGAAGACAGTATTAGCGACCGCCATTGGCGGTCGCTATTGATTAATAGCGACGGAGCAACTACGACCGCCAAAAGCGATCGCAGGGCGGTCGCTAAAGGGCATTAGCGACCGATTTTGGCGGTCTCTAATACCCACATTACTAGTAGTGTCCTCAACACATGACGTTAAACTATGACCTAGCCTCATGCCTCACACGCAGGGTCCCCCCTCCATAGACATTATTCATTCCTACTCATATCCAAGGAGATGGGATCATCCCTCAAAGGGGGTGATATCCTTCTTATTGGAGTGGCATTTTTCCATGGGGAAGGGAAACCACCTTGGTGTAAGCCCTTAACCATTCTTTCAGGAGGCAGCACCCCTGTTCCTCCTCACTCCCTTGGTGCCAAGGCCAGCCAAGGGTGTGATGGGGAACTATGATTCTCCTTTCTTCTGTACCAAATCCCTATTCCTTTGCACTTTTTTTTCCCTTGGTCCTCCATCCTGGAGTATGTCCCATCACCTTGGGACACTCAACACATCAGCCCATCTTCATTTCCCACAGATGCACCCTTCACGATGTGATCATCAGATCTCTGCGAGCTCTTGTTTCTCACACCGAGCATGACTCACATGAGCTTAGAGTGAGCACCGACCATGACTCACCTTGGGCCGCCTCAGAGTGTAAGACCCAATCCATCTCGAACTATGGGAACTTTGATCCTTGTCAAGGCCTGGTACATAGGAGGCCTCCACGAGATTCAAGCCCCACCACCTTAGTCCGCCTCAGAGCATAATCCCCAATCCATCCCAAAATATGGAGATTTTGATACATTTGAAGTCATGGAATGTTGGAAGCCTCTACGAGGATTAAGCCCCACCACCATGGGCCACCTCAGAGCGTAAACCCCAATCCATCCTGAACTATGGGGACTTTGATCCATGTCAATGCATGGTATGTAAGAAGCCTCCACGAGGTTCAAACCCCACCACCTTGGGCCACCTCAGAGCGTGAGCCCCAATCCATACCGAACTATAGGGACTTTGATCCATGTCATGGCATGGTATGTAGGAAGCCTCCACCAGGTTCAAGCCCCACCTCCTTGGGATGCCTCAGAGCGTAACACCAATACATCCTAATCTACAGGGACTTTGATCCATGTCAAGGCATGGTACGTTGGAAGCCTCTATGAGGTTCAAGCCCCACAACCATGGGCCACCTTAGAGCGTAATCTCTAATCCATCCCAAACAATGGGTACTTTGATCCATGTCATGGCATGGTACGTAGGATGCCCCCAATAGGTTCACACCCCACCACCTTGGGCTACCTCAGAGCGTAATCCCCAATCCATCCTGAACTATGGGGACATTGATCCATGTCAAGGCATGGTACGTAGGAAGCCTCTACGAGGTTCATGCCCCACGACCTTGGGCTGCCTCAGAGCATAATCCCAAATTCATACCTAACTATGAGGAATTTGATCCATGTCACAACATGGTACGTAGGAAGCCTCCACGAGGTTCAAGCCCCACCTACTTGGGCCGCCTCAATGTGTAAGCCCCAATCCATCCCTAACTACGGGGAATTTGATCAATGTCAAGGGATGGTACGCATGAAGCATCCACAAGGTTCAAGCCCCACAAACTTGGGCTAACTTAGAGTGTAAGCCCCAATCCATCCCGAACTATGGGTACTTTGATACATGTCAAGGCATGGTACGTGGGGATCCAACCCGACATTCAAGCCCCACCACCATGGGCTGCCTCAGAGTATAAGCCCCAATCCATCGCGAACTATGGGGACTTTGATCCATGTCAAGGCATGGTATGTATGAAACCTCTAAGAGGTTCAAGCCCCACCACAATGGGTCGCCTCAGAGCGAAAGCCCGAATCCATCCCGAACTATGGGGACATTGATCCATGTCAAGGCATTGTATGTAGGAAGCCTCCATGAGGTTGAAGCCCCATAACCTTGGGCCACCTCAGATCCTAATCCCCAATCCATCCCGAACTACGGGGACATTGATCCATGTCAAGGCATGGTACATAGAAAACCTACATGTGGTTCAAGACCCACCACCTTGGGCCACCTCAAAGAGGAAGCCCCAATATATCCCGAACTATGGGGACATTGATCCATGTAATGGTATGGTACGTAGGAAGCCTCAATGAATTTCAAGTCTCACCACCTTGCTCCACCTCAGAAAGTAAGCCCCAATCCATCCCGAACTACGGGGACTTTGATCCATGTCAAGGCATGGTACGTAGGAAGCCTCCACGAGGATCTTTCCCCACCACCTTGGGCTGCCTCAGAGCGTAATCCCCAATCTATCCCAAACTACATGGACAATGATCCATGTAAAGTCATTGTATGTAGGAAGCCTCCACGAGGTTCAAGCCCCACCACCTTGGGCCGCCTCAGAGCGTATGCCCCAATCCAGCTCGAACAACAGGGACTTTGATCCATGTCAAGGAATTGTATGTAGGAAGCCTCCACGAGGATCACGCCCCAATGACTTGGGCCACCTCAAAGTGTATTCCCCAATCCATCCCAAACTAAGGGGACTTTCATCCATGTCAAGGCATGGTACATAGAAAGCCTCCATGAAGTTCAAGCCCCACCACCATGGGCCACCTAAGAGCATAAGCCCCGATCAATCCTGAACTACGGGGACTTTGATCCTTGTGAAGGCATGGTACGTAGGAAGCCTTCGTATTGTTCCAGCCCCACCACCTTGGGCCGCCTCAGAGTGTAAGCCCCAAACCATCCCAAACTATGAGGATGTTGATCCATGTCACGACATGGTATATGGGATGACTCCCCAAGGTTAAAGCCCCTAGACCTTTGGCCACCTCAGAGCATAAGCCCCAATCCATCCCGAACTTTGGGGACAATGATCCATGCCAAGGAATGGTATGTAGGAATCCTCCAGGAGGTTCATGACCACCACCCGGTCATTCCTTCACCTCAGGTCCACCCACGTCCTGCATGACGATAAACTATATCCATCATCCTGAACTACAAGGACTTTGATCTGTGTCAAGGCATGTTACGTAGGAATCCTCAATGAGGTTCAAGCCCACCATCCATCAGGACCCCAGGTCCACCTTGACATTGGATTACCGACACCATGGGCCACCTCAGAGTAAAAGCCCCAATCCATCCCAAACTATGTGACATTGATTCCCTCCCAAGGGGATACGTAGGAAACCTCCATGAGGTTCAATCCCAACACCCATGTCTCATCCTGATATCTCCCCCAAGCCCACGTGTCTCAAAAAGCTCATTCCCTAACCCAGGGGTTCCACTACCATCCATGAATCCATTCACGCGGTTCATATCCTCAGGTGTCCCATCATTCCACCGATCTACGTGGACTTAGATTCCCGCCACAGGGATACATAGGAAGTCTCTTCGAGGCTCAAACCCAAATCCATCTTCCATCCTGATCCTTATCTGGGATAACACATCCCTGTGAGAACATTCCACATCATACCCCATTCCATTTAACAACATTTGGGAAGCCACCCACATGATAGCCCCAACCTCGGTGTTCCCTTTCGGGGTTATGCCCATCTGATCCACTCTAACCAGTGTTCTGATCAGTCTGATCTGTCTATGCTGAATGATAAACTTGCGGTATACACCCTGTTAATCATGGGAAGCAGGGGAAAACCTATGATACAATCTTATGTCATACAATTCCCCACATCGAATATGGTATTCCTTGGGCTTCCACACCCTCGAGAAGCCCTGTAATAAGGGATAGAAGACAGACATGCCAATCCCCTACCGCCAAGACATGCCTGTGATGCCTAATGAGACTACTCTCCAAAACGAAGGTTTTTTCCATGACCAGACTCCTAGTAAAGTACTGACAGAAGCAATGTAAATAACCGGTGTCCAAGAATATATGGCACCAGGAATATTTTCACGAACTACGTCTTAAATCTACAAGAGAGACTCGGACTTGGTGACGAGTTCCGAGGAGGAATCCACAGAAGGAAGAACTGACATCCCATCATCCCATTTCGACAAAGGAGCAGACATCCCTGAATAATGAGCTGATGTCTCCCACCTTTCAAAAGTAGGAATGCAGGGCAACAGCCTCGCGTCCTCTGCTGGACAGATGCGCACGCGCCCCGAAAAAAGCGTCGGAAATGGAATTGGTGAACCCGACGTGAAAAGTATTATCCTCAGCATGGAGGCTATTAGCATTCGAGGCATCACTGGATGGGAATGTCATATGAACTAGTCATCTAGTTCTAGGTCCCACCAAGTAGGCCTGATGTGATACTCACCAGAAGTTGGGACAATCAGAACAAACCATGTTGTTGCATCCGTTTCCCAATCACCTACCCACCAGCATAAGAGTAGGGGCAATATCAATGCGGCTACCCCACGCGGTCCTGCCTCTTCTATAACGGCTTTGATCTCCTTGACTACTGGGCACACACGCCCCCTCTCCCCATCAAATATTATCCTGTGAAGGGTATGTAATGACCTTGTACCCAGGTACGAGGAGGAGGGGGTCATCCCCACCAGGGATATGGCCCGCTAGGATCTCGAGGCCACTGTGCCTCACCATCAACACTGCCCCTAAGGGACTCGTAGGGAGCCACTAATCCCCACCCCGACATTCAATCATTTCGGGGCGTTGTACCTAAAACTCCTGGAAAACTCCCACCCCTACGCTGATGAGGTAGGGGATGTCCGGGTTGGCCCAATCGATGCCCCGCTTCAAGGGCTCTCGGTGAGGGATCCAACAAGGATGCGTCAGCGCCGCCACCCGGTTCCCTAAGCCAAGGAGCAGAAAAGCCATGCGCCGGAACCACTGACTCCAGTTCATCTGACACGGTGCCAGCATCAGGCGCAAATGGAAGAGGGTTCTTGCCAGGGGCATCAACGTCAGTGACTATTGTGGCCCAAGCCACCGCGGACTCATATCACCAACTCCCCGCATACTTTGAGTAGGGACAACTATATGTCCTACCTAGATCGAGGCCCCAACCACCCCACGTGCAGGTTTGGTTGAATCTCCTGGTCACCGGCACTAGCTATGGCCGCTATGGACCAATCTGCAAAAATGCCACCCGGTGTGGAGGCCTTTTCTGTGTCGCCACTACGGAAGGTGCAAGACCTCCATGCTTCCATCCTCGGCTTGGAGTTCTGACCCGCACCACCATCAGCCCATGTAAGGGTCTTCCCTATGAAAACAACACTCTGTGTGGGGGTCTCTCTTATGATCACTACATTGGGTATGAGGTCACTCCCCCTAATGCAGACCGTGAGTACGGAGACATTTCAGGTTTGGTCACTCACCGACATGGAGGTCCTCCCCATGTCCGCGTTCCTATCAGCGATGGTACTCCTCACCCCAGCAATCAGAGAGGTGGAGGCCAAACCCACATCACCAATTCCCAACACCAAGGTCATCCCCATGTCCCTTTCGACATTTTTACTAGTGCTCCCCTTACCTCGGCTTTCTCGGGTGGAATTCCTCTCTGTCCCAACACCAGTGCGACCAGAGGACCCCATGTCATAAATTAGTGTAAACAACTGGAAATTTCAAGAATTTTTTTTAATTTCTTTGGGATTTTACGAGTCCTCAGTTTCTGACAGCACCAGATTCCAAGACCCGATGTGCCCAGAATCAATTTATGAAGTTTTGTTTGGGTACGTTCAGTAAACATATGTGCAGGTTTTTCTATCTTTTGATCTGGTGGTCAGAATTGAAATTTGAGGACATCGATGAACTCGTTGCACTGGTATTCACTTAAGAGGACTTTTAACACAGTTTCCTTTTACACGGGTTCAAATTTATATTTTGGAGTTTAATCTTTAATTAAATAAAAATTATGTTGCACATGATTTTATTTTGAGTATTGGTTATATCCTACAAGGGGGAGGTTCTAGGTGGGGCCCACACCCACATAACCTCCCATGAGAGGATATTTTTGAGGTGGGGCCCACATGAACCCCCCAACCTTACAACTCCCTTAAACTCCCCTTAAATCCCCCCTTCATTAATTTGACTACTCCCCCTTAACTCCTAAACTCTCAACCACCCCTCATTTATTATAATGGACCCTCTCTACCTCCCACCCATGAATGTGCCACCACACACTAAATTAATGAGAATTAATTGAAGGACTCTTCTAATTTTTGCAATGTATGTGTGGGAATAAAATAATAGCCAATATATTATTTTGAGAGTTGGTGAATTTTTTCTTGGTGGAATGCTAAATAGAAGAAGGAGAAAAGGGAGAGGATCCTTTCAATGAAGATCTGATTTCATCCTTGATGAAGAACGCTCTACGATTCGAAGAATGCGAAGTCGCCAACGTCATTTCATCTTCGGGTGCACTCCGACGTACGACCCTCGGGCCGGGATCTAAGGCACATTGCGGGAGCGACAAATGCCAACGATCGTCGACACCTTCGTCTCCTCCCTTGCGACGACATCAACGAACCGACATCCTCCTTTTCGTGATATCATCAATGAATGGCGAACCTTGAGGTAGGGGGATTTTTTAAATTTTATATATGTGATTTATACCCTCGAGCATGGGAGTTTAATTGTTTGGATGATTATTTGAACCACTATCACGGTGGGTACAGACTAACGAACAAGTCCAGACCCATCACCGTATCTTTCTTGATGTGCAGAATGTTTGGCAACTACGAAACAGAATCGCAATGGAGATTTAGAGCTTTCGTAGTGGAGTTCGGGTGCCGAGATGACCGTCAACATAGACGGAAGCTAAAATGGACAACAAGAATGACTCTGGTGGCCCACATAATTTTTTGGAGGCGCGGATCGCCAGCGCGGCGGCACCGGTGAACAGAGGCTGTGGTGCCCCAGCGCACTTCCAGTGGAAGTCCGCCGTGGCAATAGATGCGGCGGAGTTGGAGCGGATCCCGTGGCTACACGGGATCTGGGAAGGCGGGGGAAGCGCCAGCCGATGCCACAAGTTGCAATTAACACCCCCCACTCCGTGCAACGCGCTCTGCCGGCTGGCCGAGCTAGCCCCCCCCCAGCCGGGCCGGGGTGGTCCGGGCGGCCAGGGCCACGCCAACCGGGCCGGAACCAGACCAGGGTCAGGTCGACCTGATTAGGGCCGACCCAGGGTTGGTTGGGCCGGGTTGGGCCAGGCCCAGACCCCCCCTTTTGGACCATTTTCAATTAATTGCTCGTAACATGAGCAACGTACCTCTGATCGATGCACCATTAGTTGCATAGGATTCCTAGGATCGAGACTGTAGTTTGGAATATTAAAATCAAGGTTTTGGTGAAGTTTGGATATGGCCGGGTTGGTTCGAACCCGAAACCAACTGGGCCTTCGGAGCTGAAACACTTATAACTTAAGGATCGACAGTCTGATTGATGTGTCATAAACTACATTGGATTACTTTTGATGAGGTGGTTATTTTTGAATACTTCACTTGAGGTTTGTATACAGATGGAGTATGGTCCGGTTGGTTTTAGCTTAAAAACCAATCTGGCCCTTGGAACAAAAAATCTAATAACTCTCAGACCAGCCGTCCGTTTGAAAAACCATCAGCGGGGATGGTAATCTTGTTGAGAAACGGTTCCATTGAGTGTACCCCAAGGGAGTTCGGGGTATAGCTGAGATATGGTCAGGTTGGTTCATACACGAAACCAACCGGGCCCCCGGGACAAAAAGGCTAATTAATCACAGACCGGACATCTGATTGACGCGCCTTCTATTGCGTTGAGACCCCTATGATGTGTAGGACCATTTAGATACCATTTCGTGGGTCTTCATGACACTTGGAGTATAGGACAATAACTCATGGAGTGGATCCTCATGGAGACAAGCATACAGAGTATGAAGACATAGTAGCTAGCTGAGACATGAGGACTGCTTGTCTGATACGTTTCGGAGTGAGTGGACTAGCCTAGTGGGGAGCACTTCTGTGTGAGGTGGTAGACCCATGGCGGAGGGGCGCTACTTTGTGAGGTGGAAGACCTGCGGTACTCGACAGAAGAAGTACCTCTGTAGGCTATCAGGTGGAGCGCTACTGTGTGAGGTAGTAGACCCATGGCGGGGAGCGCTACTGTGTGAGGTAGTAGGGCCGCAGTACTCAATAGGAGGAGTACCTCAACTGTCTAAGGTTAGTGAGTAGCACCTCAGAGTCGTGACAAGACTATTGTGCTCGACAGAGGAGGAGTTCTTCAGCAGTCGTGATTTTGACATCATGCATAAAATCCCAGTTTGAGCTGAGTCAATGACCTTTGTGTTTTCCTCATGATTGTGATGGGTTATTTGATAACTTAGGTATATGTATGGGCATATACATAAGTAAAGGTTATCTGTTGATATCTTTCTTTGTGGTTTATCCTTGTAGGATTTAGTGACACCTTGAGGGTCTCGGGGTCCCTACTGAGTATCGTTATACTCCCCCCTACATGGGATATTCCCGCACCTCATTATGTTAGATGCCGATGATGAAAAACACTGACCAAGGAAGAGTGTACGGGGACTGGACAATACCCGGAGGAGGACACATGACGTGACGACACACAGAACAGACCGATAGATATGGATTACTGAGGAGGAAATTTGTACTTACCCCTCTGGTAGAAACCCGAAGGATGACCCAAGAGCTGCAACACCATTCAACTGTTTATCTTTTCAGTTGTAATTTCTTTCAGTTGTAGTTGTACCTTTCTGTTGGGCTTTTATTTTTGGCCCTTTTGTACTTCCAACACAATTTTTTTACTACTTTACATAGTGTTTGCTTTCTATTTTACTATGATTTTGGGTGTTTATGTTTCATAAAGGCAACACCTTCCCAGTTTTTATAGAGTTACACCATTGGTTCTAGTTGCCAGCCCCTGGACTTTGGACGGTGGGCTTGGGGTAGTCACAATATGGGCCTCGGGGGATGGGTCGTTAAAAATTGGTATCATAGGAGTCAGTTCTACAGCAGATCATAGGACTCTGATATTTCATTCTGTGAAGCAATAGTGTTAAGGGTACTAAGTGTGGTTTTCAGTTCAGGGAGTCCAGTGTTGGTGCGGGTGGCCGACGTATCCATGCACCAGGTCCCTGACTTCAGATTTCCAACTCAGTGCACAAAAACACTTATTGCAGGTGTGTTTTCAAAAGTCTTTGTTAAGTCTACTCAAACTAGGTTAGATCACTAGGTATAGTCTTTGCCCATGTCGCATCTATTTCTTTCAGGACACCTCCTCGCGAACGACCAGCTAGTGCCCCGAGAGTTGCACGTACTGATAGGCTGCCGAGCGATGAGGCCTCAGTACAGGGCCCTCATACAGTTGAGGCTCCAGTGGAGGAACCAGTGGTACTACCACCCATTGGGCCACTGATTCCACCAGCCACAACAGCAGGCGATGCATGCAGCTTGAGCGCACTACATGAGTTCAAGAGCCAGAGGCCACCCAAGTTACGGGGAGAGATGGACCCATAGGCGGCTGAGGATTGGATGGAGGATGTGGCGAGAGTGTTCAGGCTAGTAGGGATGCCATGAGAAGTTATGGTGATCCTTTCCACTAGCCTCCTCCAGGCAACAGTAGGCAGATGGTGGAGCCTGATGCTCCAGATGCATGAAGAGACGACACTTCTACGGGCAGACTTCGAGAGCCATTTTTGGGAGGAGTTTGTACCATCCACCCTTAAAGTGGTTCATATACAGGAGCTACTGCATGATCAGTACGGTAGCACGTTGGTGGTGCAGTAATTAGCGAGGTTTACCGACCTCTCAAGATACTCCACTAATAAGTTACGATACCCATTTTTCAGGGCCTAGACCTTTGATCATGGACTCAGGCGAGAGATTAGAGCTTCAGTTGTCTCCCACAGTATCCCGACGTAGACGGGGATGTTGGAGCGAGCCCTCTTAGTGGAGAGTTTCCTTGATGAGAATTCTCCAACAGCCGGACCTACAACTAGCTGGCATGCAGTAGAGTATTCTACAGCTGGAAGTAGACAGATGACGTAGAGGTCCAAGAGGACAAGACCTACTGGTGGTCGACCCCATGACTTAGGGTCAGTAGTGTGGGGCACCCAGGGTGGAGACAAAGCCAGACCTGCCAGGCTGTACTACTCATGTGGTGAATCGCGACTGTCTGACCCACCGTGCAGATGATCAGCAGATAGAAGAAGGACCACCCAGGCAGAGGCGGAGGTTTGATCGAGGAGGATCGCATGGAGTAGGAGACCGAGGCAGAGGAGATGGTCGTTCACCTGGTGGTGGACGACACTTCGAGGTGTTTCCACCACCACCACCAGGAGGTCCACCCCGACCATAGGGAATAAGTGTACATGGGAGAGAAAAGCTTCAGGCCGCTGAAGCATACAACTATGGAGCTCTGGAAGCAGGTGGATAGGAGAGGGACTAGTTCCAGGCATAGAGGCCTTTTTTCTGTGTGCTTATAGCTTCCTTGTGTTATTTTTTCATGGTTGTTATGTGTCTTTGTACTTTGAGCTGCAGTAATAAAAGACACTATTCTTTGTAACATTTTCTTTCCTGCCTTTTTGTGTGGTTAATAATATGAGGTTCTAGTTTAAAAACGTTGACTTGACCCTCACATTCGAGATTCCTAATGGAGGATACCTAGTGACCACAGACTGATTCCGACAGGGTGACTCGACCCTTGGAAGTGAGAGTAACGGTTGGATCTCTTGGTAGTAGCATCGAGGCCTTACAACGTCATCCATGAAATGAATTGTACCGTTCATGTCAGGATTGACTGTATTAGGAAAAGGACGTGGTTCATCCAGGGGATGAGATCGAATTTCAATTTTTGGAAAAGGAGAAATCTTAGCAGCTCTTGAAGAACATTGGCGAAGAAGGGTGAAGACGAATTCTTACAATTGGCTGGTCTCACCCATTGTTCATTGAGAGAACAGTTTAAAGATCTCTCTAATATTAATAGTTTCAGGTGTGTCTTCTTTTAGAAGAATATAAACCTGAGACAATGACGATGGATTGAGTTCCTCCAGTACTATGACTTTGAGATAGTCTATACTCCTGGGAAGGGGAACATAATAGTAGATGCGCTCAGCATGCAGACTGGTATTCAGCTGCTAGGAGAGGTGACAGAGTAGCTGGCTGCCTTATATATATCCTTTGTGGATAGAGATGGTTCAGCCTACCTTCAGTCTCTTACAGTCTCCCCTCCACATCTTCAGCAGAGTAGGCGAGGTGGCTTACTGCCTGGCCCTTCCACCTCAGTTGCACCGAGTGCACGACCCATCCCACATCATCGACCCTGGGGAGTTGGACATCAATGATGGGGTGACATTCACATAAGTTCAAGTGGATATTGAGGATAGACAGGAGTGAGTCATGTGTGGATGGTTGATTCCTCTGGTGCGCATTCACTGGGAGCACGAGAACCTACAGTAGAGCACTTGGGAGTAGGAGGCTCAGATGCGTGCTTAGTACCCCTCTTTTGTTTCCCTAATGTGTGTTGTAGCTTTACGAGGATGTAAAGATCTGAGGTGGGAGTAATGTAAAGACCCTGAAATTTCATGGGATTTTTTTTCAATTTCTTTGGGATTTTACAAGTCCACAGTTTCTGACGTCGACTAATTTTGAGGCACGGTGTGCCCAGAATCAATTTCGGAAGTTTTGTTCGGGTACGTTCAGTAAGCGTACGTGCGGGTTTTTCTATCTTTTGAACTGGTGCTCGGAATTGAAATATGAGGACACTGATGAACTTGTAGTGCCGATATTATTTTACGTGGACCTTTACCGCAGTTTTGTTTTACATGGGTTCGAAGTTATATTTTGGAGTTTAATCTTAAATTAAATAAAAATTGTGTTGCACACAATTTTATTTTGAGTGTTTGTTATATCCTACAAGGGGGAGGTTGTTGGGGGGCCCACACCCGCATAACCTCCCATGAGAGGATATTCGTGAGGTAGGGCCCACAAGAACCCCCAACCTTACAAACTCCTTAAACTCCCCTTAAATCTCCCCTTAATTAATTTGACAACTTCCCCTTAACTCCTAACCTCTCCACCTCCCCTCATTTATTATCGTGAAGCCTCTCCACCACCCACCAATGAATGTGCCACCACAAACTAAATTATTGAGCAATTAATTGAATGGATCTTCTAATTTTTGAAATGTAATTGCAGGAATAAAATAAAATCCATGCTATTATTTTGAGAGTTGGTTCATTATGTCTTGGTGGAAAGCTAAGGAGAAGAAGGAGAAGAGGGAGAGTCTTCTTCCAACGAAGAACAAATTTCTTCCTCGAAGAAGAATGCTCTACGATTCGAAGAACACGAAGTCACCAACGGCAGTTGTTCTTCTGGTGCACTCTGATGAAAAATGCTTGAGCCAGCATTGAAGGCACTTTGTGGGAGCGACAAAAATCAACGATTGTCGACACCATCATCTCCTCCCTTGCGACGTCGTCAACGAACCGACGTCCAACTTTTCACGATATTGTCAAAAAACAACAAAACTTGAGGTAGGGGGATTTTTTATATTTTATATATGTTATTTATACCCTTGATCATGGGAGTTTAATTGATAGGATGATTATTTGAACCAATAACGTAGTGGGTACAGACTAACGAAAAAGTCCAGAACCATCACCGTATCGTTCATGATGCGCAGAATGTTTGCCGACAACGAAACGGGACCACAATGGCGATTTGGAGCTTTCATAGTGGAGTTCAGGTCCCGAGATGACCGCCGGTGCAGAAAGAAGCTAAAACGGACCACCGGAATGACTCCGGTGGCCCGTGTAATTTTGCAGAGGTGCGGGTCGCCGGTGCGGTGGCGCCATCGACCAGAGGCAGTGGTCGACCAACTGGAGGTGGCGGCACGCAAGTGCGCCACCGATGGATGTCTGATGCGGCAACGACCACCACGGAGGTGGAGAGGATCCCGCGGCTGCTCGGGATCCGGGAAGGCGGGGCGGTGCCAGCTGGCACCGCCAATTGTAATTAACGGGGGTCCACTCCCCCCTGCTCCGCGCAACGCACTCGGCCAGCTGGCCGAGCCATTCCCCCCCCCCCCCCGGCCGGGTCGGGCCGCGCTAGCCAGGTCGGGCCATGCCAACCAGGCCGGGTCGCACACTACTAGGCCGGACCTGGATCCAGGTTGGGTCAACCCAGTTTGGGCCGACCCAGGGTTGGTTGGGTCGGGTCGGACCGGGCCTAGACCCCCCTTTTTGGACCGTTTTTGGTTAATTTCCCGTAAGATGAGCGACGAACCTACGATCAATGCACCGTCAATTCAAAAGATTTCTTGGATCGAGATAGTCGTTTCACTATATTACACTCAAGGTTTTGGCAAAGTTTGAATGTGGCCAGGTCAGTTCGAACCTGAAACCAACCGGGCCCTCGGAGCAGAAACACTTATAACTTAAGGAGGGGTCGTCCGATTGACGTGCCTTCAACTACGTTGGATTAATTGTGACAAGACAGTTCTTTTGGAATAATCCAAGTGAGGTTTGGACGCAGTTGGAGTATGGTCGGGTTGGTTTTAGCTTAACAACAAACCTGGCCCCAAGAACGAAAAAGCCAATAACTCTCAGACCAAACGTCAGTTTGACGAACCGTCAGTAGCTATGGTAATCTCATTGAGAAATGGTTCCTCTGAGTATACCACATGGGAGTTCAGGGTATAGTTGAGATACAGTCGGGTTTGTTCATACACAAAAACAACTAGGCCCTTGGGACAAAAAGGCTAAAAACTCAGAGACCGGGCGTCCGATTGACGTGCCGTTTGTTGCATTGATACCCTTATGACTTGGCAGAACATTGAGATACTTCTTCGTGGGACCTCGTGAAACTTGGAGTATCGGCCAGTAGCTCATGGAGCAGATCATCATAGAGACAAGAATACGAAGTACGAAGACCTAGTAGCTGGCTTAGACCTGATGACTGCTTGTCTGATACGTTTCAGAGTGACTTGACTATCCTAGTGGGGAGCACTACTATGGGAGGTGGAAAAACCAGGGCGGAGGAACGCTACTGTGTGAGGCAGCATACCCAAGGCGGGGAGCGCAACAGTGTGAGGTAGTAGACCCGTGGTGCTCAATAAGAGGAGTACCTCAGTAGTCTAAGGTTAGTGAGTAGAACCTCGGAGTCGTGACAGGACTTCTGTGCTCGACAGAGGAGGAGTTCTCCAGCAGCCATGATTTCAACATCATGCATAAAATCCTGGTTTGAGATGACTCAATGACCATTGTGTTTTCCTCAGGATTGAGATGGGTTAGTTGATAACTTAGGTATATGAATGGGAATATAAATAAGTAATGGTTATATGTTGATATATTTCTTTGTGGTTTATCCATTTGGATTTAGTGATACCTTGAGGGTCTCAGGGTCCCTACTGAGTATCATTATATGACCCCTGCATGGGTTATACCCGCACCTCGTTGTGTTGGATGAAGATGACGGACAACGCTGACTAAGGCAGAGTGTACGGGGACTGGAAAGTACCCGGAGGTAGAAACTTGACGTGATGGCAGAATGAGTGGACTGATAGATGGGGAGTGCTGAGGAGGACATATGTACATACCCCTCAGGTAGGAAAACAGAGGATTACTGAGGAACTGCTTCACCATTCAGCTGTTTATCTTTTCAGTTGTACTTTTATTCAGTTGTATCTATACCTTTATGTTGGGCTTGTATTTTTGGCCCCTTTGTACTTCCATCACACTTTTTTTACATATTTAATTAGTGTTTTCTTCCACCTGTACTCTGATTGTGTGTGTTTACGTTTCATAAAGGCAATGCCTTCCCAGTTTCTAGGGAGTAACGCATTTGGTGCTAGTCGCCAGCCCCTAGCCTATAGAAGGTTGGCTTGGGGTAGTCACAATACGGGCCCCAGGGGACGGGTTGTGACAAATCATCCCTGCCCTAAGGAGACACCCAGGGGAAGGAAGGTGGGTCGTCGCCGCCATAAGAGGAATTTCAAGGAAGGTAGGAGGGGAATCAAACCAGTCTGCTTCTCAGACTCAGAGGCGGAGTTGGACTCGGCACTAGAGCCCTCTCCTCATCCCTTCGAGTCTAGGGCTGGGGCAGGAACGAGGGGAATCAACTTCGTACTCCCATAATGTGAGGTGTATTGGATCTATGCCTCCCATAGAAGGTTTTTATAGGAGGATGAGAACCTGGCGTGTCCCCAGGGATCGACCACACAGTCGCCATCATCATCCATAGAAGCGCATTCTTCCTCAGCAAGAGACGGTGGAGAGCTATTCTAGGGGTCAATGGCAGATGAGTCGTGGCATAGCACACCCTCAGAGGATGCTATGTCAGGATCTTTGGTCTCTGGTCCATCCTATCATGATATAGCGGCTGGGTCACTACAATATTTGGAGGACATCCTGAGGTTCGACGGCCAATCAGCCCGCTCGCCGTATTCTCCGTTAGCCATCCCACCAGCCCGGAGGCCTGCCTCAGCACCGCTGCGAGTTCTTTAGCCACCCTTAGATGACGAGTGGGGAAATCAAAGGACATAACATGAATATGAGCTGACGAGCTTCTGGACCATCCTCGCAGTGGGAAACTTCCCGGAGAAGTTTTGCCCGGTCGCCGGACCAAATTATGATATGCCAGAATCGCTCACCCCAAAGGAGTGTGAATGTTTCCTCCAGACCCTTTGGGCGACTCACTTCTGTCTTCACCACTAGTTAGTGACTTATCCCGGGAGGCAAGATCACCTTGAAGACATCAGTGAACAATGCCGTCTGGTTGACCTGGCCACATCCCCTTGGTCCAGCTCCCCGAGTCACATGGTCACCGCAGGACCCTTCAACAGCAATGCATCATGAGATTCCAAGTACTCCGCAATGTTATTAAAGAGGCAACCCCCCATGTGCATGTTCGTGGCTGGGGGTAGTACGCTGCCCTCCTCTTTAGTGCTATTCGCCGACAACCCGACTTTCTTGGCGACATCGAGGACATACCCTCAAGAGGAGTCGTGGTCAACATGACTGATCTGTTGGGAGGGGAAAAGGATCTAGAACTTCTCAGTGGGAACCTCCTCCCTAAGGATGTGCCCCCACTACTGGACCCATCGGGGAGAGTTACTCGCCAGAAGAGGAACCTCCTGTGTCTCCCTCCGCCCACCGAGGCACTGGTAATTAGCCGAAATCTCACTAAGGGAAAGGAGCATATTGGTGTCACCAAACACTCCGACCCATTTTCCTCAGTGCATAAGTCAGAGGAAGATCTCGAGAAGGCCACGTTGTGCCAGCAGCTTGCCAAGCAGGAGAAACTGGATGATGACTTCCTGGCCGAACGCGCTACGGAACAGCGTTCGGATTATGGTGACCCTCGGCTAATACTGTAGGGACAGATGAAACTTCTCTCTGTTGAATTTCCCCTGGGTAACCCTGAAAATCATGTCCATGCAGAATGGTTAGAGGCTGGTGCTTATGGAAAAAGGGCACGATATGTCTCGCCGAACCCTCTAGAAAGGCGTGACAATCCAAGGAACCCCTTCCAGCCTCCTCTGACAGCCCAAGGGTCACTCCACCAGCCGCTCCACGGGCCGCTGATCTTGGTTACTACATTGAAGAGACCGGAAATGCGCTCGTGGTTAGGGATCCTTTTTAGGATAGGGACCCATGTCCAGACGATCCAATGGAGGCACTTATCGCCCTCCTGGAGGCATTGGAAACACAACAGGTGGCCATCCCACCAGATGTCAAGCCTTACCCGACGTGGGTGGATGATATGCCAGCACCCCCAGGATTCGGAAACCCCATATTATACCCCTTTAATGGGATGGAGGACCTGCCACAACATATATCATACTATAACTCGAGGAGTGGGCCTATGATAGGAACCCCAACACAGTAGGAGGGCGCCAAGCTCTGCTGTTTTGTTCAGACACTAGAAGGGCTAGAATTTGTTAAGTACAGTCATCTCCCCATCGGATCAGTGACCAGCTGGGAGGACCATCATAGGAAGTTTATTTACCATTTCAGCTCTAACATCTAGAAAACAAACATCATAGACCACTTCAAGTGTAAGAAAAGGCCTGATTAGAGAGTATAAGAAATTGTCGCCTGGTAGAAGGGGCTCACATACTCCCTCAACATGCTACTAATTCATGAGACATTAATGAAGATGTGCGTAGGGAATATCAAGACGGAACTGGTACCCTCCCTGATCATTCATAACTATCCCTGAGGGTTCTCAAACTTCTCGGATAAGGCCTGACGCCTTGAAAAAGCTCTGCAACAGGCTAGTCGGGCACATCTGCTGCCCCCAGTGATACCAGTAATGAGGGATGCCAGAGCCGAGCCAACCATGGTGGCCCAGGTAGAGGCCCCTATGCAGCTATAATTTCTACTAGTGGATCTAGATCTACAGCCTCATAGACGTCCTCCGCCACGGGTACAGTTTCCAGCCCAGCAGCTCTTGCCTCAAAATCGGCAGACGCCCCCGCATAACGCGCCGCCACCCCCTAGGCAATATAATCATGTTCCGCCTCCTCGACAGTCTCCTCCGGACACTCGTTAGGGTTAGGATCCTTGTGCCCCCATTCGAGATAGAAGGAATTAAGCACACTTTTTCATCCATGCTCATGTCCCCGGTTACTTCCGCAGCACCTTAGAGCAGAAACTTTTATGACTCCCTGTGTGTCAGAATCCACATGAGGCATATCTCAGTGATCAACCCGACTACTTCCCTTATCACCAGATCCTAGGGCACACCATCAAGAAATGATATGTGGTAAAGGATAGTCTCCAAGACCAGATTGCTGAAAACATATTCAGGTTGTGCCCGACCCCGACACATGTGGAAGGTGTCATTTTGAGGTCAGATAGCGGTAGCGACGTTGAAGGTGAGTGGAAGCAGGTTTCTGACCATGGGTATCAGAAGTATAACGACTAGGTAGCTCACAGGATGGTTTCCCGCACCCATGGAATTATCTGTGTAGGCCTGAATTAGCTGGATCATTCAGAAGCTTCAGCCACCACCCCTGCATCATCATTGAAGCCATCGTGTTCCTAGAAGAGAAAGCATCGATGGCGTAAGAAAAACCAATGCACCCCACCAATACCGCCATTGTCCTGCACTCTTAGGGACTTTATTCCCCCAGATATGGGGATTCCCTCTAGGATCCACCCAGTGGTGGAAGATTCGTCAAGTGATAGCCAAGGGTATGATTCGGTTAATACCGTCGAGTTGGTAAACCCCTATAAGACTCCCGATGAGGGGGATCGCCTAGCGAACCTCCCCGACGTCCCCATCTAACGCCATCTTTGGTGGAGTAGTGACCATATTGGTCATCAGGGTACGTCATTTGGAACCTCCATCTTGGCCATGCATGCCACTGAGACTAGACAGTAGGCCCAGTGCAGAGCTCAACACTCACAGCCTCCCCATCTGGTGTCAACAGGATCACCTCTACCAAGGTTTTTGCTACTGGATCAGGAAGAACCCCTTCAGTCATTCAATGAACATATTTTCATTACTACAGGACAATCTCTGTCATCTGTTTCTCATCTGACAGCCCCTATCTGAGCTTCGACTACTGAGCAGCGGGATATTCCCAATACCAGTCTACCGCCAGTCTAGCCAGCAAGGCCTGCCATGCGTTCCATTACAGAGAGACACCCTGTAAGTAGAAGTTTGCACCTGGAACGAAAGTATGACATTCTAAAGAAACTCTCCAGCATCTGAGTGAGGATTTCCATCCTTTAAGCCCTTCTCCTATCTCCAGATATGCACGAAGCACTCACTGAGGCTTTAAGGATCCCCCTCTAATTTGAGACGGAGATAGAAGCTACAGAAGCTTTCCATGATAGAGCAATTGAGGATGAAAAATGTCAGGCCATCATTTCATTATCTAGAGGGGATGAAGGCTCCCCCATATAGGGGAACATCGGGCCACTATACATCACCGGCCAATTTAACGGCAAGAAAGTTCACCGCTGTCTTGTTGACACTTTCTCCAAGATCAACCTTATCCCGACACAGACACTACGGATGCCAGGGTTATCTGAAGATGACCTGAATCCCTATGATCTAAGAATCTATAGATATGACAGGACCGAGCATACCCTGATCAAAAACATCTGTCTGAAGACCAAGTTCGACGGCCTAGTTTCCAACACAGAGTTCATGGTTGTCTCCCAAGACAACACGTATAATGCATTGATGTGCAGACCATGGCTCCACTTTCATGCGGAGGTCCCCTCATCATATCACCAAAGAATCAAGTACTCCATTAATTGTTAAGTGGGCATACTCCAAGGTGATGCATATCTTTTCTCCTCTTGTGAATCCCACTACTTGGATGAAGATTATTATAAGAGAAATGATAAAAAATTCCATGCAAGTGAAGTTGAGCATGTCACTGCTACGATCATCCCTTGGGCATGCTTGAATGATGCTCACATCTTCCCGATCCTTCGGTTAGAGGCCACTACCCCCGATATGGGACACTGTATGGTCATTTTTGGGACAAGGGGGATCATGCTCCCAAATCCAGGCGGCGTTGGAAGATCACTTCGTATTATTATACGAATTAGGATCTTGTGATCCCGAAGCCTCCCACTCCCATCAGATATCGGGATGTCCAACTCATGGAAAATGCGGTACATAATACTTGTCTGTTTCGCCAGGTTGGAATAAGTCGGCTCAAGACAGCGCGCCACTACTACTTTGATATTATCAAGAGTGACCCCTTGGTCCAGACACCCAATGGGATCGGGTCGACAGCCTTCATAGCCATGGTCTTGGCAGTGCCATAGTTCCCTGATGCAATAACCACTGCCGCACAAGCTTGTAGCAGCCACCCATCTGGATTTGGTAGCTGAAAAGCAGCTTCACCCCCATGGAGGATTCCTCCATAAATGGATAGGAAGATATAGAAGACGCCCCATACCTTTGAGGAAGGCATCTCAGCCATGATCGATGAGCTGGTATAGCTGAACCTCCGAAGAAAGGCAGACCCAAGACCCACATTGATCCGCACTGCTATGTCCCCCAAGGAGTAGCAGCAGTATATAGGATTCTTTAAACTGCACCGTGATGTATTCTCCTGGAGTTACAAAGAGATGTGAGGACTAGATCCTTAGGTAGTTGTCAACTGCCTCAGTTTTCCGATAAATCATTGTCATCTCAAGCAACCTCCCAGGAAGACTCACCCTTCTCATGGTGCCTTGGTCGATGCCAATGTTGACCAGCTCATCAAGGACAACTTCATCAAGGATTTCTAGTACCCCAACTGGCTATCCAACATTGTGCCAGTCAGGAAGAAGAACAGAAAGATTAGAGTCCGTATCGACATCCGAAATCTCAATCACCATTGTCCTAAGGATTATTTTCCCCTAACAGTGACAAAACTGTTTATTAAAACAATGGAGGCCCCAAAGCCCTCTCTTTCATGGATGGTTACACTGGATATAATTAGATCCAGATGTCCCTTGAGGATGAATATTCCACCACTTTCAAGGCGCCCCAAGGTACTTTATATTACCAGGTTATGCCCTTCAGGATGAAGAATGCAGGTGCCACCTATCAGTGGGAAATGAATCGCATATTCACGTCTATCCTTGGGAAATTGGTGGAGTTATATGTGGACGACCTGGTGGTCAAATATCACTATCCCCAAGACCATCCAACCGACCTTTATAAATTGTTTGGTTTCCTCTTTTCCCGACACTTGAAGATGAATCCATTGAAGTGTGCCATCAGGGTCACTTTCGGGAAGTTCCTTGGCTTTGTTGTCCAGTACCGGGGCATTGCGATCAACCTAGATAAGATTAAGGAAATTAGTAAGATACCTCCCCTGTGTAATATCCGGGAGAATCGAGGTCTTAATGGCCATTTTTCGTACATACGCTGATTTGTTGTCAATCTGGATGGCAACTGTAAGCACTTCTATCAGCTCAGGAAGAAGGGAACTACTTACGAGTGGGATCAAGATTGCCAAAATTCCATTGAGGAAGTCAAGGAATATTTGCTCTGGCCTCCGGTCTTGATTCCACCCATCTTCAAGAAGACACTGGTCCTCTATGTCACCGCCCTGGAACGGTCCCTCGTCACCCTTCTCGCCCAAAAGAACAATGAGGGGATGGAGAAAAACATCTACTATCTCAACCACATTCTCCTCAATACATAGACCCGGTACTCCCCCATCCAGAAAAGATGCATTGCGTTCGTATTCACCATGTAGAAACTGCGGCATTACCTGTAGCACCATGAGGTGAAACTAGTGTCTCGAGTAGACTTGCTGAATTATATTATGAATCTCCCCATGTTGACTGGCTGACTATCATGGTGGGTAGAATTTCTCCAGAAGTTCGACATCAAGTTTGTGCCTCATAAGGCTATTAAGGGGTAGGAATTGGAAGACTTTCTAGCTGCCCATTCAACCTCCGCAGATCAGTCCTTGGACCTGGATTTTCTGGATGATGCAATCCTCTCAATCGATCAAGTCTTCCCATGTTGAAAAATGCACTTTGATGGTGCCTACCAGAGCCCTGCTGGTAAGAGGATTAATGAACTAGGGATAAATAGAGTAGGCCTAAGTATCATTTTTATCACCCCGGGGAAAGCCGTCCAGCCATGCCCATTCCAATTGTCAAAATGCTGCACTATCAACGAGGCAGAATATCATGCCCTCATTACTGGTCTCGAGATGGACCTTGAGATCGATGTGCCCTGTTTTCATGTAGAAGGGGACTCTGATCTAGTTATCAATCAGGTCAATAGAGACAATATTGTCAGGAATCCATAGCTTGTGTCATTGTTAGAATTCACTCTCCAGCTATTGGCCCAGTTCTACTCTCAGCAAGAGGTTATCTATGTCTTTTGTTCTCAAAACGGTTGAGCATATGCTTTAGCTAGCATAGCTGCATCACATGCGGAGCCCAAGTAGGACGATCTAATTATCCATGTGGTGCATCGGAGAGTCATAGATCCTTTTAACCCAGATGGCGAAGATGGCCCACAGGTAAGCCATCTTACCACTGGTGCCTCTGCGTCAAGACCCCCCCCAGATCGTCCAGATGCAGTGATCGAAGTGGTTGTCAATTGGAGGACACCCTTGGTCGAATACCTCCAACACAGTAAAATCCTGTCAGACCAGGCCGAGTGCAAGAGAATCTGATGCCACAAGTTGCAGTTTACTCTCCAAAATGGCCGCAGCCTTGAGCAGATCCTCTATAAACTCGGATTTTATGGTGTTATCCCCCATTGAATTCAAGGGGTTGAGATTCCACAGGTCATGCAAGAGGTTCACACTGGTTCCTATGGTCCCCATCAGGCTGGGCCAAAACCATCTCACCAGATTCAGAGATTATGGTATTTTTGTCCCTCCAGGATCCATGACTGCATCGAGTTCTCCAAGAGGTGCCACATGTTCCATGTTCGTGCTAACATTGTGCATCAGCCACCAGATCTTCTCCACACTACCAAGTGCTCTTGGCCCTTTGTTGTCTGGGGATTTGATGTTGTAGGATCATACCCACCGGCAATGGAATGCCAATGCCAATTCATTCTGACCACTACAGATTTATTTTCCATGTGGGTAGAGGAAGTTCAACTCAAGGATGTAAAGGCCCATTCTATCATTGTATTCGTGAGTTCCAATATCATCCATCAATTTGGGGTTCCTCATCCTATCCTACCCGATAACCGATCCAGCTTTCGAGAAGCTGAGTTGAAGAAATTGCACGCCAATTATAACATTATCTCTAACCATACCTCCCTCTATCACGCGCATGCAAATGGACAGATTGGGGCATTCCATAAAACCGTCTCTAACATTTTGAAAAAAATGGTTGGTGAGAACAAGAAGAGTTGGCCATATAAGCTCACCAAAACCCTCTGGGATTATTGGACAATGACTCATAATTCCACCTAGGTGACCCCATATTCACTGGTGTATGGAACTGAGGCCATAATTCCCATTGAGATTATGTTTCCCTCATTATGAACAGTGGTATATGAACAGTAAGCACTGGATAGAGTGGCTGAGATCCGTCCAGTTGAATTGGAAGCACTAGACGAGAACAGGCTTCATGCCTTGCATAACCAAAAAAGGGATCAAAGCAGGATGACTCAAGATTTCAACAATAAGGTTGGCCTCTTCTCATTCCTGCAAGGTGATTTGGTATTATCCCTCAGAGCGCCAATGATCCCTGGCAGGAAACCACCCAAGTTGGAGCCCAAATGGGAAGGACCTTTCATTGTTAATAAGGTTTATTCTAATGGTGAATACTCCTTGGAGACCATGGATGGTGAGAATATAATGACTCCAACCAATTCCAGGTTCCTCAAACAATATTTTTCTTAACCAATTTTAGGGTCCCCCATGACCATAAACTAGTTTATGGTCCCACACGACCTTAAACTGTCGTTCCCTCATGACCCTAAACTGCATGCTCATCCTGGATGATGTAAAAACTGCATGCTACTCCTGAATGATGTTAAATTTTATACTCATCCTGTAAGATGTTAAACTGCATGCTCATCCAACATGAAGTTAAACTGTATTCTCATTCCACATGATGTTAAACTGTATGTCATCCCCCATGACAATAATCTGTATGTCATCCCGCATGACGTTAAACTGTATGTTTTCCCGCATGACATTAAACTGTATCTTCAAGAACTACTTGTGTCTTGATTTCCATCCTTATGGGATATGTAGGATCACATGAACATTTAGATTTCGGGTCCAGCCCCATCTAATAGATATCTCCTAACCTCCCACTCACCTAGGCCCGTTGGCCTGTCCCTCTCCATGAGGATGATATATAGGTGTGGTACAAGGTTATTCCCTCCTTTAGATTGGGTTTTTGAAACCATGCCCCATTCTCCCAGGAATCCTACATCTCTTGGCCACTCTCATGTTGAGTCCCTCGACTACTACTCGTGGTTTTCCAATGTGTTAAGAGAACTCCGGTCTAGGAATAAGAGTGTGAGATTCAACTTAGGCAAGTTCCTTCCACTTATCAAGCTTTGTGTTCCCCTTCATTTCGGCCCTCGTTACCTTTCACACCTAAAGGGACCCCCAAAAATGGCATGGATACCATGCCTAAGGGATCCCCTACCTTTACAGGACAACACCCCAGAGGGTTTCAAACAAAAAATTGATACAAATACCATGTTGCAAACATGGTCAGTGGCCGATGCACATTTGTTTGTCCCCATTTCAGTCTAACTTGACACGATGCTATGTTGTGAACATTGTTAGCAGTAATCCCCTACCATCATGCCAACCCCCTTAGGCCTTGAATGTCGGTTTCATGATTCACATTATGTTCCACTCCATCATGTCCAGGTGGAATCTCGAAACTCTTGGAAGTATCCCTCACTACACCTTCGTCTGTCAGTGGGACAAAGCTGCAATACAGCGTCCTTCGGGGCTCCCACGGTCTAAGATCTAAGACCCTAAACTAAGATCATCATCAAGGGTTATGTGCGGCTTGATCCTCATCTCTATGGGATACATTGGATCACCCAGACATCATGCTTCTGGGTCTAGCTCAACTAGGAGCTAGTTTCTCATGCCCCTTATCTTTTGACCCTCACTAGCCTCCTGGCCCAAGGTTCCTCTCCCGAAATCGCACACGATGGTGGTGTGGACCTCATCCTCATTCACATCGCGTATGATTTATCACATCGTTCTCATTTCCTCATGTCCAAGCCATATAACCTTAAACTATGTTGTTGGGACCAATCACATGACCCTAAACTGTGATAATATCGTCCTGGTAGCACGATGATAAACATCACTGCGTTGCGATGATCTTAGCATAGGGGGTGTTACATTGGGTATCGTTCATCCACTATACCATTTTTCAATGGCTATATACAGCTAGATTATTGTGGTGACCCCAGGAATTTCTAACCTAGGCATGTCTCTTCACAAAAAACCCCCCATTCACCTTAAAGGACAAAGAAGATACATCAAATGCCGCTTCTTCTGGTGAGAGGGTCGGACCCGCACGCCCCCTTCATCCTTTTCACTGGTACCTTACCATATGGTACCACCATCCAAGAACTACGTATTGAATGATTTTCATTCTCATGAGATACGTAGGAATTCCTAGGAACTTCCCCAAGGGCCCAACCAAATTTCTGTGTTCGGTACCTTGACGTAAACACTTCTCAAAGGAACACAAGGTAATATAGACTCATGTACTCATTCACGTAGGGTTTCATAATCACCTTACCATGTGCCTCCTGCATTTCTTACTCATCACTGGTCTGAGTTTTAAGATCTTAAACTAAGAACCTTTCAAGAACTATGTGTGGCTTGATTCCCATCCTTATGGGATACGTAGGAACACCCGGACATTACTTCTCCGGTCTAGCCCCAGGAATCACAAATCCCATCCTTTTCCCCATCATTGGTCTCTTGTCTTGACCCCCCCGGGGAGTTCTGTAACTACAACATTTTCCCTGAACAAGTTCACGATTCCCCATAAGACATTGGGATGCGACAGTTCCCTCACAAGAGTGGTCCTGTCTAAAAGTAGGGATGATCCATGATCATATTAATGCGACTACCTAATGTGCTTCCACCACGGTGGAATAATTATGGGAGTTTTTGATTTTGTTCAAACAAACCACCACTTCCCTTTACACTCTTTGTGTTCTCCTTTATTCAGATCCTCATCCTCTTTCACGTTTGAAGAAACCCCCTAATAGTATGGATGCTCGACCTATGGTCCTCCTGCTGTCATGGTCCAATGTTCCAGAAGAATGATCACATTTTAAAGGATTCCCTAACAGAATGGATGATTGACCTATGGTCCAACTGCCATCCTGGGCCAATGCTCTGGAAGACTGATGGACGATATTTGTGTTAGGTCCCGTGTTGCGAACATGGTCAATGGTCGACCCTCATTTATTGTCCCCATTTGAGGATAACAAAATATGGAAGCTAAGTTTTGAACACATTCAATAGTTGTCCTTTATTGCCACGCCCTCCCATAATGTTCCAAATATGGGTAATGTGATTCACATTTTTCATTTCCCTATTTTCGGATTGATTCAAATGCCCCTGGCATTGCCCTGCACGTTTGCTATAGCACGTTGAGAAGACGATACATCGATCGGTCTAAGGTCCTCTTCCTTTGATTGGGCCTCCCTCTTCTCCTCGGAAATCCGGGATTTAATTTCAAATTCCCGTAGCTTTGTTGACACTCCCACAATCAAATGATGTGATAGTACGATCCTCTGTTGTTTCTCACATAGGGTACGACCCACTTGATCTTAGGAATGGGTTTCTATTTATTTTGGGATCATGGATGAGCATGTTAAACCAAAGAGACATGTATGTTAATAAATAGGGTATGTATGTAAATTTCTCCACACATTCAGTTCAAAAAAAGGGAGACAGGATGCAGTATGGCCAGGTATGTTTATGGGTTCGGATAAAACAGGGCCCTTAAGGGTCGGATTCTTGGATAGATCTCTGCAATACTGCCACCTTTTGGCTAGTGGCCTCTTGGGCAGCCTCCCGTCCCCAGAGGACTCTTTCTTTATTAGTGGCCTTGGAGCACAGTTCACTGACCCTGACCCGTGCCCACGCCTATTTAGTTTGGAGATCAGTTATTTGGAGACTTGCTTCCATGAGTTTTTCTTGAGCATCTTCCAGCTGGGCCTTCAGATGATCCACGAGCATAGATCAGTTTGTGATGAATATTTTCTATTTATTCTCCTGTTCCTTGAGGTGTTGGACCACCTTTTACGCCCTCATAAATGATCGGGTACTCCTTGACTCCTGCAGACACTGGGTAATGTCGGAGCGCCGAGTCCTCTCGATCATCTTCTTGGCCATGTACTCATGAACCGTTAGGTGAAGGTGTTGAGAGTCTTCCCCTCCATCACATAGGAAACACAACCAGGTGTTGATTTACCCCATCCACTTTAGCCATTCCTCCTGATACTGACTGAGAAAACACAAAATGAACTTCCATCCCTCGTGTCATGTCATTCAGCTCTCCTCGGCCACTTCCGAATCTGAATAATCAATTTCTTCAGGATAAGAGGGACAATAGACATGGAAGAGAGCCAATAGGACACCAGCAGGGTCTCCCTTAGAGATTCCTCCCAGGGGAATAGGCTCCTCAACATCTGGGTGACCTTCCTCTCCCCCCTCGATCCTAGTGGCACCCTCGTCAACTTCTGGCCCTACTCCGACTGTAGCGCCACTGGTGTCTGCCACTCCCTGCTCACCAATTTGTTGGGCCAACTCTGTTTTTGAGGCATGTTCTGGGTGGGGAGGTACGTTTTCCATCGGCACGCTCACAGATGGTCTGGGCTGAGCAGCCTGATGGGCCTCTAATACCGTGATCATTGTACAAACAAGAGCACCCTAATCAGTTGATTTCTCCGACAGTAAGCACCGATATCGATGCAAGGAACATACATGAGCCCAAGGAATCATCCTCTAGTTCTTTGGCCACTATTGGAGATGTTGTGGGGGGATCCCTCAGCACTCGTCAATTCAATAATGGTTGTCAGTGCTACACCTTTCCCCATCAGCGCTTCCTCCCCTCCTTCGACTATGGACTCTTGATTAGAACCCATATGTGCCTGAGTATAAAAAAACGGGGATTAAGGATTGATAAGGAATGATAATGAAAGGGGAAGGATATATAAGGGTCGAAGCATACCTCAAGTATCTCAGTTACGTCTTTTTCAGAACTGACGATCTCACCGCTCTCCTGGGAGCTCCCTTGGTGGGATGCTCCCTGAGACCCCTCAACTTTGGGATCCCCTTCTCCTTAACCTCCACCTTCTCCTTTTCCTTCACCTTCCACTTCTCCTTCTCCCTCCTCTCATGTTTCTACACCCTTCGACTCATCATCACTGTAATCTTACCTTAGTGGCATCATTTCCGGATCATTCTCTTGGCCAAGCATCACCTTCACCAAGAGAGGTGGCTCCACACGCAGACCCCGTTGGCGTGCGTACATGTCCATGGTAGTCAGATATGCATGCCGATGATGGAAGTTCACTCTGTAAAAAAAATGAACAAGCCCGAAATTTGGCATCTGGATCCAATCCCCCACTATCTTCTGCCAGAGGACTTTAGTACTCGCTGACTACCGCAGGGTTAGCCATGCCGACCATAGCGTGGGGAAGATGGAATCTTGAGAAGGTTGAAGCAGGTATCTTATCTGTTTCCCAGGAAGTTATTTGGCCACTCCATGGGACCCTCCTCTAGGCGACGAGGGTGCAACCAAGACATGAGATACCCCCGCTACTGAGGTTCCGGCCTATGCAGGCCCCGTTTACAGACACACTCTTAATATTACCCCTAGAGGCACCCTACAGGCTCTCTCCTCACCCGGGTTCCAAACTGGTGACCTAGAGCTGCCGAAGTCACTTTCGTAGAAGCCAATCAGGGTATGATTTGGTCCAATTTTTGGCGTACTCGGTTGAATGGCCAGCGTCGACTCCGATGGGAGGAAAGGTGATGATTTCGCCAGAGCCGTAGGTCATGAACATCAGCCACAACTGACAAAGAACACATGGATTCATCTCTTCCCAGTCGTCTGTGTAAATTTTTTTTGGAATTCATTGGAGGCACCCAAACTGCCTGGAGAACCTGGATGGAACATAAAGCTCTCAAAATAAATTCCCAGAAATCTGGGACACAAGCACCTTTCCTCTATTACTCTAAAATTACTCATTATTCTCCAGTGAGCCTTTCCCATCGTCTATCAGCTGACCATTTGTGGTGGATAATGGGCTGAAGGTGAAGTTGGAATGGTTACCAATCCTGATCCATACTCCCTCTTTTTTGTGCATCATCGGCATGACCCCAGCGATATTCATAAGATTCGGTTGCAGGCCATTTCCCAGAGGATGGATGGAATTTGGTAAAGTATACTCACCACAATGACCCACAACCCAGCCATGGAAAATCTAGAAGGGTCCATATACTATCCTAGGTGATCCCCCTCTCGGGATGCATCCCAAGAGGGCGTACAGTCAAGCCAGCATGAGGACCCCTAGGTTGAACCTCTTGTTGGCAGCCATGATGCTAGCCATCACCAGAGTCGCTAGACGGACACCCATCCTTGCGTCCCTCACCAGCAGGATCCACCCTCTTAGGAATGTAGTGAGAAATACGGAATACCAAATATTTTAATCCCAACACTCATTTATGTTGTATCCCCATGACTGGTAGTTCCCTGACCTCCAGATATTCCATTATGATCCACTCTTTCTTCTCTATGCTTTGGTTGGACACCGTCTCCCCCTCCCTGGAATCTTGACTTCCGGATCCCTCACTAGGAACAGGCTGAACCAGTCCTTATAGGCGATATCTTTCAGGTTTTCATTGACCCCTATATTTTCCTTGGCCAGCTCCAGCAGGTGACACATCATTATGGGTGTTCGTTATCTATCTCCCCATATGTTCATTGGCAGAAGGAATTCGTCGTATTGTTGGACTTCCAATGGGATACCCCTAATGCAATGAAAGTCCTAGAGACTGATGCTGGCTCCCCCGTTATGGAGATGGAATGTGTTGGTATCAAGGGACAACCAGGTTAACAGCTCTGGCCCATGCTCAGGCTGGTGGTAGAAGTTGAATTGTGATGTCCATACCGCATCGAATAGAACAATATGCCGCATCTCGACCCCAAATTGGTCGCATGTATGGAGAACCCAGTATGCCTAGGCCCTCTCACTAGTGATGTTTCTTCCAGACCACAGATCCCAGTCCTGCAGCCAACCATTGGTCTCAACAAGGATGCTCTATCCAAAAGTTCTTGCATAGAGGGTCGGGGAGCTCTCCACTATAAGGTCACTCCCAGCGATGGCCCTAATCCTGGGATTTAGGACATATACGTCAAAGTTCCTATTTTCTCTAGAATGATGAACATTGCTGGAGATGTTGTATCGAGGAAGGTCATCCTCACGGGTCACCCATGACCGCAACGTATCCACCTCAAAACCCGATAGAGATTCCTCCTCCAGAATACGAATGTCCCACAACGGTAGGATATTGGACAAGGAATACTCATTTTGGGAGGTGGTTAGAAAGTTGAAGATGGTATGGTTGTTGGAGACAATCCTTTTTTAACCATAAACCTCTAGGTTTGCAGCCATTTCAGCTCTACAAGCAGTGGCTTCGGCCTCATTAACGTGGTTAGGAGCCATCTTCTTCCGACTACATGTCTCTACAGTTGGTACAAAATCTAAGAGGTTGGCACGAAATCTCAGTGGGCATCATGAAATTTCAGGAAGTGGCGCACAAATCCCGGGGTTTTTACATAAAATGGCGGCTGATATTGGTGGAATTATCTGTACTTGGAGTGGTTTTTTCATAGAACTGATGAACATTTCACGCACAAGAGCTCGAAGCCTATCGCGTGAGAAAGGTCGTACGAAGCATGGGACCCGCAGAAGCTTTTATATTCTATGCCGGGGTTCTGTGCCATTTTTAAGGTGGATTCCATGCCCCCATGAATAGAGAAGTCCACTCCATTTTGAGTTTTGACTACAACTTAGGATTTTTGCATGCATGGACCCTATGGAGCCCTGCATTTCGGCGTTTCCCTCTGAATCCAACCGGTGCGGCCCCTTGCCAATCCAATTCCGATGGGGGACATTTGTAGACAATGAAAAGTGATTATGTTTAGGAGAATGTTTCAAAATGACAATGTGTAGTCATATTCGGACTTAGAGACTCGGTCCAAGGCGCCCAGAGGTGGTGCACGAAAAAAATTGTTAAGGGATCAAAAAAAATGCGTGTCGCGCGGAATCATATGGGATTCACGAAGAGTCCCCAGAGCAAGTGCAAAATAATTTCACGCCTGTTCCCCGAGCGGTTGAAATTTTTCACCAAGGGGTTTTCTGCACCACTGGAATTCTATAAATAGAAGGCAACCCCCTTCCATTCCAAGGCTGAAGAATCTGAACCAGCTCTTGTGCACGAAATTTGTCTTCCGAACATGCAATATGGTCCTCAGGTACGGTTCTTTTCATGACAAGTCACCCTGGGGTCCACCTTCACGTGAGATCCACATGGATTACACTGAATTCCAATCCCTTCGAGGTACCCCCCTTGCGCACAATCCCTTCTATTGCACGCAGTCCAGTCAATTGCGCGCAAATTCCTTTCATTGTGTGCACCCCTGTCCTTGCGCGTGGCATATGCCACTTGCGCACAATTCATACTCCTTTCATGAAATCCTCCTAGTCATGAGAAAAACCTCTACCACCAATTACCTGCAAACATCACTAATTTCACATCTGCCTGGTGTTTTTCGCACAGGTCCATTATTTCGCGCGCAAGCCTCAAAGGTTTCATGAAATTCCCTAGGAACCCTCACCATGATGCTCTTCTTGTGGGTGCCATCTGTGGGTTCCTTTTGTGCCCTGGGAATCCACATCATGCACCTTCTTTCCCTGTTAACTTCTAGGATCGTATGAGGTAACATCAAAGTCCCTTGGACGATTCTTCCCATTGCGTTTCTTTGACTAATGCTTCTTTGTATAGGCACACTAATGGTTATTGATTCTTTGAATAGCCACGCTAACATGGAATCCTCGATTGTTCGCTCCACAATTCCCCCTCTGTATGACCTTGCCGATTCCTTCCCTCCCACAAGGAGTAAATGGTACTAGTTATGTAAGTCCTAGGGGTGTGGAGCGAACCCACCCCTTCCGAGCTGCAGGAAATTAAACTACCATTCACCATCATCCTCAACACAAGACATTAAACTGTGACCTGGCCCCATGCCTCGCAAGCAGGATCCCCCCGCCTCAGACATTCTCTATGCCCACTCGCCTCCAGGGAGATGGGATCATCCCTCACAGGGGGTGATATCCTTCTTATTGGAGTGGAATTTTTCTGTGGGGAAGGGCAACCCTAACCTTTCTTGTAGGAGGAAACACCCTTGTTCCTCCTCACTCCCTCGGTGCCAAGGATAGCTGAGGGTGTGATGGGGAATGATGCTTATACATTATTCCATCCTAAATCCCTCTCCTGATGTGCTTTGTTTCCCTCGGGCCTCAATCCTTGATTAACTCACGACACCTTGGGCCGCTCTACGTGTAAGCCCCTCTTCACTAACCAAAGACGCACCCTTCATGACGTGATCGCCAGGTCTCTGCAAGCTCTTGTTTCTCACACCGAGCATGAATCACATGATCTTAGATTGAACATCGACTATGACCCACCTTGGGCCGCCTCAGAGCATAAACCCCAATCCATACCGAACTATGGGGACTTTGATCCATGTCAAGGCATGGTACAAATGAAGCCTCCATGAGTTTCAAGCCCCACAACCATGGGCCACCTTAGAGCGTAAGCCCCAATCCATCCCGAATTACGGGGACATTGATCCATGTCAAGGCATGGTATGTAGGAAGACTCCATGAGGTTCAAGCCCCACCACCTTGGGCCACCTCAGACCGTAATACCCAATCCATCCCAAACTACTGGGAACTTGATCCGTGTCAAGGCATGGTACGTAAGAAGATTCCACGAGGTTCAAGCCCCACCACCTTGGGGCGCCTTAGAGAGTACGCCCCAATCCATCCCTAACTATGGGGACTTTGATCCATGTCAAGGCATGTTACATAGGAAGCCTCCACGAGGTTCAAGCCCCACAACATTGGGCCACCTCAGAGCGTAAACCCCAATCCATCCCGAACTATGGGGACTTTGATCCATGTCAAGGCATGGTATGTAGGAAGCCTCCACGAGGTTCAAGCCCCAGAACCTTGGGCCACCTTAGAGGGTAAGCCCCAATCCATCACACACCATGGGGAATTTGATCCATGAAAATGCATGGTACGTAGGAAGCCTTCATGAGGTTCAATCGCCACCACCTTGGGCCACCTCAGTGCGTAATCCCCAATCCATCCTGAACTACGAGGGAGTTGATCCATGTCAATGCATGGTAAATAGGAAGCCTCCACGAGGTTCAAGCCCCACCACCATGGGTTGTCTCATAGTATAAGCCCCAATCCATCCATAACTACAGGGTCTTTGATCCATGTCAAGGCATGGTACATAGAAAGCCTCCATGAGGTTCAAGCCCCACCAACTTGGTCCACCTCAGACTGTAAGCCCCAATCCATCCCTAACTACGGGGACATTGATCAATGTCAAGGGATGGTACGTAGGAAGCCTCCACGAGGTTCAAGCCCGACAACCTTGGGCCGAATCAGAGTATAAGCCCCAATCCATCCCGAAATACGAGTACTTTGATCCATGTCATGGCGTGGAACGTAGGAAGCCTTCACGAGGTTCAAGACCTACCACTTTGGGCCACCACAGAGCGTAAGCCCTAATCCATCCCGAACTATAGAGACTTTGATCCATGTCAAGTAAAGGTATGTAGGAATCCTCCACGAGGTTTAAGCCCCACCACCTTGGGCTGCCTCAGAGTGTAATCCCCAATCCATCCCGAACTATGGGGAATTTGATTCATGTCAAGGCATGGTACGTAGGAAGCCTCAACAAGGTTCAAGCCCCACCACCTTGGGCTGCCTCAGAGCATAAGACCCAATCCATCCCAAACTATGGGGCCTTTGATCCATGTCAAGGCATGGTATGTAGGAAGCCTTCATGAGGTTCAAGCCCCACCACCTTGGGCCGCCTCATCACGGAAGCCCCAATCCATCCCAAACAATGGGGACAATGATCCTTGTCAAGGCATGATACCTAAGGAGCTTCCACGAGGTTCAAGCCCCACCACATTGGGCCACCTCAGAGCGTAGGCCTCAATCCATCCCGAATTATGAGGAAATTGAACCATGTTAAGGCATGGTGCGTTGGAAGGCTCCACAATTTTCAATTACCACCACCTTGGGCTGCCTTAGAGCATAAGACCCAATCTATCCTGAACTATGTAGACTTTAATCCATTTCAATGAATTTTATGTATAAAGCCTCAATGAGGTACAAGCCCCACCACCTTGGGCCACCTCAGAGGGTAAGCCCCAATCCATCCCGAACTATGGGGACTTTGATCCCTGTGAAGGCATTGTATATAGGAAACCTCCACGAGTTTCAAGCCCAACCACCTTGGGCCACCTCAGAGCGTAAGACCCAATCCATCCCAAACTACGGGGACTTTCGTCCATGTCAAGGCATGGTATGTTGGAAGCCTGCATGATGTTCAATATCACCACTCGGTTGATCCATCACGCTAGGTTCACCTATGTCCCACAAGATGATAAATTGAATCCATCATCCTGGACAATGAGGAATTTGATCCGTGTCAAGGCATGGTACATAGGAAGCCTCAACATGGTTCAATCCCACCATCCAATAGGACCCCAAGTCTACCTTCACGTCAGTTTACAGACACCATGGGCCACCTCAGAGTATAAGCTCCAATCCATCAAAAACTACGTGGACATTGATTCCCTGCCATAGGGGATATGTAAGAAACCTCCACGAGGTTCAATCCCAACACCCATGTCTCATACTAATTTCTCCCTCGAGACCAAGTGTCTCAGAAAGCTCATGCCCTAACCCAGGGGTTCCACTCCCATCAATGCATCCATTCTCGCGGGTTGCCTCCTTAGGTGTCCCATCGTTCCACCGAACTACGCAGACTTTGATTCCCCACCACGTGGATATGTAGGAAGTCTCTTCGAGGCTCAATCCCGAATACGTTGTCCATCCTGATCCTTACACGGGCCGACACATCCCGGTGAGATCATGCCACCTCATACCACATCCCATTTAACAGCATTCGGGAAGCCACCCATGCATTGGCCCCAACCTCAGAGATCCCTCCGGGCGTTGCACCCATCTGATCCACTCTAACTAGTGTTCGGATCTGTCTGATCTGTCTACACTAGATGTTAAACATGTGGAATACCTCATGTTAAACATGTTAAAACGAAGAAAAACTTATATACATGTCCATGGAATACAATTCCCCGCGTACGATGTGGGATGTCTCGGGCTTTCGCTCCCTCTAGAAGACCTATAATAAGGGATAGAAGACGGACATGTCAATCCCCCAGCATCAAGGCACGCCAGTGATGCCCAACATGACTACTCTCCTAACATAAGGTTGCTTCCCTGACCGGACTCCTTGGAATGTCCTGACAGATGCAGGGTAATTAACCGATGTACATAAAGATATGGCACCAGGAAGAGTTTCACGAACTACGTCTTAATCTATGAGGGAGACCAGGATGAGGTGACGAGTTCTAAGATGGAATCAATGGAAGGAAGAACTGAAATCCCATCATCCTGTTTCGATCAAGGATTAGACATACCTGAATAAGGAGAAGATGCTTCCAGGATTTGGAAAGCGTGAATTCTGGGCAATAGCCACACATCCTCTATGTGATGGATGCACACGCACCCTGGAGAAAGTGTCAGAAACAATGTGTTTTAAACCATATAATGGTTTTGTTAATTTGAAAACATGATTTTGAAAATGACGGTTTGTAAAACTAGGGGTTTTTAAAAAAAAGCATCCTCAAATATGAACCCATTTAGGAAAATACTTCTAACATCCATTTGACGATGTTCGAACTTAATATGGGTATCCTAAGTAATCAAGATTCTTATGGCCTCATGTCTAGAAATTGGTTCAAAATTTTATTCGTAGTCAATGCATTCATCTTGAATATAGCATTGTGAATCCAATAATATTGTGTTTCAAAAAATATTACTATATTCATCTACATTTTTCCGAAATACCAACTTACTTATTATGGTCATGGTGTCTTTGGGACTATCCAGATGTTTCTGAACATTATTTATGTAAAATTTATAAAGTTATTCTTGCATAGTCGTCAACCAAAAAACATCTTTAATGGAATCATTGAAATTCATAGGTTCAGGTTGTGATAAGAAGGCTTTATGTTCAATCAGATTTCTTTAAGAAGCTGTAGTTTATATACCTTTATCTTTGTGTCTGACAACATAATCTAAACGATGGTTCTTAAGTGTTATTGTTGGTCTGAAAAAGGAGTGGCTAGTAACTTTAGGTTCATTTATTAGTTTTGGTTCATAATGTTCAGTTTCTGAAAAATTTCTAAAACTATTTGATTTGTCAAATTGTTTGACCATAAGAATAGATGATTTTTCATTTATGTATAGGTTTGACATATCATCTAAAAGGATTCCTAGTGAGGTCTTGCGTTCATGTGAATCTTTTTCATCAAATTTGATATGCATAGATTCTTCCATAATCATGGTTCTTTTATAATGATTCTATAGGATTTAGTAGAGGTTTATTAACCAAGGAAGATTCCATCATCACTATTGGATTTGTATTTGTCATGATTTCCCTTCATATTAAGGATATATACATTGAAACAAAAAACAATCTAGTAACTAAATTTGGGTTTTATATTATTCCACAGCATATAAAGAGGCTTCACTAGGATAGGTCTAATTAAGACATTGTTAATTATGTGGTAAGATGTATTCACAACCTCATCCAAATAGTAAACATGTAGGTCATATTCATTAATCATTGTTCGGGCTATCTCTTATAAATTTTTATACCTTCTTTTTACAACTCGATTTTGTTGCGGTGGCCTAGGGGTATATAATTTATGAATAACGACATTTTGTGGTTAAAAATATTCAATGTCTTGATTTTCAAACTCACAACCATGATCACTTATAAAGGATTTTGTTATAAGGACGCATAGATTTTACACTATTTTAGCATACATGGTGAAGTCAGTAAATGCTTCTCTTTTGTGTGGTAATAAATAAGTCCATGTACACCTATATTAGTCATATACAAGAACATAAATGAAGTGTTTCAAATTTAAAAGTCATGATGATCTAAAAATTTCCTTGTTAACCAACTCTAAAGATTGATAAGTTGAAACATCATTAATTGATATTAATTACATCATGTGATGTTTACCCTTTTTAAAAGGATGGCAGAATTTTTCATTTCAAAACTCAAGTTTTGGTAGATCCTTTACTAGAAATTTTCTAGTAATCTTTTTAAGATATTTTATGTTACAATGTCATAATATCCTCTTCCAATGCTACGAATAATTATGAAAAGCACTTAAATAATATACATATTGAGAAGGTACAAAATCTATGTTAACAGAATATACATTATCCTTTCAAAAATATGAATTTAAAAAATAATTTTTAGAATTAAAAACAATGAATGAATCATTTTCAAATTTAACATGAAATCCATCATCACATAAGTGTGAAATACTAAGAAGATTATATTTCAATCCGTCACAAAATAACTTTTGAAAGTAAAACAGAGTTACAGTTTCTAATATGGTCTAATACAATTAATTTTCCTTTAGAATTTTCACCAAAGGTGACACATCAACAATCAATAATCATTAGGTTCTTGAATATTGAATAATCTCATTACACGTTTCTTGATCATTCACATTACAAGTAACATAGAATATTGTAAGAGATCTTTAAACATCTTTCATACATGATAATCAAACAAAAACAGATTTTGGTACCTAGACCTATTTGGGTCTAGTGAAATTAGTAATCAACTATTTCTGTACAGATATTTTCCTTAACGGTTTACTATAATAATTACGTTATAGATTTGAAAAATAACTCTATTTAGTTTTGAAAAAAGTAGAGGTAGTAAAGGATTTTCTTGAACTATAACTACCTGTAGAATTCTAATTTTTAGGTAGTAGAACAGATTTTAATGAATTAGTTAAAAATTGGGTTTTAGACAGGTTTCTCTATCCAAGTTGATATATCATACCAAAAGTGTATTTAAAAGTAATCATTTTACCATGAATTTTATTAAGAGTGTTTTTTCCATTGGTAAAATTTTCTAGGTCTTTCCCTAGTTTATCATTTGAAAATTTTAATTTATAGTTTTCTTTGAGCAGTTGTAATTTATTTTACTTTTCAAAAGTGGGTTCAGAAATAATAGTAATAGTAAGATCTTGATGTTTCTTTAATGATTTTATATTTATGTTTTAGTCCATTATAAGAGTATTCCAGCATGTTACATTATTCAAATAATTCATCACATGTAATATTTTTGGAATCACTTTCATTTCAAGAATAATAATAATTGTGTACAGGAGAATCTATTGTTACCTCATATGTGGTTGTCGTAAAACACATGTTTTCCTTTTCATATTTCTCAGCAAGAGATGATACTGATTCACTGGAGCTATCCTCAGAGGAACTCCTGGTGTCTTTCATAGCTTTCTTATACTAAATGTCTTTTTTTCATATTTCTTTTTTTAAATTTATTTTGGAAAATCAGATTTATCATGTCCACCCCTATTACATTCATAAAAACACCCCTATGGTTTTTTATTTATTTTCCTGTCCTTTTTTAAGCTTCCCTTGTAATAATATCTTTCAGTAAAATTCGGATTACTAAATAACATCTTCATCCAATATAATTTTTTTAATATTTCTAGATAAAAGATATATATATTCATCACTATCTGATGAGAATTTCTCATTAATGGAGCTTTCAAAAGAGGCCAACACCTTCTTTTGTTCCTTAATCATAAAGGTAGTAGTCTCGAAGGCTATAGATTCTCCCTTAGGTCCATCCTCTTCTTCTTTGTTGGCATTCATCTCTTCCTCATACATAATTAATTTCACAATGAGTTATTTGACATGTAATTTAGGGATGTCACATGATTGTCTAATTGAGACAGAAGATCCACTCCATCTATCATGTAATCATCTAAGAATCCATATAATTTATTCTTTGGAAGTAACATCTCTTTCGAGATAGATCATAGAATTCATAATTTCATTAATCCTATGATACATGATAGAATTAGGTTCATTAATATTCACCATAATGTTATCATATTTAATAGTATATATGTTTAATATCAATTCATTAACAGTTAATGTTTTTTCATGTGTGATAGACAATGCATTCCAAATTTCATTGTCTATTTTACATGCATAAATTATGTTAAATTACTATTCTATTAATGAATAGTATAATCCATTCATGTATTTTCAAATAATTTTATATGTAGTCAATATTGGGTCATCCCAAGTGGTTCTAGCTGTAGCAGGAATGTTATATTCCTCTACAATTGAAATGTAATTTTTACAACTAACCATATATAATTTAAAAGGAAATTTTTACAACTAACCATATATAATTTTGTTTTCATATTGTTATATATATTCTGGATGATAAAAATATTGTTTCATTCTGTATTTATTATATATTGATCTATGCCCAGGAGCATTCACACTTATAAACTGTAATAATTTTGATGAGCAGGGTCATCCTAGTCCCATGTTTTAAGGATTATAGAATGTGGGATTAACTCAGTCCCATGTTTTAATGAATATATGTCTTTAATCTAGATGTTGTATTGATTATAGGGATTTGACCCAGTTTTTTTTTTGATTTTATCAGGTATATATGGTGGTGGTTATTATGGTCATAAGATACGCTCAGAGATATTATGTAATCGAGGTGAATCAAGATGCAGTTGTATTATTTAATAATTTAACTAAATAATACACTTGTTTATTTCTTGTCTGATGATGGTACAAAGTTTATATTAGGACCGATGTTTGGATTATATCCTAGGAATTTGTGTCTTTATCTTGAGTATTTATGTCTTTTACATATATTACATCTATCATGACATTATGTTTAATTCTATAAAATCATTACATTATTACATTATTAATTATTGTAATATTACGTTTGATTATATTTTTTCTCCCTCTTTCTATATAATTTTATTATTTCTATATATTATGATTTGTTTATACATCAATGAGACTTCCTACTAGTGGGTATAGTCTCACTACTATAAACATTATATCCCCACTCATATTAAATAAACTATGGAATACACGGAGGCACATTTTTAGTGTTGTAACCAACCTTTTTGGACACATGAGAGGCATCTAGACTTGGGGACATCATATCGTCTATTAAAGGGTTATTTAATTTTCCATTATCTTTAAGAAAGGAATAATGTAATAAATGATTTTTAGGGACTCGGTAATGATCTCTTCCATTGGAGTAGAGAACCTATGTATGGAAATAATCCAAAGTTTCCAAGGATGGGATTTCTATTTGTGTTCTTTTCTTGTTACAGTGGCTGTTATTTAAAATCTGGATATTCATATGTTTTTTGAGTTTATAATTTTATGATGTTACTATTTATTGAATTTACTACTTGTGGCACAATATGCATTTATTTTAAAATACATGCATCCCAATAGGCACATTGGGTTATATTTGCATGCATTGTTCATGATAGGGACATATCTATTTTTTCATGTGATACATACTTCCCCATTGAACTAAGATAAGATATATTTTTTTCAGTAGGTAAAAAAAATATTTGTTGTCATGTCATGCTAAAAAACATATATGAGATGACTAAATATACCATGAGTTAGTGGATATATATTTTAGTCACATGGTTTTGGTGATCATATATATATATCGATATCACTAAGGTGTGTATTTTTCTTATAGAGAACATTCCTCTTCATCTTGTTCAACTCGGGCATTAGGATATTGGAAATCAGAACTCTCAATACATATCTGAAAATGTGATTCCAATAGTTCCTGGGGAGTATAAGGATGTTGAGATTCCCAGTATATTATTGGGGGTCATGTGATCTATGGAAATATATATAGCTAATATTGTTCAATCGATGATGGATCTAAAAATAGGGATCTAGATATGGATCCCCAAATGTTTACTGGTGATGGATGACCAACGGTAGTTTTTTTATAGACTAGTTCAATAAATAAGATCATCAAAAATATGGATATATCCATGAATAAGAGGGTTATTATAACATCAAATATTATTTATGGACCTCCCAATTATTGGTCGGATATTTTGGTTTAAGGAGGATAATAGTCTGAGCTGTCTTGGTAGGAATTCCATATGATGTTTGTAAGAAATTTCTATCATGATTCTTTGAGGGATGGGAATGTTTTTGTGTTCCTAAATCTAACATAGGGGTTATTACTAGAGCATGAATGTGCTAGAAATTCATCGACCTACACCACTTTTCTCTATCATTTAAATATGGTGAGATATCCTGGGTGAATTTTTTTAGGATGGACATCAAAATGATAACATGTTACTAGTTAAAAATATCATTATAAACTATTTTTTTGATTTGATGAACAATGAAGTAATCCCATAAGGGAGTTTGAGAGAGGACATGAATAGTGACCAGGCTATTCTTACATGGTGATTTGGGAGTTTTTCCTGTAGTGGTATAAAGCACCATTATGGTAGTTTCCTCCATGGAAATTCTAAGAATAAAAGTCATGGAAGTTGAAAGACATCTCAAGACTATGTTTATGTTAAAGATATATAAATGTTGAATATTTTAAAATTTTCCCTCAAAGCGTCCTTTAACAATAGTAGAGAGTCATATATTTGGTAGAATGGGTCATATTAAGTTGTTCTTTGAAAAATATCTACAATATACCAATAGAATAGTATCTGGAAAGGCACTGGATTCCAAAATGGGTTTAGCCATTATTCATTTTGTTGCTATATGGATTTCCACAGTCCATTCAAGATGAGTCATGGTATATGTTACACTAGGTAATGGAAATCAGTACCACGTAGAGGAATTATGTTATGATGGCCATACTAGAACCCAATGAAGAGGGGCACGTCCGTTGCGTGATATGATGACTACTTTTTCAATGTGGACACCAGACCATCTACCATCATAGGTACAATTTTGATTCATCTACATTAAATTCTGTTTTATATGATACATAAAAAGAAAAATATTTTTTATTTTATTATTTTTTGTCTTATTTTTTCATTTTTGTTGAAATATTTGATTGTTATTTAACCATCAACACAAAATTTAGAGTGCGGTATGAAAATATCAAACCTGGTATGACATGTTTTATAGAAATCGGGGGATACCATTACATTTGGAAACCATTAAAGATGGAAATGGAAATATTTTAAATGATTTATATTATTGACCGGTTAGTTATATAAAAGGATCCTATACACTATTATACTTGTACATTTAATTTAATATATCTAAATAGAAGTAGTTATTCTGACCACAATGAGTGATATCATTAGGCTGGTCGTGTGAGATCAATTTTGTGTTGATTGTATTATTTCATAGCCATGATCTTCTTCATTTAACTATATAATGTTATAATTCAGAATGATTCATTGCATCATATTGAATATGTTATTCTGAATTTTTTCCTTTATGAGTTATATGGCTTACTACCTAAGTAAGAGACTGACATCACAATTGAGTTGGTTTTGGGGACAGAACCAATTTATATCCATCCATTTTGAAAGGAACTAGTAGAGAGTAGATTTTTTTATGGTTTTTTAGATGATTCATTATCTAAAATATTTATATAGACTACTATAACTCATTTTTGTTCTCTAGTTCTTTTCACCAAAAAGGATGATGGTTCATTATGCCTACCTGTAGATTATCGAAGGCTTAACCAGATGACAGTGAAGAACTGGTATCCTCTTCCACATATTAATGATAATTTAAATTAAATGATATGTCATACGATCATCTTCATTTTTAACATGAGATCATTATATCATCAGTTAAGGGTGAGACTATCGTACCCACATTAATCTTAGTTTAGGAGAAGTTATGGCCTGTATGAATTCCTAGTGATTTCATGGGGGTTCACTAATGAGATTCCAGTATTCATGTACTTAATTAAAAGTATCATTCATCAATTTATATCATAGTTTTAAGTGGTATTCATTTGATATATTGTAGTTTCCTACCTATGAATAGAAAATTATTCCAATCATTTTGATATTTTCTTGAGTACAATGATTGGGATTTTAATTTATGCAAAGAAATATAAATGTTATTTATATGTAAATAATTTGCAGATCTTTGGTCATGTCGTCACTGTTGTAGGAGTGTCGGTGATCTTATATAATGTTGTAACAATGTTATCATGGGATCATATAAGGAATTTCTATGAAATTCAGAGCATTTTGGGTTTACCAAATTAATCTCAGAACATTATCCATGATTTATCCCATTTGGTGGCACTAATATATAAATGGGCCAAGAAATGGCTGAATTTTTTTATGATAATTATGAGGAGATTTTTAGGAGCTGAAAGGGAGGATAACTTCTACACCTATACTCACTTTACCTGTGAGGGTTTAATAATATACCATGTACTTTGATTTATCTATAGTTGGACATAGAGAAGTTTTAATGTCGAAGGATCAAGTGTTGTAACATTCCCTAGGAATATGAGACCACATGAGGGTAATTATATTCCACATGATCTGAAGTTAGTGTATGTGGTACACTCCCTGAGAAGTTGGATACACTATCTCATGGGTGAGAGGTTTATTGTAAATAGAGATGAAAAGAGGCCCAGGTACATATTATCTCAATGGGAAATGAACCATATATGGAGGATGTGGGTAATGTATCAATATTCTTTCAAGTTTGTATTGTCTTGTACACTAGGAATGTGAAACATTATTTCTGAAATTATTAGTCGAAATACACAGATAATGCAGTACATGATTCTTGTGATGAATAGAATAAAATTTCCAACTTTATAGACATTCATCTGGATGTTTAGAAATCATAGGGGAGATTTCCACTTACATTGAAATCTATTATACCTTAAAATTCTAAATGAGTTAAGACAAATAATATTTCTTATCCTTAGTGTACAGATATTAGAGATAAATTATAAGGCAGAGAGACTTGATCAGAAAGTGATCTCGAAAGTCTAAATTATCTTTTTTGTTATGGATGAGTATGGGTCCCTATGATATTTAACTAGTAGATAATGATGGAGTTTCATGATAATAGATGGGAGGTGCATCATAGTTTTCAAAATATTTATCATGATATTCATATAAAACACCATCGGTTGGGAATGAAGGAGTTGGAATGTTTCCTTGAATGATTCTTCACTTTTTAGTTGGTGAATGCCAAGCATCAAAGGAAATCTAGGTTTTTATAGAATTAACCCATTCTTGAGTTGAAATGGTATGAATTTATAATGGATTTTGTGATTGGATTTCCAAGGATGACCCTTAATAATGACACTATATGGGCTGTTTTGAATTAAATGAGTATGGAATCACACTTCTTACCTATTAGGTAATCTATTAGTATTGATTATGTGGTCATATTTTTATGTGAGAGGTTGTTCGGATGCATGATCTTCCAATGAGTCTTGTTTCAGAAAAATATCATCATTTCATAACTTGTTTCTAGTAGGGTCTCTAGGAATCCATTTGATAGGGAGTTCTATTTAGAATAACCTATCATCCATAAAATTATGGTCAATATGAGAAGAATATATAGGTTTAAGAGGATATGTTACAAGACTGTGTTTTGGATTTTTTTGGTTAGTGGATGAAAAGATGGACCTAATGTGCTTTGAATAAAATAGACTCTTCCATTCTTCAATCTAAATTATTTCATTTGAGTCATTGTATAGATGTCAGTTCCATTATTCTCTTTGTTGGACGAATGTAGGAGAGTTAGTGACATTTGTGCCCTGTCTCACAAAGATACATCTAATATGGTTCATTTAATTAGACAATAATTGGTGACCGCACAAATTAGGTTGAAATCGTATGCACACCATCAGAGATGACCTCAAGAATTTGAGGATTGTATTCGTGTTGTCCTTTGATTGTCACCAAGGATGGGACATCATCGTATCCAGAGAGTGGGAAACTATAACATTAGATTTTTAGGATGTTTTAAATAATATATAGGTTTAGTCTAGTACCATTACATTTAGCCAATCCATAATGCTATATTAACATGAAAATCATTTTCTATGTGTCACAACAATGAACATATAATCCATACACATGCCATGTGATTTACGTTTCAAATGTCAATATCTGTGTTGATGAGTCCTTTGAGGAGGATCAGATAGAGGTTGTATATAATATACATAAATATCTTCAACATAGGAATATTTCATTTGGTTGAGTGTAGTGGAAGCATTGGTGAGATTAGGAGGATACCTAGGAGAGGGAGTCTGATATGATAACCTAATTGTCATTAATGTTTTCTAATACCTCACACTGAAGCTTGGAGTAGCATTGGGATGAGCTATTATTAGGTAGGGATGTTGTAAGATCTTTTCTTTCTCTAGGTACATCTCTCAATATGTTTTTATGTTAATATGACATGAATTATTTTTTCATTATGTGATTCCAACATTCGAATAAACACAGTTTTGTGTTGCGAAAAAACATTAGAAAAAAATAGTATCTATGTGGAGATATTTGTTAGGGAAAATAACATAATATTCAAGGATGTATTCATGTATATATTAATAGTTTCCAGGTGTAAATGGGTTAAGTGCATCATGGGTTCAAGGCGAGTTTAGGAACTTTAATATATGTTTCTATTTTTTTAAAAGGAAAATGGGATGAAAATATATCTATTAAAAATTTACATGTGTTAAATAAAGATTACTTGTCATATAATTATTCTAGGGTTTTATTAAAATAAATCTGATGAAATGGGATTTTAATTGTACTATATTAATAAAATTTATACAATTTGTTTCTACATAACACGTTGGGTAATTATTCATCATGTTTTTTTAAATATTTGGTGTGGTTGAACTCTGATTTGTTTTTGACTTCATCTCTTATCCTATAGACCTTAGATAATTGTTTATACTATTTTTGGGTGAAAACTTCCATTTTGGACATCCTGTTCGTCTGTGAAATTCATGGTGTTCTTTTTGGATTAGTTTTTCCCCTAACCTTCACTCTTATCAAAAACCACTATAGTGATTTCTATTGACTGAATGTGTAGTTGATATTGATATTGATGAGTTTTGATCTAGGAACCTCTTTGAAATCATCCTCACCTTCGTCCTCACGACTGTATTCTATTGGAAGCATTGTTTGATCGTCAATTATAGTTTGGGCTAACTATGTTTTAAACACATGGTTTTATAATTATTATGTTTACGTGATGTTGTGATTATGCTAAAATAACATGATTCCATATTAATTAAATAAATGTAAGATATTATTTCATGAATCCCTTTAGTTTCATATTACATATTAATTGGCTTGGATCTTACCATGGGAATAGTGAACCATGAATGTGATTGAAATAGAAAATGATGTTATGTATAATTAGTATGAAATGTGATGTAGGATGGTTTCATGTTATAGAATCCAAAAAATATTGGATTATTTTTCATTGATATAATTCTTAATCAATTGAGAATAAAATGGAATTATTTATATAACAGAACAAGGTTAATTCACTTTATAAAAATTGAGAATTGTGTAGTTATATGGTGATATATATTCTTTATTATAGTAATTGTGTTCCATGATGTAATGATTTTATATCGAGATCAGTTGTGGAACTTGTACAATTATTTTTTATAATGATTATAATGAGTAGGTTCAGCCTAGAACCATATTTTAATTCTTATAAAATCGGTCTATGGATAGTACCATTTTATAATTATTATAAGAATGTTAAATGGATGTTGTCATTATTATATGTAATTAACCAGCATTGTTGTGACAATGCATAGGTTATATAGTGGTGGTCAGTATAATTGAATGAAATTATTAGATAAATTATAATATGGATGATAATTAAGGTAATTTTATTTTTTAATTGATTAATTAATTAATACACATAATTATCTATTTGATTTTACAATTCATATGAGATTGGTTTGTTTTAGATATGAGGGTTTCTACCTAGTGTGTTATACTCACATCCTATTCAGGATGTCGTTTGGCACCAGAGCATATTACATCATTATATGTCTAGACAATGGAAAATAACATTCAATTGATTTCTTATGTTGCTTAAGGTATATATTTTTGACTTGGACCAATGTGGGGATCATAACCTAGGATATTTAGTTTTTTATATTATAATTCTAGTCATTTCCATGTATTGTTTCTATCATGACATTTATTTTCATTCAAGCTCATGATTAAATTATTTAATTAATATTTATCATATTATTTAGTTTAATTTTATGATTTTCCTCCAATAATTATATTTTAGATTAAATTCATTTGTAATTATTTGTTTATAATTTTATGGAAAATAATACATTTTGGTTTAGTCTCCCCACTATAAACATTACACACTCACTACTAGTATACAAACTCATGCATATGGTGAGAAACACATATGGTCCCGTGATGAACCCTTTCCGGCCACACTAGAGAGTACTGGATCATGGGACACAAAAAGGGTCCAATCACATTAATGGAATTTGAAAACTTTTTACTTGTCATGGTAACATATATTGTAGTTTGAGTTATACTAGATTAATAAATTACAACTTGAATCACACAAAAGCTAGCAGATCCATGGAGGATAAGATTGGTCCTCTATATATATGTGAAACTAGGAAATCATTTGTGTTTGTGTGTGTGGACATTGTTTTCATTAAAAAAAATTGAATTTATTTTAGTATAGTTATTTGTCAATATATACTAATTATCTTGAATATTTTTGGATCACTAGAATATGTGGGCCTTACCATATAAATCCTTATACTGGATACTCAACACATTACAGTGTACACTATCACTACATTGTACCAACGATTGATTTATTGATAGAGTACAATTATTGTTTGGTATTATTATTGTTATAATTCACCTCAACTTTTTTGTATTGAATCATGAAATAATTATTCATATCTGGTGAATTATAGTAAAATTTCTCGATTAATCGTAATTTTTATAATGAAACTGTATTAAATGATTATAAAAAATGTATTGGTTTTTTAATGTATACATGGGATGTTAGCATCTTTGGTTTCATAATTTTTTTTTAATGTTTGAAATTATTGTCTCAAAATATTTATTATAATTAGATATGATGAACATTATTTCCATTCATGAAGTATATAGATTTGTAATATCTCTAATATATATTCAATTAGAATATTCGAATTACCTTATTATGTAACTGCATACACTCCATTTGTGAAATCCAAATAGTCATTGTAGTACACAACATGATTATACTATTTAGTGTATGTAGACTTTATGATATTATAGAATGTTATTTTCTCATCATCTTCAATTGTTTGTTCATTCATTTTTGGATGAGGCAAGGGGACTTGGGTAATGGTGGTTCATAATGGAAAACTGTTAGAAGAGTTTTAGAAGTTTTTTTATGTTTTTATTCATTCTACATCTCTTTGTTCCCTAATATTTCATGGTAGATTTATTATTCACATGACTCTCTAAAAATAAATATTTATTATTATATGTTTTATTGTCAGATAAAATATACCACAATTTTGTTTCTGGATTCCCATGTCCTTTTCACCATCCCATGGAGAACAAGAATTCTCTTTGGGTCATTTTTAGGTCAACTCAAAAACTAGTTTAGATTATAATTTGGGTCCTTCCATTACAACATATTTAGTTATATGTTTCTCTTACAGAGCATTTATACACAAGACTTTATTTGTATTAAATAGTCCATGTTGTAAATAATATATTAACTTGTGGCATGTTTCTAATGATTACATGTTTAGAATAGTTTTTGGGTGATTACTAATACACATGATGAATTAAAAAGTTCCTTATATATATATATATATTTGACCATAGTCCCCTAGTTGAGAAAGGTGTGGGTTTTAATATTTCACGATGTCTTCTAATTATATATAGCTCTAAACATAAAAACAACATCAATATATAAGTTATTCTATAATCATCAATTAATTTTTAGATAAAAATGGTTATATCTAGGATTTTACACATGATATGAATGTATTTAGGAAATGAATGTGTTTGTGTAACTAGATCTTGGTGTGTGGTATTAGGAAGTCACATTAATATTTTCATTCTTCTAGTTTCAATTATGATATCACAAAACATGAATATCAATTATAATTAAGAACAAATAGAATATCATGGAATTTAATATACGACCTTTACCAAAACATGAAATGTTATAAAAAATAATATAACATTAATAGTGAATGGATTAATGTTTCCATGTTAGGTTCTCAATCAAGATGATGATTCATCTTGAATATCAAATCCAGTAATTTATTTTGGTTTTATCAAAGTGTTGTAAAAAAATAAATTATTAAATTGTATTCACCTTTTAAAAGTTATTCAAAATATTATTCATTGATAGAATAGATCATCCCTACCATCATTTAGAAGAAATAAAATATAATGGGATATAATAATGAAATAAATATTCACATTTTTAATAATGTCCTATGATCTCTAATGTAGAATCATTAATAATAAATGATTGGGGTTTCATGTAAAACAATTTTTTTAAACCATAGAAAATATAAAAAATGTTTTTTCACTATTAGTTATATAATATAAACAAACAAATAATTGAAGAAAACATCAAAATAAAATTTCAAATATATACCTTTTATTTGTGATACTTATGTTGTCTAAATTTTTTTGAATATCAGAATAGGTAATCTTCTATATGACTGTGAATGAAATTAATGTGCAGCATAATATGTTATACTTCATTTAAAATAAGTGGAATGGTTTTATTATACATTTAAAAAAATTTCAAAATAAATTCTTAGTAGGAAAAATTAGATATGTTTAAATAACAAAATTGTTTACCAGAAATACGCATAACATTGATAAAACACTATTATCAATGTTAAAATATTATGTTCTTATAAATGTTTAATTTATTATTACTAAATTTCTAACTAATATATGTAATAATTATGAGTGATCAAAAACATGAAATCAAAGATGAATATGAGTTTATGATTTTATGATGTGATGATTTCAAAATAATAGGGAACCCATTTAGGAATTTTATAGTTGTCCAATGCCTTGTTAAACAGCCCACTAACAGGAGAATGGAATGTAATGATGTAAAAAGAAGGAAGGGTAAGGGAGTTTTAACTAAAAAATAGGAAACATATAAAAATAGGGTGGAAATATCAAGGTAATTGATCCATACCCTAATCCAATTATAAAGAATGTCTACCAAGTTAAAGAATAAATTAGATTACCAATTTCATTCACCCCTTTGGGTGTGTATAATATACTAGGAACTATACTCTAGAATCCAGTTCATAAATCCATGAAATTCCATTCTGGCTATAAAGAAGATAAATTTGACCCGAAATTTTCTATCAATAACCATACAACAACAACAGGAGGATGTGGATCACTTTCATATTCTGGTAAAATTTAGGTTTAAAATTTTAAATAATTAATCCAAACCCATTTTTTATTATTTTAAAATTTGTTATCCACATACTTTTTTTTATATCCTTTATTGAAATTAGACAGTAACCATAGTTCATTAAAACCTAAAAAAATGAAAAATATGAAGGTTAATCTCAAACAATCAGTATGGGTAAAGATAAGAAATAAAAATTAAAATTCATCAATAATTATTGGAGTGCATTAGGGAATGATGACATCATAAATGTGTATGATTGAATCATAAATGAACTCATACCCATCTGTACTGGGACCATATAATATGAAAACCTGTAAATGGGAAGAGTCAATAGAATCAATAATAATGAGCTATTTCATATCAATATCATTCATTAGAAATATTATAAGAATATAACAAGAATATTGAAACCCATAAAAATTAATTGAGACATTATTATACTTTTCAAACATATAAATTGAATAACCATACGATTAACTTCGATACATGTCACTCTTATAAATAAAATGAGAATATGGCCTACTTCCATACCCAATTCACTGGATGAATAACAATGACCCACATGAAATTGGTATATTATGTAACCACCCATTTATTGTTTATAACATTACCGTCAAACAATTTTCCACATACCATCATAAAACCAACAAAAATTATTGTCCAATGGAAGAAAAATTGGATTAATAAAATTTTTCTAAAAATAAGATTAACCCATGGAAGTGTAATGGGTTAAATAAAAATCAATTTTAAAACATGTTTAACACATGGAAAATAAACATGTTGAAAAAAATTTCCTTGAAAAAATATTAACCCATGGAATGGAAATGGGTTACAAAAAAAACTCTTTCAAAATATGATTTACTCATTGAAAGGAAATGATTTGAATGTTAGTATATTTATAGACATGATTAACCCAGGTAATTAAAATTAATCTCATAATAATCAAATTTAAAACATGGTAAACACATGGATGAAAGTTTTCTAAATGACAATATCATTGAAAAAATGTTTATCCTGTGGAAATATATCTGCTAAATAATTACCATATTAAAAAATTATTAAGACATGGAAGGGAATTGGGGTCAATAATAATCTCATTGAAATTTTTTTTATCCCATGGAAATGTAATGGGTTAAATAACAATCTATTTGAAAACATGATTAACCCATTGAAAGGAAATAGATTAAAAAATAATCATTAAAACAAACATAATCCATCCAAGGGATATATTAGGATGGTATGAATACAAAATTTTCCATGTGGGTGAAAAGTAACAATATAATATTTTTATGTTGATGAATGTAAATAAAATTGAAAGATTATTAAATTATTCTTGAGTAAAATTATCATTAAACATTCCAATGTATCCTATAAAACTATGAAAAATTGGAACTGTTAACACAATGAATATAATTTTAATAATTTATGAATATAATATCATGATTATAATTAAATTTACTATATAATCTTTAGAGGGGGAATTATATACACCTCATAAAATAATATATCTGTATAACTTATCAAATGTCTCAGAGATGGAAAATTATGACGAAATTCCATTAAAACTTTGGTAACTTCAAAACCATAAGACCCAAGAAAGAAAAATAAAAAATGAAACATTTAAATAAAATTAATATGAACAAATTAATGATATATTATATAATAAAGTGATGTAGATAGACTATAGAAAATATATATGTGTTGAATATGAAATTTATCTCACAGAAAAAAGAGAGATATAAATATCCAATAAAACATGAGTAACATTTGAATCATCAGATCTATGAAAGAATAACATCAATGAAAATATTTAATAACCTGAAATAATATATTTTCCTGATAAATAAGTCATAGAACAATTATATACACCATATAAATGAAACACGTTTCATAACAATACCATATGCCGCAATGAAATCAAATTGAGAAACAATATCTTACAACTTGAGTAACGTTTCAATTGTGATGTCCATTAAATAATAACAAAAATTTTAACTTGTAATACCATGAAATAAATGAAATTCAGGAATTAAATTTCAAAGGCCAGTATAAACACCATAGTAAATAATCATGGTGAATAACAATAAATTATTCCTTAATGAAATGAAATTGAGGCAAAATCCTTTACAACGTGAGTAAATATTGAATCGGGAGACATTTGAAATAAAAAAAGCAATGAAAAAATTGAATACCATTATATAAATTAAAATCATGGTATTAATTTTATAGTATCAATATATAAACTAAAAAAAATAAACTAGTTGAACAATAACACATTAGGCCAGAACGAAATGACATTGTGACCAAATCGATTGTCATGTGTTTACTTAAAAGTGATGATACATTAAAATCCTATATAATTAAATTATGTTAATTATATAATTTCTTCATAACATCGTTCAGGTTTATAATAACTTTTATTTCATTGATTACAATGTTGTATACTAATTCGTAAATAATTATACATGCATCAATATTTTTGACCAAATTTTGTTTATTCACCCAAAATAACTTTTGTAGGTCAACTATGGTCACATGGGTCAATATATATATGTAAATAATAATAATAATGACTGAAATATTATATTTATACATAAATAATACTTTTAAAACAAATAATTAAATATGGTTTTGAGAAATAAACCAACGTTACAACCATATAGACTGTAAGCCTTACGTACGCATGAGTAACGTTCCCATTTTTCAAACATTGAAAAATATTGTGTAATATTATTTCATAAAAAATTATAATTTTATAATAAATTGATTTTTTTAATCATATATTTTTATATAATTAAATATTTTTAATTAAAATGAATCGTATCGTCTCAATGATGCAATAGTCCACACATCCACAAATAATATTATCACTTTTATGTTTGTGAAAAGGTAACAAATAAAATGAAATATTATATATCCATAAAAATAATTATTCATTGAATATCATATATGTTTTATATTTAGAATATGTTTAATTAAAACCATCCTTTTTTGTTCAATGTATAGTGTAGAAAAATTACAAAGATTTTAGGGCACGACTATCCACACTTGCACAAACGATGATATCATATTTACAGAAAGTGGAACATTTATGGGTATGTGTTATTAAATAATTATAGAAGGAAAAATTAAAAAAAAAACATATAAAAAATAAATAAACAAAGTTTAGATCATAATTACTAACCTTTATTAATGGTAATATAAAATTTAACAATACTCATTTCATGAGGCGGTAGCTCTCCATACATGTAAACATTACGGTCAATACCCTTTAGATGGTAGTGTGTGTGATTTTAGTTAAAAAATGTCATAAAAATTCAATTTATATTTAATATATGGGTTTTTAAATACTATCATAGAATAGTAATAGTTCATGGGGTGGATATTTAAAATAAAACTAAGGTACCTATTGTAATATCCCAGGTAAATAAAGAATAAGACATTTTAATATTTATTAATATTTGTGAATTAAATATTAATTTTACTTCAAAAGGGTTTCTATGTTCGATAGCGTACCTGATACGCAACAACAAGTTTCTTTGAAATCTTACATTGCACACTAATAATATAATAATATTATTTTAAATTATAGTTAACAAGTAGCTATTGTATTTGCGGGAATGAATATAAATAACTAAAATATGATTATATATGTTTTTTAAATGTTTTTACATTTATCCAATAAAATATAAAGGCTTAAAACAAGAAAAGAATTCAATTTTGAGCATAAATACTCTAATATACACTACAAGGTCGATTTATCACCTTTTGATGGAGAACACTCTTTAAAAATAGTTTTGGTCACTCTTATACATTCTATTGGACCAAATAAAATCCTTCTATAGTGTCGGGACATCAAAATTTATTTTATGTATGTTTTTGTTATTTTTCCGATAAAGATCATTTTTAATGAATAAGTGAAAAATGTTCCATTTTAATTCAAAACCTCATTTTAATATAATTTATTTATATGATTAGATTATCTTTTGAATTAGTTTTAATTTTCAATTAGAATATATTTTTACCATTTAATCCAATGGTGGTCATTGTAATTAATTTCACATTGAAATTGCACTTAAACTAGTGTCAATCTTTTGAAATATTTTGTTTCGTAAAAACATGCTAGCTGTTTTTTCAATGGAAATTAATTATTAAATTGATTAATACAACTTATATGTTTTGAATTTTGTAAAATATACATAATTTTTGAATTTGTAATATCAAATATAGTTTAGGGTAAATATTTTGTATTTTTCTGAGAAACTTAAATTTTTGATGAATAGTGAAACCACTAAGTGGTAGTTAAAAAACCGATTTCTCATTTAAATTAAACATTACCGCTTATGTGATTTTATTTTCAAAAATCCATCATACATGGTTGTCATTAGGATTTAAAATTTTGTTCAATGGGATGAAAATTGTGTTTGGTGAATAGTAACATTTATGTTTTATTAATCGTGATTAAAGGTAATTAGTGTAATTTAAGGTAAAGATAATGTAATAATAAAATGAAATGACCTTGACACATGTCCTACACTTATTGGATGAGTCATGGACGACCATGAAAATCCATGGGTCAACTTGGGGACCCCATGGATCCACTTGGGTAAGAAAATGGCATTAATAACTTTTTATTTAAGGTTAAAATAAAAATGTCACAACCATGTATTGTTTTGCTAAAACAATTTTTACATGGGGTTATAAAAGTAATAATTTTTACTATAAATATTAATTATAAAGATAATAATATTTCCTAAATCATGATATTTTTTTATAATTTTTATACAATAAATACATAATTTTATTTATGACACCATGACGATGCAGTGTTTACCTCATTAATGAACGATTTAAATAAAATGAAACGATAAAATAAAATATAAGACTTAAACTTGTCTAAAACCTATTGGATGGGTGAATTTAGAACCCTTATCACCGTATTCTATAAATATATAATTTTGGAACCTTTAATATCCCAAAATCAATTTATGATAAAGCTACTTTTCAAGACTTTCCAAGAGTGCCCCTCCTCCCTCTTATAAAAGGCCCCCACCTCTACCTCATTACCCACACCTCTCAAGCCATTGCCTCGGCCAAAATCTGCTCATTTTATCTCTCGTAATCCCTCTATTAATCATATAAGCCTTCCCTTAGGCAGAAAGCTCTTCAAGAAACCCTTTTGGTTCAAACCAAGGGGGGTTACCCGATTTAAATGTAAAGTCTTCCCTAATGTTCATTTATTTTATTTTGCTTCTCCAACCCCATAAACTATATTTATTCCTTTATTTTGTAACAATACCAGTATATTAAATATACTAGAATGTTTTTATGAGAAGGATTCGAGCTACACTTACACACACCTCCGTTTTATGGTTAAAGAACATACAATTTCTCTGGATGGCGAATTACAGCCTCACAAAACGATGATTGTTCTATCGTCTCCTACCACCTCTCATGGTGTCCATGATGATGGAACTATATTTATTAATTATATATATTATATTTATTTCATCTCTATGCATATTTATTTTATATTTTATACATACCTTTTTGCTTTGCATGTTTTGCAAATGCGATAATTTCATTTGAGGAAGTGTGGACTACCGCCCCCTCAAGTGATCTGACTCGTTCATGAAATACATGGATGTATAAAGAATGAAATTGATGAAATTATGTGACCTATGTAGAAAATATATTATAACTGAATTACAATATAAATATATCTCTCATTCATCTTTAATTCCATTAATGTGCCAAATAAATGAAAGTAGCATTCATGCATACGTACGGCCTACCGTCTACATGAACGATGCATTTCATTTCTTTTTATATCCAAATGTTATTGAATAGTATAAAATTAATATATACTATATATATATGATATTTAAATCATTAATACTATTCTGAAGATGATGTAATTATAACTACATGAACAATTCTTTTCAAACAATTTCAATTTTGACTCATGTACCGAACATCGACAAAAATGTCTGATATGGACTCACATAATTAACTAATTATTATACCATTATAAAATGTGATATTAATTGAATAAAAAACTTTAAATTAATTCCTTAAGCAATTATAAATTTACAAAAGTTTATTATTCAGGAATATAATGAAACGAACAAGACAAGTCGGACTTGAGGTAAGGGATCCTACCTCTCTCTTTCTTTTTAAGTACTCTCTTTTATGTCATTTCTTTTAAGTTCATATTTATTATGTTTGGGGATGTTATTTTATATCCCTATTACTTTAATTTTTATGTTCATATGATGAGATACCCAATTTGATATCATCAAACCATTTTTCGAAGTTTTAAGTGGCGTTGTTAGACTGCCGAATTTCCATAAGGGATTTCTTATCTGACTTTTAATTCTGTGAGATTTGCATTGTTCGCCACTTATTTATTTCATGTGGTGTATTGTTTACTGAACTTTGATATATATTATCATGATTCTATTTATATTAATGGTATTATGTGATTCATTTGTTTTTTATTATCTTTTGGTCACACGACTCGATTGATCCCAATGAGGTAAGGGGTTTTATCTCACCTTTTGTTCCTGTGAGATTCATGCAACATTTTCCACTATTTCATTTTTTGTGGTGTATGTACTTCCCATTATTTTTTTCTTTGTGTAATATAATTTAATTTATATTTATTTACATCTTCATTGTAGGACCCTTCTTTCAAGGGGTGTATGTTTCGAAAGTTACCCAAATCGGTAAGGGAACCTTTAACCATCCTCTTATTAAAAGACATATTTTTGTTGGGTCTTTTAATTTACATATTTTTATGTTGGGATATGTTCTTATATATCAATATTTATGTAAATTTTATGTCCAAGTGATGAGATACCCTTTTTATCTCTCATTGTCCCATTTTCTGAATTTTAAAATGACGTCATTAGGCTGTCGAATTTCTGCAAGGGAACTTCTTAACCCAATATCAATTATTTTGGTTAAACCTATATTTCTTGATTCTGTCGTACTATGAATATGTGTGTATGAAGTCTAATTATTTTACACTAAATATCCTCTTATATTGGGTGTATTTTTATTTGACACACATAATTATGTAATTGATTTATCCTTAATCTAAGGATACCGACTTTGTAAAGGACATCATCTCAATCTCCTTTAAGTGAGTCAAATTTTGTTTTATAGATGACTTTATTTTATATGGTGTATAAACTGTTTTTAATTCTACTTTTATTCAAAAGGAATCTTTTCTATACAAATAATTTTACTAAACGACAAAAGTATGTTTCTTTTTAACGTACGCGGTGACAACAACCTTTCCGCCGCCGCAAGTATTATTTGATCTCTGGCTTCCTCAACAAGCCGTAATATTTTTAAATGTAAATAAATACCATATACTCTTTTATGTATTTTGGTATTGAAAATGGATTTTTTATGTCAATATATTTAAGTGATATATTGTGATTGAAATGTGTAATGTTTTCTTTCCTTTATAATTGGTTTATGTGTTATGATTTTATAATGGTACTTGGTCATTTGACAGGTGGTTATGTGATAAACCAAATGATGGGTGGTGTCGTTAATACCGGGACGCGTGGTTATGTTATAACCTCCAATGCTTTGGGTATGGAAGTTGGCCATATGGCTATTCCATGTAGTGATATGTGTGGAAATCAACCGTATGGTTATTCCATTTAAGTATATTTATGTCCCAAGATACCTTTATATGTTATGTGTTCGTTATACGGGTTTATGGTAATCATTTGGTTACAAAGGGTAAGTAGTGATATTTTATTTCAGTGAAGTGTATTTACTACTTCATAATGGTGAAAAGTATTACTTTGATAAAGTATTCATGGGTTATTTGTTATTTTGAAAAACTAACAGTATTCCTTCTTTGTGTATCCTTTACTGGTATTTTTATGCACATCCCACATTTTTGAATTTTTTTCCACATGACTTAAAGATGAATAGGGTCAAGGATGAGATCAAGGAAATACATGCTATATAATAAATGGAACTAAACATGTTTCTTTTTAAGATTTTTTATTTTATGGAAACATAGTAGAAGTGTCTACTTTGTAATCTTTTGAGATGTAATAGTTATGTCCTAATTCTCTAAAACTCTAAACCTGAAAAGATCCTATATGTTAATTATTCATTTAATTCATGATTATGTAATATTTTAAGGCCGGGTCTTTATAGTTGGTATCAAAGGTCGGATTAGATAACTTTAGAGGTTATGGTATTCTTTAAGCATAAGTGAAATTACCATAATGGCTAGGATTTTAGAAAGAGTCATAGTTTTTAGATAAAGTGAATGAGTAAGTATATCTTAGTGTTTCTCTTCCTCATTAGTACATGATAATTTTGTTGATATACTCACACTGGCATTTTTGGTTTTAGTAAATGGATGGATCTAGTAGGAACCAAAGTGACAATGGGTTTAAAGGAAACTGTGGTGGTTCTCTGATTAAGAGACTAGATGAAATGGGGGATTCAGTGAGCAATATCATGGTTATTATAAACTAACTATCAAGGAGTCATGATTAACCACTTTAAACTTGTTTAGTTCTTTGATGAATCATGTATGAGAGAACCAACTCGATGTTGAAGTTCAGGTAATAATTATAATGGTAACCATTATGGTTTATATGATCCTTACTTTTGAGAAAATTATGGGTTACTATATGATGGAAGATGAAAGGCATGAGGTAAAATTGAGGTTAAATTATGTAATGGTTATTTTTTGAAGATTTTATCTCTTTTTGGGGAATGTTTTAATAATTATATAGTTTTGGAAAAAAGACAACACATAGACCGTGTGACTACCCGTCGTGTCAGACAAAGATGCGGGAATAGAACCCACAACCAAAGTGTGACTGGTATTTATCGCCTACCACTAGACTATGCGAAGTCCCTGGTTAGTATAATTAATTTTTTTTAGTTATATGATCTTATGAATTAGGAATAATTTTATTTTGGGATATCTATGGAAATGATTACCCTATCATGGAGTATATGTGATTAGGTTAATTCCTTTTCAATATGAGACTTTAAGAGCAACTGATGTTATTTGGAGATAAATGTTAATATTTAATTTGGAAGATTATGTGATTTAAATCCTTCAAAGATTTGGATTTCAATCTTAGTGTGGTTTAAATTGAAAATTTTTATGTACAATTGTTTATCAAATTTTATTTGTTGAACTTTGGGTTTTGTTGGAAAATTTTTTTAGATTAAGAATAGATTTTATTTTTTATAAAGGATTAAACTTTTTGGATATTATCTGATCTCGTACTAACAATTTTTTTTTGGTTAAGGTCTAAAGACATGGGAAATATATATTTCTCTTTTGTGAGTTGGGGGATTCTCTCAAAGTTGTTTATAGTGCTCTTAATGTGAACAAGTCATCTTGAATACTCACCATTTGGACAAAATAAGAGATTGTGTTAGAAATATAGTAAAAGTTGAAAGTTTACATGAAAATTAAGTATATTTCCTTATGTTTTAGTGAATCTCATAAATAAATTCCTCAATGAAAAATAACTGAAAACAAAAATGTTGTCTGATAATTTTTTCTACTGGGGAATCAAATACCATTTAACCCATCACAAGTTTGTGATTTTATGGTGGTTAACTTTCTCCTAAACATGTTTATATCACTCTCTATCAGAACTTACCCATTTGTTTTTTCTCCCATATCCATGTTTTCATGGAATTATAATACCTGTTGTCTCGGGTGACCTTGGTACTTTTCATTCTTTCTTTTAAATTGATATTTTAGTTTACTCCTTTTCCGATGTGGGGCTTTCAAGGATGTTTCAAAGTCCAATTTTAAAAATTACAAGGATGGAATTCCCAAAAGGGGGGAAGGATGTAACATCCTAGGTAAATAAAGAATAAGTCATTTTCATATTTATTAATATTGGTGAATTAAATATTAATTTTACTTCAAAAGGTTTTCTATGTTCGATAGCGTACCCGATACGCATCAACGAGTTTCTTTGAAATCTTACATTACACACTAATAATATAATAATATTATTTTAAATTGTAGTTAACATGTATATGTTGTATTGGAAGGAAAGAATATAAATAACTAAAATATGATTATATATGTATGTTAAATGTTTTTACATTTATCCAATAAAATATAAAGGCTTAAAATAAGAAAAGAATTCAATTTTAAGCATAAATACTCTAATATTCACTAAAAGGTCGATTTATCGCCTTTTGATGGCGAACCCTCATTAAAAATAGTTTTGGTCACTCTTATACATTCTATTGTACCAAATAAAATCCTTCTATATAGTCGGGACATCAAAATTTATTTTGTGTATGTTTTTGTTATTTTTCCGATAATGTTCATTTTTAATGAATTAGTGAAAAATGTTGCATTTTAATTCAAAACCTCATTTTAATCTAATTTATTTATATAATTAGATTATATTTCGAATTATTTTTAAAGTGAAATTAGAATATATTTTTACCATATAATACAAAGGTGGTCATTGAATTAAATTCACTTTGAAATTGGACTTAAACTAGTGTCAATCTTTTGATATATTTTGTTTCATAAAAACACGGTATTTGTTTTGACAACGAGAATTAATTATTAAAATGATTAATGAAACTTATATGTTTTGAATTTTTTAAAATATACATCATTTTTGAATTCGGAATATCAAATATAGCTTAGGGTGAATTTTTGGTATTTTTCTGAAAAACTACAATTTTATATGAATAGTGAAACCACTACGTGGTAGTTAAAAAATAGATTTTTTTGTTTAAATGAAACGTTACTACTTCTGTGATTTGATTTTCAAAAATCCAACATACATGGTTATAATTAGGATGTATAATGTGGCACAATGGGATGAAAATAATTTTTGGGGAATAGTAACTTGTAAGCTTTATTAATCACGATTGAAGGTAATTAGTGTAATTTAAGGTAAATATAATGTTATAATAATATGAAATGACCATGACACATGTCCTTCCCTTATTTTATGAGTCATGTCCGACCATGAAAATCCATGGGTCATCTTGGGGACCCCATGGAGCCACTTGGGTAAGAAAATGACATTAATAACTTTTTATTTAAAGTTAAAATAAAAATGTCACAAAATGTATTGTTTTACAAAAACAATTTTTACTTGGGGTTATATGAGTCATATTTTTGACTATAAATAATAATTAGAAAACTAAAAATATTTCCTACACCATGATATTTTTTTATAATTTTTATACATTAAATAAATAAATTTATTTATGACACCATGATGATGCAGCGTTTACCTCATTAATGAACGATTTAAATAAAATGAACTTATAAGGTAAAATATAAGACATACACTTGTATAAAACTTACTGGATTGGTGTATTTCGAACCCTTATCACTTGTTCCTAGAAATAAATAATTGTGGGACCTTTAATATCCGAAAATCATTTTATAATAAAGTAACTTTTCAAGACTTTCAAAGAGTGCCCCTCCTCGCACTTATAAAAGGCCCCCACCTCTACCTCCTTTCCCACACCTATCAAGCCATTGTCTTAGCCACAATTGGCTCATTACATCCCTACACATCCCTCTATTCATCATAGAAGCCTTCTCTTAGGAAGAAAACTATTCAAGAATCCCTTTTGGTTCAAAACAATGGGAGTTACCCTATTTAAAGGTAAAGTCTTCCTTAATGTTATTTTATTTTATTTTGCTTCTCCAACCCCCTAAACTCTTTTTATTCTTTTATTTTTTAACAAAAACAGTATCTTCAATATACTAGGATGTTGTTATGAGAAGTATTCGAGCTAAAATTACACACACCTCCGTCTAATGGTTAAAGAACATACTATTTTCGTGGATGGTGAATTACTGCCTCACGAAACGATGATTGTTCTATATTCTTCTACCACCTCTCATGGTGGCCATTATGATGTAACTATATTTATTTATGACATATATTATATTTATTTTATCTATATTATTTTTTTTATATTTAATACATACCTTTATGCTTTTCATGTTGTGAAAATGCTATAATTTCATTTGAGGAAGTGTGGACTACCGCCCCCTCAAGTGATGGGACTCATTCATGAAAAACATGGAATGTACAAAGAATGAAATTTATGAACATATGTGACATATATAACATATATATTATACTGCAATTGTAATATATATATATATCTCTCATTCAGCTTTAATTCCATTAATATGCCAAAGAAATTAAATTATGGTTCATGCGTACTTACGACCTATCATCTCCATGAACGGTGCATTTCATTTATTTTTAACTCCAAATGTTATATAATAGTATAAAATGAATATATACTGGATATATATGATATTTAAATCATTAATACTATTTTGGAGATGATGTACTTATAACTACATGGACAATTCTTTTCAAACAATTTCATTTTTGACTCATGTACCGAACATCGACAAAAATGTCTGATATGAACTCACATAATTAACTAATTGTTATAACATTATAAAATGTGATATTAATTTAATAATAAAAATTAAATGAGGTACTTAAGAAATTATAAATTTACCAAAGGTTATTATTCAGGAATATAAAGAAACGAACAAGACAAGTCGGACTTGAGGTAAGGGATCCTACCTCTTTCTTTCTTTTTAAGTACTCACTTTTATGTCATTCCTTTTATGCTAATATTTCTTATTTTTGGGGATGTTATTTTATATCCATATTACTTTAATTTTTATATTCATATGATTAGTGACCCTATTTGATCTCATCAAACCATTTTTGGAAGTTTTAAGTGGTGTCGTTAGGCTGCCGAATTTCCGTAAGTGATTTCTTATCTCACTTATAATTCTGTGAGATTTCCATTGTTTGCCACTTATTTATTTCATGTGGTGTATTGTGTACTTAACTTTCATATATATTATCATGATTCTATTTATATTAATTATATTATGTGATTAATTTTGTGTTTATTATCTTTTGGTCATATGACTCGATTGATCACAATGAGGTAAGGGGTTTTTATCTCACTTTTTGTTCCTGTGATATTCATGCAACATTTTCCACTATTTACTTTTTTTGTGGTGTATGTAATTCCCATGACTTTATTCTTTTCGTAATATAATTTTATTTATGGGTATTTACATCTTTATTTTATGACCCTTCTTTCATGGGGTGTACTTTTTGAAAGTTAACCAAATCAGTAAGGGAACCTTTCACCATCCTCTTGTTAAAAGACTTATTTTTGATGGGTCTTTTAATTTACATATTTTTATGTTGGGATTTGTTCTTCAATATACTTATTGATGTAAATTTTATGTCCATGTGATGAGGTACCCTTTTTATCTCTCATTGTCTCATTTTATTAATTTTAAAATGACGCCGTTAGGTTGTCGAATTTCTGTAAGGGAACTTATTAACCCAATTTCAATTCTTTGGGTTAAACCTCTACTTCTTGATTATGTCGTAATATGAATATGTGTGGATGAAATATAATTATTTTACACTTAATATCATCTTATATTGGGTGTATTTATATTTTTCATACTTAATTATGTAATTGATTTATCCTTAATCTAAGGATACCCACTTTGTAAGGGACTTCGTCTCAATCTCCTTTCATTGAGGAAAATTTTGTTTTATACACAAATTTCTTTTATATGGTGTATAAACCCCATTTAATTATACTTTTATTCAAAATGAGTATTTTCTATATGAAGCATTTTACTAAACAACAATAAGTATGTTTCTTTTTAACGTACACGGTGACAACGACCTTTCCGCTTCCGCGAGTATTATTTGATCTTTGGCTTCCTCAATAAGATGTAATATTTTTAAAAGTAAATAAATACCATATATTCTTTTATGTATTTTGGTATTGAAAATGGATTTGATAATGGATTTGTTATGTCAATATATTCAAGTGATATATTGTGCTTGAAATGTGTAAATGTTTTCTTTCCTTTATAATTGTTTTATGTGTTATGATTTTATAATGGTACTTGGACATTTGACGGGTGGTTATGTGATAAAACAAATGAAGAGTAGTGCTATGAATACTATGATGGGTTGTCATGTTATAACCTCCAATGCATTGGGTATGGAAGTCGTCCGTATGGCTATTCCATGTAGTGATATGTGTGGAAGTAGACCATATGGTTATTCCATTTAAGTATGTTTATGTACCAAGTTACCTTTATATGTTATGTGTTCTTTATATGGGTTTATATTAATATTTTGGTTACAAAGGGTAATCAGTGATATGTTATTTCAGTGAAGATTATTTACTACTTCATAAAGGAGAAAAGTAATACTTTGATAAAGTATTTATGGTTTACTTTTTGTTTTAAAAAACTAACAATTTTCCTTTTTTGTGTATCTTTTACATGGCTTTTTATGCTCATCCCAAGTTTTTGAAATGTTTTCCATAGGACTTAAAGATGAATAGGGTCAATCATGGGATCAAGGAAAGACTTTCTATAAAAAACATGGAACTAGACATGTTTATTTTGAAGAGTTTTTATTTTATGGAAACTTAGTAGAAGTGTCTACATTGTAATCTTTTGAGATGTAATAGTTATGTCCTAATTCTCTAAAAATCTAAACCATAAAAGATCCTCTATGTGAATTATTCATTTAATTCATGACTATGTAATGTTTTAAGGTCGGGTATTTATACCTATGGAAATATATTACCTCTTAATCAGGTAACTTTTTCTTTTGTACCAAATTGAATACCTATATTGATTTCCGAATGTGGTGATTCTTATAGGTCAATGGGAGGAATTTGTAAGAGTTGATTGGGGAGATATTGGCTATAATTTAGTGTCTTGAGTTGTGTGAGGATGTTGCAGGAGGTTATTTCTTTTCATAGTGGAGTAGAAGTGGAACACTTGTAATATTTGGACAATGGAATTCCATACACATTATTGACATTGAAAGTGTCTTAAAAAATGGAAAATTTTAGTTAATATTGAGTATAGGGTTGAAATATTTCCATAAAATGGATATTGGAAAATTGTAGAGGTCATTTGGGACCTTAACATTATGGTTTAGCACCTTATTAAGCTTAATTCAACCATAATAATTGAAATTAATTTTAATTCCAATTGAATTTAATAAAAACTAAGTTAAATGTATTAGACAATAAAAATTATTCTAATTACAAATTTTGAAATCATGTGTTCCAATATACAATAATATAATTTTAATGAATTAATTTAAATTTAATCCCATAGATGGGATGACTATGTGTGGTTTTAATGTAAAAACGACAAAAAAAATTCATTGATTTTATAGTAAATTTCATATTTAACTTTATTAAAAAGATATAAAATTGATTAAATGGAAAATATATTAATAATTAGACATTAAAAACAATTTAATATATATTTTACACTCATTAATTAATCAGATGAAAAATTATTTTTGAACGAAGTCTTTATTTTTCACAATTAATTAAAAAAAACGAATCTTCACAAAATAATACCTAACCATATTTTTATTTTAATTCAACGAGGTCCCATATTTTGAAATATAAAATTTATAATAGTTCTGAGAATTGGCTATAAAATATGTTATCCATTAAAAGGAAGTAAAATTCCATTATAAAAATATTAGTTTCTATGGATAACATGTGGTTTCTTTTTTGTATTGTGATTTATCAAATATATTGGTTGAGTCTAGAAAATATTTTTTCTAATATTATATATATATATACATTACAATAATATGACTTAAATATTTTAATTAATTTTCTATAATAAAATGATTTTGTTAACATTAAATTAGTTTTAAATAAAAATATTCACATTATATTTTATTGGTTATTATATTAATTTATAATTAAAATATAATAAATTTATTCATTTTATATTTTTTATAAACCACATTTGTTAATATTTTTGCTTATACTATTCATAACCACTAATTGTAACATCTTGGTAATGTCTTATTATGTTAAATAATAACATTTTGATAATATGTTGTTGTTCGATAAAACTTGATCTAGCGTGCATTGAAATCCATAGAAGCCATATGTTGTTGCATATGTCACATGGTAACTTAGTATCATACGATTTTAAAGTTATAAATTATATTTAATTTTTCTAAAAATCTAAATATATTATAATTTCTTTGAATATCACATTATTTTATATTATTGGTGTTGCGTGATATTCATGATATTGAATTTAATGTTATATGTTTTGATTTTCAGAGTGTTACAATCTACCCACATTGATATGAATTTATTCCTCTAAAATTGTATACGTAATCAATTTATTAAAATTTCACGTATTCCTTTATTTATCCCCAGAACGTAAAAAATAATTAATAAAACAACATATTAAAATGGAAAGTGGAAAAAATTAAAGTCAAAAGATGACATACATTACTAAGATTCTATAATTAGAGAATATAGGTTGAGATAGAGGAAAAGTTTAAATATTTATTAGAGGAAATTGAGGACATCAATCAAAAACATGTTAATGATCTATTGAATGTCAAGAGACTGAAAAGCATAAATTTGAGACAATAAAAAATACAATCTATATATATCAGGATTTAGAATAATAGGATAAGTATTGTTTTGTTTTAATATTCTTCTCATATAGTTAATTAATTCTCTTACCATCTAGAATATGATTAAACAAACATTATTTATGTGTATAATTTCATAAAAATACTTTTTTTTCTCAAAATGATATGTATTTTAGATGATAATTAAAATTACCAATGAAATGAAGTCAACTTTTAAATACCACAAATCCATAAAGGGATAATTAATCTATTCAACCAGTATTAAGACATTAAATAAAGTGAAAAAAATTAACACATGGTCCGATAATTCACAAAATGAGTAAACCATCATAAGATAAACTAAACATTAAAATTACATAGTAATACCCAAATTTGAAAATATGTTATTCTATAAATAGCATTCATTAAGTATCTATAAATTTTTTGAATAATATTGAAAATGAAATATTAGAAGGATGGATCATATATTCTTCTATGATAAATTAAACATTATTATTCAGTTAAAATACAATATTTTTTACATGAAAAATATTCATTATATGAAAACATGGGTGATAATAACCCAAACATAATATATATCAGATGTTGTGAATGAAACCTTTTTCTTCATTTGGTGATGTGTTGAATCCCAAATTCCTAGCTAGATGTGAAATACTGTGACCAATCATAATGTATGATTATTTTTTATTTAAATATAGAATCTAAATATTCACATAAAATAATAATTTTTATCGTTGGGGAAAACATTACCTCATCATAAAAATATGTCTCCAAAAATATCTTTATGTTCTAACAACTTAAAACCTCAATGTGGTGTCTAATACTTTGAACATGTTATTATACTTAATCTTGTTGACATCTAATAGTATAGATAAATTTTGTGATAACCTAAAATGAAAAAAATCCTATTCTTCAAATTATCTAAACTTACCTTTGATACCAACTATAATAGCCAATAACCCATACACCCAGATCCAATTCTGAAATCATTAACATTAAATTCTAGCTGAAATGCAGATAATTGCTACAAAAATTATTCCATAAAAACCATACAATAAAAAAGGTCAATAAGGATCACATATATATGGGAAAAACTTTTAGGTAAATGTATTAGGTAATTAGAAAAAACTTATATATAAATAAATCATTTAAATGGGTCTCACAAGTCATCAAAAGAAAATTTATCCAAGTTTACCAACCTTTTATTATTTCACATTTTGTCATCCACATATTTTTTGTGATATCATATATATACACAAATCATTCAGCTTCATTCTCTAAAACCTAGGGGAAATGAAACATATGAAGTGTGATAAAACATACTTAGTAAGGGTAAACAAAATCATTGATTTTTAAATTTAATCCATAAGCATAGCAGTGTAAAAGGAAATGATGACTTAATAAACATGTATGAGTGAACCATAATAAAACTCATACACATCAATACAATTATCATAAAATATTAAAATTTGTAAATGAAATGAGTTATGAGAATTATTAATCATGAGCCATGGTATATCAATTATAATTATTATGAACAATACAATCATATTAAAATAAATATAAATAAATTGGAACATCATTATACATTTCACAGTTATAATTGGAATAACCATGTAGTCTAATTAAAAAACAATAACTCATAAAAATAGAATCTCCCAGTGGCTGAATTTGATAACCAAGGCATTAGAGGCAAACCACAAATGCACCCATCTTTGGTCTATGTCAGAACCACCCATCATAACTTTATAACGTAACCACCTGTCAATTATAAAATTACCATTTCAAAATCATCAAACATAACTAATTCATAGAAAAAATGGTCAAAATAAAAATATATTCGAAATAAGATTAATCCATAGAAAGGTAATTGATTAAAATACAATCTATTTTAATTTTCTTTAATCTATATAAATGAAATGGGGTTAATAAATAAATATTTGATCATATAACTAACCCTTGGAAAAGAAATGGGTGGCATAACATTCTCATTAAAAACATCTTGAACCCATGAAATGGAAATAAATTAAATACATACATATTTTAAAACCTTATTATCTGATTAAATAGAAATTTTCTACATAACAATATCTTTTAAAACATATATAACCCCTGGTAAGGAATTAGATTAAACAAAAATTTATTTAAAAACATTATTAACCAATTACAATAAAATGGGTTAAATAAAAACCACTTTGACAATATGATTAACCTAGGGATAGGAAATTTGTTACATAACAATTTCATTGAAAATATATTTCACCTAGGGAATGGAAATTAGATAAATAACAATCTATTTGAGAACATGAATAACCTATGTAAATTAAATGGGTTTAATGACAATATACTTGATAAAAATATAATCCATGTAACTAAGGAATGAGGATTATATCAATAGAATATATTTTTAGTGGAATATAAGTATCATCAATGATTTTTGATGATTATGAATGGAAATAAAATAAAATTATTTTTAAATTATTCTTTATGTAAAATATTCCTTAAACAATGAAAAACATCCCATACCACTCTCATATAATTAATCAAATAACCCCATGAATAGATTAGAAAAATTATAACATATAATATGTTGAGGTTAATTAAATTCATTATATAACAATTCAATTGAATATTATATACACCTCTTAAATTAAGAAAAGTTTATATCATATGAAATGTTGCAATGAAGGTAAATTGGGGAAAATGTCTATGAAAACCTTATGAACATAAAAACAAAAAAATATTGAATAGTGTTTGAATGGTTTTTTTAAAAAATAAAAATAAATGAATTCATGATATAATATATAATATATGTAATTAGACAGAACAAACAAAATAATTAATGTTTGAATAAAACATTTATACCACATATATAAAATATGAGAAAAACTACCTTAAAACATAATTAAAATTTGAATGGTGTGATTGAGGATATAATAGAAAAAATTATAACTTTCCTTACTACTAAATAATTTAAATTCATGATATACATGTCATAGGATAAATATATACACCATATATAATAAATTAGGTTCATTAAAATACATTATTCCTCAATAAATTTAAATTAAGTTGAAATACCTTACAAAATTTCTAATATTTGAATACCGAGATCGATGAAAAAATAAAATCAATGAAAACATAAATACAATAAAATTAATGAAATTCATGAAATTCCTGTCATAATAGAAGTATATACATCATATTAAATTAACTAGGTGAATAATAATACATTATGCCTCAATGAAATAATATTGATATGAAATCCCTTACAACCTGAGTAACATTTGAATTGTGATATCTATAAATGAAAAAAAATAAAAAAATAAAAATAAATAAAATAAATTATTTAAATTCATGTTACAGTAAATGTATATACACCATATAAAATAAAGAAGGTTCATAACAATACATCATTCCCTAATGAAATTAAATTGAGAAGAAATCCATTACCTTGTGTTTTCTTTAGGGTGAACATCCTTTAAAATACACTATAATATGTTTATTTTAGTTATATAATATCTTAGTAGACTTCTTCATTTTTATCATTAATTTTAGTTCACGTATTATCATTTTGTATACTACTTCTAAATCAATTATATTTATTTAAGGTGTTTTGAAAAAAAAATGTTTATGTGCCAAAAATAAAATTTTTATGTAAACTCTGGTCCAAGGGGTTATTATAAAACATCTAGAGAAAAATTATAATTAAATAGTTATTATATTTATACACAAATTAATTTTATAAACTATTCAATAATTTTATTTATAAATAATAAATCAACATTACAATCATGGAGATGATCGGTCATATGTATGCATACATAACGTTCACATCATTCAATGATGGACTAAAGGTAAGTAATACTATATTTTTACATACTTTTTAATTAAATCATAAATAAAATTTTATTTATTCATATATACAAAAATAAAAAGTTATTTTTCTGTCAAAGGAAAAAGATCATGTTGAGGAGGTGGTAGACCACACATCCACAAATGATGTAATCACTTTTAAGTGAGTAAAAGGGTAACAAATTAAATGTCATATTATATTTCCAGAAATATAATTATTTCATTAATATGATATTGACGTTTTTTTACATATATTTAATTATATGTTCCATGTATAGTGTGAATGAATAATGTTACATTGGGGGGCGGTAGTCCAAACTTCCACAAACAATGTTATCATATTTACAAAAATTAGTAAGTAAAATGATATGTATTATAAATTAATTATAAGAGAAAACGTAAATAATAAATATCACATATAATATATATAAACAGTGTGTATATCATAATTCCATACATTTATAGGAGGTAAATTAAATATTAACAATTATCATTCTATGAGGCAATAGTTTACCAAAAAATTAAACATTATGTTTGTTAAAATTTATATTGTATTGTGTACTAGTGTGGGTCAAAACCAGATAATAACAGTATCATTTTATATTTTTTATATTTTACTTTTAAATGATAATAATATAATAATTTTATATTAGTTGGAGAATGGGAATATAACTAAAGTGCTTAAGGAAATATAGTACCTCTTAATTTTGGATTGTTCCAAAAAGACACCTTGGATTAATTTATGACTACTGTGAGTACTCTATGTTGATGTTACATATGATTAATAGTGAATTGGATAGATATTTTATGAATTTAACTTGCTTCATAGGTCTGAATAACCAGGAGAGAAGTTTCCTTTTTGTTTTGGATGAGTAGTGGAACTCTTATAATATTGTGGCAATGAAATTACATGCATGCTTCACAATGAAAGGGGCTTCAATAATGTATAAATATCTATAAAATAGAGGATATGTTCTAGATATTCCCATAAAATGGATCAAAGACATGTTTCTAGGACATTTGGGCCCTTAATATTAATGTTTAGTAAATTGCTAAGCTTAATTCGGCCTTAATAATTTTAATTGTTTTCCATAACAAATATTTTTTAAAAATATATTTATATAATTAAATATTATTAATTTTTTTGATTCAAAATAAGGAAACAATTTTTACAAATTATAATCAATTGAGTTGACAAAATTAATTTAAATTTAATCCCATATATGGGATGACAATGCGGGGTTTTAAAGTAAAAATGTCTGAGAAATTGATATATTATTATAGTCAATTTCAAACTGAAAATGATTACATTGAACTAAAATTTATTAAATGATAAAACATTTATGTAATTAAGATTTAATTAAGATTTTAAATATAATTATTCTTTTATATAAAATGTATTTCAGAGTTGTTTTTAATTAAAATAGAGAATTTATCAACAACTATTAAAAAAATGAAACTTCACTAAAAAATACCAAAAATTATCCATAACCTAATTATTATGATTCTATTTAAAATAAGAATCTTATTTCAACAAATAAATTTATAAAATTTCTCAATAGTGGATTTATTATATGTTCTCTATTAAAGGAAGAAAAATCTCCATAATAAACAATTTATTTTTAGTGTAATTTTTGGTTACTTCTTATCTTATGAATTATAAAATCTAAGGGATCAATATCAAAAATAATTTATTGAATATAATATATATAATGATAATATTACTCAATAATTGAAATTTATTTATTTTGATAATATAGATTTGTGATCATAAAATTATTTATCAATATCAATATTCCATTCTTATTCGATTGGATCATATGTTACTTTTGAATAAATTTGTAAACAATGACTTCATTTGACATTTTGTATAGACACCATATTATATTAATTTAGTTAATAATACTCATTACATCTAATATTAATTTCTGTTTAATGTATTATTCATCAAAATAATAATATTTTAATAATATGTTGTTGTTTGGTAAAACTCGACCTTTCATGTAACTCAATCCATTGAAGAAACTAATTATCGAGTATGTCACATGATAACTCGGTATAACAAGAATTTCAAGGTATAAATAATATTTAAAGTCATTATTATATTAAATATATTATATATTCTCATGATATTATATTCCTTTATGCGTTCGATGTTGTGTTTCATACACGATATCAAATATAATGTTCCATATTTATATATCTGGGGCTTTATAATGAGGCTACATTAGGTTAAAATTATTCCAAAGTATTAGAAATAAATACAAATATGGAAATGTATCAACTCAATGTCATCATAGGAGAACAATCATTGGATCCTTGTTCCCAAAAATCTAGAAATATTGTCCGGGAGTTGGTAGTGAATTTAGCAATACAAGACTCAAAATGTAAGAAAAATTCCTCTCCTCTATAAAAGCCAGTCGAATAAAATCTTACAGCCAAATGGTGGAGGAGGAGAAAAAGGAATAAACTGAGAGAGTACTCCATATCCCAATGTATTGTCCTATTTTTTATGTTAATCATACTAGGATGTTATCTAGAATTAAGTGTGGAGATTAGTCATTTTCTGTGTAAAAAATAATTGTCCTCACTAGGGTGTTAATTCTAAATTTATATATCTTTTTCCCAATGATGAAAATTATTGTGAGGTATATTATTATATACTAGTTTCCATTATCAATTATGTCAATATGATCAATAAAAAGATCTTATATACTATTTTAAGTGTCATGTTGGAAACAATGGTACCTTGGAAAAATATGATTTACTTAATGTCACATTCATGCATGATTGTCACCTCACATCCTCGGAATGTATCAACCTTATAAAGATGTCCTCGTGGTAGGGATGTATTGATATTAAGAATTATGTGATAAATTAATTTGATAAAATGTATTTAAACTTCACTTCTAGAATTATCATTTTTTTTGTTCTATGAATACTGAAGTAACTAGAATCATTATCTCGTTAATTAAGTATTTATCTCCATGAATGTAAATGGCTATCCCAGTGGACTTTTATCTTTCTAAATAGGGCATAAATTGTCTTATTTTTTGTCTACGATCATTTTTCTATTGCTAAAGATTATCTCAATAGTATTCTCTCAATATTTGTTGCTCGAGGCTTCCTAAATTCCATTACGGATAGAAGAGGTATTCCTCCCACATCTCATATTTTATTTAAAGTGGAAATCATTCTTTTCATAAAATTATATATATAAAAAGTTTGTGTAATCAGGAAAACACTCTATCACTATTGAAGAGTCTCAGCTAAACACCTATCTTATAACAAATCATTGGATTATTTTGGTAGGATCGTCCAAGCAGTCAAGAAAATTTTTATTCTAAAACAGGTTTCTATTAAAGAGAGAGTCATTCACTCAAATATCACAGAGTACCCTTATTATAAGTTAGGACCAAGGATAATTACATTAATCATACTCATTGAAATTTAATAAATAATCAGTATTCATGGAAATAAAATACATTAATAATTATACGAAGTGTGTGAATTCACAACTCTACCAATATATCTAAGCTACTATGTACCTTTGTGATTTTAATGTGGGAAAGTCCACTAATTAAAGCCCTTAATGTACACATTATTAGGTTTATTTGGATGTGAATTAAATATGAAGGAAGACATGTTACCATATACTGGAAAACATGTTATAAAGCTATCAATTCAGTTTGATTGATAATTAAAAACGTTTCTTGATCCATTGAATCTATTCTGGCGCACATTATGTGATGATTAGCTAATATGAACTCTTCACCTCTTTCATTTATAAAATATAGATTTCTCTACCATATGAGGAGTACTATCATAAATAACATGAATTAATCTATAGTTATATCTCTAAATTAATACTTTTAGGAAATATTATATAATTATAGAGGGATACAATAGAGAATCTACGAACATAAATTCTTCCTAGAGAATTGGATAGGTTTTCCACTTATCCACAATATATATATTTCTTCACCACATATTGATTGTAGTGTATCAATTAATGACAGTTTGTAAGTATCTGGTTTAAATTATTCCTATCAGATAAAACATATAATTAAATATTTCTTCTTTTTCCCCTCAATATGATCCATTTTTTTTGAATCTTCTAGAGTTGGGATGTTGAATGACAAGATATTATATCATTATAAAAAATAGGTGTTCGTTATTTAATTTTTATGGTAGAAAATATAACATATTTTCAATAATGACTTCATAGTTTACACTTATCAAGAGAGAATGCAATTGAAACATTACAACTGATGCACACCTTATGAACATTTTAACCTCTCTTGTCTTGAGGAATATGATGTGCCATCAATATAGAGAGGACTTGGACCATCTTCTCTTAAGAGGGGTTACAATTTTTTATCATTGGGCTCTCATTTCAGATATATTTAAATTGACCCAATATAATATTGCCACATTTAAAGGCATTATCATTTTTTTCACCAACTCTCAGGATTCTATACATCTTCCTAATATTATATTAGCTTCAACTACTGAAGTGGTTCACTTAATTTGGAAAGGTTTCAACTCCATTCTCCATAGGCATAGATGTTTTAATTTTCAGGATGGTTTTTCAGAAAATATATATGATAATTTATGTTCCAATTCCATTAAAACAATACAACGCGACCATTATATCCATGATTTATCTCTTTTATGTAAATTTTAAATCAATTGAAACATTTTTCCCACTCCAGGTAATATTGAGCTATTTTTTTAGCCTCCCTTTCTGGAATGGGTGAAAATCCATGTGGATGGTGCCTCAAAAGGAAATCTTGATTCTAGGGTATGTGGTTTAATTTTTAGGAACCTCAATAGTTATATCATTTTCTATTTGTTATCACATAATGTTTTCACCTTTAATAATAAAGCTAAAATTCCAGGTTTCATTAGAGATGTGGGCCTTACAAGTCAGGTAGGTTGGAAGATGTTATGGTTAAGGAGTGATTTAGCAATCACAGTTCATGAAATTATAAACAATAACTGGAATCTTTCATAGTTTTTTATGTTCAATTTATTGAGTGTCTCATGTTCTTTAACACCACCAAATTAATAATTACACACAGTTATCATCATGGAGTCAAGGTCGTAGACAGACATGCTAATTAGAGACTGAATAATGCCGTGATAATATTGATGAACACCATCCCCTCTAATTTTTTTTATCTATTTGAAAGAGGTCGTTGTAAATTTATTTTTTAGACTAATGTATCTATTTATTCTATATTTATATAGATAATTGGTATTGACCAAGGTCTCACGTTTATAAAAAAATTATATATAATTATATATATTATTAATATTTTTTCTAATTTTTTTAATTAAAAATAAAAAACCAATAATAATATAGATTACTAAATATTTAATATTATAACTAATTTTTTATATATAATGCTTCATCTTGAAAAAATCATGATCAAATTATATAAATAAAATAATATGTAATTAAGAATAATATATATACATATATATATATATATATTATTACATTATTACATTTAAAAAATTTATTTCAATGTGATATAACAATTTAAATGAAAATTCAAAATTTACTATTAATTATATACAAAAATATTCAATTTGGAAAATTTTTATATTTAAAATGATTTTTTTATAAAGAAAAATTACACATATATATATATATTTGATTATAATGTGTACATATATGTTCATATATCAATGTGAAAATATAATAATTACATGTAAAAATCTTAATTACTTTTCTTGTGGTTATTTAAACATATATGTATATATATATATCATATAATATACTGAAATATGTGATAAAGGTCCAAAAGAAATTTCCATTCATATATTTATATATTAATATATATACCTAGACATACAGATAACATATATATCCAAATATACAAATATATATACTAAAACATACACATACATACATATATGAAACAATTTGAGACTTCACTGTATATTCTATTTTAATAAATAATAAAATAAATAGTGTGTTTCATATACTATAAATAACTAAATTGTAATGAAAATCTTGAAATATTTTGAATATTAAATCACACCATAATGACATAGCCATTAAATTAGCACATATAAATTCATGTATCCACATTGAATAATAAATATGGAATGTATAATGAAATGAAATATAGAAATTGAAATAATCCTTACAAATCCTATTTGTCAATTTTTTTAAGGGAGGTATCATTACTAGTGTTCTCCCAAGACAAAGTATAATTTGAAAACGAGAAATTATGGGGTCAGAAAAACCATACATGGAAGATATTTGAGATTGAGGAAGATGCACATGATCCATACAAGAAGCATAACCAACCATAGTTGTATACATAGATTAACTTATTCTTAGTTCTTACATGATGATCATAAAGTTTTACATATGTTGAAATTAATATTAATTCAATATGGATGAAAAAATTTATATACATAAGAATATTAATAAATTTTAAACTATTTAAAATAACATTTCTTTGTAATTGATGTTATGTTTGAATGAATATATTTCTAAATATTGGAATATTTTATTAAGGAAAAAAATTTCATTATGATTGAATAATAACATGATAGATTTATCAACATTATTAATTAGTAATTTATATAAAAAATAATTGCTAATAAAATGAATTTTTTTCCTTTAAGTAAATGGTTTTTTCTATATTTTAAGTTTCCAATATAATATGAATTTCAAAATTATAAACATTTATTTTTAGAGAATTAAAATTATTTTTTTATATTTAAAATTGAAATATTATTTGTATATGAGTCTTTGTGATTTTTCTAATATAAATGGATTTTAGGTATATAATTGGAAAATATAGTTTTTTCTAAAAACACTAACATTTATTAAATTATCATAATTCATAAATGAAATATATAATCTCCAAAAAAAATGTATATAAATTTTTTTAAGTAAAATAAATCATTTAATATTACTATATTTTTTTAATTCCATGTATATTGTTTTGTACTCATATATAATATTTTTCTCTAAAAATGTTTTCATTAGGATATATTAAAAAATTAATTTGACCTATTTTATAAATTAAATTTATAAAAATGGGTTTAGTATTTTAGATAAACTTTATAAATTTCTGCATTAATTTATATTTGTTATTTTTGCATAAAAGTATGATTATAAAGATTAAAACTAATGACCATTATAATGGTAAAAATATTGTTTTCCCAGGAATAGTTTTATTAATATTTTCTAAATTTCATTCAAACTATTAAATTATTATATTTTAAATAAGTAATTTAATATAATTTTTAATCACATATATAATTATTTTTACATATATTTAATTTTATTAAAATTATAAATAATAAAAATTACACAAAATGGTTAAAATTTTATACTTTTATAAAAAATACTTTTCAATATATAAATTGATTAAATTAAAAAAGAAAATTTATTCTTATTTTAAAAGTATATTACATTAAATTTATATAAAATTTATGTTCAACCAGATAAACATTATGTAATATGGGTTATTTAATATTTTAGTAGTAAAGAAATTACTAATTTAAAATGTATTTATGTAGGTGAAACCTGAAAAGGTAAAAGTTAAATCCAAAAAAAAAATCCATCCAAAATAATATTTTTTAGTGATCATGTTTTTTTGTATATAATGATCAATATTTGTTTGCAATACTATTTGGAAATGTTATGTCACCCAATTTATTTTTATTTATCATCTATGAAATGATTCAAGACTTTTTGTTATGTATCACTAATATATTTTGATTATTATGGGTTTTCTCTAATATATCCTTATAATACATTGTAATGGTTATATATCTCATTAGATGAAAATGGGAAGAATGTAAGTAATGATTGTTCTACTTTTTCAATGGAGTACTAAATACTCACTCTACTATGGAAATTGTGTGTGGAATTCTTAGTCTCCTATAGAAATCAGGATGAGATGTCTGCTCCACTATGGGAATTAGGTTGTCGTTCATGATTCATAATAAAATTAATATATATGATTAGGTTTGTGAAACATTTTTCCTATGATATTATTTATTTACAAGATACTAAAAATGTTTATAATATTCTATGTTAAAGATATATTAATCTCTATTATGTTATGATTATTTTTTTTTCTTATCATATTATCCTATGACCTATTTTTTGTGAAAATTATTTGATATTATTGTTTTATGACATGATACAAATTGATAAATATTTGTTATGATATTCAATTTTTATCTCTTGATATTATTATCTAATAGTTCCACCCATATTTAGGTTTTCACACTTGTTTATTATATAATAATTATGACTAATTATTATGTCTCTCTTCTTGAGAATTCGAGCTCACATGATTTTAATTCTTAATATACAATGATTATAAACAAGATCATATCATATAAAATTCACATAGTAGGGTTCATTGGAGCATAGTTTTGGATAAATGTAAATATATTTTCAAAATAAATATTTATTTAGGTCTTCTATATTTCAGTAAATATTTTTTTCCTCTAGTTTTGTATTTTTTTTTGATATTTGTTAATTAGTATATGGTATCGATACATTATTTTTACATATTTTTTGTTTCCATTGATCGTATCAATGAGGATTTTAGTTTTAATGGAGATTAGTTTAGTTACTATTTTAGTAAGGGTTAGGGATCCTTATTGAAAACATTAGTGATGAGTCTATATTTATGATGATAAGCTAAAATATTTATACATGTGAGAGTAAGTTGATAACAATAAATACAAAACTATATTGATAAAGTAATGTGGATTTGGATGTGAAATATCTGCACATTGAAATAAATGTCTTGAAAATGGTCATCAGATAAAAGATTGAATCATCAATCACATGTATCATTAGTGCTCCTAAGACATCACTCAAAGGGATAAACTTCATGAGATATTATATGGATAATTATATGCTCTTTATGAACTGCAATGATGGATTAATTCCACCATTTCATTGGTTGATTATGTTTTGAAGTAATAGAAAATTGAAAATAAATATATATGTTCAAACTAATATTACTACAAGTCAACCAAAATGAACAATATGAAAATGTGAAAATGTAAAAAATAATGGTTTTTATAGTTGAACTAATTTTATAATTATCATAATCGAGGACTATATTTAATGTTTCTTAACTAATTTTTGTAATGGATAGAACTAGTAGAATACCGAGGCTTAATGGATAATGAAAATAACTGCTCCATGAAAAAACAATTTGAATGGGAATGAGATTGTGAAAACCCATTACTATTCAAAACTAGGTATCATGGAATGTGATTAATAATGTACAAATAGTCCCATACTAAAATCCACTCTAAAGGATAATGATATATCTTCATGAATGATTAATAAAGAATTATGATAAATGATTTTTTCTTCAATTTCATATATATAAAAAATTGGAATGAGAAAATCATTTAATTTATCTAATATGGACTGTAATGTTCATTACATGTGTAAGAGCTAGTAATTGATCATAAAGATTTAATAAGGAAATAATGTGGTTAGTTTCAAGTTAGGTGTGTAAAGTGTGCATTTAAAATCAACTCTTAAACTCTAATGACAAAAATATAAAATATATACACATTATCTATGTCTATGTAATAATATCTATGAGTATAATGCTGACAACTACAGACAACCAACTCATACAAGGGATCATGGTTGAGTGCGTCTAATGATTGTTGATGGGATGGAATTTGATAACTAAATATATATCTTCGTTTTTCTGTATAGGTTATGAGTATTATAGTCCCTTTATGTTTCTGAGATTATTTTCTAAGTGTAACACTATGATATTTTGTTTACCAGATAATATATAAATTCATATAGTTTTGGTATCTTGAAATAGAAATTTATGTAAATATAAATCATAGAATGAATTTTTTTATCAGAAATGATTATAGTAATGGGCTAAATATTTTAACATAGACACCATATTCATGTATCATATATATATTACCCACAACATCCTCCAAATTAAAAACTAGATTATTGTTGAGTATTTTTTTATCAATATCATAATATAACTACAAAAACTTAATATTAAAATGAATCATATTCATCGTCATCCATGAATTCCCCATCTCTACATGTAGTCCATGATGTGTCTAGGGAGTTTGAAGATCCATTACAATGGTGGATGTATAATACAAAACCCCACCAAAACTTCTACTGTAGTAGGAATTGGTTTTTGGGTGAAAATAGTGTAGGCTACCCAGTGAAAATATGGATAAGTGTATTTAATCAATCTGTATGATTCCATAGAGCATTCATACTTATGTGATGTCTATAGGGAATAGTCAAGGTCTCGTAATTCACCATTTACCAACATGAAGATCCAACTAGAGTGGAAAACTTAGGTAGTATATCCCTTACAAACATTTTACCATAGGGATTCATTTTGTGAGCATCGCAAGGACTTGAAAACATGTGGGGGAAGAGATGGATTGTAATATGTTGATGAAAGAAATTTATGTGAGGGATAATATGGAGAGGGTATTATCCAATGTAGCGAATAAGGATAAACTTGAAATGTTTAGGATCGGTCTAAACATCTATATCAGTGTACTATATAAAGAGAAGAAGAATTCTTCATCAATATCATCATTTGGAATCAACCTTCCAACGACACGTCTATGTTAGAGAACCATAGTTGGTGATAGATAGGTTTCAAAACTATATCAATTATATTGACAGGGAATAAAATTTCATAACATTAACCAATTTATGATAATTTTTTGTTGTATGAGTAAAATATTATCTCAAGGAAGAAACACTAAACAAAAAACTGTGTATGTTATTGAACTCAAATAGAATAGAAAATAGAAAATATTGGGATTATTCTTATTAAAAGTGAATTTATGTTATCAATACATAATTATACCATTAAATAATGAGTTGTCTTATAGATACCCTTAGATTACATTTTTTTAAAGATAATTTAAATTTCAAGGACTTAATTTCTTAGGTTTGGGGAGAATGTGTAAACATGATATTTCATAATATATTTTACATAAATTAATAATATATATAATAGCATGTCACACACTCTACAACACACTAAATTAGAAAAAAATATTTTAAATATTAAATATAACCTTTAGCAAATTTCTATTAAATTATGTGGTATAAATCGAAGTGAAAAAATTGAAAAATCAATAACGAAAATTGAATTGAATGACTTCAAAAATTTGACATAAAACAAAAAAAAATCATATTTATGAATATATAAATGAAAATTATTCACTATGGTTTTCCCTAGACCATGACTTAGTTGAACATCGAATAATTCTTGTATGGGAGAACCCATAAATGATAGAATTTAATTATTTTGAAAAATCCCATTAGATTTACTCTTGAAGAATGACCACCCTTGACTAAACCCAGTTCATATATAACATTAATGTAATATTTATAATCCTAAGTGGTTATGTAAAAAGTGATTAAAATTATATCAATATGATATAATATATATATTTGTATACATATATCTGAAATTTTTATATTATATGAAAGGTAGTTTTGAATCAACACAATAAATGCACAAAAGGTTTTATTATGATGAAATTATAATAATATTCTAATGAACTATTTTTATTAATATTTAAAAATATTAAGATATATTTAATAACGCTATTTGATTATGTAATTTATGGGAAAAATAATAGTTAATATATTAAATGTAATTTAATATTAATTTCTTTTTTCACTTTGTTTAATCTTTCTAATAAAAATTTAATTTATAAATTTTAAAATATAAAATTTAAAAAATCAACATTTATTTTTAATTTATTATGAATATATTTTTCTTAAATGAATTTTCTATGTTTTTCTGAAATAATTGGTTTTTAGTTTAACTGTGGAACAATAGCAATTTCGCTAAAACATAACCCTTTTGTGGCATTATCATACTAGAAGAAGGTATTAAATATTTCTAAAAACATTTTACATAATAAATATTTTTGTAATTAAAATAAAGAAATTAATATTATCATATCAGTTTTATAAAACCCATGTATATAATTTTCAAAATATAACTTATATTTTATTATAAATAATATTATTATTCACTGATATTAAATATTAGATTTCACCACCAATAGAAAAAATATATCAAAATTTATTTAAATATTTAGATAATCATTATCATAATATCTAGTAAGGAACATTAAAAAAAATAAAAAATTATCATCAGTAATTGTAATTTTAATTACAATGATAATGAAAAAAATACTGATTTCAAAGATTATTTTTTATTGTGTGATTTTTATCTAAAAGTCAAATTTATTATATTGAAAATGATTTTAATAGTATTAATTTTAAACAAATATATAAAAATATTAACTCACATTTAATTTTTAACTATTTCAAAATATTATTGAGAATCCATATAGGTTCAACACCATTTTTTTAGAAAGAAAATGTTTTCATTACAAAAAATATTTAAACTTAAATAAAAATTTTATATTATTAAAAAATGAATTATATTACATTGAGATTAAATTTATGATCGAACACAAAATTTTTAATATTATATATATTATATTTTTTTTACAACATGTATTACATAATTGGAAAATAGTTACTAATGTAAAAAAATAATTTTAAAAACATAAGAATAAATGTCATATAAATTGTGAAATAAATGTTTGGAAATAGTTTTTTGATGTCTTAACCACCCAATTAAACAAAAAAAAATTATTTATTTCTTTTTCATTAAATAAAAATTTATATTGTAATAACATAATTTTAATATAAAAGGATATTATAATAATGTTCTGTTTTGTTCACATAAATAGAGGGACACCTCTACAAATTCATGGAACATATATTCCATTTTATTCCTTCATGAAACACTAAAATTATATCCTATTGGAAGAATATATATAATTTATAATACATTTTTCATAATTATTTATCAAAATCATATATTTCTTAAGGATACATTCATGGTAATGTTCATGCTACTAAAGAGACTACTACTTACTCCTCAGCTATTCTTCTAAATCATTACCTATAAAACCTACCATATATATAGTTGAATAATTTAATAAGTGTAATTAGTATATATAATCATTAATTTATTAATTCATAAAACATTATTTACCCATTATCATCCTCTTATAAAAATTAAACATGTTTATTCATGCAATTTATAAATTACACCCTCCAAAATGTAATGTTTTCTATTTTTAATATTGAATTTTATTATTTATTTAAACAACATATAATATGAATAAAAAATAAATTAAAAATAAATTAATAATTATATTTATATTTTAATTAAATTATACACTTCCTTAACCCTAATAATGCATCGATAATATATTGTATCTTTTTTTGGTTGATTTTTTCCAGCTACATTATTAATGGCATAAAATTATATCATGAGTGATCATGGGAACATGGATAAAAAAATATTATAATTTAATAAATAAATTATCACTTTTTATGGTTATATAATTGTTTTATTTGTTATTTTACATAGAATGAAATTATCATCATCGATGGAAAATTTTGTAAAATAAGTCGATTTTGATTCCATCTTCATGTAAACATTAAAAATATTTAAAAAAATTATATGATATTAAATAATTATTATAAAATTTAAAATATATCAATAATCTATTGAGTAATTTATTTAAAAATTAGTATTTCATTATACCAGATGTTAGGTTCATGCACTGAAATAATCGGGATCAATAGAAGTGTTTATTGCCCCAATTCTCTCCCCTTGAGAAAAATTTCTTATTATAACAAATGGTTTCATTATAAATGTGTTTATAATACACATTTTATGTTTTTTTTCATGATTCTATTATTTTTCATGATATTAAATGTAAAATTATGGGTTCATTCTCTGAAATGGCCCTGAATCAAGAATTTCATGTTCAATAAGGGGTTTTCATATCAAATTCTTCTTTTCGATACATGTATTTTATTGGGAAAATAATTAATTTCTTGTGGTGTATATGATTCTTAATTGAGATTTCATAACATGAGATATCATTTATTCATGGTAGTTTATGTTACATGTATCACTTTATATATCTCCACATGTTTTTGAGATAAATGGTCCTCAAATTTCATTGTTTTTTCTTGATTCAAATACTTTCCATAAAATATAATCACTCGTCTATGATTAAATAACTCATGTTTGATATAATATTAATTATTATGATGCAATTTGACATTTAAAAATTTTTGTGTTGGAAAATTTCGTTTTAGATGAATTTAATCTCCCATGAGGAATCTGTTATTTCATTAAAAATTGTAATTTTTTAATAATATTTATCATATATATGAGTGGATTTTTTCTCCATATACATGTTTATACATCCCAAAAATGATCTCATTTCCCATGTGAATGTAAATTTGTTTTTAGGTACATTGATACTACTATTTTCCATTACAACATTTAAAATAATATTTTCATTATCGATTAAACGATGTGGATTTTCAATAGAGGTATTTTATTGAAATTATTTAAATATATTTTCCTTAAAATGATCTTATATTCTTAAATACAAAACCAAATTTTGGCCTAGGGTTTATTTCATATAATGGAATTGTTTTGGATGTAATTTGTTTTATAATTTTTCCCCTTATCTACGACACAATGGTATTTGTAATGTGGAAAGAAAATCTTATATTTTTACCATCATATTATAAAATTATTTTAAATAGATATCCAATTTGTGATTTCACTTATATTATTAAAGAATTATTCTATAATGTTGTAATAGTTCATAAAACATCATATTTTATATATTTTTATATCCATTTTTTTGGTGATATTATTTTTGCTTTCAAAATATTATGTTTTCTGGGTGATACCGTCATAAAATGTAATGACACCCTAATTATTTCCATTGGTTATTTTTGAGAAGATAAATTATTTGACATTGAAATGTAATCATATGTATGGATTTTTATGGTAAATGTGATATATCAACACCCAAAGCATTGGTTAAGGATATATAACAGAATAGATACCCAAAAGAATAATGTATTGATTTTTCTGTCCCTGATGGGTATCAATTGTGTAATGCTCAAATTGTTATGGGAATCGAGAATGGAATACTCACTCCATTATGGGAATCAGGTGGGGATTCTTTCTCCATGATGGGTATCCTGTGGTGAATACTTCTAAAAAAATTAAATTCATGTATATTTTTATGTATTTACCAATTTATTTTTCCAATGATACTATTTTTTTCATTTTTATGCCTAATTATTTTATATTCCACAATTTATAGTCATTAATTATCATTATCTTATGATTTCATAATTTGATGGATTCTCATAATATGGTATGAAACCGTATTTTTATTACCATTATTATGTATTATATTTGAATTCCATGATATGTGTTGTTAAACCATGTTTATTATTATTACTTATGATCTCATGATATTTTTATTTGATACACATCCCTTACTCATGATTCCCCCCTTGATTATGATCAAACTTTTATATCTAGTTGATATGTTTCTGTTACATTGAATTTGGGATGAAAAACTCTCATATTTCCATAACCAATATTTCAAATATAAATATATCATATGATATTTCTCGATGAGGTTCTAGACGTGCACATTTATGGAGACCTATTTATTTGTGTTATAGAATATGGTGTTTATATTTCTAGTCTCCACGACACTGATCCAATAGGCCCTTGGGTTGTGTGACTTTTTTAGAGATTCATTAATAAAAACATGGTATTTATGTATTAGTTTTGTATATTTAACTTTACTAACCGTTATATAAATGAACATATGGATAGATATGTGTAGATAAACATAAAGAAACACTAAAATACACATAAAAATAGAAACAAATAAATACCGATACAAACTAAGATACACAAAAATAGGTTCATCCATGTATATACATACATAAATATGTATACACATGTATGCACCTAAATACATCAAAATATACATACAAATTCAAATATATACATACACATACATATAAATGCACATATATGCACATAACCAAACATACACATACAATTGTGTACAAAACCATACACACACATACTTGTACATAAAAATACATGAATGTAAATAAATATACACAAACCCACATGCACATACACATACATAAATACTCATACACAAACACATACATGTACACATACACATACACATACACATACACATACACATACACATACACATACACATACACATACACATACACATACACATACACATACACATACACATACACATACACATACACATCAATACATACTCATAGACAAAATCATACACATACACATACACATAAACATACACCTATGGAAACATAAAAATATATAATCATACAAAAACATAAACACTCATTAACATACATACACATTCATACATAAACACACACACAAACATATATACACATTAAATAAAAACAAAAAAATGAACATACAAATATACACATAAACATATATGAAAACACACATGCACATACACATACAAGTATGTAAACACATATGCATACAAAAACACATACATATATGCAGATAAACATAAAAAATGAACCCACACATGCATTCATATATACATTTCATTACACATAAAAAATTTTTAATACACATACACATACATATACATACATAAATAAACACACACACACACACAGACAAAGATAAAAATGCACACACACACACACACATTGATACATATTAATACAAATGCACTTAATTTCACATACATACATACTCATGCATACACATATATACATATACACATACAAAATACATACACGTACACATAAATAAAAAATAATATGCATATATATATAAAAATAATATGATTATATACATATATATACTAACCAACATACATATGTTATTTATACACATGTATTGACCCCCAATTATTTATCCATTTTTCATTTATTGCACAAAAACCTCTTTTGTCTATATCAATGATTCATGTTAAAACACCAAAAATAATATGTAAATATTTATTTGAATATAATATTTTTATATATAAATAATTATTTCATTATTTAAATATTTGTATAATTATTTTATAACAATTTTAAAATTTAATATTTAAATTTATGATTTTTTATATATTAAATTAAATTAGTAAATATTTTTATTCATTAATATAAATTTGTTAATTTTTAATATAAATAATGAAAAATATAATGATAATATATTTTTTAATTTCCCAAATTTTTTATGTATTATGTAATTTAATTAAATACATTAAAAAAACAATACATTAAATTTTTTGTCATGATAAATAATTTTTTATTAACAATACATACTTTATTAAATCACTATAATGAATGAGTATGAAACTAATTCACAAAAAATATAACATTTACTCGTATTAAATTTTGAATAGATTAAATAATAATATTTAAAATTAAAACCCACATCTATAGGGTCATCCAACAGTCACTAGTGCAGAAATCATTTTTTACTTCACCATTTTTTACGTCGGTTATATATAACCGACGTCAAAATGCGGCGAGCAGATTTTTAACGTCAGTTATTTTAATAACCGACGTTACAAATCGCGCCTGTTGGGTTTTTACATCGGTTATCATATAACGGACGTAAAAAACCAATGCGCGGGGGGTTTTTTTACGTCGGTTATTTGGTAACCGACGTAAAAAACCCGATATCGACGCGTTTTTTACGTCGGTTATCAAATAACCGACGTAAAAAACCAAAGCGCAGGAGATTTTTTTATGTCGGTTTTAAGATAACTGACGTTATAAAGTTAAAAAATAGTTTATAATGTCGGTTATATAATAACCAACATTATAAAACATTTAAAAAAATTAAAGCCCGTGGACTGTCATTTATGATTTTTCGATTGACAGTCCGCCAGCTCGTCTCTCTCTCGCACGGTAAACCCTAATCGGCTCATCGATCGACCTGTGTTAAACTCATTTTGGCTTCATTGTTTATCTTCTTCACTCCTCTCAGATCTATCATCTCAACTCGCGACATTCAAGTAATCCTTCCACGTATTTATTTCGTTCGTTTTTGTTTCGATTCTTGATGTGCTTTTCGTTCGTTTTTTAATCTCGTGGAATTTTTTGTTATTGCAAATGGTTATTAGGTCCATTCAACTTGCAACATTCAACTCGCAACAGTCAAGAAGGTGTATTTTGGATAAGACTATTTTTAACTCTTATTCTAGATTTTCATTCTGATATACGCTTTACGATTCTATAGTACAATGAAAAAGTAGATTCATTAAAGCTTCTTTAACCACTTATACTTCATCTTTTCTTCTAAAATATGAATCAGTAACAACTCCAATATGATTGCTATATTGATCTATCAGAATACCAGCAAATTCATTACGAGCAACCTCTTAAGTATCTAAATAAATCAATATCTGATAAAAATATTACTATGACCATGAGAACATGGATATTTGACTTCACAACCATTAAAATTATTCACTCATTTAGAAAGAATAATTAATTTTAAAACATTGAGGATTAGCTTCAACAAAATCTGAAAAATAATGGGTGGTATTGTAACGTTCCATTCTTCCAGAATCACTATTATTTCCTACTTAGCTTGAATGTGTCTTTCTGGATGAATATTGGTAGTACTTATTTTCTTAAAATCATATTTTCAATATGATTGTCCAGAAAATGATTTTCATGAATGAAATTGGACCAGGTACAATCGGTAATACCTATCCTTAAAATTTCATTCAACATTCTTACATCATAATTTTTTTTCAAAAAATTATGATTTTTAGAACTCTGTGATCAGAAAACCATCATCTGTTTTCATCTGCATTCATAAAAATATCAATTCATACCTATTACAATCAAATATTTCATTCTGGACTCATGGTGAGTCTGATAATACATTTCTTCTTTTAGTCATCTCCTAGAAATGATGGACCTTTTCATGCAAAGTGTATCTGATTTCTTGAATACGATGGTATGTCTGTTTTTCAACAAAACCAAGTGAGGTGATTTCTTTTATTATTAATAATTCATAAAAAAATTATAATACCTAAATATTATTATCATCCTTTTCAGATTTTTCATTATAAAAAAGGTAAAGGGTACTTTCTTTTCATTCTCAAGTTAAATTATATTTTTTATAAAGGTCTTTTCTATCTAGGTAGAAATGATTTAAAGATAATTAGATTGAATTAGGTATATTATCTTATCTTACCATCCAAAAACATTTTTATGTATTAATAATTATTATGTTTTGTAAAAACAATTATGACCCCCATTTCATTTTTGTTAGTTAATTGATCTAAGAAAGTGTTATAAATGATTTGATGATCACGATTCACCCATATATATGGTTAGTCATTATGTGACATTTGGGTCCATAATATCCTTCTAATGAATTCGAAAATGCATTATATATCATAGATCAATATGGGATACAGATGGTTATACCATGTCCAATGTGTTATGTGATGTGTCTCATAAGAAATATTATAATAAATTATAGGAAAGGTGATTAACATATCCCAATATGAGGTGAATGAAACTATGTTTTCCCTTGACATATGTTATGACTTATATGATTATGTTTGTGCCACACTCTTATGTTATTACACATACCAATGTTGTGATCTTGTGAATATGTTTTTCTAAATCATGTTCCCACTATCATATAAATCATGTTTTATGTTATGCTAAAATTGTTATACTTGGACTCAGGTTTTATGATCTATGATTATATAGAACTGTTTCACTTATCTTTCTGATCATGTGCTTTGTGTATGCTCTTATACCCCCATGTATATCTTTTTATGAGATTAGATATTATATTTATATATATCATGATTACCCATAATGAGTATCGTAAATCAAAACTTTTATTATTTTCCTTCCCTAAGTTATAAAAATAAGTATTATGTAGGATGATTCAAAAATTTAATCTGTGAGATGAGTTGTTTTATGTGTGAAACCCATGACAAACACATATGTATTTTTTTATTGGTATTACATATATATAGTTCTACATATACTTTTTTTTACATTACCATGATATTAACATTACTTTTTCTAAAGAAATATTAATGTCCTTAGATTATATATCGGATCAAAAGGATATAGTAATTCTAATATATAATCAGAATGATCAGATAATATGACAATATTATTAAACATAAAAGAAATGGTCTATATTCATATTTCTAACATGACACTTATGATGTATAGCTATTTGGTGTTGGGAACTTATGAAAAGTACAACTACTTTCAAGATTTTGGCACTTGAAAGTGTTGAGTACTTTAGATCACAATGATTGAACAACAAGCATGAATAACACATGTTATATGCTCAGGTATTCCTATATTTTGACATGTTTATTAGTATATTGGCATGAGATTATTATAAATGTGTATCATCTGATCATATTCACTTATTCCAGATAAAAATAATTTTGTTTATGTTTTATTGATGTATATTTTATTTGGAGAATCATTAGGAGTCATGGTTTTCTTTGATTCAATGAAATTTAAAACTGTTATATCTAACTATATTTTGTTTTAAAAATAATATTCAAGAATATTTTTTTAAATACCTATAGATTTGTTTTATATTTTAAATTGTTTTACATTCAAATTATGATTTTTTTCATATAAACATGTATTTGTCTTATCTTAAAAATATATATTTTTTGTTGATATTTGTTATAGGTAATAATGAGTCGAAGTTGGATTACGGTATATCGAATGAGCAATGAATTTGAAGAAGGTGTTGATGCCTTTTTGGAATTTTCAAAACGAAATGATCCAAGGAGTGACATTTTTTTCTGTCCATGCCTGAAATGTTTGAATATGAAGAAGTTGAAAAGTAGAGAGATAAAAGATCATCTGATATGTCATGGTTTTAATCCGAGTTATAGCCCTTGGATTTGGCATGGTGAAACTGGACGGAATGTCACTGATGATGATGATTCGAAAGATGGTAACTCTGATGGAATTGATGAAATGATTCGCGATATTGTAGCAGAACAAATTGAGATAGAACCAACAGTTGCAAGTCTATATGGTGCTGCTGAAAAACCATTATATCCCGGTTGTACAGATTTTACGGTTTTGTCAGCGGTGTTAAGATTGATTAACCTGAAGGCGAAGCATGGATGGAGTGAAAGAAGTTTTACAGAGCTGCTACAATTGATGAAAGACATTCTTCCAAAAGATAACGATCTTCTAGATTCACATTACAAAGACAAGAAAATATTATGGCCGATGGGATTGGGATACAAGAAAATACATTCCTATCCGAATGAATGCATTATATATAGGAAGGAATATGAATTTCTGTCATAGTGTCCAAAATGTGGGACATCATGGTATAAGGTGAAAGAAAAATCACAGGGTGATGTAGAGATTACAAACCTCCCTTCAAAGGTATTTTGGTATCTTCTTATAATTAATCGTTTCAAATGTTTATTTACTAATTCACATGATGCAAAAAGGTTAAGATGACATGCTGAAGAGTGGGTATGTGATGAAAAAATACGTCATCCAGCTGATTGTCCACAATGGAAGAAAATTGATGCACAATATTCTACATTTGGAAATGAAATAAGAAATCTCAGACTAGGGTTGTGCACAGATGGAATGAATCCATACCGAACACTCAGAAGCACACATAGTTCATGGCCTGTTTTATTGGTAATTTACAACCTCTCTCCTGAAGTTTGTATGAAGCGCAAATATGTCATGTTGAGTACAATGATCTCTGGTCCAAAGCAACCCGGTAATGATATTGATGTTTACTTGTCACCGTTTATTGATGATTTGAAATTGTTATGGGATGATGGTATTAGGGTGTATGATTCTTATAAAATGGAATATCTTCAACTGCATGCAGTGATTCTGTTCACTATAAATGACTTCCCAGCGTATGGAAATTTGTCTGGATACAGTGTTAAAGGGCATAAAGCATGTCCAATTTGTGAACAGCAGACCTCCAATTGTCAATTGCATCATGGGAGGAAAACAGTGTACATGGGTCATCGAAATTTTTTGCCTATGGAACACCCTTATAGAAGACTAAAAAAGGAATTTAATGGCTCACAATAATTTGATACTGCTCCAAAACCTTTATCCCCTAATCTGTATTTTGAGAGGGTGAAAAACCTTGACGTGACATTGGGAATGACACAGAAATCTGGTAATGATAGACATATTTGGAAGAAAAGGTCAATTTTTTTGAGCTGCCATATTGGAGGTATCATGAAGTTAAACATAATATTTATGTCATGCACGTGGAGAAGAATATATGTGATTCATTGATTGGAACATTGTTAGATATTAAAGGAAAGACTAAAGATGGTTTGAATGCAAGATTATACTTACTATTAATGGGAATATGTTTGGAGTTAGCTCCCACTCCTAAAGGAAGACGGACATTTCTTCCCCCGACTTGTCATACATTATCGAAGAGGGAGAAAATTAGCTTCTGTCAGTGTCTTCGTGATACCAAAGTGCCTCAAGGTTATTTATCTAATGTAAAAAATTTTGTCTCATTGAAGGACTTGAAGTTGATAGGTATGAAATCACATGATTGTCACGTCATGATGCAACAAATTCTACCAGTTGCATTGCGTGGAATATTGCCCATTCGTGTCAGAAAGACTATAATGAAGTTGTGTTATTTTTTCAATTCAATTTGTAACAAGGTGATTGATGTGAATGCTTTGAACATTTTGGAAAAGGATGCAATTTTTATACTTTGTCAATTGGAAATGTATTTTCCTCCAACTTTTTTTGATATAATGGTGCATTTAATGATTCATCTGTTTCAAGAAATAAAGCTTTGTGGACCTGTATATCTTCGTTGGATGTATCCTTTTGAAAGGTATATGAAAATATTAAAGGGGTATGTTAAAAATCTATATCGACCTGAACCCTCCATTATTGAAAAGTATATTTCTGAGGAGGTAGCAGAGATTTGTACGAGCTATTTGGCTGCGGCGCAACACATAGGTTTGCCTCCATCTCTCCATGAACGAGTTAATAATGAGTGAAAGGGGATTCACGGCATGAAAGTCAACTCATTGTCAGCTGAACAGATGAAGAAGTTAGAATCATACATCTTGAATAACATAGCTGATGCTCAACTATATATCACATTGCATATTAATGAGTTGAAACAATGTCATCCAAAGAAGAAAGAAATGTGGATTTTGAATGAGCACAACAAAACTTTTTTGTCATGGATTAAAATGAATTTGCTTGGTAGATCAGATGTATCAGAGATATTAAAATGGATAGTGGGTGGTCCATGTTCAAATGTGATAACATGGTCTGGTTATGAAATTAATGGTTATACATTTCATACAAAAGCTCAAGACAACAAAAGTGCAGTTCAGAATAGTGGTGTATTGGTGTTTGCAGAAGCAATGCATTTTTCGAGTGCTAAGGACAAAAAACCAATTTCTGCATCAAATTCATATTATGGAGTTATTGAAGACATATGGGAGGTTGATTTCATTAAAATTAAAGTTCCCGTTTTTAACTGTAAATGGTTTAACGGTAACAACAGTGTCAGACACGATGAATTTGGAATGACACTTGTTAATCTGAATAGATTGGAAGACACAGTTGATTCTTTTATAATGGAAACAGATGCAAAACAAATTTTTTATATAGTAGATCAATCAGATATGCAGTGGGATGTTGTTTTACAAGGGAAAAAACCATATGTTGGTGAGGATGAACTTGATGAATATGCTGATTTATGTGAGATCCCTACTTCCATGGAAATATTAACAGAACATAATGACGATCATGTTGAAGACATAGTTTGTGCCATAAGGAACGATCACGACGACGGAATTTGGGAAAACAATCCATCTGTACATTCCTAAAATTATAGGTAACATATGTTTATTTCTTTTTTACATTTATTTTTTCCATAAATGTTAGATATTGTAAGTTTTTTATTTATTAAAACATGTTTTAAAATAAAATAAGTATATGTTTTTGTTTGTTTTAAGTTTGTTTAGTTTACTTTATCATGTTTATAACCATTACATGAATTTTAAAATGATTATTTTTGTTCACTGACAATTACTTTACCATGTTTACAGTGTTCACCAGGTTTACCATTTTTACCATTTTTACCATCTTGACCATCTTGACCATTTTTTCCATATTTACCATTGTTTAACATGCTTACCATATTACCAATGTTTACTATTATGTAACTTAGTACACTTTTCTATTTTCTGATTACAGTAGTATTAAAATATTTGAATTTGTATATTTGTTCACTGAAAATTATTTTACCATGTTTACAATGTTTACCAGGTTTACCATTTTTTCCATTTTTTACCATCTTGACCATCTTGACTATCTTGACCATCTTTGCCATCTTTACCATTGTTTAACATGCTTACCATATTACCAATGTTTACTATTATGTAACCTAGTACACTTTTCTATTTTCTGATTACAGTAGTATTAAAATATTTGAATTTGTATATTTGTAAACTGACGTTTTTTTTTGATTTGAAGGATAATGACAGATCATTCAGATGATCAACCACATGATTCTAGAGAGGAGCATATTGCTGGTCATACCTCTGGGGATGAAAATTCACATGCTCCTATTACGACAAAGAGTTCAAAGGTTGGTAAACGTGGGTGCACACGTTTACAAAAATTATCACTTCCCCGTACGCAGGATCAGAGGATAGTAGTTGAGTTTGATGATGATGATATTCTTAGAGGTCCGAATGCCAAAGATTTTAAGAGTTTTGTTGCAAATCTGGCTAGGACCACAGTAAGCATTCTGTATGATGATTGGAGAGGTGTGGATAAAGCGATTATCTCTCAGTTGTGGGAGACGATTCTGGTAAGATCTTTTGTCATTGTTTGACCATTCTTTTAATGTTTCTAGTATATATAATATGATTAACCTCTTCTTTATCAGATGACATTTGATATTCCTAACACTAGAGGAGTCAGGAAGCAATGATTATCGTTGGCTGCCAGGAGATGAAGGGATTTCAAATCAACCCTCTCATCTGATTTCATTTATGGTCATAGGATTCATGACAATCCATGTTGTATATATCCTTTTATAGATGAAGACACATGGAGACAGTTTTTTGAAAGTAGAAAAAAAGAGTCATTTCTGGTAAGGGCAATGTAAAATTTTATAAACATTCTTATATAAATGATTTTATTAATGTTTTGTTAATTATTTCTTATTCATAAATTACAGCAAATAAGGAAAGCTCATCAGGAGATCCAATCTAAAAATTTATACCCTCATAGTTTATCTCGGGGAGGGTATACATTATTGGAAGAAAAAATGATAGCGGAAAAATTTCAACAACTAAGAGCTGAGTCTTCAAGCTCTGGAGAGGTGGCCCATCCATCCCCTCCATCTAGACATGAAAAATGGAAGAGAGATCGGAAGGGAAAAAGGGCAATATCTTTCGGAAGAATTGGGAATCGTAGCTGAGAGGATTGTAAGATACCTATTTAATTTAGTTAAGTTAACTTTTTTATTCTTATAAGTTTCAATCATTACAGAAATGTTCCTTTAATTAATACAGGACTCTCTTGAGGAGAAGAGTTCAGAGGGGACATTTACAGCTACTGGGAGGGAAGATATTTTATTTGCAGCATTGGGAAGGCTCGAACATCCTAGTCGTGTAAGAGGATATCCGGCAGGTGTATCGGTAAGGAAAGTGTTTCCACGTTCTTCAACTTATAACATTGAGGGGGTTTATAAAAAAATATAATCCTTGGAGGATGAAGTTCAAAATATTAATGCGATGATGGAAGAAAAGATTAAAGAGTCGGTGCAGTCTATGTTTGCATAAATGCAAAGACAATTTCAGACTGCAGCTCCCACTCCTCCACCTCCCCCTGCAGACCCCATTATTTATCCTCCACCTCCGCCAGTAGCTCCCACTCCCCCACCTCAGCCTGCGGACCCCATTTTTTATCCTACGCCTTCTCCGCAACATCTTACATATTACGAGTTGTATGTTGATGATTCTCAACATCATATAGTAGCATACGGGTTGGTATATTGTATAGGAGATACAGTTCATCATCAACAATAATAGGTAGAGAATCAGAGGGTCACTGTACATGATATTATAGATAGATCAGCTAGGGTACCAATACCTACAGATGAGGTGGCGACAGTTGGACAGAGTATCGGCCATTTTTTAGTTTGGCCATCCAGACTTCTTCGACTCATTACTATAGAGGTATGAATGTTATATCTTTTATTTTATTTTTTTATTAAAGTTGTTTTATCATTTGAAAACTACTATAATTCTCAATTTTTTTCATAGGAATACTTCAAAGGTAAAGAAATACTGTATAGACAACAACAAAGACAACAGGCTATGACATCAGATATAGATTCCAGTGGTCTTGACAGATTGTCAAGATATTCACATTTGTTGTTGGGTTTTTATGAGTTTCCAATGGAATATCATGTTTGTGGACGTGAAATAAGTGTGGGGATTACAAAATCTGATGTCATGGAGCTTGTTACTGAAGATAAGTTGGGCATCAACGTGGTGTAAATTTTTTCCATGTAAGTCTTAACACCTTTTCCCTGCGTTATATTTATTAAAAATGTATACTTATATATGTTTTGTATTAGGTATCTTTATAAAATTTGTGAGAGGAATGAACTGACAGAAGTATATGGATTCATGGACCCGCAATTGATTTCCCCTGAAGCATGTGCATTGATTGAGGAACGAAGAATGGTTTATATTGCTGAAAGATTTGAAAAGAATATAATCCAATAATGTTGGATGATGCCTTTTTGTGAGAGGTATGAAACACATTTCTCTCAAAGAGTTAATTATCTCTTAACATAAAAAACCACTAACATTAAATTTCCTTTTATCAGTAATCATTAGATGTTAGGGATTTTTTTCCCAAGGGAGAAAGCTCTTTATTGGATATGCTCTGTTCATGGTGATGTGCGGGCAAATTTTAAGAATATATTGGAAAAGTAAGTTTCAATTTCTCAATAGTTTTATATATTATAATGAATTTTAAATTTACCCCATTCGTATTATTTTCTAACAGTGCATGGGTTTACTTTAGAAAAAACACAAAGAAAAGAAATGAAAAGATCAAATATGTAAATGCGAAGGTAAATTTCCATTTATAATTTGTACTTTTTGATTTATTACATAAAAATAATATATTGAATTTACACTCATTCAAAACAGAATTGTCATGAACAACAAGGCCTCATCGAATGCGGATATTATATGTTAATATTTATGTATGAAATAATAACAACTGGGACAGTTGTGAATTTTGACCTGGTACGATTTCCTCTTAATCTTTGCCATAATATTTCAATTTGATTTATTCATTATACACATTAACTATCTTCTTTTTCATTTGTAGCTTTTTGATGACCCTCAACCCTATACTGCTGAAGACATCAAACACGTACAAGTGGAGTGGTAAAATTATTTTACATGTTTGATTGCATTTTAGTTGTTTGTAATGTAAAATGTAATTTTGAATATTGTCGTTTTAATTGTGTATTTGGTAGTTGTTTAGGTTTGATTTAGTTTTATTTGAAGTTGACAGTGTAAGTTTTGAATGTTATATAAGTGAATGTTTAATTTTTCTCTACTTCTTGTTTTGGTCTACTTTTGATGGTTCTTCTGGTATGGATTTGGGTCTGTGGGTGAGGGGTTCCAAGGGTGTGGGGGTGTGTTCAGTGGGGTTGGGGGTGTCCAGCGGTCTGGGAGGGCTGTCCGGTGGGGTGGGGGGACAATCCTGGGGGGTGGAAGGGATGTCCAGTGGTGTGGGAAGCCGGTCTAGGGGTGTGGGAGTGCTGTCCAGGGGTGGGGCGTTGTCCAGGGGTGTGGTGGGGGCTGTCAAGTGGGGTGAGGGGGTGAGGAGGTGCTATTCAGGCGGGTGGGGGGTTGTCGAGGGGTGTTTGGGGGCGTCCGGGGGTCGGGGGGCAGTCTAGGAGTGTGGTGGGCGCTCCAATGGGGTGTGGGAGGGTTGTCCAAGGGGTATACATGAGGGTGGGAGCTCCAATGGGGTGGGGGAGGGCTGTCCAGGGGGTATACATGAGGGTGCGGGCTCCAACGGGGTGGGGGAGGGCTGTCCATGGGGTATAAATGAGGGTGGAGGCTGTCTAGTGGGTAAGTTTTATATGTTATCTATGTACATGCTTAATTTTGATGTACTTATGTTTTTGTGGTATGATTTCTTGATTTGTTTTCTGGATGATTCTGGTGGAGAGAAGATAACTCCATTCTGTTAAAAAAAAAATTGGGTTGATCACGTCGGTTATTTAATAACCGACGTGATAAGATGCCTGGAAAATAGTTTATCAGGTCGGTTATTTAATAACCGACGTGATAAAAGGTCTGCATAATGGTTTATCACGTCGGTTATTTAATAACCGACGTGATAAAAGGCCTGGAGAATGGTTTATCACGACGGTTATTTAATAACCGATGTGATAAAGGGCCTGGAGAATGGTTTAGCACGTCGGTTATTGAATAACCGACGTGCTAAACGGCCTGGACAATGGTTTATCATGGCTGTTATTGAATAACCGACGTGATAAACCACCTCCCTCCATTTTATCACGGCGGTTATACAATAACCGACGTGATAAACCCCCCTCCCCCAGTTTTTCACGTCGGTTTTATATGAACCGACGTGATAAACCATGCTCAGCCCGGTTTATCACGTCGGTTCTTATAGAACGGACGTGATAAACCACCCTCACCCCAGTTTATCACGTCAGTTCTATATGAACCGACGCTATAAACCCCCTCACCATTGTTTATCACGTCGGTTGTTTAAGAACAGACGTGATAAACCATTGTCCAGGCCATTTATCATGTCGGTTCTTCAATAACCGACGTGATAAACCATTATCCAGGCCCTTTATCACGTCGGTTCTAAAATAACCGATGTGATAAACATCACGATTTTATGTTTTTGACATCGATTTTTAAATAACCGAAGTCAAAAACCTTATTTATAACGTCGCACGTATTAACGTCGGCTAGAAACTGACGTAAAAAATTAAAAATAACCGACTTAAAAAACGTTTTCTTCACTAGTGAGTAGAAAATTAAATTAATGAAGAGAAAATGAATGTAGAGTGTAAGATTTAAGATAAAAAATATAATTTCATTATAGAGTTTTAAAATATTTTATATCTAAATAAATTGATAAAAGTATTAGTTTTAGTCATGATTTGATCAATAATAAATACCCATTAGAAATAATATTTAAAAGTGATAGTGATAAAAATTAATATTTCCATTAATGATATATGAATCAATTTAAAATATTGATTCTTTTTAATTAAATGGTAATATAGATTTGGTATTTTCATAAAATAAATGTCTTAGTAAAAATAATTTACACAAAACAATATATTAAAATTATTATTATAATAAACTATCAGTTAAAACTTATATATTTATTGATTGAAATAAAATATGTTATGGATGTAAATAATAGATATATTTTTTCATATTTAAAATATATAATATAATGAATATTTTTTAAAAAATACAATGCCACATAATTGGGTTATTAGGACCCATACACAACTACTAAGGTGGTAATATAAAGTTACAATACATATCCAATAGAGGAATAGAAAAAGCCTTCATGATTTGATGAAATCCATAAGAATAGTCATGGTTCTATTAACTCGGGTTCCATAATGGTGTTAGAGAATGGATGGAGTGGTGGCAGTAGGGATTGGGATAATACACCATTACACATATTTGTTGAGTCCATGAAACTAAATCATTAATAAATCACATATAGAACAATAAAAAGATCAATGTGGGATTCATAAAGTGTTTTACTATTAATCAAACCAAAAAGTTACTTTTAAATCATAACCATTGAATCAATTCGATATAGACCATTCAATATTTTAAATTATTTTCTACTTCCTATGTCTTGTTTTTTATGATCATTTATTTTAATTTTTTTTCTTCTCCACCATCATTGTCTGCATCCTCATTAAACCATGGAAAAATGATATTATTTTCCAAAATAATGTTGAGTCATGAATAAAAAAATTAGATGCATAAGTTATAAAAATATTTAAATGTATAACCAATAACCTCTATATTTAAAATCATTATGGGGGTTTTATCTATATTTATTTATTTTAGGACATAATGTTTTTTCTTATGGAATATATAAATAAAAAACATTTAAATTTTCCCACTAATACTGAATGTGTAATATTATCAATGGTTTTGGTCAATTTTATCGGTTCGTATGGCTACTTAGTGATGTAAAAAAATATATAAATATTTTTTAATCATATTTAGTATAGAAAATATTTTGTTAGTAAGTGTGTTTTATATTCTTGGATTTAAATTGATGATCATCCATTTTTTTGTTTCAATTTTTATTTACAATATTTGTCTAAAAATTGTCCTATAAAATCCATGATGATGATATGAGTAGGATATGGAATATATATACATTAAATTAAACCTATTTATAAAGAGTATAATAATCTTACATCTATTTAGAACCACATTAGATTGTCCAACTCATCAAACATAATAATTTATATATGATTTATATAATCCACTAAATGAATTTAATTAAAAGTTCACTATATTTTTAAAGGGAAGATTACATTAAAAATTTCTATAAATAAGAAGTATTTACACCCTCTAGATAAGAAACTTTGATTCCCCAAACATTATTTTATCAAATATTCAGACCATAGTAGATACCTTATCTAATCTGTTTATTCAAATAAGTTTAGGGGATTATTGATTTTTAAATCCCCATACCATAGAAAATTATCTTATCATATGGGATGTTATTGATTTCAAAAATAAATTATATAAATTATATATTTTATGAAGAAATTAATGGTATATGTATTTTCACAGTTTCTGTGATATATTATTTTTTAGAAACCCCTATGATGGAGGTTTTAATATTTGAAGAAAATTTAACCTCCATCATTCAAATTAAGAATGATCAATTTTTTTAAATTATAAATGTAATAATTTTAAGTGTAATTTATTCATATCCATGAATTCCATACATGAAAGTAGAAATGATAATATTCTATTACAATTGTTTAAATTTCAATCATTTTAATGATATATTTTATTCCAATTTTAAAATAATTTATGCATAATTTATTAAAATGTATTTAGTACATATGTTCATATGGATTTCTGTTAAATCTTATGTAATTTCTTTAAAAAAATAATGTTTTTATTTTTAATAGATATGAATTTAATCTCTTCCATGAAAATATTTTTAATATTTTTTGGACTGTATTAATCGATTATATTTGTGAAATGAATTAATGATAATTTTTTTTGTTTAAAAAGTTATCACTTGGGTCTCGAATAAGTTGGTGTTTAATGGGGTGATCCCATGACATTAATGGGATGTTATTCTAAAAATAATACTCCTCATGATAACATGATTTTCATGATGTTTTCTATGTTCATATTTTCCCATAAGATAATGTTACATTAAGAAATATATTCTGTGGTAATTACAAGTGTCTTTCAAAAAGTATTATGAAATATATTATTTGAAATGATAAGTATATTTAATGGTTTTGAAAAATAATTTTTTTCTAGGTTTATTTTGAAAAATTATGATGTATAATTTCAAGTAAATATGATATTATAATTAATTTTTTTTAATTATATAAATTTTTATAGGATTATAAATCTATTAGTGGATTTATCAATGGTTTTAAAACTTCTTAATGTGTAATTTTATTCCCATACATTTTTTTAAAAATTATTTTTCACCAGATCTATAGAATAAAAATCTTAGATGATTAGTTTCAACTTAGGAACTCAGAAATGTAATGCTCTATATAAAATTTATATTTTTTTAAACAATAAAATTTCTTAAGGATTCATTAAAATCATCAATAATCATGAATATAAAATTTCATCAGTTGTATAATTGATAGTTCATTTTCCAAACACATTTTAATAAAAAAATATATACTTCATTTTTGATTAATGAATCTGGATGTTCTAGGTTTCCTAGGATAAAATTGTATCATAGGAAAATTTTTGGAACCATTTATGATTATGATTTGTTTAGGATAATGTAATATTTATAGTTTTTTATTCATGTTGTAGAAAAATAAATTTTAGTCTACTCATATGTATATTAATTTGTTATTCTTGTTTTTCATTATTATGATGATGGAAATTCATGATTTTCTTATGATAATTCAATGAATTTTGAATTCAGAATCCACTTATGTTGGATGAAGTGTCATCCCATACTTTAGATGCATTATTTATTTTTTAAAATATTATTAATATATTAGACATTAAATTTTATGAAATGATATATAAAATTTTACAAATAATACATTGAATTCATTAAATTAAAGAAATGCATGATTCTAAAACTAAATGATTATAAATATCAGAAGAACTAGTAAAATACGAGTACAAACCCAAATGAACAAAATGATTCCAAAATTATTACCCACCTCACTAGGGTCAACCATGAGTTGAAAAAACAAAATGGAATAGAGGAATAATTCATATATTAGTAGGAATATATGAATCAACCTTCCTTTCAAGAGAGTTAGAATATCATGTACATAAATATCTTTGTATGTTTATTAGCATGATAAGGGTTAATTAGAACATAGCGTACTTAAATGTATTGGTATGTTTATTTATTGGATTTTAGTTTTGAACATTAGTAAATATATATTGGAATATTTTTTTATAAATTATAGTTATAAAAATAAATATATTTGTTAAAGATAGATGAATCAATTTAAAAAAAATTAAAACGATCAATTATATTTTAATTTATATTTTTTATTAACATAATAAAGAAATTTTATTAATTATATTTTAGTTAATCTGAAATGTGTTAATATTTTGTTTATGTAAAGATAGTAATTAGTAACATAAATATTAATACATTGAAAAAATATATTTATTTTTTGTAAATAAATTTTTTATAATTGCTTTATTTTAAATAAATAATATATAAGATGTTATTTTATAGTATACAAAAATTTTGAGAACACATAAGAATTCTTAGAATCGTGTAACACTACTGATGTGGTAAGATATGGTAACTAGATAAACACATGACAAGCTCAGATGAAGTGTATATGAAATTCAAAAACACTAGAATGAGTGGGGGGAACCATCATGCTGGGATCCAGAGAGGAGGATGATTTGGCATGGGTGGGTGCCATCATATGTTGAGATCATAACCTATTATTCTCTTCTACATATTCAATGATACTAAATCATTTCTAAAGCACACATAAATTGATTTAATGATTGATGTCGGTTTTGAAAAGCGTTTGAAATTTCAGAAAACATAAAACCTTTATTTAAATCAAAATCATTTGATGAAATTAACAATGACACTTATCGCTCATTAATAAATGCTCTAACAATGATAATATCTTTTTATCCCCTTCCATTGTCTATGTACTCATAAATATATGTACAACATTATTTTAATGCCCAACTAATGAAGACTCGGGACTATAATAGAATATATAAAAAAGATATAAAATTTATATAAATTTATAATTAAAACGATTGTATTTATAATAATGAGTAATATTTTTTCTAGTATTTATTTTTTCCTTGATAGAATATATTTTTTTGTAAGGTATACAAATATAAAAAAACAATAACTTATCCATCAATACTAAATGACTATTATTTCAAATTGTTCTGGTATGTTTTATGGGTTTTTATCGAAAGACATTTACATGAAATATTATATAAATATATTAATTTTTTATCATATTTAGTTTACTAAATCATTATATTTGAACAATATCTTAAATACTAGCATTGAAATGGGAATTAATCCCTCTTTGGTTTTTTGTTTATCTATTTTTTTGAAATAATTATTCAAATGTATGAAGTTTATAAAATGGGGGTGATGTGAAATATATATAAATTTCATTTCACATCATTACAATGATGATAATATTCATGATGATAAATCAAACCACCTTAGATTGTTAAAATTATCAAAAAAAATTATATAAGATTTGTTGTATCCAATTAATTAATTTATGTATTTTTTGAGTATATTTTTACGTGGTAGTTTATCTTCAAAACTATTATAAATATGATATATTTCCACAATCATAAAATCTATATTTTATTATCTTAAAAATCTTTCGAAATCTATTAAAACTATAATAGTTTCCATATCTCATCATTTTATTAAATATATAATGGGAAGAATTTATTTTTTGAATGTTATAACATCAAAAATAATATTATATTAGAGTATTTTATTGGTTGAAATTATAAATTATAATGAATTTATGTTTTAATGAAAAAAATTAATGGATTTAAATTTTCAAAATTCCAATGGTATGTAAATTTTTAGTAACCCCAATTAAGGATTTATTATTAAAAGAAAAATATTATAGATTTTATCATTCAAATGAATTATGTTTTACTAAATTCTTTTAATGTAAAAACCAATCAATTTATTTGTATAATGTTTTTTATACTAATGAATATCTTTCATGATAGTATTAATAAAAATATTATTTTTTTACATTTAATGAATTTTAAAATGAGAATTTATTTTTAATTTTTTGATTAAATATATATTTTTATTGAATTTAGGTAATTATTTGTTAAATTCTGATTTCTCCACTATATTATAAATATAATAATAAAAAATATTTTACTAATAATTGAATATATAAAATTTCCTTCTTAAATGAAAATACATTAAATATATTTGTGAATGGTTGTAATGGGTTATATATGATAAAGGTTGACAAGATCAAAAATATATTGAAATTTCAACACATGGGTATCAAATGAGAGGAGGTGGAATGATGAGACCCAATGGCCACATGGGGACATTTAACTCAAAATTTTAATATTCATTGCCAAATTTTTTTGAAAATCTTCTTCCACGTATCATGTTAATAAATAAAATAATTTTTATTTACAAATATATTTTTAAATTATGTGTGCATATATTTTTTAAAAGGATCACAGAAATAGTTTTTTAAAAATGAAAATTGTCTTTAAAGGTTTTGAAATGTATTTTTAATATCTATTTATCTATTAACTGAACCTTTTCAATTTAAATGAAATTATATTTATATAAAATATTTATTATATGATATCAATTTTTTGCTGAAGTATTCTAAATGTATTAATGGATTTATAATTTGTTTTAAAAAGCCATACATGCACATTTTATGTTCACTCAATGTCTATAAAATGCAATTTTGTAGGATCCTTTGAATATGAATCAAACGTGTTTGGTACAAAAAAGAATATTTTTCATGTAAAAATAATTAATTTTTTTTAGTTTTTTAATATAAAATTATTTAATGAATATTTGTAATATTAGAAAACCTAGATTAATAAGATCCATTGTTATATAATGGACTATGTCTTTTTTTATTCATTAATAAAAATGAACATAAATTTCTTCTTCTGAATATAGAAGTACAGGTTTGGGATGTTACATTATTTATTTTGATATATTGTATATTATCAAATATATATATTATATGTACATTTTTAAAATTTTAAATTAATTTACACATTTATAATCAGTTTTTTCATATTTAAATATATCGTTAAATAGACCCATATATAATAATTAATAAATTTATAATTCAGATATATATAAATATAAGAACATATATTTTATGAATATATATATATATATATATAATTTAAATATAAATTATATATGTTGTACTTATATGTTTATTTATATAGTTCACAATATAATATTTTATATTATATATCTTGTAGCGACTCGGGTTTTTGGCCCTGTCAGACTCTGGAATATTTCTACGAATAATTCCAGAGCTAGGCGCGAAGACGGCGTGCGATTCCGAGGCCCGGTGTGCCCGGAATTAATTTTATAAAAATATTAAGTATTTTTATACTATGCACGTGGCGGGGGTGTGATATCTCCTAAACGGTAGCTCAGAACGGGAATCTGAGGGCACGGTTGCGTCCGGAACGTGCCGTTTACCCTAGGCGGGGTGTAAACTTTGCGGGCGCGGGCCTGCGGTGAGAAACGCCACCAGGGGCGTTTCCGTAAATAAGTGGCAAGTTGGTGTGCGAGCGTCGGCTCGAATGACTTCTGAACGGAGTCTCGGATCGAAAATCTGAGACCGCCGTTGCGTTCAGAACGACGCGTTTACCCTAGGGGTGACCTTACTTTTGTTCGCATCGGGCGTCGGGTCCGAGGCGGGTTTGGCGCCGGCGGGCCGCTGATATAAATATCAGCGCCCCCCCCCCTTTTATCATTCTTCGCCGTTCTTCGTCGTTCTTCGCCGCCACTCTGCCGAATCGAGCAAACGGAGCGCCCACGAGCTCAGAATTCGACGGCGGACGTTCCAGGAGTGCGCAGCGGAAGCTCGGGAGCGCGGATCTGAGGCAGAACGTCGGCGTTTCGCCCGCGAGGTAGGCGGTTTGAGTTTTAATCCCCGATCCCGTTTTTACTGCGTTTTTTCTGTGAATTGAAACCGTTGCAGTATAGATCAGGTCCCGAGGGTCGCGTAGGCGCCTCCGGATCGCAAAACGGACCACCGGGGTGCCCCCGGCGGTCCGCGGAAGTTTCGCCGGCGCGGCACCGGCGCGGCGGCGCCGGCGCCGGCGGATTCCGGCGGCCCGCGGCGGAGCCGCGGCTGCCGGCGGCCCAGCGCGGCGGCGCGCGGCGGAGCCGCGGCGGCCGGCCGCCCAGCGCGGCGGCCCGCGGCGGAGCCGCGGTGGTGCGCGGCGGAGCGCCGCCGGCCAGGGCGGGCCGGCGGCGGCGGCCGGTCCAGGCCGGCCGGACCGGCCGGTCGGGGCCGGTCCGGCCTTTTTTCGCATACGGGGGTCTTTAAACCCCCGTATCTTGCACCTCGGGAGTCGGATTCGCGTGCCGTTTGCGGCGACGTGACCCTGACGACGAGGCGAACCCTTCGGTATGGGTTCGAGGGTTTAAAGGTTCGGGATCGTGGCCCGGGAGCTAGAAACGTCGTCTAAAATAATATTATTTTATTATTTTACGACTTCGGGCCGTTGTAACTTCTACCCGGAGCGTCCGATTGACGTGCCGTCAGTGGCGTTGAGACCCTGATGGTACGACGGACTTTTTGAGATGGTTTCCGGGTGTTGGGTTTGCGAACGGGGTGCGGGCCCCACGAGGCCGGGTTTTGGCGTTTGCGGGGAAACGCAGCTTTTACACCAGGAGTCTGATTTTGGCGGATGAATAGTCGATCCTGTGTGTTTTTCCGAGAGGATCGCAATGGTGCGATCCGTTCGATGAGTTTCGGAATCCAGGCGTGGGCCCCACCCGAGCCGGCCTTCGGTGAATAGTAACTTCTTCACCGGGTGTCCGTTTTGGGCGAGCGAGTAGTCGATTCCGCTTGTTTTTCCGAGGGGATCGCCGTGGTGTGATACGCTCGATGGGGTTCGGGATTGATGTGTGGGCCCCGCACGAGCTAGCTACGGTGAATAGTGCCTTTTTCACCGGTGCTCCGTTTCGGGCGAGTAAACAGCCTATCCTGCGTGTTTTTCCGCGTGGAACGCGATGATGGCCTCGGTTTTGGCTTCGGAGGTGCGCAGTGTGGCTTTGAGGCGAGTCGCTCGGGTTAGCGATGTTTGGACCAGTAGTGGTTGAGGGTTCTCCCTTGGTTCGTTCCTACGAGGGTTCGTGTGGTAACACAACTTTCGTATGGGTTTGTGATCCTCTCGATGGGACGTTTAAACTGTTAGAGTTGTGGTATCCCTCCGGTGGGCCCGGAGTGGATCCTCTAGCATCTTTACCCTAGATCGGGTTCTTGGTATCGCTGTGACCGCTTATTCACGGGCGGCGATCCCCTATCTAGCAGGTTAATCCCGTAGGGTTTGTGGCATCATCGGGAATATGATCCCCTACGCGGTGGGTCGTGCATAGTAGGGTTGTGGCATCGTCGGGTTTACGATCCCCTACTCAGCATGATGTTTATAGTAGGGTTGCGGCATCGTTGGTTATACGATCCCCTACTCATCGCTTGGTGTCGGTAGGGTTGCGGTATCGTTGGTTATGCGATCCCCTACTCAGTGCGTGGTTTCGGTAGGGTTGCGGCATCGTTGGTTCGATCCCCTACATCGCGAGTTATACCAGATAGGGTTCCGGTATCGTCGTGACCATCTTTATATGGACGATGATCATCTATCTGAGTGTGGAGCTTCTGCCGAGCGACAGATCGGGTTGTGGCATCCCCCAGCGGATCCTGGGTGTGATCCCCTATCTGTGAGAACTACGTATGCCAGATCGGGTCGTGGTATCCCCCAGCGGACCCTGGGAGTGATCCCCTATCTGTGAGCTACGTATACCGGAGTGGGTCTTGGTATCCCCTAGCGGACCCTAGCGGCGATCCCCTATCCGAGGAGTTTGGTGGTTATGGTGTTCCGGTGATGTTTCCTCGGTGATACTATCCGACGAGCGTGGTCTCACGGGTGAGCGTCTGAGATGTTTGTGAGTATCCCGATGGAGTGTATCTCTCGGATGAGTGTCATCTGGTATGACAGTGTTCGTGGTGTACTCTCCTTGTTGTGGACAGTTGCTGGTGACGAGGTCGGTACCTCTTGTGGCTTTGTGGCGTGAGCTGTGTATATCTGGATTGTTCAAGGTGTATGTATGGGCATACACCTGAGCTGAGCTGAGCTGACTTGTTGTGTTTAGCCGAGGATGGTCACGAGATGGAGTTTCTCTCTCGTATGGGTTCCCTCTGGCTGGATTGAGCGGACTGTTGCCTTTCAGTTGCTCCCTTGGGTTTTGGGTTTTTGGGGTGCCTACTGAGTATGTTTATACTCACCCCTGCACGGGCTTTGCCCGCACATGTTTGTGTCTTGTGCAGACCACAGGCCTTTTGACGGAGTCCCAGGAGGACCCGGAGCAGGCGGAGCTTAGTGAGCGGGTTGACCGGGGTGTTTACCGGAGCTGTGCCGAGGGAGTTTTCCGGCGGGTGTTTGTGGCAGCGTTCCCCTTCTTCGGAGCAGGTTGGACGCGCTTTGTAGTTTTCTTTTGGTGGGCCCTGTTTTGCCCTTGTACTTTTGCTGTTGCACTCTGGTTTGGGATAGATTGTATGCATGCATTTACCTTTCAGTTTCTATATCTCTGCACTGTTGCATGGAGGTGTTTGTGGGTGCGTGTGTACAGGTACCTTAGGCTAATGCCTCCCATGTGTGTGATAGCCTACTCGGCGCTGGTCGCCAGCCCCTGGCCTATTGGAGGCGGGCTTGGGGAGTCGCGGCTCGAGCCCCGTTGGGTCGGGTCGTGACATATCTATATGTGCCTGTCTGTTCCGATGTGTAATTATAAATATATAAAAAATATAGAAATATAAAAATTTCCAATTGAATGATTTATTAATGATATATTCTTTGTATTATCATAAATATATATTTTCATATATATATATATATATTATATAAAAATATATATGTATAGATTTATTAATATATATTATCTATATTGATATAGTTATTAGAGTTTTTTAGCACAGATAGAGGTTGACCATATATATATGTGCCCACATTAAGAATTATAAAATTATCCTTAATTAGATATTATTTTTTAGTATTGGTAAGGGTAATTAATTTATCATTTCAATGTTTTACCACTCCTAAATAAATACACATAATATAACATAAATGTTATAACCTCAATTAGTATGAACCACCCGACGCCAATGTAAAACTATGACATGACCTAAGGAGTATTCCAAATCACCTTTCTCCTTCATTCAAGACGGTGGAATAAATAATGAGTATATAGGAATGGATTTTCCAAATAAGTATGAAGGTATATTGGAGATAAACATGGATTTCTGGCATGTCCAATTCATATCTAATAATTCCATGTGGGGAAAAAATATGATGTTCCATTATATATGGGAATGAACAAAAAAATAATAATAGTACCAAAATACCCAACCAATGTTAAATATATTTAAATCAAAATAATAATTATATACAATATGGGGGGTGAAGGGGTCAATAAATCAACGATATTTAAGAAACCCAAAAACCCCATTTCTCCATGTGTCCCCATGTGCATCATCAAACCCCATCATATACAACTTTATGATTAACCCAGATGACGAAGTTCACAACATTTAGTAACCTAATACAAGAACTATATCATATAAAAATATATCAAGTCATACAAATATTTGTGGATCTAGTAGTTTTCTGGAATATATTTCATAAAGGATATAACCAAATATTCTATTAATTCTATTCCCACAACAAACATTTTATATTTGTTTGAAATTAAATATTTAATAATAGGGTTTTAATTTTTTAAGGATAAAAAATCATAATCCCTTTTAAAAATATTATTTAAAATCATGCCCCAATATTTATGAATTTTATAAAACAATCCCTCAAATAATCAATTTATAACATGATTATAAATTTTCAATTTTTAAAAACTATATAATAACATCACCCTAAATAGAATCAACAGAAAAAAGAAAAGAAAGAAAATAAGATGTGATAATTAAGAAGAAACAAAAGAGAGGTACAAAAATATAAATAAAATGGATGAAGTAAAATCCATGTATAATTGAAAAATGAATAGATCATTTCATGATAGAGTAAGAAATATTAATAAAGTATTACTAGGAAGAAACTAAGTATATTACTAACGAAATAGTAATGATTATTTAATTATGGTAAATTCATAGAAATAACATGGGGTAATTATTGATATAATCAAGTGGATAAATCTATATAAATATATACTATGTTCATATTTTATAACCTCTATACTTCTATATCCAAGCCTCACTTGTGCCAATCATAATAAAATGTAATATACAATAGATTAAATTATAATTTTTAAGTTCTAATCATATTTCAATTGTGAGTCTAACATTATTATTTTAGTATGAGACTAAGGATTTTTTAGTTCATGTTTTACAACAAGGAGATCATGAATCAATTCCACTTCATAATTTTTCATGTGATCACTATTTGTTTGAGGTAAAAATGATTTCATTGTGATGATTTCAATTACTTCAAGGTGAATCATAATGAAACAATTTTTGAGGATGTAATTTAACAAGTCACTTTACTAAGGAAATAATTTGGAATAAGAATATGGATATTGTGCCTTGAATGTTTTTCTTTCTATCGTGATACCTTATGTTCATGGTATAATGTTGTGGTTGTGATGAATTTGTGTATTTCCTTATTTTTTATGTTCATTTTTTCATTATGTAATATTGATGTTCATTTCAAAAGATTAATTGATTTTATTAATGAATTATGAGTGTAATAGTATTAGGAAACAACTAAATAACATCATTATATAATGAAGATAATTAACAAGACATAATATATATATATATATATATTCACACCACTATTAATGAAAATAAAATTATACATTTTTCTTTATTTGGTTCATTTAGGGATTGGAGAGACCATCCAACAAGAAACATGAAATCCCTAAATCGAATAAATTTTTAGGTGTTGACCATGTTTATATTACAACCTAAAATTTTTTAGTGGAAGTTTAAATAAAATTAGAGTTCATTTAATTTAAATTTTAAATTCATATTTAATTACTAGAATAGTATGAGGGATAGTTTAGGAGGATGAAATTATTTTAGAGGGAATATTATATGTAATATATGAAAATGGCTTGATTAAAGGAATGAAAAACAGTAAAAGAGTGGGTCATCGAGAATACAACCTTCTATATTGAAGAAATTTTCTTATGAAAATGGGAAGTGAGGAAGAAGAATCATAAAATAAAATTATTGAATTATTTATTTGTTTATGTTTCTCCTATAATTTCTAGATCATATTATCTTATAATATTTATGAGAGATCACATTGGACAATTCCAGAAGAATTTTTTTTTATAATGAGTTGAAGGATAAGCCTTTATCATTTTATACATCATGATAAAATTAATAGATCATGTGATCATTATTTTTTCCATATCATGTCAAGGATGTACCCATTATTTTTTAGTGTTTATCCTTATAAAATTCTTTATCGAAAATATGGAAATTATTTAATGCATGTGATGATTTGTCAACCAATAATTTCAATGACATTTATAAATGTTTATGGTTTTTGGGACAAATGTAAATTGAATTGAATTGACAAATTCAATCCCCCTATTGAAGATATTATAAATAATTTAGTGGTATATTAACATAGAAAATGAATCCTAGGGAAAAAATTATGATTCAAAATCAATAAGAAAACAATTAATTTAGATAGATCATTATTCACTTGTAGCACATAACATAGATTTATCCACAAAATAAACAATTTTTTTAAAAATAATTTTACCTATAAAAAAATGTTACATTCTTATCAAAATGTAATATTTATCATGGATAAATCTATCATCCATATTTGTGCAAGTAAATGTATCTTATTGTGATAAATACTATTGATTATATATCTTTCAAACAATTCACTTCATAAAAAATATTGTGGATGTAATTATTTAACCAATCATTAATTGAAATAAATAATATTTGAAAATATATTCATAATTTCTGAATTATTGATTTTTGGAATAAATATTATTTATGAAAATAATATTTTAAATAGATTAAATAGACATCCCAAAAGAATTTCTTTTCTGGATGGGTTATATATTAATCATAAAAAAAAATATTTTAATATGTGTGGAATGTTATTTCATAGTAGATTTTAAAAAATATAGAATATATTATTTATGATTTCCAAAATGACAAATATTTTTTAAGGAGAAGGTAAATGAATTTTTTGAAAGTATATATATAATGTATATAGATGTCATTCATGAATGAAATTTATGAATACAAAGTCGGTGGAAAATTTATGTAAACAACATCATAAGTTCGAAAAATTGGTGTATGTTTTTTCTGCATCCATAAGAATGACTATAAATTTTATGTGTTGATGTATTGATATCTTTAATTTATCATGAATATTTAAAATAATTATAATTATAGAATTATTCTCTCGACACATATTACAATCTATCCATAAAATTTGATCAGAATAGAATTGTCAATATATTTTTTTTGTTAGAAAAATATTTATATATTTCTATCTTGTTGTGTTTATAAAAACACAAAATTTGGTATCTTTGTTTTTGTTATAATACATTATTATATGTGTGTATTAATGTATAAAAATTAAAAAAAATTATAATATATATATAATTGAAATTATATTTATCTATAATTATTCATTAAAATTATTTTATCCCAAACACACATATATGTACATATAATATTCCAAAATATGCTTTCCTAATTATTTATATAATCTTGTATAATAATATACTGATATATATGTACTTATATTTAGATTGTTTTATATTTTTTTTAAAAATATTAATTGATATATTAGCTTAATCATATGATATCAGTATTTCTTTTAACAAAAATCATAACTTTATATTATATTTTATGCTATATATAATAAGAATAACATTTTTAAGTAAAAATAATTAGATTTATTAGAAAATTATGATTATTTTTATTTTAATCAGTATAAATATTGTATTTATATCAATATATATTGTAAATGTAAATGAATAATTTTCAATGTTTCATACTCTATATTAATTATTTCCATTCAAATTATTCTCTACCAATCAATTAAAACCTGTTTGACCTCTTTATGCTCCTCCTACTCTGAAAATCCTCACCTCAAAACATTGCTTCCAGGACTACAATGTATCTTTAACAAAAACCTGTCTCAATATAATTAGATATTTTATCTATTATCCACTTATTTATGTCTCTATTTACCTCTATGCTCCCTATTTCTCTATGATCTTCCCAATAAATCAATGATGTCTACGTTTTTGTAAATTTCCCACTGAAACACTAAATGAATAATTTTATTATATTTCTCATTATCCATAATTTAATCATAATATTCATTATTGATCCTCATCCTTTATAAATCAAAATGATTATAAATACTTTTGAAACCAATATTTTAGTACACTCATATCATTACGATAATTTTTTAATTTGTAATTCACATTAACATTTAGTAATGGGTTTTAATTTTAAATATTATTTCGTGTCTCTTCTATTTATGGGGTTCAATTTATCATTATTTAATATATTCATTTTTCACTATAATATTCATCTTCTCAATAAAATTTTATCTATAATTCGTATAAAAATGTAGTTTCTTTGCCACTAGAAAATAAATTAAGGAATACAATCAACATATCTATTTCTATAAAATAATAATTGAAAAAAAATTACAAGTGATTCAATGGTGTTTTTCTAAATTAATGTTTTGAATATTATTACATACACTAATTTTTTTTTCTAATGAGTAAACAACAAAATCCTAAATATTCGAATATATGTAATTCGAACTTTTATTGAAATTGAATATAATATTCATGTTAATCTATTATATAAAAAATAAATATGTTTTCTTATCAATAATATAAATTCAATATTTCACTAGTAGAATAATAAAAAATTCGATAACTAATTAATAAAAAATGTATATCCTATAAAAAAGTAATAATTACATGTGGCATACAAGACACAAAAAAGTAAGCTATTGACAATATATCCTCAAAAATAATTAACCAATTTTGGATTGATTTAATTTTTTCATGTTAGATTAATATTATTATATATTTATCATCAGGGGTAAATTTTTTATCTGAAAAATTAATAACGTCTATTCCTATTGATATTTCTTATGAAAAAAAACTTTATTTAAAAAATTATTATATAAAATTAATTAATATAATCCGAAGATTCAACATTGGTGTTGTTTTTTAGTCAGTTTTCTTCTTAGAGATTTTAGAAATTCAGTAAATAAAATAGTGTAAATGTGTTAGCTCTATCATTGAAGCTAAATTTTTATCCATTATATTCCAAATTAAAATTTTATATAAAAAAATTTTCAATTAAAATTGACATGAAATTAATATATACTTATTTTTTCGTATTCCATAAAAAAATTAAATTAATGATAAATTTATTTTTTATATCAACCGAAAAATTAAAATGAGTAATACTTCCCATATTAAAATAATCATTTCTTTTTAGATGATTTTATAATATTTATGGAGAACTGAAACTTTATGATAATATTAAATAAAATTTAAAATTGGAAAAAAATATAATTATTTTAAAAATAATAATCTTGAAATTTAATTTGATCCAATTTAAAATAATTATTAAAAAAATTTAGACTCCTAAAAAAATTTATAACAATATAAGATATAATAGTAGAGGAATGTTTTTTATTTCATAAAAAAATTTAATATTCTAATTAACCAAAAAATCCCAATTTATATTTTAATAAATTATAATACAATATATGGATTGAATAGATTTTAATCATATGGTATATTAATCTATAACATATAAAATTTTCCATGTTGGGGGTTTTATATTATTTGAATGATCATTTTAAAGTGTTTCTTTAATGACGGTGTACGTAAACTAACAACTATGAACATTGAATGGACTATTGAAATTTTATTAACCTATATACTAGGTCAAATTGGATCCCCATAAAATGTAGTTAATTTATTACTATTCATATTCAAATAAATGGATTATACCAAATTAATGTTTCAAACCTATAAAGAGAAATAACATATTTGTAATATCCAAATGATCTCTCGTAATATTTCAAGTTGAAAATTTATTACCATATATTTTTTTAATTAAAATATATTTATATATACTTATCTTATTTTTTTTAAATTATTTTGTTTAAATTTTCCATGTTGGGGGTTCTTTTACTCATGTTATATTTTTCATTAATAAAGCATTAAATTATTGGTCACATAAATAAAAAATCATTGGATGAATTTTTTCAGTTGAGATTGTATAACATATTTTCGTCTTTGATAATATCATGTTACATGTAGTGTGTAGTAAATCTTTTGTTTCCATGTGAATATTTATTATTGTTAGTATATATCTTTATTTATATCATATAAGGTATGATATCGATTTCTTAATAAAATTATTCTATTTTTATTCTCCGTTATTCCACCATGGAAGGTGTTCTTCTAAATTTATTTATTCATAAAAAAACTCTCATTTTTTGTATGGATTAACATTATAAGTTTTCCTTATATTCAATGAAATACAATTATTTCATGATTCATTGTTTTCATTTAATAATTTATTGATGTGTTTTTTTGGTTTATTTTATTTTCATTATAATGTCCATATGTATTGTTTCTTTATTGTCTAAAGGCCTTTTAATTTTTTATTGGATATGACATCATTCGAACAAGGTTGAGGGGGAACCCTAGAAATACCTAAAGGGTCATCATTCATGACCATATGGCCCTGAGACACAAAGTTGGATTATTATTCAAGAAAATATGATTATACATTCCAATAGAATGGCTAATTCCATTTTATACAACGATAAAAACATTAAACTTGAGGGGTGATGCCAATATTTTTTTAATATTATTATGTACTCTATGTGTGTAGCAATATTTACAAATTAAAATTTTTTAATGTTAAATGTGGGTGTATTTACAAATTATTATGCTATTCTTTCTAGAAAATCACACTTGTAATTTTTTTAATAATTTGATCATTCACATTATTCCATATGAAACCAATCTGTCAAAAATTTGATGTAAATTTATTCAAGTTTAGGAAATCATTGAGAATATTTATAATAATATTATTACTAGATAATTGATAGCATTATATATGCATTCATATATTAATCACACGACATAGACAAATAAAAAATATCCATAAGACATCACAATTTTTTAATTTTTTAATTGTTTAGTTAGTAACATAAAATATATTATTTTATAACCATTCTCAATTACAATTATATATTTAATGACTTATCTTATTAATATTAAATTTTTTATAAAAAATATTTAATTACAACACTTTTTATATTAAAATTTTAATTTATTATACATATTAACAGACCATTATAGATTTAACATTATCCATAGTGATTGTTGTTTGGTAGTATACACAGGTCAACAAGAAGAAAACATAATAAATTTTATTACATATTATTCTTTTACACAATTAGAAAATTTAAATTTTTAATTCAATTATAAATATTTATTGTGTTTTCCTCAAGTGAGACACACCCAATGGTTGTAGTCCATTCCACATTCTGAAAAATTAATCATTAAATAAATTTATTTGACTAAATTTTTTGAATCAATATTAACATATTTTCTAATCCAAGATGTTATATAAGTGAAGAAATACATGTGTCACTTTTGTTAAACCTTATATACAAGAATACATAAATAAAACAATATTTATATATTGATTTTATGTGATGCTATATTACTATATATAACACATATATATATAATTACATTAATTTATTCATAAAAACCATCATATAATATAATATTAAAAATTATAATTACAATGAAATTTTACAAGATTGTTAATTTTGAAAATTGAAAATAATTATACGTATTGATGTCTTTTCTTCAAAATCCGCATACATTATCAATGTGTAATTTATGATTACCATGGATAGAATTGATTTATATATATATGAACATTATTTCAAATACTAAAACACATTGTTATTATTATATGTAGGGATTAATTGTGACCCTCTATATTGAAAAAATAATTTCATACATATATGGATAATTGATGTATTGATAAACTTAATTGATTTGTTCTTAAATATTTTAACGGTATTAAATAATTTTTTGTTTTATTATTCGATTTTAAAGATAATTTTTTATTTTTATATATAGAAAATATGAAAATATATATCTCTATAAATAATACACAATTAATAAACAACTATTTGTAATTGGTTTGTTGAAAAATGTATAATGAATGTACAGGTCATGAAGATGGTTCTATTCCATGTCACAAAAAATAAAAAAAATTATATGTTTTTTATTTGATAATAGTTGAACCAATAAACATAGATATATATTTAGTACCAATATAGTTTCGTCTCGATGATAGAAACATTGAATATAATTATTTTAAATTTACTAATTCTAAATTTTATACTGATGGATAGACATTATAATTAATTGGATTTCATGAAATTTTAATTAATAAATTATATTCTCAAATAAATATATTAAAAAAAATTATTTAAAATTAAACTATTATACTCGAAGGCCTTGAATTAGGGGAAAGATAGCTCCATAAATTCTTTGTTATTACTACTGTATAAGGTACTACCTATTGGTGTGAATATTTCATATTCATTCTACTAAACCCACAAGTTGATTGATAATCAAGGTTTTGGATGTGATAAATTTATTTTTTACATGTAGGCTACATGTTTCTTTGAAAATTAAATATGTATCTGAACTTTTATGTTTTTTAATCATGTAGGTGGATTGAAAAAAATATTAATCAATAGATATAGATTCTTAAAGGTAGGGTCTTTATCCCTAGGAAATAGTTCATTGTTATGATAATGATTTAAAATCCCCTAAAAATGTCATGAATTGAGTCTTTAGAATGACCCATCCTTAAAACATTATATAATCTTGATTTAAATGAATAATTCTCATTGAGGATATTTTTAGGTTTAGAGTTTTATATAATTAGGCCATAACTATTACATTACATTTCAAAAATTACAAAGTAGACATTTCTACTCGGTTTCCATTTTTTCATAAAATAAAAACTTTTTAAAATTAAGCCATGTCTAGTTCCAAGTTTTAGATAGCATGAATTTTCATTTATCCCATCCTTGACCCTATTCATATTTACGTCCTATGAAAAACATTGCAAAACATGGGATGAACATAAAAATATCAATAAGGGTTATAAAACAAAAAAATCATTATTTCTTCAATACATATATAACATATTCTCTTTAACATAAGTCATGAAATAATATTATTTATGAACAACACATTGTAATCACAAATCATAAAGGTAACTTGTGGCATACAGAACATAATTACATTTTAGCATTAATAACCACATAAGGAGTAACATTTAGAATACCCATCAACATATATTCCCTAAATCTATTAGGGGAAAAATTAATGTTTACCTCCATCACATTACCGAATGAATTAGAGACCTATCTTGGGCTCACCTACCATAGGATTATCATGGAAACAGACATATACGTAAACAATTCCCAAGATCCATACCATATTTCTAACACATAAAACAAACATAAAGGAAAGATAAAATTTGTAAATTTCAATGACAATATATCATTTAAATTTACTGAATTGAAAAATTCATCATTAAAACCATTTTCATTAAGAAAAACATGTAAATTATTATACGGTATTTATTTTTCATTTAAAAATATTATGACTTGTTATGGAATCCAAATATGAAATAATGCTTGCATGAGCAGAAAGTTCATTATCACCACATACGTTAAAAAGAAACATTCCTTTTTTCCCATTCGTAAAAGAATACAGAGAAAAATGAATCTATTTTATTGAAATGAAAAGGTAAAGGGGTTATACACACTATATAATATAATGTCATGTATAAATCAAAATAAGTCTAAATGAAATGAGATTGATACGAAGTCCCTTACCTCGTGTCCGACTTGACCCATTCGTTCATTAATCTCTTGAATAATAAACTAAAGTTAATTTCTACTTTCAAAAGAACCTCTTTTCATGTTTATTATTCCTTTTATATCACATAATACAATTTTTTAAACTTCATTTAATCATTTAATTTAATTAATAATGGTCTTTTTTCGATATTTGGTACTTGAGTCAAAAATGAACATCTTATATTTACAAGTTCTCAATGTGTTCAAAAGTTCATTATCCCTAGAATGATATTCGTGATTTAGATATCATATTTATCATATTAATCACATATATATTCAGTATATTTATGTATTTATAATATTACATTACATTTGGAGATAATAAATGAAATGCATCGTTCATGGAGATAGTAAGCCGTACGTATGCATTAATGCTACTTTCATTTCGATTTCATATTTAATGTAATGAAAACATAATAATAAAGAGGTATATTATAATTAAAGTATAATATCATATATAATTTAATTAACTTCATCCTCTATATGTTCCACATATGGTATGAACGAGTCATATCACTTTGAGGGGGTGGTAGTCCACACTACCTCAAATGAAATTATCGTATTTACCCATTATGGAAACCATAATGGTATGATATAAATGAAAAATAAAGAAGTATAGAGACAATATAAATACAATAATTATCACATATAAATACAGTGCCATCTTAATGGCCACCATAATAGGGGGCAGGAGAAGTTTGAACAATCATCATTTCGTGAGGCAGTAACTTGTCGTCCACATAAACAATATGTTCTTTACACATTAGATGGACGTGTGAGTAAGTGTAGTTAGAATCCTTCTCATAGAAAAAAACAATTATATTTATTTTACAGGTTTTTTTATAAAATAATGGAATAAAAATAGTATAGTGGTAGTTGAATTAATATAAATGAGAAGAATTTAAGATAAGACGTTAACTTTAATTCGGGTAACTCCCATTAGATTTAACCAAAATGTTTTATTGAAGTGCTTTATGCCTAATGTGAGTCTTCTAGGTGGAAAAGCGGGATCTTGAGAGTATATTTGGGTAGGTGTTGGATGAGCCAATGGGCTTGAGAGGTGTGAGAAATGGGTTATAGGCGATGGCTATTTATAAGGGGGAGGAGGGGCTCTTTAAGAAAATTTGAAAATATTATTTTATTATATAATGATTTTCAGGTTATAAAGGTCCAAAACATAGTATAGTCAAAGATAAGATGAATATTGTGTCAAAAAAATCATCCAATTATTATTGGACAGTTTTGGATATTGTTTTAATCTTTATAAAATTATTTATTTAAATAAATTATTAATGAGGTAAACACTGCATCATTATTGTGTCATAAATAATTTTATTCATTTGATGTCTAAAAATTATAAAACAAATACCATGATGTAGGAAGAATTTTTATATTCACGACTAATATTTAATTTCGAAGAGATAGCTTATGTAACCCCATGTAATAATTGACTTACAAAAAGATATATGTTCATGTCAATTTTGTCATTACATTAAATTAATTAATATAAAGTGTCATTATCACTATTAATAGGTTTCATGGGGTCCCCAAACCCACCCATGGATTACCATGGTCTGAAATGTATCAACCAAGAGGATTAGGATGCATGTTAAGGTAATTTAATATTATTAGAATATAAGTTTTATATTGTATTACCCTATTTATATTTAACTACGGTAAATAAAAAACAAAAGTTACTATTCAAAAAATAAAATTATTTTTATATTATTGAACCACATTTTACTTACTAATAAAAACCATGAATTTTTAATTTTCCAAATTTAATTCATAGTAGCGGTAAAATATCATTTAAATTAAAAAGTCCGTTTTTTAACTACTACTCATTGTTTTTACTATTCATCAAATATTGATGGTTTTCAGAAAAATTCCAAAAAATATGCTTGAGCTATATTTGATATTCTGAATTCAAAATTGAATTATATTTTACCAAATTCAAAACATAGACAATGCATTAATAAAATTAAAATTAATTTCCATTATCCAAAAGCGCGTGTTTAAGAAATAATAACTATCAAAAGATTGAAACTTGGTTATGTCCAATTTTGAGTTGAAATTACTTCCAATTACCAGAATTGGATTAAATGGTAAAAATATAATAAATTTACACTTTAAAACTAATGAAAATGATAATCTATGCGTATAAATAAATTATATTAAAATGTATTTTGGATTTAAAATACAACATTTTTCAAAAATCATTAAAAAATGAATTTTGTTTGAAAAATATCAAAAATTTTCCCAAAGTAAATTTTGATTTCCCGATTCTAAAATAGAATTTTATTTAGTTAAATAGAAAATATAAAAGTGACCAAAACTATATTTAAATTGGGTTTCCATCAAAAGGTGTTAAATCAACCTTTCAATGAATATTAGAGTATTTATGCTACAAATTAGATTCATTCACATTTAGGCCTCTAACATTTAATGGATAAATGAAAAAACATTTAAAAAACATGTATAATCATATTATAGTTAGTTCTATTCATTCCTTCCAAAAAAACAGTTACACGTTAACTACCATTTGAAAAAATATTATATTATTATTTTTTAGTATGACTCAACATTGTCTGAATGATTAGACTTTTGAGAAACCCATTGGTGCATGTTGGGTACACCACTGAATATATAATCTCATTGAAAGAAAAATTAATATTTAATTCACAAATATGAAAATTTACTATATGTTATATACCTAGGATGTTTCATCCCTCACCCCCTTTAGAAATTGTATCCTCCTGATTTTCTTCACTTATGAAATAAGTGGGGGTATTTATCCATCATAGCATTTTCAGATTCCCACGTTGCCTCTATAACCATATAGTTTTTTAAAATAACCGTTACCTGATGAATTACCTTCTTCCGCAACACTTTCTCTCTGTCGTCAACAATTTTGATAGGTTGTTCCTCATAAGAGAGATTCTCTTCCAAATGAACTACATCTAGGCTCAGAATAGTAGATAGATCCGGAATATACACTCTTTATATTGAAACATGAAAAAAATTGTGTACCTGGGATAAACTTGGAGGTAAAGACACTCTGTAGGAAAATGATCCAACAATAACTAGGATGTCATAAGGTCCAATGAACCTCGGACTCAGATTTCCCTTCTTACCAAAAAACATCACATTTTTTCATGCAGATACATTGAGAAAGACAAGATCACATTCCTAAAAAGAGAGATCCTTCCTCCGGTTATCCACATAACATTTCTACCAGCTCTGAGTTATTATGATGTCCATTTGAATCAACTAAACTTTTTATACCATCTCATCTACCAATTCTAGTCCCATCAACATCCTTTCACCTACTACATCCCAAAAATATGGAGTTCTACACTGCTTCCCTTATAATTATTTAAATAAAGACATCTATATACTGAAAAAAACTCTTATTATAATGAAATTCAACCAAAGAATGATGTTGGTCTTAATATACCTATAAATCTATTGGGAAATCATGTAACAAATCATCCAATTTCTGAATTATTTATTCTGACTGCCCATCTAGATGAGGATGAAAATCTACACCAAAATTTAATTCAGTACCCAATGACTTCTAATGGCCTTTCTAAAAGTTTGAAGTAATCTTAGGATCATGATAAGATACAATGGAGAGGTGAACTGTATGCAACATGACTATCTCTTTAACATAGAACTGAGAAAGATGATCTAGAGACAAAATATATCAAATTTAAAGGAAATGATCATATTTTGTCAATAGATCAATAATAAACCATATTGCATTATTACCTCAAGATGTATTTAGTAATCCCACAATGAAGTCCAGGGAAATATTTTCTAATTTATACGTTGTCAAAGGTAATGATTTAATCATCCCTTTTGGTAACTTCAAATCTACTTTAAGCTGTTGACAAGTCAAATAGTTCATGGTAAAGTCATAAATATCTCTTTTTATTCCATCCCACCAGTAATGCTCTTGAAGATCTATGTACCTCTTAGTAGTTCAAGGATGAATAATAAATGGAGAACAATTATTTTCACATAATAACTCATTATTCAACTTCGAATCATAAGGAACACATAATCTATTTAGAAATCTCAAAACACAATCATTATCAACGTTAAATTCAGGAAACGTACCCTTCTGAACTAACTCTACCTTTTTCTGGAACTCACTGTCTTCCATCTTTTCTAGCTTAATTCTGTCTGATGAAGATGATTTCACTGAAACATGAAACAAAAAAGAGAAATTTACTACTCCAAATGCTTCTATACCAATGTATATCAAATCAAAAACCAATGGATATCATTCCAAATGTAGCATGGTTAATGAAGCATAAATTTTTTTATCTCAGTGCATCAGTTACATTATTTTCTTTTCTTTGATGGTAATGAATTGTGAAATCATAATCCTTGATTAATTCCATCAATCTCCTCCATCTCATGTTCAATTATTTTTGAGTGAATATATACTTCAAACTTTTGTGATAAGTATATAATTCTCACTTTACTTCATATAAATAATGCCTCTGAATTTATAAAAAAACCAGAGTTGCTAATTCCAAATCATGTGTTGGATAATTTAACTCATGAGGTTTCAACTGATTTGAAGCATAAGAAATTACATGATCATTCTGTATAAGGACACATCCAAGTCATATCAATGAAGAATAATTGTAGATAAAAAACTCACCATTTCTGTAAGGGAGTGCCAATATTGGAACATTCGACAATCTTTTTTTCAATTTCTGAAAAAAATAATCACATTATTCTATCCAAATGAACTTAAAACCTTTTAAAGTTAACTTAGTCCTTGTGCTAGAGAACTGTGAAATCATTTCAACAAAAATCCAGTAATAACCGTCAAAACCATGAAAACTACGAATCTTAGTTTTATTTGTGAGTCTTGGTCATGCTATAACAAGGTTTGTTTTAGTAGGATGAACGGTTATGCCATTTTTTGAAACAATGTGACCAAGGAATGAAATTTTTGGTAAAAAAAACTCACAATTTTGGAATTTCCAAAATAGTTTCTTTTCTTTTACGATTGGCATGAAAACCCTTAAATGACTTTCATGTTCCAGTTTATTTTTGGATTAAACCATAATATTATCAACAATCACAACCAAAAACTTATCTCATAACTCACATAATATTCTATTTCTAAGATAAATGATTATAGAAGGTGCATTGGTTAACCCAAGAGGCATAAATACATATTCATAATGGACATATCTAGTATGAAACATAGTCTTCGAAATGTCTGATATCTTTACTTTAAACTAATAGTACCGTGACCTCAAATAGATCTTCGAAGAATATAGAGTTCCCTATATATGATCAATACAATCATTGATATGAGGAAAAGAATACATGTTCTTAACAAAAATGTTATTAAATGGTCTATAATCAATGAAAATTCTCATTGAACCATCTTTCTTTTTAACAATCAAGACAATATCACCCCATGATGATGTGCTAGGTATAATTATTTAACTCTAAAAGTTCAGTTTCAGCTATTTGATGAGGGGGTTTTGAAATTGGATTAGAATTATGAACTAAGTAAATAGTAAATTCAAGTTCATGATTAGGTATAATACTAGGAAAATCATCAGGAAAAACACCAATGTTCTTATTTACCATTGGCAAATCTTTAATCTAAATACTTCTATTTTTTTAAAAATACGTGCAAGGTAACATTCATTTCTATATTTTACTTGTTTCTCAGCTTATTGAAATGTTATGAAATGTATAGCATCATTCTTGTACAAAAACTGAAAATCATTCTAAAAAGAAACCTCTTGAGCTCTACAATAAATCTTAGCATGATAAGTATAAATACAATAAATACCCAAAATAACATCAAAAACTACTAAAGGTAAAACAATATGATTTTCAATTAGATTTTTTCTGCACATAAGGACAAGAAGGTTCTTATAATTTACTTTTGTATTAACATATCCCCTGGTGTTTTTATCATATGTTTATGATTCATATATTGAGATGGAATTAAAAATTTACTATAAAGCTTCTCAGAAATGAACAAATATCTAGACCCTGAATCAAACAACACATTGGCATAATTTGAACAAACAAACATTGTACCTGATACTACTTCATTTGATGGACCAACATGTGCTGAAGTAGTTTCAAAGGATTTCATCACCCCTTTCTGCTTTTAGTTTGGTTTCTTTCCCTCAGTTGAGTTCTTTGTTGGACACTCATTTGAATAATGACACATTTTATTTCACAGAAAACATTTTTATGACTGTAAATCAGATTTTTCGTTACCATTTACCTTATCTTTTTCCGTGAAATTACGAGCCTTATGTCCCATTTTACCACATCAGTAGCACATACCAAAATTGAAAATACATTCCCCATAATGTTTTTTACCACAATTTTCACAAACTGTAAACTTGGTTTTTTTTACCATCACACTTTTTTTAAGAGTTCTTCCCCTTCAACGACCACCTATACCACTTATTCTATTGCTTTTTCAAAGAACATCAGATCATTGTCAAACTCCATTTCCCCCTTATCCACACATCTAACAAGTTTTTCATTACACTTGAACTCAAGAGAAGCTAAAGACATTAGATACATTGTATTTAAACTTGATTAAAAATGGTTGAATTCCCTATCATGACCTGATATTAAATTTGGAGCATACCTTTCCAGTCAAGTTAATTATACTTCATATGCAGCCACTGAGTCATACTGATTCTCAATTCCAAGAATTGTTTTTCCATCATTAGACGAACAACCTTAGGGAAAATTTTCTCAAGAAACAATCCTAAAAATTCATCCCAATCAAAAGAATCAATTTTTTCAATATCCCTGATAAGTTTCACCATTGACCACCATTGATGAGATTCACCAATAAAATAGTAAACAACAAGACTAACCTTTTGATGTTCTGAACACCCCATGACATCAAAAATCTTATCCAGTTCTTTCTTCCACCTTTCTACAAGAACATGGTCTAATGATTTTCTAAATGATGGGATTTTTTCCCTCATTAAATTCTCCACTACTAACATTATCCTCTGTGGCTGATCTCAATGATCTCAGGCATTGATACCACCACCACAATATATAGCCTAAGTCAACTGTGCCATCACTGAAAAAAAAAACTATTTGGTTATGATTGTGACCATCTCAGGTTGATAATTTGTAAGGTTGTCTTCCCCCTGATGTTGTCCTATAATAGATGCCCTATTTCCTCCGTGGAAAACCATTATTAACACAAAAATATATTAATTGAAGCAACATGGTAATCTATAAATGATATATCATTTAAATTTGACGATGAATTAATTTGTGGACATTAATTTAACAATTTCATAACTTGTAAAGTTTTCTATACAGACCTTTGATACCAACTATAAGTACCCATCCATAAAAAATTACATAATCTTGAATTAATTGAAAAAATCACATTCAATATATTTTTAGGTTTAGTGTTTTAGAGAATTAGGTAATAAATATTATATAACATTTCACAAATTAAAAATTAGAAATTTATACACAGTTTCCATTTATTAATAAAATAAAAACTCTTAATACAAGTTACATATCTAGATCCATGTTTTAGATAGAATGAATTTTCCTAGATCCCATCCTTGACCAAATTCATCTTTAAGTCCTGGGAAAAACATTTCAAAACATGGGATGAGAACAAAAATTTCAGTAAGGGTTATAAAACATAGGAAAAAAATTATTATTTCATCAATATATACATACCATAAAATCATTAGCATAACTCATGAAATCATAAGATATAAGAATAACACATAGTAATCACAAATCATAAAGGTAACATGTGGCATCCATAACATACTTATGTTATAGCATTCACAGCCATGTAGGGAGTTACATTTCGAATACCCATTAGAGTATATTCCCTATATCTATTAGGAAAAACATTCAAATTTACATCTTTCATGTTACCCAATGCAATAGAGAACTTTCTCAGGCTCACCCACCCTAGGTTTATCATTAAACCAGACGAATATGTAATCAATTTCCAATAACCATAACATTTTCTCAACACATAAAACTAACATAAAGGAAAGATTAAATTTACACATTTCAGTCAAAAAATATTTTTGAAATATATTGATATAACAAATTCATTATAAAAACCAATTTCAATAAAAAATACATAAAATAGTATATGGTTTATATATTTCCTTTTAAAAACATTATATCTTGTTAAGGTAGTGAAATATTAAATAAATCTTGCGACGAAGGAAATGTCATTGTCACCGCATACGTTAAAAATAAACATTCCATTTTTTCATTTATTAAAAGGCTACAAAGAAAAAAGATTCCCATTTAATGAAAGGAAAATTCAAAGGGTTTTACACAATGTATAAAATAATGTCTTGTATAAATCAATATATGCCTTAATGAAAGGAGATTGAGATGATGTCCCTTACCTCGTGTCCGACTTGACCCATTAGTACTTTAATATCTTTAATATTAAACTAAAGCTAATTTATACATTATTAAGAACATTTTTCAAGTCTATTATTCCTTTATGTCACTTATTACCATTTTATAAACATTATTTAATCATTTAAGTTAATAACAGTAGTTTTGACGCTATTTGGAACTTGAGTAAAAATTAAACTATTTATATTTACAAGTTATTCATGTGGTCAAAATTTCATTATATCTTGAATGATATTAAGGAGTTATATATCATATATATCATTTATATCCATAATATATAAGTATTTATAATATTACGTAACATTTGGAGATAAGAAATAAAATGCATTGTTCATGGAGATGGTAAGTCGTACGTACACATGAACACTACTTTTATTTCTATTTAGTATTTAATGAAATTAAATATTGATGATAAATATGTATATTAAAATTCCAGGCTATCATAATATATAATATCATTAACTCCATCTTTTATACATTCCACGTATGGTATGAATGAGTAAAATAACATTGAGGGGGCTGTAGTCTACACTTCCTCAAATGAAATTATCATATTTACCCATTATGGAAATCATAAAGGTATGATATAAATGAAAAATAAATAATCATAGAGACAATATAAATATAATATATATCATATATAAATACAGTTCCTTCTTAATGTCTACCATAAGAGGTTGTAGGAGAAGTTTGAACAATCATCGTTTCATGAGGCAGTAGTTCAACATCCAGAGAAGCAGTATGTTCTTTACCCATTAAATAGATGTGTGTGTAAGTGTAGCCAAAATAATTCTCATAAAAAACCTATTATATTTATTATAATAGTGTTGTTTAAAAATATTGAAATAAAAAGATTTTAGGGGTTAGAGAAGTAAAATAACAGAAATGAATTTAAGAGAAAACTTTACCATCAATTCGGGTAACTACCTTTGGTTTGAACAAAAGAATTTCTTGAAGTGATTTATGCCTATGGTGAGGCTTTTATGAGGAATATGGGGATCTTGAGAACTTATTTTGGTAGGGATTGGATGATCCAAGGGGCTTGATATGTGTGAGTAATGGGATAGAGGTGAAATATTTTTCAAGGGGGGGGGGGATAACTCTTAAGGAATGTTTGTAAATGTTGTTTTATTATGTAATGATTTTGGGTTTCTAATGGTAGAAAACATTATAATGTCAAATATAAGATGAATATTATTCTTAATAAAATCATCAAATAAGAATTTATAGGTTTTTTATACTCTTTTAATCATTATAATCTTATTTATTTAAATCATTTTTTAATTAGGTAAACACTGAATCATTATTGTGGCGGAAAACATTTTATGTAACTGTTTTATAAAAATTATAAAAAAATTCCATGATATAGAAAATAAATTTATCTTTAAAATTAATATTAATAGTGATATAGAGAACTTATATAACCCCATGTATGAATTAATTTACTAAAAGATATACGTTTATATTATTTTTGTCATTTCATTAAATTAATTAATATATTGTCATTATAACACTTAAGTGGCCCCATGGGGTCCCACAATCGACACAAGGATGCCCATTTCTTGAAATTTACCAGCCAGTATGATTAGGGCACCTGTTAATTTATTTTAATATTATTATAATATTATTTTTATCTTGAATTTCCGTATTTACCTTTAACCACGGTAAATAAAAGTCCAAAGGTACAATTAATCAAAAATAATTTTCATCTTATTGATTGACATTTTTATTACTAATAACAATCATGTATGTCAAATTATCGAAATTTAATTCAATGAAGTGGTAAAATTTAAATTAAATGAAAATGTCAGTTTTTTTACTACTACTTAGTGTTTTCACTATTCATCAGAAATTGATGTTTTTCTGAAAAATACCAAAAAATCAGCCAAATATATGTTTGTTATTCCAAAAATAAAAATATAATGTCTATTTTACCAAATTCAAAACATAGAAGTCACATTAATTAATTTAAAATTAATTTCTGTTTGTTAGGAACTGTTTGTTTAAGAAATAAAATTTTTCAAAAGATTGACACATGTTTATGTCCAATTTCAAAGTGAAATTAGTTCCAATTACCAACATTGGATTAAATGGAAAAAATACATTATAATTACACATTAATAAAAAATTAAAAATATAATCTATCCGTATATATAATTTAGATAAAAAGGCACGTTTGAATTAAAATACATTATTTTTCACTATTCATTATAAAATGAAATTTGTCACAAAACAACTAGAAATTTAACCAATGTTAATTTTGATGTCCCAATTCTAAATAATAATTTTATTTTATCAAATTTTACATATAAGATTAGCGAAAATTATATTCATTGAGTGTTCTCCATTAGAAGGTGGTAAATTGACCTTTTAATGAATATTAGAGTATTTATTCTTAAAATTAGATTCATTCAATTTTAAGAATATAAACATGATTGGATAAATAAAAAAACATTTAAAACACATGTATAATCATATTATAGTTAGTTATGTTCATTTCTGCTTCTACAATGACTAGGCGTTAACTACCATTTAAAATAATATTATGGTACTATTATTTAGTATGACTTAGCATTTTGTGGAACAATAGACTTCAGAGAAACCCATTGTTGCGTGTCGAGAATGAAATTTTACATAGCATCCCTTTTAATGTAAAATTAATATTTAATTCGAAAATATGAAAAGGTATTATTAATTCTTTACAAGGGATGTTACAGTCTCCATGTCATCTAAAGTATCTAATATAATAATATGGAATTATGGGATACACAATGAGGTTACTAATTAATCTAACACAAATCATTCATTAGCATGGAGGAATATTGATTATTTACATAAATTATTTTCCCATCATAGTCGTAAAGATCAACTGGGTTTTATGGTGGCTTGTTTTTTCCAATTCAGGGAAAAATATGGGGTGATACATAGTATGTAACATGTTTTTTTTAATTTCTTATGTAAATATACTATTTTTGAAAAAATAATAATACATTTTACATTTTATTATTTGATGGAACAAATATTTAAATTTTTTATAAAGAATATCTAAATTTAACGTACTATGTCAAAATAAAAATACAATAGGTTTTTGAAAATTTTGATGTATAAATAAGTATTTATGAATAATTGAAAATAATGATTTTAACTATACCTCTACATATTTCTAATAACATTTTTATAATATGTACATCTTAATATCTTTTGACAATATATTTTAGAGGAATAATGTTGAGATTATTTTTATGAAAAAATGATATATATTTTTAATTTCATTTACAATCAAAATCTCATTCCATTTATTTTCATTCTAATGAACTTTAATAATGAATTAATCAAATGATATGTGTTGGATAAAAATATAGATGTAAATGTATATTAGTTGTCTTGATACAACATGTGGGTGAATTCTATGTTGAAAAATTTTATTTAATCTCATAGAATAAACATAGTCTAAGAAATCTTAAACTAATAAAATTAAAAAACAATAAAAATTATAGAATTGGTTCTCATTCTGATGGATATTATATGATATGATACCAAAAATAATAAAAAAATTATGTATTTGAATTTATTATGATGATCAGTGTAAAACACAAGTAAATAATTCTACCATACAACATGTATAATATCTAAATATAAATTTTAATTAATGTATAATTATTAAAAAAATACAATAGAAAATAATATGAACAGAACTGGTAAATAAAATTATTACATTTATATTAAAAAAAGAAGAGAAAAAAAGGTATTATAATTATTTTATCCAAAAGAGTAGGGTATCCTTTCACCTAGGATAAATGGTTACTCTTACCACCACCATGGTAAGCCCTCAATACGATGATCGACATGTCTATCATCCAATCCAAATAATCCCTCGATTAAGATGGCCATTGACACCCGTGTCATTCAAATAAATTACTCGATACAATGATCGGTACCACCATCATCCTATCCTTAGAAGACCTAGATTCTCATCACAATGATTGGTCTCACAAAGAAAAACAATGATCATTCTGAAATACAAAATATAGGAACACACCATTCACGACATGTATCTTCAATTATTTTCACATGGAGAGAGAGAGAAAGATGCCTTAAAGTATCTCTCTAGAACATGGATGATACAAATGTTTTAGTATCTTTTTCGAATGAACACGTATTTACAGTCCTCAGCTTCTAATTGTTAGATTGTTTCCAATAGTCATATTTATTTAGAAAACATAGAGGGACTTGGACACCTTGAATTATAACGGTCAAAACAAGCATAATACATGACCTAGTTTTGATTAGTATATGAAAACTCAATGAAATCATTTTGGTTAGAAAAAAGTAATTATAGAAGTATTAAAGAATGAGTAAGATTAAATATAATGAAAAATATGTTGGCATTATTGGAGTATGACATGATTACAATGCATGAATATGATACATGACTTAATTATGATGCATATCATGGATACAATAGATGAATATGATGCAAAATCATGAATAAGATACATATAATGTTCAATATTCATAGCATATTTGTGATTCATGGATACGATTCATAATATTAATACAATGTATATCATGAATACAATACATAACATGGTTACAATGCATAAAATGGATATGATGTGTAATGTGATTATGATGCATATCATCATTAGGGTACATATGGTTATGAAAACATAATTTGTGGTTACAATTCGAAAACAATTTATCTAACTATATTGAAAAAAAACATATGTGATTACGATGAAAAACATCTTATGTGATTATGATGAGAAACAAAACATTTGATTACATTGAGAAACATCGTATGTGATTATCATGGAAAACAAAATTTATTATTATGATGGAAAACAAAATTTATTATTATGATTGAAAACCATCATATATGGTTATAATGGAAAATAATAATATATGGTTATGATAGAAAACAATCATATATGGTTACAATAGAAAACAATCATATATGGTTACGATGGAAAACAACATATATGGAAAACAAGAAGAAATTTGTGATTTACAAATAAAAAATGGGAAATTCAAACCATATTTTGACTCAATAATCCCCCCATTTTTGTAAAGAACAAACTAAATAGATAGTAAAGTCCTATCTTCCCCATACATTGGTAACTTTTCTGAACGTAATAGTGAATATGACAAATTCCATCCTAGGATAAAAATATCACTAAGTAATGTATTCTCTTTACTTTTACTTGTTATTTCTCCCCCATAATAATGTATTCCCCCTTTTTCCTTTTTATGAAAAAACATCTGTAAAAAGACATTTACTATTTTCCAAATTATTCTCCCCCTTTGAGAATTTTAAAAATAATAATGGAGAAAAATAATTTCTTGTATAGAGTTATAGAAAACAATTACGAAAAAATAGAAATTATGTGGATCAAAAATATGTATTTATTGTAAAAAGAGTTAAACAAATTCATTCATTCTACTTTTCATTCTCCAAGAGGTTGAATATAGATAGATTCATCTTCTTGAACACTTTTCTATCCTCCATATGTTTGTCAACAACTTCTTTCCAAGCCTTCAACTTCCCATCCTATACTGCAATAATTCATTCTTGTTTTTGGGGCCTTTCTTCATGAAACCAATTTATTGCTCACTATGGTTTAGTAATTACTTCCTGGGAATTTTTATCCTCATTTATAACTCTCTATGACTTCTCTAAGAGTAAAACTCTATTTGAGATAGAAAAAATTTCATTACATCAATTATCTATTTTTTTCTTATGCCTTTCTTGATCGTCATAGGATAATCCTTTTGTGGTACTTAGACATTGAAAGGATAATATTTTTTCATCCAAATATGTGGAAAATTTGTGTAGACTGAATTCTGATTATTTACACATTCCATAAATTCGTTAATCATGTCTAAATGATACTTGAGATTATCTTCAATGTTGTACGACCACTTAACTACTTGGTTAAAAGCCTTGATATAATCAAAAACACGTTCATTGAACTCTTTAAATCAGCTTCGTGATTCAAAATCTTATTATTAAGAATCATGACAGTATATATTATTCCATTATGTCTATCCACAATTATATCTAGCTTGGAAAAAAGGGATATTCTTCTCAAATCTGTTCAAGGATTATTCATTGAAATGAATTACCTTCATTTTGGTAGTCCATTTTAAATCTATATCTTCATTATATTATGTAAGATTTCTTAAATGAGTTTTAGTGCTGATAAATTCATATGGATGATTCTTATTCTTATCATATTATTCTTATTCTTAATTATCGAATATTTTAATGAAATTATTAAAAGTTTTGTTTTGAGAGACTTCATTTTATGGCTGATGATCAAGTGATGTAAAATTAAAATATGGAACTTATGAAGATTCTACTCAAATATTTTTCATGTATATAATGTAATTCCCTGACCTTAGAATCCTGAAGCCGGTGCATTAATTTAATACATTGGCATGATTACAAGGAATCAATTCCCAAAATACTGATCAGTTTAGCAGTATTGGACAATAGATTACATACATGAACATTACATTATAAAATTAGAATATAAAAAACAACATCAATTATCTAATGATAACTCCATTAATCCTCTATCTTGACCCTGCATATCAATTATAACACACTTCTTGGAATCCTGGGAAAATAAAAAAAAGATATGGGTGAGATCATATTCTTAGTATGAGTAAGAAATACGGTGGAAGATAACATAAACATTAAGCATGGTGAATAATTGAAAACACATGCCATTTACAAATAATAAACATTAACAGTTTATAGAAGGAATATGAGTTGAGTAACTAATGACATAATAAAACATAGTCATAAATATTCTACTAGTCAAAGAACCACATTAAATATTAATAGCTAATCTCATAATTATGTAATGCATAATGTCGAACATCATAACCGCACAGTCAACTCCTCGTTCTAAGACTACAAATATGATTTTGTCATGGCCTTGTGAAAAGACATTAGTTTGTCTCATGGGACTTACCGATGCATCGAGGAGCTATATAAGGCTTCACCTGTCACATACTCTATCCAATTTATTCCTCATATGAAAAGGATGAAACATAACATAATCATTCGTATTAAAACTAGCATAGGAAATGTTAATACTTTATCCATAAACCATGAATGGTAAAAAAAATAGAACATCCAAAGTCAAACATCACTCTTAAATACAATATGGAAGATTTTATTATATTAAATTATCCTCAATCGTGAATAATGGAGCATATTGATATAGATGAAAATAGTCATAAAAAATATTTGAGAGAAATATCCCCTTTTTCTTGAAAACATTTAAAAGTATCACTATTTATCAAGAAGCTGTTTAAAATAGATTTTGGAATCAAAGTGTCACACACCACTTTGAATGTTTTAAAAATAATTTTAATTTTAAAACATTAATTTCCAAATAAATAAATTCATAGAAATTTTTAAATCTTGGACATTAATGAAAAATATTTATAATAATAAATCATTAAAACATCTAAAATGATATTTTAGTTAGAATTCATAACCAAATGAGATATGCTTCAATAAAAATAATTGATGAAATAAAAAAATTATAATATCATGAGAATAAAGAGATTCATTATATACTATGTCAAAGTAAAATACATAAACAATATAAATGTTAATTGGCACATAATCAAGAAATAAGTCTCAATGGAATGTAAATTGAGATAATTTCCCTTATAAAGACTGTATCCTTATGTTAAGGATAAATCAATGAAAAAATTATGTGTGAAAAAATAAATACACACTATATGATTTAATATTTAGTGTAAATAAATCATATTACATTCACATATATTCTCATAAAAACAACACCAATGACATGGATGTTTAACTCAATGAATGAAAATTGAGTTAAGATTACTCTTATCAATTTCATATCAATGACTTGAAAAATTATCAATGGAGTGATTATGTGTATCAAAATAATATCCAAAAAAAATTGAGTGGAAATAACAATATAACTAATAAATAGTTAATCAACACATAATCTTGGAGTACAATAGTCATTTAAGTATGCATAAAGCCCAATGATTTGAAATATAAATTTGAAATTCCCTCACCGATTTGGTAACTCAAGAAACAAAAAACCCATGAAAGAACTATCATACAAAGAAGATGTAAATAATAATAAATTATATTTTATTACAATAATAATACAATCATGGGTAGTACATACACTATAAAAAATGAAATAGTGGCGAATATAGCATGAATCTCATAGGAATAAAAATTGAGATTAAAAACCCTTACCTTGTTATAATAAATCGAGTTGTATGAACAAAAGTTAATAACCACCAAATTAATCGTAGAATAAAATGAAAATAAAAATAATAATTATCATATATATAAAATGTTAGTACAAAATACAATGCATATAATAATTAAGTTGTGAACAATGGAATACTCACTGAATTAAAAGTGAGATAAGAAACCCCTTACCTCATGTCCGACCTGACCCGTTCATTCTTTAATCTCATGGATAATAAACTAAATTTAATTTATCATTTCTTAAGAACATTTTTTTAATTTTATTATTCCTTTTATATTATTTATTACCCTGCTATAAACATTTTGTAATCATTTATGTTAATAATCGTAGTTTTGTAGATATTTGGTACTTGAGTCAAAAATGAGCTTGTTATATTTACAAATTGTCATTCTAGTAAAAAGTATATTGTCAATAGTATAATATTCATGATTTAAAGATCATATATATCATATATATCCTATATATATATATATATATTTATAATTAGTTCTTGGTATTTGGAGATAAGAAATGAAATTCACCATTCCTGGAGATTGTATATTGTTCCTACGCATGAAAGCTACTTTCATTTCTGTTTCATATTAAATGAAATGAAAACTTAATGATACATAGGTATATTATAATTCCTATATAATATCATATGATATATGTGTTACATAATTTAATTAACTCCATCCATTATACATTCCATGTATGTCATGAATGAATCATATCACCTTGAGGGGGCGGTAGTCTGCACTTCTTCAAATGAAATTATAGCATTCACACATATTGGAAAGAATAAAAGTGTGTTTGTAAATGAAAATTACCGAAGCATAGAAAAAATATAAAAAAATATACCATATATAAATAAAATGACATGATATTTTCCACCATAAGAGGCGGTATGAGATAATTGAACAATCATTGTTTCGTGAGGGAGTACTTCATCATCCACAAATACAGTATGTTCTTTTCGAATTAGATGGAGGCGTGTGTTAATGTAGCATTAATAATTCTCATAAAAACAACAGAGTATATTTAATATACTGGTTTTGTTATAAAAGATAATAACAAAAATGGTTTAGGGGATTGGAGAAATAAAATAAAAGTATAGAACTTTGGGGAAGATGTTACCTTAAAATTGGGTAACTCCCTTTAGATTGAACCAACATAATTTCTTGAAGTGAATTTTGCCTAAGGTAAGGATTATAAGTATAAGGTAGGGATCCTGAGAGATTATTTGGTTAGTGTTTGTATGATCCATGTTTCTTGAGAGGTGTGAGTACTGGGTTAGAGGTGAGGGATTTTAATAAGGGGGAGGAGGGGCTCTTCAGGAAAGTGCGAAAAGATTATTTTACTATATAATTATTTTCAGTTTCTAATGGTCCAAAACTAATTATAGTGGAATATAAGATGACTAATGGTCTAAATATAATCATACTATAATAATTGGACATGTTTTGGATATATTTATAATATTTATAATCTTATTTATTTAAATCATTCATTAATGAGGTAAACAATACATCATTATTGTGTCATAAATAATTTTATTTATTTGATGTCTAATTTTTTTAAAAAAATACCATGTTGTAGAAAATATTTTTATATTTATAATTAATATTTATAGTCTAAGTGATAATTTATATAAACCCAGGTAAAAATTTATTTATTAAAAGATATATGTTTATGTTATTTTTTTCTTTACTTAAAATTAATTAATATAAAGTGTCATTTTCACTTTTAGGTGTCTCCATGGGGTCCAAAACTCGACCAAAATATGTCCCATGTATACCATGACTCATCCAATAAGGTTAGGATAAATTTTAAGCTAATTTTGTATTATTATAATATTTTTTTACCTTGAATTACCCTATTTACCTTTAACCACAGTAAATAAAAGTCAAAATATACTATTCCCAAAATATTATTTTCGTCTCATTGAACCCCATTTTACATACTACTAAAAACCATGTATGTCAGATTTTCTAAATTCAATTCAAAAAATTGGTAAAATTTCATTTAAATGAAAATATCAGATTTTTACCTACCACTCAGTGGTTTCTCTATTCATCAAAAATTGATGTTTTTCAGAAAAAAACAAAAAAAATCAGCCCAAGATATATTTGATATTACAAATTCAAAAATGTTTCCTATTTTTTCAAATTAAATACATATATGTTGGATTAATAAATTTAAAATTAATTCATGTTGTCAAAATAAAAAGTGTGTTTTTAAATTATATTATCATTTAAAAGATTGACACATGATTATTTTCAATTTTAAATTGAAATTACTTCCAATGAGAAACATTGGGTTAATTGGTAAAATTATAATATAATTATAATTCAAAATAAATTAAAAATATAATCTATCAATATAAATATATAAGATTAAAATGCATTTTGAATTAAAATAGAGTATTTCTCACTATTCATAAAAAATGAATATTATTAGAAAAATAAAACAATTTCATCGAAATTAAATTTTGATTTTCCAATTCTAAAGTAGAATTTTATTTTTCCAAATTTAATATGTAAATGTGTCAAAAATTGGATTTAAAAAGTGTTCTCCATTAAAAGGAGGTAAAACTGAATTTTTTTTTGAAAAATATAATTTTTTTCTGAAAAATTGAATTTGTTCTTATAATATGCCACATAATACATAAGTTAAAATTATATAAAGTATATAAAATTAAAAAATCTAGTTAATAGTATTCATAAACATTTTTTGAATGGCTAGTTTGGTAAGACATGGTTCTCTCAAACTCAGTGTTGTGTATAGTACAAGTTATTGAATTGCTTTGAAGAGATAACGTATAATGAAATCTATGGGTGTTACATTATCCCATAAATCGATGAATTGTGTCCTCAAAATTTGAAATTGTTATTCTAAAATAAAAGGGTAAAAATATGAAATATTATTATAGAATACCCAAATCAGAAATTGGGTTAATAAAATTTAGTCTTAATATGACAGAATGACAATTAAAAAGTCACCACCAAATTATGATCTTAATGAGGAGAATATTGGTGGAAATTAGAGACAAAAAATTGGTGGAATAGCATAAATATTTATATAGAGATATTGAGGTCATCAATCACAAACAAGTGTAAAATTGAGGGCTTCAAAGCCAACAATCTATGATGATTTTAAAAATCATCGGTTCAACAAAACATAAAGCAATAAGATAACAAATTTTTGGTTTTCAGATCTCTTCCCTAAAGTCTAATAATTAATTTATTCCTAGAATAAGAGAAAAAATATTCTTCACAAGTGGATATTCATCCTTCATCTAATTTTTACCACAAACTCATCTCTTACTCCAAACGATGAGTATTCAAGATGACTTGGTCACACCTAAAGCACTAGAATCAACATATAGAGAATCACATAGTGCACAAAGGATGAAATATATATTTCCATTTTCTTTAGAGATTAACCATAACCAAAATTGTTAGTAAAATATCAGATGATCCCCAAATAGGACAATACTTTACTAAAAGTAATTCTAATCTTAATTTCTAAAATTAAACCCACAATACCCAAAGTTCATTAAATACCATTCAATAAAAAATGGTCCATAAAATATTTCAATATGATACAAACTAATATTGAAACCCCAAACTCCGAATAATTTTCTTATGTAGTCTTGCATGTTAAATTGAATCGCCAAATAACATCGACTACACATAAAGTCACAAACATAAATGTAATCAACCTAATCACATATTCTCATTGATAGTTCAATCATTTCTATAAATAACCCAAATTGCAATAAATCAAAAATAAATACCTAGATAAAAACCCTCCATTACTCCTCAAATGAAATCCCATGGTACTTTATTTTCCATAGGCATATAGTGTTACCTAAAGAATGAATATATTCCAAAATAACATTTATCACTAAATCACCAAATTATTTTTCTATAGTAAGGACAAATAATAAGTTCCCATAATCAACATATTCTTGATCCCAAAAATAATTTAACTAAAAATAAGTAGTCATACTAAACAGGGACTTCACGTAGTCTAGTGGTAGGCAATAAATCCCCGTCGTACATTAGTTTTTGGGTTCGATTCCTGCACATTTTTCGGACGCGACGGGTTGTCCAATGGTCTGCGCGTTGTCCTTTTTTGAAAACTATATATTTTTACAATATTTAAAAAATGAGATAAATTCCTCAAAAATAACCCTAACTTATTTTAATCATAAATGTTATATCATACCTCACATTTTCTTCCTAAAAATCAATAACCTGCAATTGCATCAAATTCGAGGATCATATAAACCCAAATGGTTATATATAACTATATCTACAAAAGAAAATATAATTCATCCTCGAATAGTATTTTCACACAACAAACTACCGGGTTTTACATACAAGAGAAAAGACTTCTAATGTAATCCCATCAACAAAGAGAACTAATAATTTAAAACATTTTTACATACATTTATTTCCACATAGTTTCTTCCTTGACCAAGAGGATATCCTATAGAATAGGGCATTTACATGAGAAATACCTAGGTCCCCTACATTTATAGAAAATGACTATAAATGGATTCTTGGGATAATTTTTATTTTCTTCCATTATAACATCCCAGGTAAATACAGAATATGACATTTTCATATTTATTAATATTTCTGAATAAAATGTTAATATTAATTTAAAGGAAATTCTATGTTCGCTGGCACACCCAGTACCCAACAATGAATTTCTTTGAAATCTTACATTGCACACTAATAATATAATAATATTATTTTAAGTGGTTGTTAACGCATAGACATTGTAATAGGGTAAATGAAAATAATTCACTAAAAATGATTATACATGTTTGTTAAATATTTTTACATTTATCTAATAAAATTTATAGGCTTAAAAAAAGAAAATAATATGATTTTAACCATAAATATTCTAATATTCTTTAAAAGGTCGACTAACCGCCTTTTGATGGAGAACCATTTTTAAAAATAAATTTTTTAAATTTTTTATGTCATATTTTATAAAATAAAAACCTTTTTTTGAATCGGGACATCAAAATTTATTTTGTTTAAATTTTTGTTATTTTTTTGATAATGTTCATTTTTAATGAATAGTGGAAATGCTGTATTTTAATTCAAAACCTCCTTTTAATATAATTTATTTATATCGATAGATTATCTTTTTAATTGGTTTTTAAGATTATTTGAAATATATTTTTACCATTTAATCCAATGGTGGTCATTGGAATTAATATCATTTTTAAAGTGGACATAAATAAGTGTCAATCTTTTGATAGATATTGTTTCATAAAAACAAGCTATTTGTTTTGACAGTGGTAATTAATTTTAAAAATTAATAAAAGAAAATTCTATGTTATTAATTTGGTAAAATTAACATCATTTTTTAATTTGGAATATCAAATTAACTTTGGATAAATTTTTGGTATTTTTCTCACAAATGTTCATTTTTAATGAAGAGTTTAAAATACTGCATTTTACTTCAAAACTGTTTTTTCATCTAATTTAATTATATAGTTATATTGACCTTTTAATTCTTTTAAATGTGTACTTGAATTATTTTTTATCACTTAATGTAATTGTGTTCATTGTATGTAATTTCACTTTTCAATTTGATGTAAAAATTAGTTAATCTTTTGATAAATATTACTTCTTAAAAGACCCGTATATTATTTTGACAACGAGAATTATTTATAAATTAAATAATGAAATTTATGTGATTTTAATTTGGTAATATGGATTCCATATATGTAATCATAAGGTAAAAATTATATAATTAACACTCTTGTTTTTGGACATTATGAATAGTAACGATGGCAATTATCTTTAACTATCATGATTAAATAGTAATCGGGAAGTTAAGGGTAATAAAAATAATATCATAATAATATCAAATGACCCCAATATGTGTCAAAATCCTCTTGGTTGTGTCATGGAAGACCATGGTATTAAATTTTCTAAATTAGTTACCCCATGGAATCACTTTTGTGTTATAGTGACCTTTTATTATATTATTTTTAATGAATGGAAAATATAACCAAACTATGTAACACCAAAGTAAAAATATTTTTATTTTGTTTAAATAAATGATTTCTTATAGTATAAATAGTCATTGGAAAGATAAAAATATTTCCAACTTCATGGAATGTTTTTTATAATTTTTAGTAATTATATAAATAAATTTATTTATAACACCATGTTGACGAAGTGATTACCTCATTAATGAACTATTTAAATAAAATGAAAAGATAAGGTAACATATAAGACATAAACTTGTATAAAACCTATTTTATGGGTGTATTTATAACCCTTATCACTTTATAATTAATATATATAATTGTGGGACCTCTAAAATCTGAAAATCGTTTTATAATAAAGTAACATTTCAAGACATTCCAAAAGTGACCCTCCTCCCTCTTATAAAAGCCCCCCATCTCTACCCCCTTACCCACACCTCTCAGGCCCTTGTATCATCCATAAACTACTCATATTATCACTCCAAATCCCTCTATTACTCTTAGAAGTGTCACTTTGGGTATAAGTCTTTCCAAGGAAGCCTTTGGTTCAAATAAAAATGAGTTACCCGATTAAGAGGTAATGTCTTCTCCAGAGTTTCTTTCTTTTATTTTCCTTCATCACTCACCAATATCTTCTTATTATTTGATCACATAATAACACAAGTATCCTCAATATACTAATTTGTTTTTATGATAAGGATTATAACTACACTTACACTCACCTACGTCTAATGGTTAAAGAATATACTGTTTCTGTGGGTGGTGAATTACTGCCTCACGAAATGATGATTGCTCAATCTTATTTTAAGACCTTTAATGGTGGTCATTATGATGTAACTATTTTTATATATGATATATATAGAATTTATTTTTCTATATGCTTATTAATTTTATTTTTAAATCATATCGTTATGCTTTTCATGTTGTGGAACTGTGATAATTTCATCTGAGGAAGTATGGACTACCGCCCCCTCAAGTGATGTGAATCATTCATTCCAGACATGGAATTTCTAATTAATTTAATTAATGAACTTATGTTACCTATATAACATATATATTATACTGGAATTATAATATATATATATGTCTCTTGTAGTTCAAATTCCTTTAGTATGACAAAAAAATGAAAGTAGCATTCACGAGTACATACGACCGACCATCTCCATGAACGGTGCATTTCATTTTTTCTCCAAATGGTACAAGAATATTATAAAATGAATAAATAATGGATATATATTATATTTAAATCATTAATACCTTTCTGTAGATGATGTAATTATAACTACATGGGAAATTTTTTTCGAACAAGTTTATTTTTGACTCATGTACCGAACATCGAAAAAACGTATGATATGAACTCAAATAATTAATTAATTATTATAACATGATAATATGATATATTAATTTAATAATAAACATTAAAGGATGTCCTTAAGAAATTATAAATTGTCCTTAGTTTATTATTCTGGAATATAAAGAAACGAACAAGACATGTGGGAATTGAGGTAAGGAGATTTCTTATCTAACTTTTAATTCCGTGAGATTTCCATTGTTTGCCAATTATTTATTTCATGTGGTGTATTGTGTAATTACATTTGATATATATTATCATGGATAAATTTATATTCATGTTATTATGTGATTCATTTGGTTCTTATTATCTTTTGGTCATACGACTCGATTTATTACAATGAGGAAAGGGGTTTTATCACATTATTTATTGCTGTGAGAATCATGCTATATTGGTCACCATCTCCTTTGAGTGGTGTATGTACTGCCCATTATTCTACTCTTTGTGTAATATAATTTCGTTTATGGTTATTTACATCAATTTTGTATAGTCCTTCTTTCATGGGGTGTATGTTTCAAAAGTTACCCAAATCAGTAAGGGAACCTTTCACCCTCCTCTTTTTAAAAGACTTCTTTTGTTAGGTAATTTAATTTACATCTTCTTAATGTTGGGATATGTTCTTATATATCCATATTGCTGTAAAATTTATGACCAAGTGATGAGATACCCTTTTTATCTCTCATGAACTAATTTTATGAATTTTAAAGTGATGTCATTAGGCCGTCAAATTTCTGTAAGGGAACTTCTTAACCAAATTTCAATTGTTTGGGTTAAACCTCTAATTCATGATTATGTAGTGCTATGAATATGTGTGGATGAAATCAGATTTTTTTACCCATAATATCCACATATATGTGGTGTATTTATATTTGTCACATGTAATTATTTAATTTATTTATCCTTAACATGAGGATACAATCTTTGTATGGGTCTTCGTCTCAATCTTCTTTCATTGATGCATCTTTTGATTTTAAGACGAAATTATTTTATATGGTGTATAAAACCCTTTGGACTTTTCATTTCATTAAAAAGGAATCTTTTTACCTGAATAATTTTACTAAATGACAAAAGGAATCTTTTTTTGTCTTACTTATGCGGCGAAAATGACTTCTCTACCACCGTGAACATTATTTGTGTTTCGACTTCTTATAAAAGGCATAATTTTTTGAAAAGAAAAATAAATACCTTGTTTTAATTTTCATTTATTTTTGTATTGAAAATGGTTTTGATAATGTATTTATTATATCAATGTTTTGTATTGATATCTTGTGATTGAAATGTTGAAATGTTATGTTTCTTTTATGCATTTTTTATGTGATACAATTATGTTATGGTGTTTGGGAATTGTTTATGATGTTGAGTTGTTCCGTGAAAAACTAAGGGGGGGGGGTGATCCTGAGATAGATCTCCAATGCATTGGGTAATGCGATGGAGTTAAATTCTAATGTTTCTTGTAAAATATTTAGGGAATATACTGTGATGGTTATTAAAAATCTAACCATGAGGGTTACTCACTACGTAAGAATGTTATGAATGAATCAAGTTACCTTTATGTATTATGATTTCATTGTGTATTTCGCAAATATTATGATTTCATGGGATATGTTAAAAACTGTATGTTATGTATATATTTATGATCTAATGTTTTCTTTATTTGTGTATCCCTTACTGAGATTTTTATGCTCATCCCAATTTTTTGAATTGTTTTCCACGGGACATAAAGATGAATAGGGTCAAGGATAAGATCATGGAAAGATATGCTATCTAATACATGGAACTAGGCATGTTTCTTTTTAAGAGTTTTTATTTTATGAAAAATAATGGAAACTGAGTAGAAGTGTCTATTTTTAATCTTTTGAGATGTAATACTTATGTCCTAATTCTCTAAAATATTAAACCTGAAAAGATCCTCAATGTGAATTATTCATTAAATTCACGATTATGTGATGTTATAAGGCCTGGTACTTATTGTTGGTATCAGAGGATGGTTTAGAAAACTTTAGGGATTATGAGTTTTCATTAGACACATGGTTAGTCCCTATGTCTATTATTTCAGTAAAATACATGTTTTTTAACTTTTTCAGATCATGTAATGTCCATTACAAATGGAAGGAAGAGTGTAACACCCGAGACTTTTATGTTATATAAATCATCAAAGGAATCTTTTTCTACACAACACTTGCTTGGCTTGCTTTACACGCAATCGCGACCTTCCTCGATAGCTTGCGTCGTACGCAATACCGAGTTTCACTAAACAACAATATGCTATTAAAACTAGCCGTTATGAATAGTAATAACCACTTTTTGAAATTTTATAAATTTTATTTTTTCAAAATGGACCTCATTTTTGGACTCAGAATATCGAAATTATCCTAGGGTGAAATTTTGGTATTTTTCTGAAAACTTTCAATTTTTGATGAATAGAGAAACCACTAAGTGGTAGGTTAAAAACTGAATTTTGCATAAAACTTAATTTTACCGCTTCTGTGAATGGAATTTCAAAAATCCGAGAGACACGGTTAATATCAAGGACTAAAATGTGGTTCAATGAGATGAAAATAATTTTTTGGTGAATAGTAACTTTTTACTATTTTTACCGCGTTTAATAGTAAATAGGGTAACTAAGGGTAAATATGATATTAATATTACCCTAACACATGTCCTAATTCTATTGGACAAGTGTAATTCGACCAAAAACAAACTTAGGAATAAAATATGACCATTTAGGCCCACTTGGATTAGATTAGGACATTTATTATTAATTTATTTAAAGAAGGGTTAAAATAGTTAAAATCAAAGTTTAATAAGTAAATCATTTTTAATATAGGGTTATACATAAGATAAATTCGACTATAAATATTCATTAGAAATCTAAAAAGATTTCATACATAAGGGTATTTTATTTGTAATTTTTAGACGTTAAATAATTTAATTTATTTATGACACAATGATGATGCAGTAATTATCTTATTAATGAAATATTGACATAATTAATGTTATAAACACCAAAATAAATGTAATTTGAGACTTTTTATGAATTACACTAATTTTCTAGGTTACTATGATATATTAGTATTGATTTAATCAACTTGGTTCGAACATATAATTCTGTTATGACTTTCACAAAAATCATATATCAAATAGTGTCAAAATTGACACAAAATAGTTTTTAAATCAAATATTATATTATTAATTGTTATTTTATTCCTAAAAATCTAAGGTTCGGCCAAATGACTTAGATAAGGATATATATATTAATAATAAACAATTTGGGGTTCGTTTGGCATGTTATAGTAAGTGTATTAACCATATAGTGAAAGAAAACAAAAAGACACGGTAAAAGTTAAATTAATTATCTTAGAGTTAAATCTAATTGATAAGGTTAAAATAATACCCTAAACTTGTCTAAATCCTATTGGTTGATAGGATTTCGACCCATCCCCACTTTAGCTTCGAAATAAGACCCTTTGGAACCATTATAAACCGATTTTGACTTTAATATAAAATAATATTTTGAGATATTCCTAAGGTGCCCCTCTCCTCCCTTATAAAAGGGCACCTCCTCCCCCTCCTCCTCACACCAATTTGAGCACTCAAGCTCGGCCAAACCCTGACATTTTCCATTCTCGACTTCCCTAGAATAATCCTAGAGGTCCTGGTCTTCTCCAAAGACCAATCTTAGTTCCTTAAGTGGAGGATTCAAAAAGGCGTTCCAAAGAAGAGGTAATATCCATTACCGATCTTTTCAATTTCTTTCTTCTTCAACTTCTTCTTCTTTAGTTGTTTCATGATAAAGTAATAACATCAGTATTAATTACATACTGATATGTTATTATAAATATGAAACAACCCTAATTCACCTTCTATCCATCCTATGGAAAAATGAAATCACCGCGCGTGCGTACGTACGGAATACCGTCTCCACGCCGTGGTGTAATCTATTTTCCACCATCACCTTACAAAGATGGGTATAATGGTGTAATCAGTAACTATATATGATTATTATTAAGTAATATTGATACTGAAATAATATATATATATACTCCAATACAATTCCACGATCATAGGAACGATATCATCACTCGTGCGTACGTACGGAATACCGTCTCCACGATGTGATGCGACTCGTTCTACATGATCTTCATTTCATAATGATTATATAAATGAATTGAATGAATGAATATGGTATATAATACACTAATACCATTCTGTAAATGAATTATCTATAACCTAAAGATAAGAATAAGAATTTATTCGACAAAACACGCATAAGAACAAAAAGTTATAAAGACCCGAGTAACAAGTAACAATGAAATATTACTAACAAGAAGCTAATAATATGACCATATATGATCTCATATCAATATTTATGATTCTGGAATAAGTCAATAACATTATTTAAACCATTATACAGGAGCTTCAGACACGAACAAAGCAAATCGGACCTAAGGTAAGGGAAATATCACAATCTCATTTTTATCCGAGATTGTTTATTCGTAAGTATTTACTGGGGTGTATTTTATCATCCACATCCATGTTCCCTCAATATGTAATATTGTTTCCATCCACTTGAAATAGTTTAAATCCAATTTTACCCTTAGGTGAGTTTTTAGTAAAGAATATGAAAGGAATCTTTTGTCGTTTTTCCGTACGAGGTACTTTTTGACTTTTCCGACAAAAGTACGAAGAATGTTTTTTTTAACTTATACGGCATGAATGGATTTTTAAAACATTACTTCAAAGAAGCATCCTTTACAAGTTTTCAAGTTTATTTTTAATCAACTTCTTTTATTTTAAAGTTGTATGACATGTTATGAAAGGAAAAATGTTTTTGAAGAAGAAAGGATATTTTCCTCAAGAATTCAATTCAAGTGTTTTATCAAAATTATTTTCCATCTAAGATAATAAAGGGTTCTGTTTCTATCCATATTTTTACATTGGTTTGACTATGTTGTGATGGAATTATGTTTATGAATTTCTTTATCATATATGAATTGATTTATGATGTCATGATGTTTCAAGAATCCCATTTTTGTTATATGTGTTATGCGATGATGTATGTTTTATGATTATGTGGCACACATAGGAAAGGATTCATTATAAGATGGGTGGGACCTATATCTCCCTCCAATGCATTGGGTAATGATTTTATATCTCATGAGATAGACATGGCTGGAACGGAAGGTTATTTCGGTTCAGTGATACAGGACTGAAACGAGGAGTGAACTCGGTTCAGAAAGGGACTTTGTCCACTAAGATAGTCTTGGCAATGAGTCATGACTAACAAGAAATGATTTTCCATGATTATGTGTGCATGCCACAAAGATTCAAGTTTTATGTTATGATTATGGGGATCTCATTTTCACTTCTATGATTTATTCCATGTTAAGATATTATGATCTCTTTTGCAGGTTTTAATTTTCAAAAAGATATGATATGATTTTTATTTCCTTTATTTTCCCTTGCTGAGCATTTGAGCTCACCCTTTTATGTTTTCTTTTCCCCAGGCCAGGAAGATGGATATTAAGTAGAATATGCTAAAAGGGACCCTAGATATGATGAAATAAATGGGAGACATTGTAGAAGATTTATGAACCAGTTGTTTATGTTTCCCAGTTTCTAAAGACACTATACCTATACGGTCCTTTGTGGTTTTGTCATATGTTGTAATAAGTGTGATTCAATTTTGAAGTATTAACAATGTATGTAAAGTGTGGGTCGTTATAGTTGGTATCAGAGGAAAGGTATAGTCAACCTTTGGAAACTAGGATGTGAAAGCCTTAGTAAGAACCCTAAGGATAAGTCTAAGCATAGAACACAATCTTAGAAATGGCCATGAATAACCTAGGATAAGACCATAAGCATGAAAATTTTATTCTTGAATTATGTGGTTTCCTATTATAATTAGTGTTGCTCACACTATTCTTCTTGGTTTTAGTCAATGGCTGGAACCCAAAGGAACCGTGTTAATGCAGAATGCGATGGGCAATGCAATGATTGTCCCCCTGAGCAACCAAACGATATGGGAGCTGGAATGCAAAATCTTGTAGCCATGCTCACACAACTTTCTCAAGCTATGAATCATGCAGGATTTCCAAACGAACAAAGGAGGGAGCAACATTCTGTTGAATCCTTCATGAGGCAGCGTCCACCATCTTTCAGCGGGTCTACCGATCCATTAGTTGCTGAACAATGGATTAGTACTACTGAAAAGATATTTTCAGTTCTTCAATGTTCTGAGCATGATAAAGTCATCCTAGCAGTGTATCGTTTGGAAGGAGATGCTGATCAATGGTGGAATCTTGTTAAGAATACAAGGCAAAGGGATGAAATTGAGTCTATGGAATGGGACGAGTTCAAGAACTTATTTTTCAATAAGTACTTCCCTCGTATTCTCCGAACAAAGATGGAGAAAGAGTTCCTTGAACTGAAGCAAAGGGATGATGAATCTGTTGGTACCTATGAAGCAAATTTTACCAGACTTGCAAGGTACGCTTCTGGTATTATTATCCAACCTGAGAGTAAGATCGATCGATTATTTAGTGGATTAAAACCAAGTCTTCGAAGGGCGTTAGCCATAAGGGACTTCAATAGCTATGAGGAAATCGTTCGATGTGCTCTCAAAGTCGAGATGGAGATTGGAGTAACCCATCAGTCACATGGGTTTGATAAGAAGAGGAAGATGGAATTCAAAGAAAAATCTAAAGAGCACACGGAAAAGAAGATGAACTTTCCCTTATGCTCAAAGTGTGGAAAGAAACATGGAGGGAGTTGTCTTAAAGGGACAAGTAAATGTTTTAAATGTGGAAAGGAAGGTCATCGGGCATTTGAATGCCGTGATAATGGGAAGAAGATGTCTAATGATGCAAACAAAGGAAGGGATACACAGAATGAACCTGCTACACTTCAATGTTTCAAGTGCAAGGAGATGGGGCATTATGCCAATCAATGCCCAAATCCAAGGGTTGATGATGATGGTCGACGTCAACAAACACTTAAGGCTAAAGAAAAAGGAAAGTCACATGCAATTTTTATCAGCGATGTGGAGTACGATAACGATGTGGTGAAAGGTACACTTACCATCCACTCTAAAGTAGCAAATGTTTTATTTGATTCTGGATCCACCCACTCTTTTATTTCTGAAAAATTTTCTAAGGGTATCACCGTATTACGTCAACAATTAGATGTTGAGTTAGATGTGACAACACCTAATGGCACATCAATCGCATCAGAAGTTTATAATTCTTCTCCGATTGAAGTTTGTGGGAAAGTGCTTCCTGCAAATCTTGTGATCCTTCCTTTAGTGGAATTTGATGTGATTCTTGGCATGGATTGGCTTTCTCTACATGGAGCTCATATCAATTGCCAAAGAAGGGAAGTCACATTTCATATTCCAGATCAACCTACGATCGTCTATCAATGCAAGGATGAACATAACCTTCCAGTGGAAATTTCTTCCATCTTATGGGTATTGATTCCACTAAATGAAGGTTATTTATCTCAAATAGTTGGTGAGAAACTCACGATTAAGAATATGCCCATTGTACGGGAGTTTGATGATGTCTTTCCGGAGGAATTACCGGGTCTTCCACCAAATCGTGAAGTTGAGTTTTCAATAGAACTCGTACCGGGTGCTTTGCCTATTTCAAAGACACCTTATAGAATGGCCCCAATTGAGTTGCAGGAATTGAAGAAGCAACTCCAAGAGAATCTTGATAAGGGATTCATACGCCCTAGTGCGTCACCTTGGGGAGCACCTGTTCTATTTGTTAAGAAGAAAGATGGATCAATGAGACTCTGCATTGATTATAGAGAACTTAACAAGATCACTATCAAGAACAAATATCCTCTCCCACGCATTGATGACTTATTTGACCAACTACGCGGAGCTCAATACTTTTCCAAGATTGATCTTCGTTCAGGGTTTTATCAATTAAGGGTCAAAAGGGAGGATATACCAAAGATGGCTTTCCGTACAAGGTATGGACACTATGAATTTATAGTGATGCCATTTGGTCTTACTAATGCCCCTACTATCTTCATGGATCTAATGAATAGAGTCTTTAGAGACTATCTTGATCAATTTGTGGTAGTCTTTATAGACGATATTCTTGTCTATTCAAAGAGCAAGTAAGAGCATGAAGATCACTTGAGAATTATATTGAAGACCCTGAGAAAAGAGAAGCTTTATGCCAAATTTACCAAGTGTGAATTTTGGCTTCAAAAAGTTGCATTTTTGGGTCATATAATCTCAAAAGAGGGGATATCTGTGGATCCAGCAAAAACAGAGGTTATCGAAAGATGGTCAAGACCAACAACAGTAACTGAGATCCGAAGTTTTCTTGGTTTGGCTGGTTATTATCGACGTTTTGTAAATGATTTTTCACGATTATCTAATCCACTCACCAAGTTGACTCGGAAAGGAGTTAAGTTTGTCTGGACAGAGGAATGTGAGGAGAATTTCAAGGAGTTGAAAAGAAGGTTATCCAGTGCACCTGTGCTCACACTACCTTGTAGTGGAGAAAGGTTTGTGATCTACAGTGATGCATCCAAGAAGGGATTGGGGTGTGTTCTTATGCAAAATGATATGGTGATAGCTTATGCCTCACGACAGTTGAAAATCCATGAGCAAAATTACCCAACACATGATTTGGAGTTGGCTGCGGTAATCTTTGCATTAAAGATTTGGAGGCATTACCTTTATGGTGAAAGGTGTGATATTTATACTGATCATAAAAGTTTAAAGTATATTTTCACACAAAAGGAGCTGAATATGCGCCAAAGAAGATGGTTGGAGCTGATTAAGGATTATGACTGCTCAATCCATTACCAACCTGGGAAAGCAAACAAGGTGGCAGATGCATTAAGTCGACAAGACCATGCTAGTTTATCCATGATGAGGATCACAAAAGATCCAATATTTATGGATTTACAAAGGATGGATCTTGGAATTATAATGGAAGGGGAAAAATCTTATCTTTCTCAAATGAATGTTCAACCATCTATACATGTGAAGATTAAAGAGGCACAGAAAGAAGATGTCGAGTTACAAAAGAAGGTGAGAAATGTTCCTGAATTCAACCTTGATTGTGATGGGATAATAAAGTTCAGGAATCGGGTTTGTGTTCCTCCCTTCCCCAAATTAAAGAAAGAGCTGCTGGATGAGGCTCATAGTTCTTCATTCTCTATTCATACTGGAAGCACGAAGATGTATAGGGACCTGAAAGAGTACTTCTGGTGGGATGGCATGAAAAGAGATGTTGCTGAATATGTCTCTCGATGCTTGGTTTGTCAACAAGTTAAAGCTGAGAGACAAAAGTCTAAGGGGATGTTACAACCATTTCCCATACCCGAATGGAAATGGGAAAACATCACTATGGACTTTGTCACAGGACTTCCTAAAACATCCAAAGGCAATAATGCTATCTGGGTCATAGTTGATCGTCTTACAAAGTCTGCACACTTCATTCCTATTAGAGAGGATTTCTCTCTAGATCAGCTTGCCAGGATATATGTAAAGGAAGTGGTAAGATTGCATGGAGTTCCACTTTCTATTATATCTGATCGAGATCCGAGATTTACCTCGAAGTTCTGGCGAAGTCTTCAGCATACTCTGGATACAGAGTTGAGTTTCAGCACTGCTTATCATCCCCAGACAGACGGCCAGTCTGAGAGAACAATTCAAACCCTAGAAGATATGTTGAGAGCTTGCTCTATGGATTTCAAAGGAGGTTGGGATCAACACCTACCTTTGGTGGAATTTTCTTATAATAATAGCTTTCACTCCAGTATGAAGCTCTCTATGGAAAGAAATTCAGGACTCCAACTTGCTGGGATGAAGTTGGGGAAAGAAAGCTATTAGGACCTGATCTCGTTGATGAAATGGCAGAAAAGGTCAGATCTATTCAACAACACATAAGAGCAGCTCAGAGTCGACAGAAAAGTTATGCCGACAACCGAAGAAAAGACCTAGAGTTTGAAGTGGGTGATAAAGTGTTCTTACGAATATCTCCCTGGAAGAGGGTTATGAGATTTGGAAAGAAGGGGAAGTTGAGCCCTAGATATATCGGTCCTTTTGAAATGCTGGATCGTGTTGGGAAGGTAGCTTACCGATTGGCGCTTCCACCGAATCTCTCTCAAGTTCACGATGTGTTCCAAGTATCTCTCCTGAGAAAGTACATACCAGATCCTTCACATGTACTCAGCTCAGAAGTTGTACCACTGGAGCGAGATCTTTCTTATGAAGAACAGCCGATAGAGATTCTGGATCGTAGCGAAAAAGTCCTACGAAACAAGACCACTCGCTTGGTGAAAGTTTTATGGAGAAACCACCAACTTGAAGAAGCTACATGGGAGCTTGAGGATATGATGAGGTAGAAGTATCCTCATTTGTTTGTTGCAAAGTGACGAATTTCGAGGGTGAAATTCTTTTTAAGAGGGGTAGAATGTAACACCCGAGACTTTTATGTTATATAAATCATCAAAGGAATCTTTTTCTACACAACACTTGCTTGGCTTGCTTTACACGCAATCGCGACCTTCCTCGATAGCTTGCGTCGTACGCAATACCGAGTTTCACTAAACAACAATATGCTATTAAAACTAGACGTTATGAATAGTAATAACCACTTTTTGAAATTTTATAAATTTTATTTTTTCAAAATGGACTTCATTTTTGGACTCAGAATATCGAAATTATCCTAGGGTGAAATTTTGGTATTTTTCTGAAAACTTTCAATTTTTGATGAATAGTGAAACCACTAAGTGGTAGGTTAAAAACTGAATTTTGCATAAAACTTAATTTTACCGCTTCTGTGAATGGAATTTCAAAAATTCGAGAGACACGGTTAATATCAAGGACTAAAATGTGGTTCAATGAGATGAAAATAATTTTTTGGTGAATAGTAACTTTTTACTATTTTTACCGCGTTTAATAGTAAATAGGGTAACTAAGGGTAAATATGATATTAATATTACCCTAACACATGTCCTAATTCTATTGGACAAGTGTAATTCGACCAAAAACAAACTTAGGAATAAAATATGACCATTTAGGCCCACTTGGATTAGATTAGGACATTTATTATTAATTTATTTAAAGAAGGGTTAAAATAGTTAAAATCAAAGTTTAATAAGTAAATCATTTTTAATATAGGGTTATACATAAGAAAAATTCGACTATAAATATTCATTAGAAATCTAAAAAGATTTCCTACATAAGGGTATTTTATTTGTAATTTTTAGACATTAAATAATTTAATTTATTTATGACACAATGATGATGCAGTAATTATCTTATTAATGAAATATTGACATAATTAATGTTATAAACACCAAAATAAATGTAATTTGAGACTTTTTATGAATTACACTAATTTTCTAGGTTACTATGATATATTAGTATTGATTTAATCAACTTGGTTCGAACATATAATTCTGTTATGACTTTCACAAAAATCATATATCAAATAGTGTCAAAATTGACACAAAATAGTTTTTAAATCAAATATTATATTATTAATTGTTATTTTATTCCTAAAAATATAAGGTTCGGCCAAATGACTTAGATAAGGATATATATATTAATAATAAACAATTTGGGGTTCGTTTGGCATGTTATAGTAAGTGTATTAACCATATAGTGAAAGAAAACAAAAAGACACGGTAAAAGTTAAATTAATTAACTTAGAGTTAAATCTAATTGATAAGGTTAAAATAATACCCTAAACTTGTCTAAATCCTATTGGTTGATAGGATTTCGACCCATCCCCACTTTAGCTTCGAAATAAGACCCTTTGGAACCATTATAAACCGATTTTGACTTTAATATAAAATAATATTTTGAGATATTCCTAAGGTGCCCCTTTCCTCCCTTATAAAAGGGCACCTCCTCCCCCTCCTCCTCACACCAATTTGAGCACTCAAGCTCGGCCAACCCCTGCCATTTTACCTTCTCCACTTCCCTAGAATAATCCTATAGGTCCTGGTCTTCTCCAAAGAACAATATTAGTTCCTTAAGTGGAGGATTCAAAAAGGCGTTCCAAAGAAGAGGTAATATCCATTACCGATCTTTTTCAATTTCTTTCTTCTTCAACTTCTTCTTCTTTAGTTGTTTCATGATAAAGTAATAACATAAGTATTACTTACATACTGATATGTTATTATAAATATGAAACAACCCTAATTCACCTTCTATCCATCCTACGGAAAAATGAAATCACCGCGCGTGCGTACGTACGGAATACCGTCTCCACGCCGTGGTGTAATCTATTTTCCACCATCACCTTACAAGGATGGGTATAATGGTGTAATCAGTAACTATATATGATTATTATTAAGTAATATTGATACTGAAATAATATATATATATATACTCCAATACAATTCCACGATCATAGGAACGATATCATCACTCGTGCGTACGTACGGAATACCGTCTCCACGATGTGATGCGACTCGTTCTACATGATCTTCATTTCATAATGATTATATAAATGAATTGAATGAGTGAATATGGTATATACTACACTAATACCATTCTGGAAATGAATTATCTATAACCTAAAGAAAAGAATAAGAATTTATTCGACAAAACACGCATAAGAACAAAAAGTTATAAAGACCCGAGTAACAAGTAACAATGAAATATTACTAACAAGAAGCTAATAATATGACCATATATGATCTCATATCAATATGTATGATTCTGGAATAAGTCAATAACATTATTTAAACCATTATACAGGAGCTTCGGACACGAACAAAGAAAATCGGACCTAAGGTAAGGGAAATATCACAATCTCATTTTTATCCGAGATTGTTTATTCGTAAGTATTTACTGGGGTGTATTTTATCATCCACATCCATGTTCCCTCAATATGTAATATTGTTTCCATCCACTTGAAATAGTTTAAATCCAATTTTACCCTTAGGTGAGTTTTTAGTAAAGAATATGAAAGGAATCTTTTGTCGTTTTTCCGTACGAGGTACTTTTTGACTTTTCCGACAAAAGTACGAAGAATGTTTTTTTTAACTTATACGGCATGAATGGATTTTTAAAACATTACTTCAAAGAAGCTTCCTTTACAAGTTTTCAAGTTTATTTTTAATCAACTTCTTTTATTTTAAAGTTGTATGACATGTTATGAAAGGAAAAATGTTTTTGAAGAAGAAAGGATATTTTCCTCAAGAATTCAATTCAAGTGTTTTATCAAAATTATTTTCCATCTAAGATAATAAAGGGTTCTGTTTCTATACATATTTTTACATTGGTTTGACTATGTTGTGATGGAATTATGTTTATGAATTCCTTTATCATATATGAATTGATTTATGATGTCATGATGTTTCAAGAATCCCATTTTTGTTATATGTGTTATGCGATGATGTATGTTTTATGATTATGTGGCACACATAAGAAAGGATTCATTATAAGATAGGTGGGACCTATATCTCCCTCCAATGCATTGGGTAATGATTTTATATCTCATGAGATAGACATGGCTGGAACGGAATGTTATTTCGGTTCAGTGATACAGGACTGAAACGAGGAGTGAACTCGGTTCAGAAAGGGACTTTGTCCACTAAGATAGTCTTGGCAATGAGTCATGACTAACAAGAAATGATTTTCCATGATTATGTGTGCATGCCACAAAGATTCAGGTTTTATGTTATGATTATGGGGATCTCATTTTCACTTCAATGATTTATTCCATGTTAAGATATTATGATCTCTTTTGCAGGTTTTAATTTTCAAAAAGATATGATATGATTTTTATTTCCTTTATTTGCCCTTGCTGAGCATTTGAGCTCACCCTTTTATGTTTTCTTTTCCCCAGGCCAGGAAGATGGATATTAAGTAGAATATGCTAAAAGGGACCCTAGATATCATGAAATAAATGTGAGACACTGTAGAAGATTTATGAACGAGTTGTTTATGTTTCCCAGTTTCTAAAGACACTATACCTATACGGTCCTTTGTGGTTTTTTCATATGTTGTAATAAGTGTGATTCAATTTTGAAGTATTAACAATGTATGTAAAGTGTGGGTCGTTATAAAGAGGATCTCAAATTACATTCTTATATCTTCCTAGGGACATGCTTGCAATAAATATTGCAAACACATGTTCAGAAGGATGTTAAAATTTTTCTAACATAAAACTCACTTTCAAGAAGTTGTTGGAGATATCAAACACCTCCACTATACCTCATTATCATCGTGGATCATGGGTTCTATTTAGAATAATCCTATTTTCAAAATAATCTCATATTTTCATGAATGATAAATATTATCAAGGCAATTTCAAATATTTTACCATATCACAATATTTTGACGCTTATTATGATATTAAAAAAGGTGCTGAAGAAGGAGACCCTTGCACAACCTATTTATATTTTCTTTTACAATATATTCTCTCAGAACATACCTATGGTATATTAAAAGGACCATTAATTGAAATTTTCAACTCAAAATCTGTCCGACTATTTTATAGAAATCATGTTTTATCAGATGTTTTGAAATTAAATGTCATACATGATTATTTTACAAAACTGTTTTTCTATGAACACCCATATGACCCATGTTGTACACGATGTATTTGGATGGAGGAAGAAAATGATTTTTAAGTATCTCTAAATCATCATTGAAATGCTTGTAACTTTTACCTACGTGAACAAGATGACGATGAAACTGAATGGACACCATGATCAAGGTATGATGTTCTTCATTTTGGGGATCATTTTATTTTATCTTATGGTGGTGAAATAAGACTTCTAGAATTAAGATGTTGAGATCATAATGAATTTGAATTAAAATGAGAGGTATAAGGAAACCATTTAGTTTAAAACATGTTAGGGTTATTTTTTAGTTTTATAAAAAGGAAAAATCATAGGATGAGTGACAACCCGTCACATCTGGTAAGGCCGCACGAATCGTATCCACATCCGAAGGGAAAAAAGGGCACATCGCCTACCACTGGCCTACATGGAGTCCCTGGTTACTATGACTTATTATTTTAGTAAAACATTTTATGGAATAACAATAAGTTTATTATTGGAATTTATGTTTTATCAAATGGATATACTTACTATAGGAAATTGTTTTGGTAATGAAGTGATAATGGTTGTTGTGAAAGATATTCTCGATTTTTAAGAAACACTGTATCCCTAAGGAAGATAGAATAATATGGGATTTCAATTATGGAATAATGGTTGATTTTTTAGTTTAGAAGAATCTATGTTTTTATTGTGGACATATGATGATTTCATTTATTTATGAAAATGATTAACCTATCATGGAGAATATGTGATTAGGTTAATTAATTTTCAATATGAGACTTTGTGAGTAACTGATGTTATTTGGAGATAAATGTTAAGATTTATCTTAGAAGACTACGTAAATAAATCCTTATGAGATTTGGGTTTCAATCATAGATTAGATTTCTTTTGAATAATTTTATGGACAATAGTTTATTGAATGGTATTTGTTGAACATTGGTTTTTGTTTGAAATTTTTTTGAGATTAAAAGTAGTTTTTCTTTTTGTAAAGGATTATCCTTTTAGGGTATTATCTGATCTCATACTAACCATTTTGGTTTGGGTTAAGGTCTAAAGACATGGGAAATATATAGTTCTTTTTTATGGATTAGGTGATTCTCAAGATGTTGATTATAGCACTCATAATGTGAACAAGTCACCCTAAATACTCATCTTTAGGAGAAAATATGAGTTTCTGTAAGAAATCTAGTAAGAGATGAAATTATACATGACATGTAAGTATGTTTAATTATGTTTTAGTTAAGTTCATAAATAAATTTCTCAATGAAAATTAACTTAAAATAAAAACGTTGTCTGTTAACTTTTCGTACTGGGGAATCAAATACCATTTAACCCATCACAAGTTTGTGATTTTCTGGGGGTTAGATTTTTCCAAAACATTTTTTCTATCACTCTACATCAGAATTTTACCCATTGTTTTCTCTTCCATATCCAGGTTTTAATGTAATCATAGTATCTATTGTCTTGGGTGACCTTTGTACTTTTCTTTCATTTAATGTGATAGTTTAATTTACTCTTTTTCTGATGTGGGGCGTTCAATGAATATTCCAAGAAAAATTTTAAAATTGTGAGGATGAAATTCCCAAAAGGGGGAAGAATGTAACATCCTGGGTAAATAAAGAATATGAAATTTTCTTATTTATTAATATTTGTGAATAAAATTTTAATATTACTTTAAGGGTAATTCTATGTTCGATGGCTTACCCAGTACAGAACAACGAGTTTTTTTGAAATCTTACGTTGCACAATAATAATATAATAATATAATTTTAAATGGTTGTTAACGCCTAGCTGTTGTAATGGTCAGAATGAACATAACTAACTACAAAATGATAATATATGTTTGTTAAATATTTTTACATTTATCCAATTAATGTTAGAGGCTTAAAATTAGAAAAGAATTTGATTTTAACCATAAATATTCAAATATTCTTTAAAAGGTCAATTAACTGCCTTTTGATGGAGAACCCTTTTTACAAATACTTTTTGTAAATTTAATATGTTATATTTTACAAAATAAAATCCCTTTTTAGAATCGGGACATCAAAATTTACTTTGTGTAATGTTTTGAAATTTTTCCGATAAAGTTCATTTTTTAATGAATAGTGAAAATGTTGTATTTTAATTCAAAACCTCATTTTAATATAATTTATTTATATGTTTAGAACATATTTTTAATTGGGTTTAATGCTTATTTGATATATATTTTTACAGTTTAATCCAAATGTTGTCATTGTAATTAATATCACTTTTAAATTGGACATAAACAAGTGTCAATCTTTTGATAGATATTGTTTCATAAAAACAAGCTATTTGTTTTGACAATGAGAATTAATTATAAAATTAATTAATGAATATTATATGTTTTGAATTTGGTAAAATGGAAATAATTCTTTAATTTGGAATATCAAATTTACATTGGATAATTTTTTTGGTTTTTTTCTAACAAATGTTCATTTTTAATGAATAGTGAAAAATACTACATTTTTCATCAAATCTACTTTTTCATCTAATTTAATTATATAGATATATTGTCCTTTTAATTTTTTTTAAAGTGTAATTTAATTATTTTTTTATCACATAATTAAATTTTGTTCATTGGAATTAATTTCACTTTTCAATTTGATGTAAAAACAAGTAAATACTTTGATAAATTTTACTTCTTAAAAAGCTCGTCTTTGGTTTTGAAAGCAGGAATTATTTTTAAATTAATTACTGAAATTTCTCTTTTTTTAATTTGGTAAAATTGATTCCATATTTTTAATCATAAGGTCCAAATTATTTAATTAAGACTCCTATGTTTTTGGGCATTATAAATAGTAACGACGTCAATTATAATTAATTATCATGATTAATTAGTAATCAGGTTGTTAAGTGTAATAAAATAATATCATAATAATATAAAATGACCCCAAAATGAGTCCAAATCTTCTTGTTTGTGTAATGGTCGACCATGGGATTCCTTGTTCCAACTTAGTGACCCCATGGAATCACTTTTGTTTGATAGTGACCTTTAATCATAATATTTTTAATGAATGGAAAATATAACCAAACAATGTAACACCTAACTAAAAAAAATTAATTTTGTTTAAATAAATCATCTCTTAGACTATAAATTTTAATTTGAAAGATAAAAATCATTCCTAAATCATGGTATTTCTTATAATTTTTAGTCATTAAATAAATAAATTTATTTATGACACTAAGATGATGTAGTGATTACCTAATTAATGAACGGTTAAAATAAAATTAAGAGATATAGTACACTTGTAGAAAACCTATTGTATGGGTGGATTTATAACCCTTATCACCTTATCCTCAATATACATCATTGTGGGACCTCTAAAATCCGAAAATCATTTTATAATAAAGTAACATTTCAAGACTTTCCAAAAGTGACCCTCCTCCTCTTATAAAAGGCCACCACCTCTACCCCCTTACCCACACCTCTCAAGCCCTTGGATCATCCAAAATATGCTCATATTATCTCTCCACATCCCTCTTTTACTCCTAGAATATTCACTTTCATCCGAAGTGTTTCCAAAGAAGCCTTTGGCTCAAACCAAAATGAGTTACCCGATTAAGAGGTAATGTCTTCTCTCGACTTTATTTCATTTATTTTCCTTCTTCACTCACCACTATATTCTTATTATTTGATCCCATAATAACACCAGTATCCTCAATATACTAGTATGTTGTGATGATAAGGATTATACCTACAGGTACACACACCTCCGTCTAATGGTTAAAGAACATATCATTTCTGTGGCTGGCGAATTACAGCCTCACGAAATGATGATTGTTAAATATTCTTTCAACACCTTTTATGGTGGCCATTATGATGTCACTATATTTATATCTGATATATATAGTATTTATTTTTCTATATGCTTCTGAATTTTTTTTTAAATCACATCTTTATGCTTTTCATGTTGTGGAACTGCGATAATTTCATCTGAGGAAGTGTGCACTACCGCCCACTAAAGTTATGTTACTCGTTCATTCCAAACATGTAATTTATAAATTAGGTAATTAATTAACAAATTTTACCTATATAACATATATATTATATTTTAATTATAATATATCTATGTCTCATTTAGTTTTAATTCATTTAATAAGACAAGGAAATGAAAGTAGCGTTCATGCGTACGTACGGCCAACCGTCTCCAAGAATGGTGCATTTCATTTTTTTATCTAAAAATGTTGTGGAATAGTATAAAATGAATATATACTGGATATATATGATATTTAAATAATTAATACCATTCCGGAGATGATGTACTTATAACTACAAGGGAAATTCTTTTCAAACAAGTTCATTTTTGACTCATGTACCAAACATCAACAAAACCTATGATATGAACTCACATAATTAAATAATTTTTATGACATGATAATATATGATATGAGTTGAATAATAAACATAAAATGAATTACTTATGCAATTATAAATTGACCTAAGTTTATTATTTGGTATTATAATGAAACTAACAAGACAAGTCGGACATGAGGTAAGGGGATTTATTATCTCACTTTTAATTCCGTGAGATTTCCATTGTTTGCCAATTATTTATTGAATGTGGTGTATTTTGTACATACATTTGATATATATAATCATTATTACATTTATATTCATCTTATTATGTGATTCATTTGTCTCTTATTATATTTTCGTCATACAACTTGATTTATTACAATGAGGTATGGGGTTTTTATGTCACTATTTATTGTCGTGATATTCAGGATATATTTGTCACTATCTCCTTTAAGTTGTGTATGTAATTACCATTATCCTACTCTTTGTGTAATATAATTTTGTTTAGGGTTATTTACATCAACTTCGTATATTCCTTCTTTCATGGGGTGTATGTTTCGAAAGTTACCCAAATCGGTAAGGGAACCTTTCACCCTCCTCTTTTTAAAAGACTTCTTTTTGCTAGGTCTTTTAATTTACATCTTCTTATTGTTGGGATATGTTCTTATATATCCTTATAGCTATATATTTTATTTCCAAGTTCTGAGATACCCTTTTTATCTCTCATCAACTCATTTTATGAATTTTAAAGTGATGCCGTTAGGTTTTCGAATTTTTGTAAGGGAACTTCTTAACCCAATTTCAATTCTTTGGGTTAGACCTCTAATTCATGATTATGTCATGCTATGAATATGTGTGGATGACCTTCGATTGTTTTAAAATTAATATCCACTTATATAAGTTTTATTTATATTTGTCACACATAATTATGTAATTGATTTATACTTAGTCTAAGGATACCAGCATTGTAAGAGACTTTGTCTCAATCACATTTCATTGTGGAATCTTTTGATTTCTACATGAATTTATTTTATAAGGTGTATAAAACCACTTTGGAAATTAATTTAATTCAATAGGAATCTTTTTACACGAAGTGTCTTAATAAATTATAAAAGGAATATATATTTTTCTTACATATGGGGCGACATTGACTTCTCCACCGCTATGACCATTATTTGAGTTTCGGCTTCCTCTACAAGACAAATTTTTTTTAAAAGAAAAATAAATACCATGATTTAATTTTCTTTTATTTTGGTATGGAAAATGTTTTTGATAATGTTTAGATTATATCAATGTGTTGTATTGATATCTTGTGATTGAAATGTGGAAATTTTAGGTTTCATTTATGCATGTTTTATGTGATATGATAATGTTATTGTTCTTTGGCATTGTTTATGAAGTCGGGTGGTTCCATGATAAACTAAAGGTGGGTGATCCCATGATATATCTCCAATGCATTGGGTAATGAAAACGATTTAAAAGCTAAGATTTATCCAAAGATATTTAGTGAATATATTGTGATGGGTATTCCAAACGTAACCATGAGGGTTACTTTCTACGTAAGAATGTCATGAATGCCTCAAGTTTCCATTATGTATTATGATTTAATTGTGTATTTTGAAAATCTTATGATTTTATGGGTTATGTTAAAAATCATATTTTATGTATATATTGATGATCTAATGTTTTATTTCTTTGTGCATACCTTACTGAGTTTTTATGCTCATCCTGAGTTTTTGAAATGTTTCCCACATGACTTAAAGATGAATAGGGTCAAGGATGAGATCATGGAAAGACATCCTATCTAAAACATGGAACTAGAAATGTTTCTTTTTAAGAGTTTTTATTTTTAATAAAAATGGAAACTGAATAGAAGTGACTACTTTGTCATATTTTGAGATGTAGTAGTTATGTCATAATTTTCTAAAACTCTAACCCTGAAATGATACTCAATGTGAATTATTCATTTAATTCAATATTATGTGATGTTTTAAGGCTTGGTCCTTATATCCATAGTACACTTCATTTTTAATCAAAAAATCATTAGTTTATGTCCTTCTTTCACAGACATAAATCATTTCTTAGTTCCATGGATACAATTTCCTAGGCGTTTCCTTCATCATTTTCTGTATGATGGTAAATGAGATATCTTTTCTATATGGTCTTCCCTGTTGGAGCTCTTATAATTCACCACCTTTCTCTTCATTATTGAGTCTGGGAGCTAATTAATATATATGTTTTCGATCATATTTTTGGAAAATGGATTCCTCTTGAACAAGATATCCTTTACGCCAATCATCATTCCATTTTGTTTCTCATTTCCACCATTGTTCCCACCTTGTACATCATGTTAAATGCAAATATGAATTCCTTGGAATACAAACATTGACTAACACAAGGAAGAAAAGTGTGAGTCATAACATCATGTGGAGAATATCATGACAACTCGTATTCCATCAAACATGCATTTGAATCAAACAAGGTAATTTATTCTCATCTTCTATTAAAATACTTAAAATTAGTTTGTAATGAAAATTTTAATTATGCTAAGCATATCCCACTAGATTGTCGCAACCAAGAGTGAAGCAGGGCCCGTTGTTGTGTACCAGGATCTCTCAGATCAAACTAGAAACTCCTTGTTAGAGTTTTTAATCCAAGGTACATCTGTTCCAGAGACACCTCTACATTCTCGTATCTAGAAAGGGATGTATTTTTTGGTAAAACCCACATAATGTTTACATTACCAAAATTTTGGTTGTTCTTCTACACTAATCCTCAATTTCTATCTTAGGTATCTGTTTTCTAATCAGAGTTTTTCAAAATCTAGCATCCAAGGTTTGTACAAAACATCCTCTGATACCAATTGTACACCCCGACCCCAGATGCCTGGAGCCAGTGCATTATTTTGATACATTTGCATGAAGTCATGGAATGATGTCCCAAAAGACCGACCAGATTATTATTCTAGGAAAATATATTACATACTTGAACGTTACATTACACATTATAATATAAAACAAAAAATAAATTATCCTTTTAGAACCCAAATAATCCTCTTGCTAAACCCTATATATCAATCATAATAAACATTATGGAATATAGGTAAAATAAAACATAAAAAAGGGGTGAGCTCAGATTCTTAGTAATAGTTTGTAATACAGCGTATGATAACATAAAAATAGGCATGATGAATAATTAAAAACAATTTCGTTTTACAAATAGTAAACATGAACACTTTATGACATGAATATGTATTGAGTAAATAATTCCACAATAAAACATTGACATGCGTATTCTACTAGGCTAATAACTACATGAAATATAAATAGATAATCTCATAATTATGGATTTCATTATTATAGACATCATAACCACATAGTCAAGGCCTCATGAAAAGACTACAGATAATATTTTGTCAAGGCCTTATTCCAAGACACTACTTTGACTCATGAGACCTACTGATGCATCTATGAGCTGCAGTGGGCTCCACCCATCACTTAAAAAGTCCAATGCATTACTCATATGAAAAGGTTGAAACATAAAATAAGCATTCATATTAAAACTAGCATACGAAATGTTAATACTTTATACAGAAACCATCAATTGTATAAAAATAACACATCCACAGTAAAACATAACTCATTAAATACAATATAAGAGACTTTATTTTTATAAATTAACCTCAATCGAGATAAATTAATAATATTGAGATATATGAACATAATCCTAAAAAATATTTGAGAGAAATATCCCCTTTTTCCTTGAAAACATTTAAAAGACTAACTATTTATCAAGAAGTTGTTTAAAATAGATTTTTGAATCAAAGTTTCCAATACAAATTTGATACTTTTAAAAGGAATATTAATTTTAAAAAATTAATTTCCATATAAATAATTTCTTATATCCATTTTTAAAACATGGACATTATTGCGTAAGATTTAGAAGAATAAATAATTAAAAAATTTAAAATTCTATTTTAGATAGAGTTCCTAACTAAATGAGAGATGCTTGAATACAAATAATTGAGGTAATAAAACAATTATAATATCATTATAATAATGGGTTTCATGATATTATATGTCATTTTATAGTATATATAATATATAAAAGTGAATTGGCGCATAATCAACAAAGAAGTCTCAATGGAATGTAAATTGAGATAAAGTCTCTTATAAAGACTGTATCCATAGGTTAAGGATAAATCAATGACATAATTATGTTTGAAATATATAAATAAAAACAATATTATTTTATATTATGTGTAAATAAATCATAATACATTCAATTATATTCTTGTAAAAACTTCACCAATGACTTGGATATTTAACTCAATTAATGGAAATTGAGTTAAGATTACTCTCATAAATTTCATATCAATGAATTGAGAAATTATCAATGGAGTGATTACGTGTATCAAACATATATACAAAAAAATTAGAGTGTAAATTAATACATAAATAATAAATAGTGGTTCCATAGATAATCTTGGACTATAATAATTAATGAAGTATGCGTAAAGCCCAATGAGTGGAAATTTAAATTTGAAATACCCTTACTGATTTGGTAACTCACTAAACAAACACCCCATGAAAAAATAATCATACCATGAAGATGTAAATAACCATAAATTAAATTATATTACACCCAGAACACTATCATAGGTAGTATATACACTATAAAAAAGCTTATGCTGGCTAATATAGCATGAATCTCACAAGAATAAGAAGTGAGATGAAAATACCTTACCACGTTGTAATCACTCGAGTCATATGAAAAAAAGTTAACAACCACCAAATGAATCATAGAATACCTTGAATATAAATATAATCATGATAATATATATCAAATTTCAATACAAAATTCACCTCATTCAATAAATAAGTGGCAAACAATGGAAATCTCACGAAATTAAAAGTGAGATAAGAAACCCCTTACCTCGTGTCCAACAAGACTCGTTCATTCTTTAATCTCTTGAATAATATACTAAAGATAATTTATACTTGATTAAGAAACATTTTAAAGTTTATTATTAATTTTATATCACTTATTACCATGTTATAAACATTATTTAATCATTTAGTTATTAATGGTCGTTTTGTCGATATTTGGTACTTGAGTCATAAATGAACTTGTCATAATTACCAATTTTCCATGTGGTAAAAAGTATATTATCTCCATAATAATATTCATTATTTTAATATCATATATATCATATATATTCAGTATATATGTATATTTATATTTATAATTAGTTCATGATATTTGGTGACAAGAAATGAAATGCACCGTTCATGGAGACGGTATGCCGTACGTATGAAAGAACGATACTTTCATTTCTATTTCATATTTAATGAAATGAAAAAATAATGATACATAGGTATATTATAATTCTCATATAATATCATTTGATTTATGTGTTACATAATTTAATTAAATCCATCCTTTATGAATTTCATATATGTCATGAATGAATCATATCACCATGAGAGGTCGGTAGTCCACACATCCTCAAATGAAATTATCGTCTTCACACTTATTGGAAAACATAATGTATTATTTTTAAAAAGAAAATTAAACAAGAATAGAGAAAACATAAATATAATATATATCATTTATAAATACAGTTCCATCATAATGGCCACCATCAGAGGGGGTAGGATGTAATTGAATAATCATCGTTTCATGAGGCAGTAGTTTCCTATCCACAGAAACAATATGGTCATTTCCCATTAGATGGAGGGGTGTGTAAGTTTATATCGAATATTTATCATAAACATTACCTAGAATACTGAGTATACTATATTTGTTATAAAATATTGTAATAAAAAGAGTTTAGGGGGTTAGAGAAGTAAAATAAAAGAAGTTATCTTTAGGGAATACGTTACCATAAAATTGGGTAACTCCATTTCGATTGAACAAAAAGGATTTTTAAAGTTCCTTATGCCTAAGGTATGGATTCCAGAGGGAAGGTAGAGATCCTGAGAGCTTGTGTAGTCAGTTTTTGGTCAGGACAAGGGGCTTGAGAGGGGTAATTAATGGGTAAGAGGTGAGGGATTTTTATAAGGGGGAGGAGGGGTTCTTTTTGAATGTGTTAAAAGAGTACTTTATTATGTAATGATTTTAGATTTATAAAGGTCAAAAAATAATTATTGTAGAATATAAGATGACTCATAGTTGACATAAAACCATCCAATATGAATTGGAATGGTTTGGTATACTTATTTAATCTTTATAATCTTATTTATTTAAATCATTCATTAATGATGTAAACACTACATCATTATTGTGTTATAAATACTATTATTTATTTGAGGTATAAAAATTATTAAAAAAATACCATGATTTAAGAAATCCATTTGTATTTCTAATTAATATATATAGTCGAAAATATAACTTATATAACCCCATTTAATTTTTTGTTACTAAAATATATTTGTTTAAGTCATTATTTTCATTACTTAATAATTAATTAATATAAAGTGCCATTATCACTCTTAAGTGGGTCCACGGGGTCCCCAAATCGACCCAAAGATGCCCATGGTCGACCATGACTCAACCAATAAGTTTTGGACAACTGTTAAGGTAATTGTGTATTATTATAATATTCTTTTGACCTTGAATTACCGTATTTAACTTTAACCGCGATAAATAAAATTTCAAAGTAAATATTCATCAAAAAATATTTTCACCACATTGAACCACATTTTATTTACTAATAAAAACTATTTATATTGGATTTTAGAAATTCAATTCAGATAATCTGTGTAATTCAATTTAAATGAAAAAGTTATATTTTTAACTTCTACTTAGTGGTTTGACTATTCATCAAAAATTGATGTTTTTTAGAAAAATACCAAAAATTCAGCCTAAGATATATTTGAAATTCCAAATTCAAAAATGAAGTCTATTTTACCAAATTCAATACATAGAAATTAGATTAATTAATTTAAAATTAATTCTTGTTGTCAAAACAAAAAGTGTGTTTTTAAGAAATATTAACTATCAAAAGATTGTCACTAGTTTATGTTCAATTTTAAAGTGAAAGTAATCTTAATGACCAAAAATGGATTGAATGGTAAAAATATAATCTAATTACACTTAAAAACCTATTGAAAATATAATCTATCCATATAAATAAATTAGATTAAAAGGTAGTTTGGAATTAAAATACAGTATTTCTCACTATTAATAAAAAATGAATATTATTATAAAAATAAAAAAATTTCATCCAAAGTAAATTTTGATGTCTCTATTCTATAGAAAATTCTATTTTGTAAAATTGAATATATAAATGTGTTAAATATTGGATTGAAAAATGGTTCTCCATTAAAAGGTACTAATTTTTTTTTTTTTGAAAAATACATTTTTAATATGGAAAAAAGAATTTGTTATTATAATATGTAAAATAATACATAAGTTAAAATTTTATAGTGTATAAAATTAAAAATACAATTAATACTATTCATAACAATTTTTTAATTGCTAGTTTGGTATGTCATGATGCGTTCGAACTTAGTGATGTGTATAGTACATGTAAATAAATTACTTTGAAGAGATAATGTAGAATGAAATAGTGGAGTGTTAAAAAAATCTTCATTCTCTTCCAATTATTCTTATTCATTCCCTTGTTCTTCTTCAAATAGTTCTTTTAATTCTTCTTCAGTTACTTGATTGAGACACTGGGTAGATTATTTCTGAGATGCTTGTTTCTATTTTCATTTCTCCTTTGGTTCAGTTGAGATTGAATAGTTCGTTCCCTTATAACAATTATAGTTTTAGATTGTTTAAATATATTAATAAGACTATCAATATCAATATATTGGGACTTTCTCTTCTTCATTAAATTTTTCTTTTATTATTCTTTTAAGGTTTCCTCAGTAATTTTTTATTCTCCCAGGGCATCAGATGGATCCAAACTGAATTGAGGATCACCATAATTCCTTTATTACTTCTTCTTCCTCCACTCTTCTATAGCATCATTCAATAATTATTTTTGTTTATTTTATTTACGGGGGGGGGGGGGGTGTAGCATTGTCTATTTTTAATTTTTTATTATAGTTTACATAGATGGAATTGATGCACTATAACTCCCTTCAACTATTTATTTTTTGTTTTAAACATTCATATCAGTCTCCAAATTGTTGGATTTATTACTGAATCATAACTTCCATATCCTGATCATGTCCTTATTGAGGAGAGGATCCTTGAATGTTGTCCAATCTGATCTAATCGAAACATTGCACAAATGTTCAAACTCTTTCAAAATTTGCCAAAGATGGTGTGTAATAGGATCATATAATATTTCATTTCACCATAGTTATGCTTATTGATGGTCAAGAAAATAAAACCCATAATATTTAACATCCTCATATTCAGCATGTAATCAAGAATATAATCATCAAAAAATCAGATTTTCCTTGTCACCCTAACTCGGTACTTGGAAGCCCTTCAACTAGAGGGAAATGAGACTATTGTCAGAGGATAGATGACTTTACTTCCTCTTATCATGATGAATCTCAAAAAGATAGTCTTCTTCCTCTCTTTTATCAAAATTCTCTTCATGTTCTGGTAATTTGTGGGAATGAAAAAAGGGAATCTCCATTAGAAAGAACTCCTAGGAAAAACGCGTCTTGTTTTATTGACGTTGGGTATTTCTAATCATAAATCATTCACATTATCTCGATTCCATTATTTATCACCATTATTTTATATAATTTTAACACTTCCTCATAAAATAGAAAATATTAATAGGATTCAGGTCTTCTAACACAGATGGATTCACACCCTTGTAATTGTATTATCTTTTTCAATGATGAATCAAATGTATCATACAAATCGTAAGAGACTATCCTTTCACCTCAAAAAGACATATAAAAGAATAATTTTGGATACTTTTTTTATGAAGATTAAGCATTTGACTAAGTCATGAAAGACATGAAGAACAATCTAGAATACTGAAGTTTTAACTGGTCATGAATGTCGAGGACTTCTATAATTACGAAAGTTGAGGTAAACACTGATTACAAATATTGTAAGGTATTTATAGAGCATCATAACATTGAAGTAATTTTGAATGATTTTGATGTGGGATGTGTATGTATGAGTTCTTTTTAAAAAGTAATTTTATGATCAAGATTAGATCTAAAATAACCAATGGATGAAAATGACTTTGAACTGTTGAGGTTTTCCATAATAGAAAAAATTGTTCTGAATGATTCAGATTTTCGGTTAAAACAATGTATTTAAATACCAAAAAATTGAAATATAATGGAAAAATAAGGTTTTAGAAGATTTACCTTTTCATGTGCCAAAATATATAAATTTATTTCAGTATAATTTTCTTACGATAATAATACAATAAAAAAATTAATACCAAAAAGCAAATGAGGACTATATGAAATTTAAAACTGAAATATATTCAAATAAAAATAATATATTCTAATACCAAATAAAAGTTCTAATACCGATAAATAATCTAATACTGATACAATAATATAATATCAAGAAAACATGAAACTCATAACCATAAAATAGTTAGACTATAAAACTGATGAAATATAAAACTGATTAAATGTAAAACTGATAACATGTAAAATCTAGATAATTCAAAACCTATTAAATGTAAAATATATAAAATGTAAAACGCATAAAAGTTAAAACTAGTAAAATGTAAAACCAATAAAATGTAAAACCAATAAAATTTAGAACCAATAATATGTAAAAACAATAAAATGTAAAACCGATAAAATTTAGAATCGATAAACGTATATATAACCCCCGTTTGAAAATGAGTAACTTAATATAATGAGATGTTATAAAAAATAAATAGATTTGACTGATTACATTATAGTGATCATTATGATATTCATTTTAATTTAATCCAATATATTGGAAGATAATGGGTTTTTCAAAATTTCAGCATGTTGTTCATGAATTCTGATGAATTGTAAAATAATAACTTTTTTTGTCTGTGATATCTAAGAATGTTATCCCTAATATCTCTATTTTTTTTCATGTGAGTGATGTGCATGGTTTTTACAAAGAGGATTATCACTATAACTATAAAATAGAATATGATTTCTAGAAACATTCATGCCATAGTCAGTTAGTGTGTGTTGCATCTACAACAGTTGAGCACAACAACATCCAAGTGCTACATATTCCGCTTTAGTAGTGGAAAGTAATAATAAATGTTTTTTTATCATTACCATGAAAATAATGAATCTCATAAGAAATGAAATGTTCCAGATTTAATTTTCTCTATTTATTCTGCAACCACTAATGTCAACATCTGAAAAACATTTCCAAACTAAATCATTTTCGGTGGAATAAAATAGTCCTACATCCATGGTTCCTTTTAAGTAGCGAATAATTAATTTTACTGCTTTTAAATGAAATTCCTTTGGATTAGATTGATATCTTGCACATAAGCATACTGAAAACACTAAGTATGGGAGACTATATGTTAATGATAACATACTTACCATCATACCTCTAACAATATATTTGATCTATTAGTTTCACAGGATCATCTATATCATGTTGATTTAATGTACCAATCAGAGTGCATATACTTTTAGTGTTGTCATATCCAAACATTTTGAGAAGATATTCTGTATAAGTTTTTTTTGTGATATATGTGTTCCTTCTCGTTTTTGAAGAATCTAAAAACCTAAAAAATGATAACTCAAAAAAATACACATTTCATAATTATATTTTAGGATATTCACAAAATAATCAATTTGTGATTGCATAGTTGATCCGAATATAATGTCATCAACATAGATTTGAACAACCAAAATGTAATTTTTTTTAATTTTATAAGAATAGTTGGATATGAAGTACTTTTTTTATAATTTTTTTTGTAAATGAAATCATATAGGTCTATCATACCATGATCTAGGGGATTTTTTATGTCATAAATTGTTTTCAAGTTTAATACATGATCAGAATGTTTTGAGTCTACACAACCTAATGGTTTCTCTAAAAAAACGTATTCATGTACAAATTTATTAAAGAGAGCACAATTTACATCCATATAGAAAAAATTGAAGTTAAAGAGTGTTGCAATGGTTAATAGAATATGAATATATTTTTTTCTAGCTTTTGGATAATAAGTATCGTCCTAGTCTATTCCCTTTTGTTGACTATATCATTTAAAAACAAGTATTTCATTGTTTTTTATAATTAATCCATATTCATCACATTTGTTTCTAAAATCCCATTTTACACCAATTAACATTGTTTCTTTTGGTCATTCAAATATTGTATATACTTTATTCATTTCAAATTCATTTATTTCTTATTGCATTTATTTAATCCAGTCCTCATCACCTAAGGCCTCGTTAGATTTTTTAAGTTGAAATTGGGATCAGAAATCAAGATATTCTATTTCATTTAAAAAGAATTTTCCAGTCCATACAGATTGATTTAGATAACCAAGGAAATTATCACTGGGATGATTCATAAGAAATAATTGAATTGGGTTTTATAAAACTTGTTCATTAACATACGGTAGAAAGTCTTCTAGGGTAAATTGTTTATAAACATTTTCTGGAGTATTTCTTTTCTCAGATGAGTTTTCAATCAGAGGTTGATAATCATTTTGTGAAAAAAAGTCTTTTGATGTAGGTAGGTATTATATAAAAACAATAGGATCAATTTTGTAATATTGAATATGCATTGTTCCATCAATAGTACAATATTATTTGTTAAAAACACTATAACCATAGATTTAGTGGAATAACATAGAAATATTCCTTCATTCAATTTGGGAGGAAATTTCATTAAGTTATCTTTATTTTTCAATATTAATAATATTCATCCAAATACTCTGAAGTTGGAAAAATTATGCTTTTGTCTAGTCCCTAATTCGTAAGGTGTTTTATTACGAAAAGGTTTAGTAAAAACATGATTTATAGTATAACACGTAGTACTTACAAATTCAGCCTAGAAATTTTTAACAATTGAGTATTCACACAACTTGGATATTGTAATTACATAATGAATAATATTTCTTCATTCACAAAACCATTTTTCTTATGGTTTCTTGGAGGAGAAAAGATAAAAGTAATACAATTCTTACTACAAAAAAATTCAAAATCTGATTTTTGAAATTCACCACCATGATCACATAGAATAGTTATAAGTGATAGTTTTTTTAACATTTTTAACTTGGGATGTAAAATTTTTGAAATAGAAAAAGTCTTCATATTTATCTTCAAGAAAATAGACCCATGTAAATATCATTTAGTCAGCAACTAAAAAAATACATAGTATTTTCCTCCAATACTTACAGTTTTTTGTAGGACCAAAAATATATATGTTCACTAACTGTAATGCATTAGTAGTTGAAACATCACTAATTAATTTAAATCCATCTTTATTTTTCTTCCAATTTTGACAAGGCTTACATACATATTAGGAATAAAACCCGAAATCTAGTAGATCCTCAACAATTCGTTTCTTTGAGAGTTTACAAAGGTTCTCGAGGTTATAGTGTCCTAACCTTCTATGTCATAACTTATATTTGTCTTCCAATGTGCTTAGTAATGGTATGTATTTTATCCATGGGATTTCTTAGTTACATGTGTTAACATTATCATGCCTATGGATAGTGGTAATTAATTAATCCTTAGAATTTTGGAAAATAACATTTATCATTCCTAACATTCACAAGGTAACCTACATCAAATAATTGACTTATTCTTATGAGGTTGTGCTTAAGAACTTTAGCAAGAAAACATTTGAAATAAAAAACATTTCATGAATGACCAATATTACTTATACCAATGATCTTTCCATGATAATTTTCTTCTAGGGTCACTTCTCCACCATTCATTTCAATGATCTTTTAAAAGAAATCATTATTTTTAGTCACATGTGAAAAACATCTACTATTCTTGTACCAAATATTCATATTTTTTGGACACTATTTCATTTCATAAAAATAAAATAATTATATTTTTGGATGTAACATCCATGATTTTTTCAAATGGTATTTTTCATTTAATTTTTATTATTTCATTTTAGTGTGGGTTTCCCATACATTTTTGGGAGGAAAGGGAGATTTTTCATGTTTTGGACCAAACCGTGAGCGCATTTCCAAATTTAAATACCAAATTTGAGTCTTTTATTACACATTTATTATTCAACATTTTTCACCCATTACATTTCCAGAATGGCCTACCCTAATCTATAAACACCACCATATCAATTTGGAATATCATGGGACCCATAATCATGGTGGATTTGGGGTTTTATTTAAGGAATTGGGTAGCCCGTAATCCAATTTCCAATTGAAAAAAACCAATTTGTTTATTTAATATTTTAATCAATTTTTACTATTTCTTTGTGATTCTACTTCCCATGCAAATCAAACAGCCCTAGGCGTTCCCCAATCCCCATATCTACCTCTTTGGATCTCATTTCCGCCTTAGAACAAGGAGATACTTCTCAATCTTTATCAAATTGTCTATATTTGAAGAGGTAATTTGTTTCCTTGACAAATCATTTATTTTTTCACTCTTTTCCCCCCATTTTAGGTCATACATGACCTAAATATCTATATTCAAACCTCGCATGTATTTTTAGATTTTTGGAAATTCAGTTATTGGTGTATTTGGGCCATTTTATTCAAGATATCTCAAGTTAGTGGGTTTCCTTTCATGTTCCTCCCATATTCCTAGGGTTTGTCCACTTTTCATGAGGTTCTATAATGTTCAGCAGATAGTGTTCATACATATGTTTTGAATTTTTGTCATTTTGGTGAAATATTGTCTATTACGGCTTTATTTCACTTCCTTGTGGTGAAGCGGTGGTGTGATTGAAGTTTTTTACAATATATTTTAATTTTTGGAAGAAATTGTAGGTGATTACATGTGTAAGAATTATTGGATGATTTTTTTGTGTGATTTATATTTTTAGCATGATTTTATTCCATTTTTTTGGTTTGAAAATTATATTCAGTAGAGTTTGTTAATTAGAGGTTTTTTTAAATAGATTATTTTGTAAAAATTAATATTTTTGGTGTGTATTACCTGTTGGGTTCATTGTGGTTATTTTATAATTCATGGAATATTATTAATAAATGATTTTATGGTTTAAAATTCCGGTTAGATGTGATATTGGTATGATTTTTCTTCAAATATGGTTTTTAGAATAATTTAATGTTAAAAACATGGTTACTATTTTTGAAGGGTTTTTTAAAATAGTTTAAAGGATTTGTTGGACGGTGAAAGAGTGGTGAATCATGTTGTTGGATGTTTGGGTGTGATTATGATTTAAAAAATCAATTTTAATGAATAATGGGATCGTGTGACATGTTTTTGAGTTGTTTTTTTTAGTTTGAAGTTGTATTTATATTTGAATATTTTATTTCATGGGTTTTGGAAAATGTTTGAGCACAAGAGGGCCCACCTATGTATCTAGGTGGGTGGACGTGTACTGGTATACTGGTGGTCATGTGGGGTATCTCCACTGTTTCACGTATAATTTTTGATAATGAAAACACTAAATAAGAAATAATGAGGATGATGATGATGTTGGTGAACCACTAGGGCATGGGTATTGTCCCTACTAGTGGCCCGTGTGCAGGATAACATATATTTGTTTTGTTTCATTCACCGAGATACGAGGTACGTGGTACCTAAAAAGAGCGAGTTTCTAGGAGTTATTTACTATTTCATGTGTTCATTAGATACTTTATACTTACTATAGGAATACAGTGTTCTTGGCTGAAAAATTCAGTCACTTTTCAGTCTATTTAAAAGTGTTTTTTCTTTTGATGTACCCACATGAAACTGTTTTCATTGAAGGATGCATCTTTTAGAAACTCTTACTAGAATTTCTTATTTAAAAAACATGAAATAATATTATAGTATAATGATTATCCCATATAATGTTTCCGTGGTGGAATCCTATGGGGCATTGGATCACACCCTTCTTACACCTTTTGGTGTATGTAGACTTCATTATTTTTTCATAGGTTTGTGTAAAGCATATAATGCCAATGGTGCGTGTTTCTATCAGTCCTTATTGGTGTGGTGTCATGGAGATGACTTGACGGTGATGCCTCTTTTTATGAGGAGGTTCATGGGATTTTATTTGGTGTTTTCCCATTTTTTAGTATTTTAGTATTGTTTTAAAAAGTACAATAAAAATATGAAATTTTGTAAAAGACAGTTTTGTTTGAAAAATCCAGATTTGTTTAATTAGATTCTTTTGTTGTTTTATGATTCTAATCTTGTGGTAATCATTCCCAAAATTCATTTTATGATACACGGGGTCTTTTTCATGCTTTTTGGGATAGGGGACACCCTTCTAGTCTTACCACAGACTAGATTTTGTTCTGGTTTTGATGGAGACCATATTTTGTTCTTGACAAAATTGTATAAAAGGGGTTAGGTTCACTCTTCGGGTCATGTTATTTGGGGAAGATTAGGGATATTATAGAGTTTGGATTGACATGACAAGAAATTCTAATTAAGAGTATGGTGCCTATCCATTAAACCTCATGACATGATTCAAGTCTCCAAGGGAAGTTAGTTTTTATCAAAGCCCTTTTGTTTTCATGGGTCATCAATGATTTCGGAAATAAAAAGAATGTTCAGTAAATGGTCTAAGTGAATGGTTAGTAGTAACCATGTTCCAACCAAGGAAACCATGTATTAAGAGATAGTAGATACCAAACAATATATGCAAGACTGTGTTCCTTGCCTTAGGTAACCATGAGAAGCCTCCCCTTTTTAAATAATTCCTTGAACGGCTTCCCAAACCGTGCGGACTAACCATGTGGTCGTGCCAACTCATTAAATTTTGGGGTCTTTTCATACTGGCCCGTGCTGGCCAGTTTAGACGGTTGGTTCATATGGTGGGTAGACCAACTATAAGTCCCATTTACGTTCTTTTAGAATAGTCTAATGATTTCTAACCCTTATACTATGAGTTCGTTTGGGCCTCCTCCTGTTAGTGTCCCAATTCTACCTCGGAAAAAATTGAGATTCCCCTTATAGTGGGGAGTATGTTTGTGTCTCCCTGTATTAGTATTTTGGTTTTTTCACTAGTTTTGGTCTATAAATAGGAAGTCTTGTTTAGATTTATTTAATATCCAACATCCTCTGTGAGTAAACATTGTGATTGGAGTGCTCCCAATAGTTTTGTTAAAGTAAGACTGTGGTGACCTCATTTGTTTTCATTGTTCCTTCCATGTATGTTTCTTGAGTATCATTGGGATTGTGATTAAGGTTTTTTGTTTTGGGATGTAGTTTGAATGTTATTGATCATTTCATGAAGTTCTGTATGTTTTTTTGGTGAGTATATTCCTTCCTTGATTGATCAACATGAGGTAATTTGGGACTTTTGGGGGTGGGGTAAACTTGGAAAAGGAGTCCATTTCGACCATTTGGTTGGGTTTGGCTTTTGCATTTGGCCTTTTTTGTGGCTCTATGATGGTAGGAAGTTTTATGGTGGAGATAATTATAACATAGATAACTTATTTTGATGTTATATTTCATTTAATTTCCATTAGTTCTTTGTTGTGGGGTTTTCCATACGTTATTGGAGGAAATGGTGAGTTTTTATGATTTGGGCCAAACTGTGAGCCCATTTTCTTATTAAAAAACCATTTTTTATTTTATAACACTTTATTTTGTAAAAAAATTTCACCCATTCCACTTTCATCATGTCATATCATAAACTATAAACACCACCATAGATTTTTGGACTCTCTTGGAACCGAAATCACAGTGGATTTGGGTTTTTATTTAAGATATTGGTCCAGACCGTAAGCCCAATTCAAATTTATAAATTATATTTACTATTGTATAAATTATTTACAACTTTTCGGAGATTTCAGCTCCCACTCTAAAACAGCATACCTAGGAATTCCCCCATATTCATTTATCCCTCTATAGAGATCATTTATATCATGCATTAGAAAATCATTTCTCTAGATTTTTCATGTAGTTCATATTTGTAGTGGTAATTTGTTTCATTCATAACACATTCCATTTACACTCTTTCTCCACCATTCTAGTTCTTATATAACCTACTCAAATTTATTTTAACCTCAAATTAATTTTTTCCTATTTTTAAATTAATATATTGGTGTATTTGGGTCATTTTATTGAATATATCTCAAGTGATTGGGATTCCATTCAGGTTACTTCCATTTTCTTTGGGTTTCTTACACTTTTTTATGAGGTTATAAAATGTCCAGAATATAATGTTTATAACTATGGTTTTATTTTTTATAATTTTGGTTAAATCATGTGGATTAGGACTTGATTTTACTTCCTAGTGGTGAGGTAGTGGTGCAATTGATGTTTCTCACAATGATTTGGTGTTTTTGGGAAAAACTGGCAGGTGATTCCATGTGTATTAATTATTGGATGATTTAGTTTGTCTTGATATATATTATTAGTATTGTTATCATACATTTTAATTAGGCTGAAAATTATATTTATTGTCATCTCTTAAGCATTTTTTGTTAAGTTTCTTCTTTTAGTCAAAAATTAATATTTTAGGTGTGTATTCCATCTTGTGTTCATTGTGGTTATTTAATGATTCATGGAATAGTTTTATTAAATGATGTTATGAATTCAAATTCTGGTTTTATGTTATATTGGTATGCTTTTGCTCTTAAAATAGGTTTTCTATAACGATTTTATGGTAAAAATATTGTTACACTCCTTGGAATTGTTTTCTGATTATTTTAAATGGTTTCTTGATTTATGTAAGAGGTGAAACTATGTTGCTAAAATATTTTGGTAGATGGGTATTTTTAAATGGTCAATTTAAATGTGAATAGTATGTTATGCAATGTGTAATATCATTTATTGGTTTTTGTAAAATTTTTTAATGAATTTCTTGAACTGTGAAAGATAGGTGAAACATTTTGTGGGATATTTTAGAGTGATTATGATTTTCAAAATGAATTTGAATGAAAAGGGGATCATGTGTAATGTGTGTTATGTTTTCGTTGTGTGAATTTTAGGTATTAGTTTCATGTGAAAAGTTTATTTCATGGATTATCAAACTTGTTTTATCACAAGAAGGAACACCATGGTATTTAAGTGGGTGGACATGTACTAGTATGCTAGTAATACCATGGGGGTTGACCCCTGTTTCACATAGCAAGTTTGATGATGAAAAAAATAAATAAAATATTATTATGGTGATGATGATGATGTAGGGGAACCACTAGGTTATGGGTATTATTCCAACTAGTGGCTCATAAGTACGAGAATGATTATCTGTTTGGTTACATTAACTAAGATACGAGGTACCTAAGACCCATAATGAGCTAGTGCCTAGGGGTTATATCCTGTTGCATGTGCTCATTAGATAATTTATAATTACCATATGAATATGATGTGATTGGCTGAAAAAAGCAGTATATATTTCATTCTATTTAAAAATTTTGTTTTATATTAAAGTAGCCCACATGAAACTGTTTTTATTTAATGTTGCAACTTTTAGAAATTGTTACTAGAATTTATTGTTTACAAAACATGAATTATTTTTATGTTATAATGATAATCTCATGAAATATTTTAGTGGTGGAATCCTACTGGGATTTGTCTCATGACCTAAATACACATTTGGGTTTATGTAGCCTTGGTTATTTTGTCTCAGGTTTTGGTAAAGCTTTTAGTGCCAATGGTATGGGTTTCTAGTGGTACTTCTTGGTGAGGTGTCATAGAGATAGCATGAGGGTGGTTAATCATTAAATGAGGAGGATCTTGGGATATCCTTTGGGTTTTGTTCCCTTATTAGTCTTTCAGTATTTTTTAAATTGTGTAATTCTATTCAGATATTTTGTAAAAGATGGTTTTTTTGAAAACTCTACATTTCTTTTATTAGATTTTTTTTGTTGTATTAGGTTTATAGACATGGGTAAATCATTCATAAATATCATATTATGATATCTGGGAACTTGTTCGTGCTCATGGGGATCATGAATGACCATTGGGGCCTTCCATGGGCTTAGTTTGGTGGCAGTTTTGATGGTGACAAGATTAAGTTCATGTCCTCGGAAACCAATTTTTTTATCCAGAAATGATAGAAAGAAGAACATAAAGAATCCACATTTGTTTTGCAATGTCATATTTATAAAATCAAAATGATTTGGTTTTATTAAGTGAACAAGTTTTTCCAATTTCTACCACATTGACACTTAGTGAAAAATTGAGAACTTTGGGGAAACAATAATTATGTTTAAAAACAGGTTTTCAATAAGTATAAAAAATTACTTAGCTACTCCTTAGATGATGAATTTATGAATAAATATTATCAAATTATTTCCTTTCATTAGTTATATTTGATAAATTATTATTTATTGAAAATATTTCATATTTAAGTCTAATGGAGAAATTTTTATTCCCAATTGTTTTTTGGAATTAGACATGCTTTTTAAAACATTTTACTTTAAAACATGTTGTTAAAATTCAATAGAATGTTTATCCTTCCCTGAATTTACTTCCAGAAGTTTTTATGTAACATTGCATAAATCATGAGTTTTCTAATCAAAATATTTTGAAATATCTGATACTTATTTTGTAAGTATTTTTATTCTAAAATATCTCTTATCATGATTTTTTGAGTTTGAAATTATCAATCTCATGTAGTTTGGAAAATCTGTATACTTCTTCAAAAGAAGGTAAATTATCCTCTGGTGAGGTATATTTTTCATTATAAGAGTTAGAATATAACTAAGCTGGATAATTTTCATTTAAATATAAATTTTGAAGAGATTCTACATAGTGTAACTTAGCACTTAAAAAAATATTTTCAATAGGTAGACTGACTATAAGTCCAGTATTTTTCTGAGCAGAATATTCAGATTTAGAATATTTTTCTGAATATTTAACACCACTTTCTCTCCATGTATCATGTACTTTTAAGACATTCATAGTCATAGACTTGTAATACTTTTCTTTGTTTCATTCATAATGTTTATCCTCTATGTCTTTCCCTTTATGCAATGGAAAATCTGATCTGATATAAACTTATCATTTATATTCATAAAAATTTACTTATGAGACTTACATTTACTTTCCATATTTCATTTTTAATATGTAATGAAAATATTTCTTTACCACAATCTTGTTCATTATTCCGGAATGATTGGATAATTAATTATCTGAGAGATCAATTTCAATATATTATGATAAATCAACAGCTCAATTAGTTTTGGATCTTGATAGCCTTTCTGGTGTACTGACTTTAGATGTAGTAGTAAATTCTACACATCCATTACTACTATTCTCTTTATTAAAATATCCATTACCTTTCATTCTTATCTCATGCAGTATGAGAGTAAAAAATAATTCATTAAGAGTATTTTGAGTATATTTTCTATTCTCATCATTAGTTTAACTTTTTATTCCAAATAAATTGGCATTATATCAATTATCATATCAAAAAGTACATTATCATCAATACCTTTTTTTCACATATATTGAATATTTTTTACAATTTTCATAAAGCATTGTTGAATTTTTCATACCTATTCTCCATATGGAAAAAGAAGTCCATGATATTCATCTTGGGGCATGGCTTGTAACACCCCAATGACTGAAAAACTGCAATGTATGAATATTTTTTTAAGAAGATATATATAAATAGCCTTTAAAAATAAATTTTTATCTTTTATGTTTTGAATTTCGAAAAATGGTCATCTAAAATTGTTTTTAGTAAGTTATTAAATCCTAATAAAACCAACATGCCTTTTGGTGAGTAGTAACATACACTAATGAATAGTGATAGGAGTTTTACTATGACCATTTTTAATAGTAAATCATATTATTATTTTAATTTCTTAAGGATATAAGAGATTGCGATTTTGATAAATATTTCACGGTGTTAAAAATGTGTTATAAATTTAAAATTGTTATTTTTGAATAAATTATGATTTTATTTAAATACTAAATTAATTATATTTAGAAAATTAATTTCAAAAAATGATGTTTTTTTGGAATTCTACCCGTTGAGAAATGTTTCAGGATATTTTTTTGGTAATTTTCTAAAATTATAGAATTTTTTATAAATAGTAAAATACGATAAAATACAATAAATTCTAAATAATTGATTTATTGCATCATAAATGATTCAAGGATGATGTAAGACAACTTGGTTCAAACTCACATTCCATTATTACAATTTTGGGTCACATGAATTAAGACTATTAAAAGTCTTGAGCAAAAATATTATAATAATGATTAAAATAATGTAAAATACCTCATCTCATCCACTATAAATACACCCCCATTTCCCTATTCCTCCCACACCTCTCAATCCTGGAGCATTACTTAAGTTCTTCCAAATAATACTTCCATGGATCTTCCCCAATTTTTAGATCATATGGTCTCACTAAAAGGAAAAAATCAAAGTCTTTAAGAAGTATCTAAAGGAGAAGATATCAAGAGGTAAACATATTCTTTTGTTTTTTAACTTTTATTTTCATTTCCTTTTCTATTCCTATTATTTCCTCACATCCAATTACAAAAGCATAATAAATTATACACTATCATACATATTTTAGGTTTGATCATGTTTTTGGAAGACTCGCCATTATAATTCTTCTCCTCTCCCACCTATTCAAGAAATTCAAACACCTTTCGTGATTTTTCGATTTCCCGAAATCGTGGATGATGTGATTTCAATTTCATTTATGTTATTAAAGACTGGTAATCAAACCATTTTTATGGTTGAACCAGATTTTAATTTATTTTTTTAACATATATTTTTCATTGGAATCCTTTTTCACAAATTATTTTAATTTATAAAACAAAATGAGTTGTTTACAATCAATGATTCGCCGAAATAACCTAAACAAATATAAATAATGTTTTAAATCCATAATCATACTCATAAAATAATTAGAAATGAAAAATTTTATAATTTATGCTTCTTGGAATATATAAATACTACTCTTTTCTAATTTTAGGTTTCACTTCCAATCGACAGGAATATTCATCATGAACCGATCATGGAAATCATATAAAGAATGCATCCAAGACAATGGAAGGAACAAAATACTTTCAATTAAACAAAGAAATGATGTAATTAAATGATCATATAAGGTTTCATAAACATGAATATGTTTTTTAAGATCTTAATTGACATGATTTTAACCATTATTCAAGAGTTTTAAAAAAAATATTATGTAAGACAAATTTGTGGTAAGGGAATTGTTAACCTGATTTCCATTATTTGGGTTACAAATGTAATTAATTATTTATGTTCCATAAAAATATTTGTGGTATTTTTTTAATTATATTAATCAATATTAAGTGTATTTAAAGTTTATATACCAGTTCTATCCACTATAATAATTCTTACTTGAATTATTTTATATTTGAAATGGGATTTTTCTTTTTAAATTCCTCTTTTAAATATCAGTTTTAAAATGTTCAAAAGTAATGTTTTTACAGTATTATTAATTCTATATGAATTTGTTCTGGTTCCTGGGAATTGTTTATGACGAGGGGTAACACTAATATCTCCTTCCAATTCATTGAGTATGTGTAATATGGAGGGCGACCATATGGTTACAAAAAGTGTAACTTCGACGGTTACAGAAATTGTATGGTATCTGTGAGGGTTAGAAATTATAAGGAATACATGGGGGTTAAAAGATATTGTAACTAATGCCCTAAAATAACTTTATGGTTATATTTATATTCTTATGTATGGTGTGAATCTTGTGTAAATATCATGATTAATAAAGTAAGTATATATGTGTTATATGTGTGTCTTTTAAAAATGATTTAATATGTTACACATATTCATTGAATAATATGTTCTTTCTATATTCATATATCCATTACAGATCATTTTGTTCTAATTCCATGTTTTTAATGATTTTCACAGGTTGTAAGTATGTGTAAGACAAAGAAGGATTCCAAGTAAAATTTCTGAATAATTTTCATTGAAATCGTGTTTCATTTGAAATGTTTAATATTTTTCAAGAAATGAATATTGTTTATATGTTATCCACTTTGTAATCATGTGTAATGTTTTGAATGTATCATGTTCCAATTCACTTAATTTATAAACATCAAATTATCCTCAATGTTAAATGAAGTTATTTCTTGGCTAAATTCAAGATTTGGTAATGTAATAAGGCCGGGTCCGTAAAATTGGTATTAGAGGATGGATTAGATAACTTAAGGGGTTAGGATGATGTTAACATAATATCATATATATGTTTTTACAATGTATATAATCTAAAATAATAAATCATTTAATGATTACAATGTTTCTTTGACTAATATATGTTTGTTCATAATGGTTGTCCATAGAAGAAACACGGAAGATAAAGAGGAGAGACACTGACATAATGATATCCTTATGAATATGTTGCCCATAATGGTAGGTATTAGAACAGAGTAGATGGTGACAATAATGGCTCATCAAATGTAGAAAACAAATAGTGGCGATTTCCATGAAAGAGATAAATCTAAGGTACCACAACTGAACATGAAAATAATGGAACATTATATGAGACATGACCCTTTTTCTTTTGATGGATCATCTAACCTAGTAGCAGCTAATGTATGGATTAAATAATTTAAAAAGATATTATTGTTATGGGATGTATAGATAATACAAAGGTAAGCCTTTCCATTTATCATTTTGAAGGTAATTTTTATCAGTGGACGTCAATGGTAAATAATATCATGGGTAGAGAGGATATTTATTCAATAGAGTGGGATGAATTTAAAAGTCCATTCCTACATTTTTTTCTTATTGTAGTGTGAAATAGGATGGAGAATAGATTTATTTAATTGATGTAATAGGAGGATGATTTATTGGATCTATATGAAGTGAAATTCACTCGATAGGAAAGGTATACTCCAAATCTTATTCTGGATCTTGATTGAAAAAACAACCACTTATACTTAGGACTGGAGGCATGGTATCCAAGGGCATTGGACTCCTATGAATTCAAAAGTTATGAGAAACATGAATGATGTTCTACAGGGGTAGAGATGATGATTTATGATGATCACGTTCATTTTTGAAATAAAGAGAAGAATAGGTCCAAATTGTAAGATATGGGTAATAATAAACCATATAAATCTGATAATAAGAAAATATAGTTTTTTGTTTGTAAAAAGTGTGGCTAGAAGCACCATGAGGAATGCCTTACCAAAACAGGGATGTGTTTTCTATGTTGTATGTTAGGACATATGGCCCATGATTTTAATGAAAATGAACACAATACTAATCCTGATAAGAAAAATGTTATGTTATTTAAATTTCGTGACATGGGTCATTATGGAAATACATTCCCAATGAGGGATCCAAATGATGTAAATAAGTTAGGCTATAACCAGAATGGTGTAGTGAGATCCTTTTACACAAAGTCAGTAGATGTTGGTCCATCCAATGAATTTTTATTTGGTAATTTGTTCCTTTACACATATTTTTCTAATGTTTTGTTCGATATGAGGTATATACATTCATTATTTTTTTTCTAAATTGGAAATATCACCTCAACGCAAGAGATTTAAACTTATTGTTAAAACATCAATGGAAATATTATCGCAAATATAAATTATAAAAATATTTCTATTATGGTCTATGATAAGAATTTACCTACATGCCATGCTGTTATTCCCTTAGTCGTGTATGATGTTATTCTATGAATGAATTTTCATTATATTTATCAAGTTAAAATTGACTATAGATCAAAAGATGTTTTTTTTTCAGAAAGAGTTTCAGTTTCGATATTAAAACAAACCCATACAATTGATAAGATATCAAGAATATAAGAACCTATTAATGATGGATATATAATTTATCTTCCTCATATTGTTTAATAAATGGAAACTATTCAGATTAATGATTTTTAAGTGGTAAATTAATGGCTTTATGTTTTCCGGATGGGTTTCCCATTTTCATACCTATTGAGAAGTAAAATTCACAATTAACTTAGATCCTGATTCTACGACAATATTAAAATCCCCCTATCTTATTGCTCAAATAGAACTTCTTGAATTGAAAATTCAGTTTCTAGATTTTCTTGATAAAGGCTTCATTTGTCCAAGAACTTCACCATGTGGTGCTCCTTTTCTGATCATTAAAAAGAAATATGCTTCCATGATATTTTTCATTGATTATAGAGCTTTGAATAACATCACTCTTAAAAACAACAATCATTTGCTTCATATCGATGGATTTTTTAATCATCTCATTGTAGCTCAATACTTTTCCAAGATTGGCTTGAGATTCAGATTCCATCTTCCGAAGGTGAAGGAGTATGAAATACCAAAAATATCCTTTTGTACTATATATTGGCATCATGAATTTGTTGTTATTCCATTTGGGTTAACTAAATAAGCTGATGTATTCATGAATTTTATAAATAGAATATTTCTGGAGTTATTAGATAAGTTTTTGGTTGGTTTTAATAATTAAATTATGGTATTTTATAAGATAAAATAAGAGAAAAAACAGTTAAGTGTTTTTTACAAACTATAGAGGAAATGAAATAGTATGGGAAATTTATAAAGTGTGATTTTTGGTGACAACATATTTCTTTTCTGGGAATCATTCTTAATAATGATGGAATAAAAGTTGATCATGACAAAAAAAGTGGTTGATGAAAGGAAAAGAGCTAAAAATGTAACAGATATTCTTAGTTTTATTGGATTAGCAGGTTATTACATACAATTTATTATTGTTGATGTTGTCTAAGAGGGCCTCACGGTCCTTTATAGTCTCTTCAACAAAAGGGATGATTTTAAACCTACATCTTAGGAAATCTAGTCATGGGAAGTTGTTATAGCCACTTTCTGGAATTGGGTATTGTTTGCGGACTTAGCATAAGGACCCATTACATGTATTATTTCTATCAATCAAAATGGTCTTGTTTGGTGAAGCCTTGTGATGTCATGATCTCATTTGACTGTAAAGGTGATGTTGTAAAACATTATGTGAGTCATTGTTAGGTATGAAGTTTGTCTCCATTCAGGATATCTGGACATCCACTGTTTAGAGTAATGAGTTTTTATATATCATTTCCTCTTTCAGTTTCTCATCTAATGGAATAAGGGGTGATGTGTTCACGTCTTCTAAGCATTTTGATCAGTGAAATGTTGGGTTAGGTTAATTTGAATTTGGAATGTGTTATGTCTTGTTGAACCTATCTGGGATCATGGTATTGTTTTCAGTGCACTGAATGGATAAGTTCCATTTATGGGGTTTCCAAATCCTAACTACAAGGCCGAAAATGCTTCAATCTATTAATCTCCAGCCATAGGTCCTATAGTGAATCTGGAACATAGTCAGGGGAAACCCTAGGGGAATTCAAACACTTTTACAAAGTCCATTACTCAGTTTGAAATATGGGAAAAGATTAAACCTATGGTGTCATTATCATGTTCCCTCTATTCATGCCTGGTGGTAGAGGTTAGAGGACCCTATTTCCAGGTTATAGCCTGAGTTCATACTTTCACCCATTGGGTTCCATCATGTTTTCGGATAAATATTTTAAATTTTGGCTAGGGAGATTTAATATCACGGTTTGTGAATGGTTAGTAGTAATCCTGGTCTAACCTAGGAAACCATGTGATAAGAGATAGTAGATGCCAAAAAAGTTCCACACGACTCTGTGCCTTGCCCCAGGTAACCGTGAGAAGCGTCCCCTTTTGATAGAATTCTTGGCACCATTTCCCAAATCGTGCAGACTAACCATGTGCTCGTTACAACTCATTAAATTTTGGGGTCTTTTCGAGATGGCTCATGTTGTACGGCTATGATGGTTGGTTCTTAGGGTGGGTATACCAACTATGAGTCCCATTTTCATTCTTTTGGAAAAGTACAATGATATTATAACCCTTATTATATGATCTTTTTGGGACTCCCCCTATTAGTGTCCCAATTCTAACTCGGAAAGAAATTGAGTTTCCCCATAGAGTGGGGAGTCTGTTTATATCTCCCCAAATCAGTATCTTGGTTTTGTCCCTAGTTTTGGTCTGGAAATTGGTAGTCTTGTTCGGAGTTATTTAACTACCTACATCCTTCGTTAGTAAATGTTGTGATTGGAGTTCTCCCAACACTTTTGTTGAAGTATGACCGCGGTGAACTCATTCATTTTAATTTTTCATTCCAAGTGTAATGCTTGTGTATTGTTCAGATAGTTTTTAAGGTGTTTTTTTTGGGATTTATATTGAATGTTCTTGATCATTTCAATAAGCGCAGTATGTTTTTTTGAGATTATTCCTTCCTTGATTGATCAACATGAGGTATTTTGGGCCTTTTGGGGTGGGGGAAACTTGGCAAAGGTGTCCATTTCGACCTTTGGATTGGATTTGGTTTTTGATTTGGGCCTTTTTTTGGATTTCTGATGGTAGAAAGTTTTATGGTTGAGATAATTTTCAAATCAATGACTTTTTAAGTTATTTTTCATTTAATTTCCATTGATTCTATGTTTTGGGGGTTTCCCATACCTAATTTGGAGAAATGGTGAGTTTTCATGATTTGGGAAAAACTGTGATCCCATTTCCTTTTTTAAAAACCATTTTTTACTTTATAACACTTTATTTAGTAAACATTCTTCACCCATTCCACTTAAAACATATCCTCCCATAACCTATCAATACCACTATATAGATTTAGACTCTCTAGGATCCAAAATCACAATGCATTTGGGTTTTTTGTAAGACATCGAGCCAGACCATAAGCCCAATTCCAATTAAAAAAATTATATATTATTGTATTTGTTATTTACTATTTTTAGGTGATTTAAACTCCCACTCTAATCCAAAAAACATAGGCATGCCCCCAAATTAATTTATTCTTCTATGGAGATCATTTATATCATGTATTAGGGAAAACATTATCAATACTTTTCAAGTCATTCAGATTTGTATAGGTTATTTTTTTCATTCATAACTCTTTCCATTTTCACTATTTTCCCAGCATTACAGTTCCTACATGACCTGAACATACATATTTTAACCTCTAATCAATTTTTTCCTATTTTTAAATTAATATATTGGTGTATTTGGGGCGTTTTAGTGAATATATCTCAAGTGATTGGGTTTCCTTTCATGTTCCTCCCATTTTCTTAGGGTTTCTCAAACTTTTCATGAGGTTCTAAAATTTCCATAATTTAGGGTTCATACATATAGTTTTATTTTGTATAATTTTGGTGAAATCATGTGTATTAGAACATGATTTTACTTACTTGTCGTGCGGCATTGGTGCAATTGATTTTTCTCAGAACGATTTGGAGTTTTTTTGGAAAAAAAAATAGGTGATTCCTTGTGTAACAATTATTGGATGATTTAGTTTTTATTGATATATATAATTAGGATTATTATCATCCATTTTAATTAGGGTAATAAATATATTTGATATTCCTTATTATCCGTTGTTTGTTATGTTTTTTTTTGTGCAAAAATAAATATTTTTGGCATGTTTGACATGTTGTGTTCATTGTGGTTATTTTATGATTCATGGAATAGTTTTATTAAATGTTGTTATGGATTCCAATTATAGTTTTATGTTATATTGGTATGCTTTGGGTCTTAAAATAGGGTTTCTATAATGATTTTGTGGGAATAATATGGTTACACTCCTTGGAAGTTTTTGTGATGGATTTAAATGGTTTCTTGATTTATATAAGAGGTGTAACTATGTTGCATAAATATATTTCTAGAAGTGTATTTTCTAAATGGTCTGTTTAAATGTGAATGGTATGTTATGTGATTTGTACTATATTTGGAATGATTTTATAAATTTATTTAATGAATTTTTTGATCTATGAAAGAGAGGTGAAATGTGTTGTATACTGTTTAAGAGTGAGTATCATTTTCAAAATGAATTTTAATTAAAAGGGGATTATGTGGAATGTGTGGTATATTTTCTTTGTGTGAATTTTAAGTGGTAGTTTCTGGTGAAAAGTTTATTTCATGGCTTATGGAACTTGTTTGAGAACAAGAGGGAACACTCTTATATCTAAGTGGGTGGACGTGTACAAGTATACTGGTGATCTCGTGGGGGTTGACCCCTGTTTTACATAACAAATTTTACGATGAAAAAACTAACTAAAATATTATTACGGTGATGATGATGATGTAGGATAACCACTAGGTTATGAGTTTTATCTCAACTAGTGGCTCGCACGCACGAGAATGGATATCTGGTTGGTTACATTAATTGAGATACAAGGATCCTGGAACCCATAGAGAGCTATTTCCTAGGGGTTATATCCCATTGAGTGTGATAATTATATAATTTATAATTTCCATATGTATTTTGTGTGATTGGATGTAAAATTCAGTATCTTTTTCATTATATTTAAAAATTATGTTTTCTATTAATGTAGCCCACTTGAAACTGTTTTTATTTAATGTTGTAGCTTTTAGAAATTTTTACTATCATTTCTTGGTTATAAAACCTGGTAGATTTTAGTCTTATAATGATTATCTCATTTAATATTTTAGGGGTGTAATACTACTTGGATTTGTCTCACAACCTACTTAAACCTTTGGGTGTTAGTATCCTTGGTTATTTTGTTCCAGGTTTGGGTAAGGCTTTTAGTGCCAATGGTACGGGTTTCTAGAGGTTCTTCTTTGTGTGGTGTCAGGGATATAGGTTGAGGGAGGCTAGTAATTAAATGAGGAGGATCATGGGATATCCTTTGGGTTTTGTTCCCTTTGTACTATTTGAGTATTTTTTTAAATTGTGTAATTCAATTTCAAAATTTTGTAAAAGTTGCTTTTGTTTGAAAAATATAGATTTGTTTTATTGGATTTTTTTTGTTTATTTAGGTTTATAAACATTGGTTAATAATTACCAAATATCATTTTATGATACATGAGAACTTGTACCAGATCGTGGAGATCATGAATGACCTTTGGGTCCTTCTATGTGGAGATTTTGGTTCCAGTTTTGATGGTGACCAGATCTGGTTCATGTCATCAAAACCCAAATTTTATTGGATCCAGAAAGGTTAGACAAAAGAACTTTAAGAATAAAAATTTTTCATTCAAAGTCAGATTTATAAAATATTAATTATTAGGTCTTATTAAGGAAACCATTTCTTTTCCAATCTCCACCACATTGACACTTGGTTCAAAAATAGATCACATTGGGAAAAAAATAATTAAGTATAAAAATAGGTTTTGAATATGTATAACGAATTCTTAGATATTCCTTAGATGATGAATTTATGAATAAATATTATCAAATTATTTCCTTAAAGAAGTTATATTGAATAAATTATTCATTATTGAAAATATTTCATATTTTAGTATAATGGTGAAATTTTGATTTGTAGAAGATTTTTTTTGGAATTGGGCTTTTTTTTAAAACTTTATTCTTTTAAAAATGTTTTTAAAATTCCATAGAATGTTTATCCTTATCATAATTTAATTCCAAATGTTTTTATTTAATATTTTATAAATCAAGAGTTTTATAATAATTAAATTTTTAAATATCTGATACTTATTTTTTAAGGATAGTTATTCTAAAATTTATATTATCATGATTTTTTTAGTTTGAAATTATCAATCTCATGTGGTTTGGAAAATCTGGGTATGTCATCAAAAGAAGGTAAATTATCCTATAGTAGGGAAGATTCTTCATTTGAAGAGTTATAATATAAATAATATGGATAATTTTCATTTAAAGATATAATTTTAAGATATTCTACATTGTGTACCTTAGCCCATAGAAAAATATTTTCAATAGGTAGACTGACTATAAGTACAATATTCTTCTAAGAAGAATATTCAAATTCAAAATATTTTTTGAATAATTCACACCACTTTCACTCCATGTATCATGTACATTTAATACATTAATAGTCTTAGACTTGTAATTCCTTTCCTTGTTTCATTCATAATGTTTATACTCTTTGTCTTTCCCTTTTTTCAAAGGAAAATCTGATCTAATATAAACTAATATTTTATATTCATAAAAATTTACTTATGAGTATTATATTTACTTTATATATTTCTTTTTTAATATGTACTGAAAATATTTCTTTCCCACAATATTGTTCATTATTCAGGCAAGATTGACTAATTAATTCTCTGAGAGATCACTTTCAATGGATTATGATAAATCAACAGCTCTATCAGCTTTGGATCTTGTTACCCATTCTGGTGTATTAGAATTAGATGTAGTGGTAAATGATACACATCTATTACAATTATTCTTCTTATTAAAATATCCATTAATTTTCATTCATGTTTCATGCAGTATAAGAGTAAAAAATAATTCATCAAGATGAATTTGGGTAAATTTTATGTTCTCATCATTTGTTGTCCTTTTAATTCCCACTAATTGGGAATTATATAAATTATCCTATCAACAAGAACCTCATCATCAATTCCTTGCTTCCCATAGATTGAATAATGTTGACACTTTTCATAAATCATTGTTTAATTTTGCATACCGGTTCTCCATTGAGAAAAATAAGACCATGATATTCATCTTGGGAAATGGCTTGTAACACCCCAAGGTTTGAAGAACTGAAATTCATGATAATTTTTTAGCAGATATATATAACTAGCCCTTAAACACAATTTTTATTCTTCTGTGTTTTGAATTTCGAAAAATGGTAATCTATAATTGTGTTTAGTAAGATATTTAAATCATGATAAAACCAACTTGCCTTTTGGTGAATAGTAAAATACACTAATGAAAAGTTATATGAGTTGTAAAATGATGATTTTTAATATTAAATCATATTATTAATTTATTTTCTTAAGGATATAAGATAATTAGATTTTTATTAAAATTTCACTGTGCTAAAAAATGTGTTAAAAATTTAAAATTGTTATTTTTAAAAAAAATATTATTTTATTTAAATATTAAATTAATAATATTTAGTAAATTATTTTCAAAAAATGATGATATTTTTGGAATTATACCCACCGAGAAATGTTTAGGGGGAATTTTATGGAATTTTCTGAAATTCAAGAATTTTTTATAAATATAAAAATATGATAAAATACGATAAATGCTAAATACTTGATTTATTTAATCATAGATGATGCAAAGATGATGTAAGACCCCTTGGTTTGAACTCACATTCCATTATTAAAATTTTGGGTAATAGGAATTAATACTATTAATAGTCTTGAGTCAAAATATTATAATAATTATTAAAATAATGTAAAATAACTCATCTCTTCCACTATAAATACAACACCCATTTTCCTCTTCCTCCCACACCTCTCAAGACTTGACCATTACTTATGTTATACCAAATAATACTTCCAATGATATTCCCTAATTACTATATAATATGGTGTCACTAAAAGGCCAAAATCAAAGTCCTAAAGAATGATCTCACGGGAAGAAATCAAGAGGAAAAAATCCTCTTTTGTTTTCTATCTTTTATTTTCATTTTCATTTTTATTCACATTATTTCCTCACATCTAACTATACAAGAGTAATGAATGATACAATATATTACATATTCTGGATTTCATCATGTTTTTGTATGACTCACCATTATTCATTTTCTCCTCTCCCACCTATTCATGAAATTCACACATCATTCGTCATCTGTCGATTTCTCAAAATCGTGGATGTTATGATTTCAATTTCATTTACTTCCATCAACACTATTAATGAAACCATTTTTATGGTTGAACCAGATTGTAATTTATTTTTTAGAACTTATATGTGTATTGGGAATCATTTTTCACAATTTTATTTAATTTATAAATCAAAATGAGTTCTTTACAATCCATAATACGCCGAAATAACTAAAACAAATATAAATATTGTTTTAAATATAGAATCATACATATGAAAGAATTATAAATTCTAATGATATAATTTATTTTTCTTGGAATATATAAATACAACTACTTTCCAATTATTCAGTTTCGCTTCCAATCGATAGGAATATCCATTATGAACCGATCATGGAAATCATTTAAAGAATGCATCCAAGACAATGAAAGGAACAAAATAATGATAATTAAACAGAGACTTGATTTAATTAAATGATAAAATAAGTTTTTTTAAACAAGAATATGATTAAGTACTATATTAATTGACATGCGTTTTACCATTATATCGGAGGTTTAAAACAAATATTATCTAATACAATCTCAATGTAAGGGAATTTTTAACCCGATTAACATTCTTTAGGTTAACAATCTACTTCATTATTTATGTGCTATTAAAAATATTTGTGGGATTTTTTTTTGTTTATATTAAACTTAATTATGTGTATTTATAGTGTATATACAAATTCCAACTACTATAATAAGTCTAACTTGAATTATATTATATTTAAAAGGGGATTTTTCTATTTAAAATCATCTTTTAAAATCATCTTTTACAGTGTTCAAAAGAAATGTTTTTGCAACATTATTCATGCTGAATAATTTCGTTTTGGTTCATGGGAATTGTTTATGATGAATGGTAATACCAATATCTCCCTCCAATTAATTGGGTATTTGTATGTTGGAGGGAAGCAGTATGGTTACACAATGTGTAATTTCTAGAGTTACACAAATTGTCTGGTAGACATGAGGGTTATTAATTATAAGGTAGTCGAGAGGGTTACATGATTATGTAACTAAGGCCCTAAAATATCTTTATGGTTCTATTTATATTCTTATGTTATGTCGGAATCTAGTGTAAATCTCATGTTTCTTAATGTAAATATATATGTGTGATATGTGTGTATTTTCAAAATGATTTCATATGTTACAAGTATTCATAAACTTATGTGTTCTTTCAATAATCTTATATCACTTACTGGTCTTTTTGTTCTAATTAAATGTTTTTTAATGATTTTCATAGGTTACAAGTATGTGTAATACAAAGAAGTAATCCATGTAAATTTTTTGATGAATATTCATTGAAATCGTGTTTTATTTGAAATTTTTTATATTTTTCATGAAATGAATATTGTTTATATGGTATCCACTCTATAATAATGTGTAAAGTTGTGAATGTATTATGTCCCAATTCACAAAATTTATAAACTTTAAATGATACTTATTGTTAAATGAAGTTATTTATTGAGTAAATTCTTGATTAGGTACTGTACTAAGGTCGGGTCCTTATAATTGGTATTAGAGGATGTTTTAGATAACTTTAGGGGTTTGGATGATGTTAATATAATATTGTATATTTTTTTTACTATATGGATAATTTTAAATGATATATCATTTAATGATTACCATGTTTCTTTGATTAAGATATGTTTGTTTAGAATGGTTGTCTGTAGAAGAAACAAGGAAGCTAAAGAGGAGAGACACCGACATAATGATGTCCTTCTGAATCTACAGCACATAATGGTAGGTATTGGAACCAAATAGTTTGTGACAATAATGGAACATCTAATGAAAAATATAAATAGTTATGGTTTCCATGAAAGAGAAAAATATATGGTACCACAACAGAACATGAAAATAGGGGATCATTATACGAGAAACGACCCTCATTTTGATGGACCATCTAACCCAGTCGCAGCTAAAATAAGGATTAATTCCCTTGAAAATATAATCTATGTTTTGGGATGTTGGGATAATCCAATGTTAAGAATTTCCATTTATCATTTTAAAGGTGATGTTGATAAATGGACGTTAATGGTAAAGAATATCATGGATAGAGATGATATTGATTCATTATAGTGGGAAGGATTTTAATGTGTTTTTCTAGAATTTTTTTTCTTAAGGTAGTGTGACTTAGGATAGAGGATAAATTCCATGAATTGATGTAAAAGGAGGATGATTTAGTGGGTCTAAATGAGGTGAACTTCACCTGACTGAAAAGGTATGATGTAACGCCCCAACCCCAGAAGCCTAGAGTCGGTGGATTATTTTAAGACATTGGCATGATTAGAAGGAATAAATTCCCGAAAGACCAATCAGTTTAGAAGTCTTGGAAAATATATTACATACTCTAACGTTACGTTACACATTAGAAATTAAAAGACAACATAAATTATCCTTTGATAATTCCATCAAACCCCTAGATTAACCATACTTATCAATCATAATACACTTCATTGAATCCTGGGAAAATTAATACATAGAAAGGGGTGATCTCAGATGCTTAGTAAGGATAAAAATATAGAGGAAAATTTCATAAATAAGCATAAATATTTAAGGCAATGTATACGAATAAAACAAAATCCATTTAAAATTAAATATCATCATAATTTGGCAAAGATAAAATAAAATAATTCTATTTAAATATTCACATGGATATTCGACTAGTCGAATATTCACATGAAATATCAATAGCCACATTCATAATGATGGAATGCACAATTCCAAACGTCATAAACACATAGTCAAGGCCTTATGCCAAGACGAGAAATAAGATTTTGTCAAGGCCTTGTGCCAACACACTAGTTTGTCTCATGAGATCTACCCATGAATCGAGAATCTATAGCGGGCTCAACCTTTCACTTACTATGTCTAATGCATTCCTCATATAAAAAGGGTTAAGAATAACATAAACATTTATATTAAAAATAGCATACGAATTTGCAATACTTTATCCATAAACCATGAATGGTATAAAAATAACAATCCATAGTATAACTTATCACAAAAACTTTAATACAATATGGAATACTTGTATCATAATAAATCAAATTCAAACAAGATTAAAATCCATCAAAGTATGTTGACATATATGAAAATCATTTGTAAAACTCTTTGAGAGAAATATCCATTTCTCATGAAAAAGTTTAAAAGGCACACAATTTAGAAAGGAAAACATTTAAATAATTTTTTTAATCAAAGTTTCTCAAACCACTTTGAAACATTTGAATGGAATTAGCATTTTAAAAACATTCATGTCCACATAAATATATCCTTAAAAACATTTTGAAAACATGGATATCAATGAGAAAGATTTTGAAGAAAAAATATTAAAAACATTTAAAATGACGTTATTGTAAAAAAATCCCTTAAAATAATTACTTTGAAAACTCTTCCATGAAAGATAAACATGGATAATAAATATTTCATAGTTGATACTTACGTAAAAACAACAAATGATAATAAAGATATTGTAAAATTAACCCTTACCTTGCACATTCCTTTGGTCGAGGGTACATTTATCCTCTTGTATAAAGACTGTATTATGTTATTAAAATATTCCATAACCATATCAATATTTATTATATCATACATGATTCATTTATGACTTTATACTACCCAATTAATAATAATATCAATATTAAATTATCATTTCGGGTAATATTCTCTTTATTTATCTTATGTGTTTTAAATTTTTTTTCTTAATTGTATCACTTAGATCATTATTTAAATAATTTCATAACATAAAACTACATATATATTTATAATATAAATAGGTATTATATACATATATATGAAATAGAAAACACCATTTATGGAGACTATAGACTGTACGTACACATAAACACTGTTTCTGTTTTCATATCGTATTGAATGGAACTAAGTGAATAAGATATATGTAAGTATATATATATATATCTCTAGTAGAATTATTATGTCATATATTAGATACTTATAAATGATATATATTTTATAATAATCATTGAATGGTGAACATGGAAATGAATCTCATTGCATCGTGGAGATGGTAATCTGTACGTATGCACGAGCGAGAAAATCATTGTATTGTTGGTGAAATAATATGTAATTGGATGGTATATCCTATATACAGAATCATTAACATGATATATTTATTATTTAAATCAGTTATACTCATTATTATACCCATCCAAATAATGAAGTGTTAGAATAACAAACTTCACCACGACGTAGATACGGTAATCCGTATGTACCCACGTATGATGAAATTGTCATTCATTGGATGGATCGAATTATAAATATGGTTGTACCATATTTATAATAAAATAAAATTATATATAAGATACTGGTTTTTTTATTATATAATGGAAACGAAAAGGAAATAGAAAGTGGAAAAAAGAAAAGAACTTGAAAGATGTGATGAAATATTTAACTCTTTTTCGTATTCTTCCTTTGGATTTGATCAAAAGGGATCTTTAGGATGGCTTTATGACAAAAGGAAGGCCTCTTGGATGAAGGTAGGAATGTTGGGAGGATATTGGGGAAGTGGTTGGCTGAGACAAAAGGATTTGGAGGTGGGAAATTAAGAGAAGGGGAAGTGCCATTTTTATAAAAGAGGTAAGGGTCACTTTAGGAAAAAGCTTGAAATACTATTTTATAATAAATTCATTTTCGGTTTCTAATGGCTCCAAAATTATTTATTTAGAGGATAAGGTGGGGTTGGGTCTAAAACATCTCAACCAATAGGTTTATACAGGTTTATGTGACCATATTAACCTTAACATTTAGATTTAACTCTTAGTTAAATAGTTTGACATTTAACATTTCTCTTTGTAATTTTATATTCTATGGTTAATAAACATACTATAAAATTCCAATAAAACAAATTTTTTTCATTAATGTAATATTAATTATTCTATACGTCTTTTGGACGATCCTTAGATTTTTGGGACCATTATATCAATTAATAATATAATATTTGTTTTAAAACTATTTTATGTCAATTTTGACACTATTTGGAATTAGTTTTTTGCTAAAATCATAACATCATGATTACTTCTAACATAATTTATTGAATCAACCCGGACATGTCATATTAATCTGTAAAATTATTTCAATGCATAAAAAGTCTCAATTTATGTTTATTTGTTTATTTATATTATCAATTTTTTTATCTTTTATTAAAATGGTAATTACAGTATCATCATTGTGTTATAAATAAATTTAATTATTTAATGTCTCAAAATTATAAATAAAATACCATTATGTAGGAAATATTTTTAGCTTTCGAATTAATATTTATAGTGGAATGTATCTTATGTATAACAATAAATTAAAAATGTTTTGGTTATGAAAACTTGAATTTAACACTTTTAACTCTTCTTTAAATTAAATAATAATAAATGTCCTAATCTAATCCAAGTGGACCTAAAGGATCATATTTTATTCGTAAGATTGTTTATGGTAAAATTACAATAATCCAATAGAATTAGAACATCTATTAGGGTATTAATAATATCATTTTTACATTTAATTACCCTATAAAGTTTAACCATGGTAAATAAAAGTCAAAAGTTACTATTCACAAAAAATTATTTTTATCTTATTGAACCACATTTTACATACTAAAATCAACTATGACCCACTTATTTTTTAAATTCAATTCATATAAGCAGTAAAATTATGTTTATGCAAATTTTCAAATGCTCTTAGGAGGTGGCTAAATGACGGTAAAAAGTTCAATAAAATATTTATATATCTAAACTTATTATAAAATGACCGCAATAAATTACATTGAACTTATAGAGGTATTATGTATCTATTTTGACATAAAATAAATTTAAATAAAAAACATTATTTAAATAAATAGTTGCTTTTAAATAATAACTTAGTGTTTTTCACTATTCATCAAAATTTAAAAGTTTTCAGAAACATACCAAAAAATTCACCCTAAGCTAATTTTGATATTTGGAATTATAAAATGAAATATATTTCACCAAATTCAAAAACATAGAAGTTGTATTTATTAATTTAATAATAATCCCTGTTGTCAAAACCAAAATGCATATTTTTTTTAAGAAATAATAACTATCAAAATATTTACACTTGTTTATGTCCAATTTCAAAGTGAAATTACATATAATGACCAAAATTGGATTAAATGGTAAAAATATAATCTATTTATACTTACAAACCATTAAAATATATAATTTAACACTATAAATTATTTTGATTTAAAAAGTTGATTTTTGTTAAAATATAGTATTTTTCACTATTCACCCAAATATGAAAGTTATCAGAAAAACAAAAAATATGTATTGAAACTAAAATCTTATGTCTAGATTCTAAAAGAGATTTTTTTTCCCAAATTATATATATAAATGTTTCCAATATTGGAATTAACAAGGGTTCACCAATAAAAGGCAATAAAAGTGATTTTTTTTTAAAAAATACTTATTTTATCTAAAAAAATGAATTAGTTCTTACATTATGTCTAAAAAACTCATAATATAGATTCTAAAATTATATGGATTATATAATGTTTAAAATTCAGTTAATACTATTCATAACCGCTTTTGAACGACTAGTTTTGTATGTTGTGGTGCGCTTGAACTCGGTGTTCATTGTAGTCAATGTTATTGAATTAATTTGAAGAAATAACGTACTATGAAATCTAGGGTTGTTACATTCTTCCCTACATGAATAAATTGCATCCTCACAATTTGAAATTGTTTTTCGAATTTAAAAGGTTGAAAATAGAAAATAACTTTGTGGGAAAACCCACATCGGAAATTGGGTTAATAAAATTTTGTCTTAATAAGAGGAAAAGGGAAATGAAAGGGTCACTACCAAATTTTGATCTCAATTATAAGAACATTGGTGGAAATTATGGGCACATAATTGGAGGAAAAAAGTAAATATTTATAGAAAGTGATTGAGGTAATCAATGAAAAACAAGTGTAAAATTGAGGGCCTCCATTCCATCAATCTATGATGATTTAAAATACAATCAGTTCAACAAAACATAATTTATTATGATAACACATTTTTGGTTTTAAGATCCCTTCAGTAATGTTTAAGATTTAGTATTACCGTAGAATAAGATGAAAAAAATTTATATATATATATATATTTACTCGACAAGTAGAGTTTCATCCTTCAACAAATTCCTACCAAAAACACATGTTTTACTACTAAATATTTCTAATAAAATATTCTATTTATCTTAATCATATAATGTTCCAAAAAAATTGAATTTATAATTCACCTATCAGACACTTTAAAAAAATTGATTATACAATCTAGGGACTTCACGTAGTCCAGTGGTCAGCGGTAAATCCCAATCAAACTATGGTTTTGGGTTTGATTCTCGCAGCTTTGTCTGACGTGACATATTGTCACGTGGTCTGCATGTTGTAATTTTTATAACAATCCAAAAATAACCTTAACAATAGTATCCAATTTCAAACATAATACATTCCAACCTTTAGAATTGTCCAAAATACTTCTATCCAAACTCAGAGTCCAAAATTTATAAGGACGTTAAACACAATGAATATTTTTTTTCCATGTAATAATATGTAAAAACTTTCATCATTATTATTTTAAAACATGGTAACAACCTAAATTACCATAAAACATTATTTATTACATTCATGCTCCCTTATCCTTTATATAATACTGGATATATTCCATATATCCAAAAAATTTGAATAATTTAACAATGATAAAATTAAAAAAAACTATTAATCAGTTCCATGGAAGTCTAGAATATCCAAAATAATTTATCCAAATCAACCATCTCTTATTCCAAAATCACAACCTCATTTTCATGAACATATTAAGGATTACCATTCCTTCAGCACTGTATTTTCCAATAATTTAAGCTTATAATCATGTCACTTTTCATAGAACCATATAATCACAAATCCTCAACAAAATAACACTACAATACAATCCTTATTTATCTCTATAATTCAGATAACTAGTATATTGCTGATTGAACACTAAAATGAAATAATTTTATAATAACAACTTAAGAACACTAGTAATTATTCTTCATCTGAGGTAGTATTGTAACTTGATTATTATCCAATAGAATCATTTTTTGTATACTCTAATGACTTGGACATTGATTTCCATAGTGTCCCATCTCTTTGTAGGTGAAGCATTATACATTTAAATCCTTTTTCCTACCCTTACAATCACGTACTTGGTGTCCTTTTTCTTGCCACTAATAACAAACTCCAATTCCAATAAATAAATTACAAAGTTGATTCTTTCCACATTTATCACATATAAAAAAATCCTTCATTCCCCTATTTTCTTTATCCATCTTTCTCTCTACCATCCTTTTCTTCTCTTGCTTCCCTTAAAATCCCTAGGAATCAGAGAATTATTTACATAACTTATTAACACATGATATTATTTCTTCATATGTTGATAATACATGAGATGTTATTCTCCATTTAAATTTCTGCTTAATAACATGAATGATATGATCCTTCTTACTCTTTGGATCATAAATATTACGGGAGTTCACATTCCTTCAACTAGGCATCATTTCTAAACAATGGCATACACTATGATAGTTTATGAATCGCAATAAATAATTCAAAACATGTAAAATACCTTATGTAAATTAAACAGTTTATGTATATAATCAATAATAATAAAAATGTTTTCTTTGAGGATGTATTTACTCCTAAATCCTTCATAATGGCTTGTACTGAAAATGTGTATTATCCTAAGAATATACCCATGGAGTGTCGTAACCAAGAGTGCAACAAGGCCCATTGTCATTCACAAGTTCCCATTAGAGTCAATATCAAAGCAGTGTTTTGGGATTTTACCCCTAGGTATATATGTGCCAGAGCCGCCTCTACCTGCTTGTATCCAGACATGGATGTATTTCTTGGAATACTCACAAAATCTATATAGTACCAAAATTCTTGGATGTTCTTCTATACTAATTTTCAAAGTCTATATTAGGGTAATGTTCTCTAATTAAAGTTTAACTAAATCTATTTCCAAGTGTATTTCTAAACATCCACTGATATCAACTGTAACTCTACGACCCTAGAAGCATTGATTCGGTGCATTATTTTAATACATTGGCATGATTACAAGGAATAAATCCCCGAAAGACTGATCAGTTTAGTAGTCTTGGAAAATATATCACATACATGAACGTCGCATTACACATTAGAAAATAAAACACAACATAAATTATCCTTTGAGAATGCCATTAATCTCCTAGATTATCCCTTCTTATCAATAACAATACACTTCTTGGAATCATGGGAGAATTAAAAGATAGAAAGGGGTGAACTTAGATGCTCAGTAAGGATAATAATATAGCATAGAATTTCATAAATTAGAATAAACAGTTAAGGAAATGTATAAGACTAAAAAAAGCCTTTTATACTTAATCTTCAGCATAATATGGAAAAGATACAGTAAAATAATTCCATTTAATTATTCACATGGATATTCTACTAGTCAAATAATCACATGCAATATCAATAGCCACTTTCATAATGATAGAATGTATAATGCGAGACATCATAACCACATAGTCAAAGCCTTGTGCCAAGACTACAAATACGATTTTTTCATGGCCTTATTCCAAGACACTAGTTTGTCTCATGAGACATACCGATTCATCAAAGAGCTATAACGGGTTCCACCCATCACTTACTATGTATAATTCAATCCTCATATGAAAAGGTTTAAACATAAAAAAAACATTCATATTGTAAATAGCATATGAAATGTCGATACTTTATCCAGAAACTGTGAATGGTATAAAAATAACACATCCACAGTCAAACATATCACAAAACCTTCAACATAATGTGGAATTTTTGTATCATAATAAATCAACTTAAAAAAAGTTTGAAATCCATCAAATGATGTTGACATAGATGAAAATGATTAGTAAAACGTTTTGAGAGAAATATCCCTTTTTGATGAAAACATTTAAAAGTCACACAATTTTTAAAGGAAGACATTTAATGAAATTTTTTAATCAAAGTTTCCCATACCTCTTTGAAACTTTTGAAATGAATTATCATTTTAAAACATTCATGTCCACATAAATAAATCCTTAAAAACCATTTGGAAAACATGGACATTAATGAGAATGATTTAGAAGAATAAATATTTAAAACAGTTAAAATGATGTTTTTGAAAAAAAATGTCCCTTAAAGGAATCCCTTTAAAAACTCTTTCATTAAACATGTACATGGATAATACATATGTCACACTAGATAATGACATAAAAACAACCCCAGATAATAAAGTGATTGTGAAATTAACCCTTAACTTGCACTTTCCTTTAGTCGAGGGTACGTTTAACCTCCTGTATACATACTGTAGTATGTTATTAAATTATTCCCGAACCATATCAATATTTATTATATCATACATTATTCATTTATGACTTTATAATACCAAATTAATAATAATTTCAATGATAAATTAACATTTCGGGTAATAATCGCTTTCATTATCGTACGCGTTTTAGCTTGTTTTTCTTGATTGTATCACTTAGAAAATAATTTAAATACTTAAATTATATAAAAAATCATATATATTTAGAATATAAATATGTATACTAAACATATATATGAAATGGAAGACACAATTTGTGGAGAAGGTAGACTGTACGTACGCATAAATGTTGTTTCTGTTTTCATATCGCATTGAACATAACTAAGTGAGTAAGATATATGTAAGAAAATATATATATATATATATATCTAAAGTTTCATTATTATTTCATATATTATATACTTATTAATGATATATATTTTATAATCATCGTTGAATGGTGAACGTGGAAATCAATTTCATCGCGTCATAGAGACGGTAATCCGTACGATTGCACGATTGACAATATCATTATATTGTTGGAGAAATCATATATAATTAAATGGTATATCATATATACATAATAATTAAAATTTTATATTTATTATTTACATCAGTTATACTCATTATTATATCCATCCAAATAATGAAGTGTTTGAATAACAAACTTCACCACGACGTGGTGACGATAATCCGTACGTACGCACGTATGATGAGATTTTCATTTATAGGATGGATAGAATAATGAATATGGTTGTACCATTTTTATAATAACATCATAGTATATAGAAGATACCGGAATTATTATTTTATAATGGATACAACAATGAAGAAGGAAGTGGAAGAAGAAAAGAACTTGAATGATGTGATGAAATAATTTCCTCATTTCTGGTTCATCCTTTTGATTTGATCAAAAGGGCTCATTAGGATGATTTTATGACCAAAGGAATTCCGCTATGATGAAGTTAGGAATTTTGGGAGGATATTTGGTAGGGGTGGTCTGAGCCAAAAGGCTTCATTGGTGTCAAATAAATAGAAGGGGAAGTGCCCTTTTATATGAGAGTATAGGGTCACATTAAGAGAAGCCTGGAATATTATTTTATAATAAAATACTTTTTGGTTTATAATAGATCCAAAATGATTTATTTAGAGTCTAAGGTGGGTATGGGTCAAAAAACACCCATACAACAGGTTTTAGACAAGATTAGGTTACCATATTAACCATAACATTTAGATTTAACTCGTAGTTAAAGAGTTTGATATTTACCACGTCTCTTTGTTTTTTATTTTATATGGTTAATAAATATACAATAAAATTACAATAAAACCCTAATCAGTTCATTAATGTAATATATATTATCATAAAAGTCATTTGTGTGAACCTATATTTTTAGGACCATTGTATTAATTAATAATATAATATTTGTTTTAACAGCTATTTTATGTCAATTTTGACAATATTTGGTATTTGTTTTTTGTTAAAATCATAACAACATGATTACATTGAAAAAAACTAATTGAATAAACACTAACATGTCATATTAACCTAGAAAATTAGTTATATTCATCATAAGTCTCAAATTACAATTATTTTGGTATTTATAATTTCAATTATTTTAATCTCTTATTAATATGGTAATTACTTCATCATCATTGTGTTATAAATAAATTTAATTATTTAATGTCTCAAAATTATAAATAAAATACCCTTATCTAGGAAATATTGTTATCATTATTATTAATATTTATAATCGAATTTATCTTATGTATAACCCAATAATAAAAATGTTTTAGTTAGAAAACTTGAATTTAACACTTTTTACTCTACTTTAAATTAAATAGCAATAAACTTCATAATCTAATACAAGTGGACCTAAAGGATCATATTTTATTCCTTATATTGATTTAGGTCTTATTACAATTATCAAATAAAATTATAACATGTGTTAGGGTAATAATAATAACGTTTTTACCTTTATTTACCCTATTTACTTTTAACTGTGGTAAATAAGTCAAAAGATTCTATTCACCACAGATTATTTTTATCTTATTGAACCACATTTTACCTACTAATATAAACTGTCTCACTCATATTTTTTAAATTTAATTCACATAAGTGGTAAAATTATGTTTTATGCAAAATTTCAAATGCTCCTAGGAGGTGGGTAAAAGACGGTAAAATGTTCAATAAAATTTTTATATATCTAAACATATTATAAAATGAAACAAAGGAATTAAATTGAACATATAAAGGTATTATGTATCTATATTGACATAAAATAAATTGAAATAATATTGGGACTTATTTAAATAAAAAGTTGGTTTTAAACAATAACTCATTGTTTTTAACTATTCATCATAAATGGAATGTTTTCAAAAAAATACAAAAAAGTCACCCTAAGATAATTTTGATATTTGAAATTAAAAAAATAATTCTATTTTACCAAATTCAAAACATAGAATTTTCATTTATTAAATTAAAATCAATTCCCGGTGTCAAAACCAAAAGGTTTATTTTTTAGGAAATAAAAACTATCAAAATATTGACACTTGTTTATGTAAAATTTCAATGAAAAATTACATATAACGACCATCATTGGATTAAATGGTAAATATATAATCTATTTATACTTCCAAACCATTAAAATGTATAATTTAACACTATAAATTATTTTGATTAAAAAAAAAATTAGTTAAAATATAGTATTTTCACTATTCAAACAAATATGAATGTTTTCAGAAAAACACTAAAAATATATTGAAACTAGATTCATATCTCCCGATTCTAAATAAGAAGTTTATTTTGTAAAATTGAATATATAAAAGTTTCAAATATAGGCTTTAACAGGGGTTCACTATTAAAAGAAGGTAAAAGTTCATTTTTTTTGAAAAATACTTCATTTATCTGAAAAAATGAATTTGTTCTTAAATTATATCTAAGAAACTCATAATATGGATTCTAAATTTATAAGGATAATATAAATTTTAAAATTTAGTTAATACTATTCATAACCGCTTTTGAACGACTAGTTTGGTAAGTCATTGTGCACTTGAACTTGGTGTTGAGTGTAGTGCATTTTATTGCATTACTTTGAAAAAATAATGTAATATGAAATCATGGGGTGTTACATAAGCTCCAAATATTATTCTGGATCTTGATTGAAAAATCATGCACTTTTACTATGGACTAGAGGCATGGTATCAAAGGGCGTTGGACTCCCGTGAATTCAAATGTTTTGAGAAGCATGTGTGATATTCTATGAGGTTATAGATGAAGATTGTTGATGATCACGTGCATTTTAGAAATAAAGATAATAAGAGGTCTATATGGAAAGATATGGGTAATAATCATCCAAATAAATCTGATGGTTGGAAAATGCAGTGTCTAGTTTGTGAAATGTGTGGCAAGAAGCACCTTGGGGAATGCCTTACCAAAACTGGGATATGTTTTCTATGATATATGTTAGGACATGTGGCCCAAGAATGTTATGAAAATGAATATAATACTAATCCTAATAAACAAAATTTTATTTTATTTAAATGTGGTGAGATGTTTCATTATGAAAATACATGCCAAAATAGGGATCCAAATGGTGTAAATAAGTTAGAATATAACCAGAAAGGTGTAGTGAGATCCTTTTCATCTAAGTCAGCAGATATCGGTCCATCGAATGAAGTTTTATCTGGTACATTGTTTTTTAATCATATTTTTCTATTGTTTTGTCCGATATGGGGTCTATACATTCATTCATTTCTAATAAATTTTCTTGTAAATTGGAAATATCACCTCAACACATGAGATGTAAACTTATTATTAAAATACTATGGGAAATATTATCGTAAATATAAATTATAAGAACATTTCTATTTTTTTATTTGAAAATACATTACCTAAAGGCCCTATTGTTTTCACTTAGTTGAGTTTGATGTTATTCTATGAATGTATTTTCATTATATTTATCATGCAAAGATTGACTATAGATCAAAAATGTAATTTTTCAGAAAATGTTTTAAATTGTATATTATAATGAAACCATACAATTTATAACATATCAGGAAGTTGAGAAACTATTGAAATATGGAAATAAAATTTATCTTTCCCATATTGTTGGAAAAATGTGAACTATTCAGATTAATGATGTTTCAATGGTAAATTAATGCCTTGATATTTTCCTAATGAGTTTCTAAGTGTCATACCTATCGAGAAGTCAAATTAAAAAATTAATTATTTCATGATTCTAAGACCATTTTAAAGTCCCAATATCGTATTGCTCAAATAGAACTTCTTGAATTGAAAAATCAGTTTCCAAATTTTCTTGATAAAGGCTTCATTCATCCAAGCACTTCACCATGAGGTGATCCTTTTCTTTTCCTTAAAAAGATATATGTTTCCATGAGATTTTGAGTTTATTATAGAGCTCTTAATAACATCACTATTAAAAACAAGTATCTTTTTCCTCATATCGTTGACTTAGTTAATCATCTCATGGTAGCTCAGTAATTTTCCTTGATTGTCTTGTGATCCAGATAACATCTGCTGAAGGTGAAGGAAGATGACATCCCAAAAATAGCTATTTTTACTATATATTGGAATTATGAATTTTTTTTAATGAAGTTTGGGATAACAAAAGAAGATGATGTATTCATGAATCTTCGGAACAGAATATTTACGAAGTTATTAAATAATATTGTGGATGTGTTTATCGATGGAATTATTGTATTTTATAAGAGTACATAAGAGAATAAAAACATCTATGTGTTTCTTTACAAACCAATACGCAAATGAAACTTTGTGAAAAATTTAGAAAGTGTAATTTTTTGGGACAACATACTTCGTTTCGTGGAAAATTTATTCATTAAAAAAGAATAATAGTCAATAATTCCAAAAAAAGTGGATGATGAATGGAAAAGAGCTACAAATGTAACAAATATTTTTTGTTTTATTAGATTAGTAGGTTGTTATAGATAGTGTTTTAAAACCCTTACACGGTTATCTATCCCCCTAAGCAAGTTAACATGAAAATGTGTTAAATATATTGGGACGGAAGAATGTCATGTTTGTTTTTAGGAACAGAAGAAGTGATTGTAGAATGATTAATTATTGGAATTTCCTTCCCGAAATAGTGAGTTTGTCCTCTACAATAATTATTCTTAAAAGGGACACGGTTGTGGTTTGATGCATAATGATCAGGTAATTGCTTATTCTTCAAGACAACCACAATACCATGAGTTAAATTACCCAACACATGATTTGAAATTAGAAGATGTGGTTTTTTCATTGTTAATTTGGATGCATCATTTATTCAGATGCAAATGTCAAATGAAAACGGACCATTAATGTCTGAAGAATATATTCACTCATAAAAAATTAAACATGAGGTAGAGAAGATGGACTGAACTGATAAATGGTTTTCATTATACCATATAATACAATCTAGGAAAAGAAAACAAAGTGATATATTCCATGAATCAAAAAAATCAAGCATCATTATCCATATTATGATTAGACCACGGTCCCTAAATTAATGTTTTAATAACTTTGGGAATAGAAGTTGATGGGATTTTGGGGTAAGTATTTGGGAGGATGGGCCCGTAAGGGGTAGTCCCTCTCTAGGGTTTCTCATCGTCGCCGTCGCCTTCCTCCTCGGGTCGGCTCGGCTTATCCTCCCCTCACTCGACGAAATCGCGATGGTGGTTCCTCTACTGCGGTGGCATGATTCACAAGATCGACCGTTTTAGTGTTTCTCATCGATGTCGACATGTTCCTCGCTAAACTCCCATATGCTGGATAGGGCATCTTGGTGGCACGGTGCTGGCCCAGCGGACGAGTTCCCTGATATTGCGGTTTGTGGAATCTCTACTCGCCCTCTACTGTGTTTGTGGGTGGTTAATCGCGTCTCCTTGCGAGATCAGGTTGGCGGTGACGGGTATTTGGTTTTGGTTTGACATTATGTTGCCGGTTTGGCGATGTTTTTCTCAATTTCGAGGTTTGAACATGATTACAAGGTGATGCGAGGATGGAGTCTAGGGATCCAAGGCTGCGGATGGATTCTGCATTTGATTTGATGCATGTTGTTTTTACTGATTTTGGTTCTGGTTCTGCTTTTTTTGATTCTCTCTGGCATGGTGGTCTGCTGGTTTTATTTGTTTTTGTGGTATATGTCATTTTGTTGGCCGCTTCGGATGGGGTCTACGGCGTTCTTGTTTTTGGATGTCGGCATGAGTGATGTTGTGATCTCATTTCGCTGTGATGGTGACGATGAACGCTGGTGAAGCTTTCCGGTGATTCTGGTTGCGGATTTTCCAGTCATTTCGGGTGTGTTTTGAGGACGACCATGGTTCGAGGTGATGCAGGAATCGAGGGATCCGGTGCCTCGAGGCCACCGTGTGGGTTCTTGGCTCAAGGTTATGAGTGGTTGTTTTTGATTGTTGAGTTTTATTTTAATGTGTGATGTCGTAGCTGTTTGGTTTGTATGTGGTTTTGATTCCTTTATTTGGGCACCAGATACCCTTATACCGGTTTTTTGAAAATGGGGAAAAAAGTGATTTGCAGGCATAGAAGTTGATGGTGTAGGAAATACATTTATTTTGTTTTAGGTTTCAGTGATTTCATCATTATTATACAAGAATTAAGTAAGAAAATAAAGAAGAACATGAGCTATAATATAAGTTATAATTGGTTAAAACGGTGAAGTTTCTAGAATTTAACCTTGATAAAGATTGTGTTTTAAGATTTTGAAAAAGGATGTGTGTGCCTTGTGGTTCCATATTAAAGAAATATTTGTTGTGTGAAGCTCATAGTTCTCTATTTTATGTTCATACTCAAAGTAATAATATGTACAGAGACCTTCAGGTGTATTATTGGTGGGATATAATGAAAAGAGATATTTTTGATTTTGACATCAAATGATGACATGTCAACAGTTTAAAGTAGAGTATCCATTACTAAAGGGGATGCTTCAACCTTTCCCGATGGAAGAGTGGAAATGCGATAATGTATCCTTGGACTTTGGGGTATGACTAATTAATAATTCTCAAGGAAATAATGCAGTTTGGGTTGTTGTTGATTGTCTAACTAAATCTACACGTTTTTATTATATTCAAGATATAATGTATTTGGATTAGCATTCTCGAATATTCTTCAAATATATTGCCAGGTTTCATGGAGTTACTCTTCCCATTTTATCTTATAAGGATCCCCTGTTCACCTCTAATATTTGGAAGGGCCTTCAGATGTCGATGTGAAAATAATTAAATTTCAGTACATCTATTTATCCTCAATTAGATGGGCTGTCCGAATGAATGATTCCGACATTGGACAATATGCTCCGAGCTTGTTCAATAAAATAACAGGTAATTTAGAATCATTATATTTCTTTAATTGAGTTTTCTTATAATAATTGTTTTCATTCTATTATACAGATGACACCTTTTGAGGGATTTTATGTGATGAATTGTTGGACTCTAGTGTTTTGTGATGAAGTCGGTTGAAGAATGTTAATTGGACCAAAATTAATAGAGGGAGTGGTTAAGAAAGTAAAGATGATCCAAGATCACAATAGAATAGCTCATAGTAGGTAGAATAGTTATGTAGATAACAAAAGGAAAGACTTATATTTTGTGGTAGGTGACCATGTTTTCCGTAAAGTCTCTCATGGGATAACTGTGATGTGTTTTGTTAAGATAGTAAATCCATGTCAATGGTTAATTGGTGATTTTGAAATCCATGTGAAAGTTGGACCAGTTTCATACCGATTAGATTTTCCTATATGTTTATCTTAGGTACATAATGTTTTTCATGTTTAGATGTTGAGGAATTATGTTCCATTTTCAACTCTTTTTTTGAGCCCAGAAGCAGTTTAGCAGGAAGTAAACTATTATTATAAAGAGAAACCAGTTCAAATTCTTGATTGATGGGAAAAATTATTATAGAATATGGTAATCTATGAGGTAATGGTTTATTGGAGAAACCATACTGTTCAAGAACAAACATCAGAGTCTGAAAATGATATGAGGGAAATATACCTTCACTTGTTTAATAAGAAAATTAAATTTCAAGGATACTATTTATTGAAGGTGAGGATAATGTAACACCCCAAGGTTCTAAAAAATAAAATGCATGAAACTTTGTTTTTAGAATATATTTATAACTATACATTAAACATTATTTTTCTGCTTCTATGTTTTGAATTTCGAAAACAATTATATATAATTTTTTTACTAAGATATTTGGAGTCTGGTAGAACAAAAATTATTTTTGGTGAATTCTAATGCACCCACATGAATAGTGATATGAATAGTAATATGAACCTTTTGAATTTTATATCATATTATTATATAATTTTATTAAGGATATAAGTTAAGGATATGTTGATTAATTTTCCAAGGTGTTGAAAAATGAGTTAAAAATTAAAAATTGTTATTTTGTAATAAATTATGATTTTATTTAAATAAAAAATTAATAATATTTAGAAAATTATTTTCAAAAAATAAGTTCATTTTGAAATTATATAATCAAGAAATGGTAAGGGTGAATTGTTTGGAATATTCTGTAAGTCATGAATTTTTGATGAATATTAAAATACGACAAAATACCAGAAATTCAAAATACTCGATTTAGTGAATCATAGATGATGAAAGGATGAATAAATACCACTTTCTTAGAATTAACATAACATTAGAACTAATTTGGGTAACATTAATTGATACTATTCATTTTCTCAAGGAAAAATTTTATAATAATGAAGAAAATAATGTAAAATACCTCTTCTCCCCCACTGTAAATACCTCTCTCATTTCCCTCTTCGTCCCACACCTCTCAAGAATTATTCCATACATTTGATCAAAAAAATAATCCTCCCAAGGATCTTTATCACATCCTAGAGCTTCTGGTCTCACCAAAAGACCAAAATCAAATGCCTTAAAAAGGATCTCAAGTAGAATAAATCAACAGGTAAACATCCTCTTATGATTTCTTTATTTTATTTTCATTATCTTTTCTAGTATTTTTCTTTCAACACAACCCATTATCCAAAAGGAATGAATGACCTAGTATATTAAATATTCTATACTTCATCGTGTTTTTTTGATGACTCACCATTATACATCTTTTCCACACCCACATATTCATTAAATTAAAATATCGTTCGTGATGTGTCGATTTCAAAACATCATGGACGATGTGATTTCAGTTTCATTTTCATTCATCAAGACTGGTCATTAAACAATTTTTATGGTCCAAAAATATTTTTATTTATGTATTATAACTTATAAAAGGTTCTGGAATCATTTCTTAGACATGTTATTAGTTTATAAAACAAAATAAGTTCTTTACGATCGAAGAATCTCCAAAATAACCTAAAAAAATATCAATAATGTTTTAACTCATTAATAATCCTCATTGGATAATTAAAAATTATAAATGTTATAATTCATTGTTTTATAAATATTTAAATACCACTCTTTTCTTATTATTCTCTTTCAATTCCAATCGACAAGAACATCCATCACGAACTGATCATGGAAATCATGTAATGAACACATCCCAAATAATGGATGGAACAAAATACTAACAATTAATGGGAGAAATGATGTAATTAAATGATCATATAAGTTATTATAAACATGAATTTTTTTAAGATCTTAATAAATCTTTTTTAACCATTATAGAGGATGTTTAAAACATCTTTGAAGTTAGAAAAACCTAAGCTATGGGAATTCATAACCCTATTTCCATTCATTGGGTTTACATTATACATCATTATTAATGTTGTATTAGATTTTTTTTTGTGATTGGTTTTATTTATATTTCATCACATTATTTTTATTTACTGTTTATATAAATATTTTATCCACACCAACAAGTCACACTAGGATTATATGATATTTGTAAAGGGATTTTTGTTTTGGAATCCTCTTTTAAAATTCTGTTTTACAATGTTGAAAATAAATGTATTTACAGAATTTTTAATATTTTGTGAGTATGTTCTGGTTCATGGGAATTGTTTATGATGAAGGGTGGTACATATATATCCCTCCCATACATTGTGTATTTGTACATTGGAGGTAATCCATATGGTTACTCCAAGTGTAACTACGATGGTTACACAATTTGTAAGGGAGTTGTGAGGGATACGAATTATAATGTTGTTGAGAGGGTTACAAAGGTTTGCAAGTAATTACTCAATGTAACTTAATAGATATATTAATGTTATTAAGTAATCTCTGAATCTTGTGGAAATACCATTTTTATCAAAGTGATTATATATGGGATATATGTGTTTCTTTTGAAAATGATTTCACACGTTACAAGTATTCATAAACTAATGTGTTCTTTCCTTCTTTTTATGTCCCGTAATGATATTTTTTTTCCATAGACCATGTTTATAAACAATTTTATTAGTTTATAAGGATGTGTAAGAGAAATAATGAATCCATGTAAAATGTTTAATTAATTTTAAAATAAATCATGATTCATTTGGAAACATTAATATTTTTCCGGATATGAATATTGTTTATAATGTTTCCATCCTCTAATAATTTGTATTATTATGAATGAATTATGTCCCAATTATCTAAATCTATAAACATTAATATATCCTCAATGTGAAAGGATGTGATTTATTTACTAAAATAAAGATTATGTAATCTAATAATACCATGTTATTATAGGGATCTTCTTGTTTCTATAAATATAGACGTACCAAAAAGTGTAACATCCAGTTTCTTCTAGATACAGTTGACTCTATCGCATGATGATATCTAACTATATATATTACTGGTCATAGAACACAGTATAGAATGTAATAACTTGTTATTAAGTTGATATTATAGTTTCTCTTGGTTGTTAAAGGTTATGACTTCATTTTCTGGAAGTTTGTAATCCCGTATGCGTATTACAAAATAATATACTCTGGTTTTAAAAACAAATTCCTTAAATCAATATCTACAATACTCATAATAATTACCATAAAAAATATGTGGTCTAGTTGGGTTTAGATTATCAATTGATCCATCATTATTTACTTGCAACTTATAATGAAACAATTTTACACTCCACACATTAGTGTAGTAAGTAATTATAAGTAAATGGTTTAATATAGTTGTGATATAGAAAGAAAGAAATAAATTTAATCAAATTAGTGGAAACCTGTTATGATACCAATTATTAGATCAAAATACTGATGTAAATGTATATCAGATGGAATAGTACAAGAGGGGGTGAATTATAAGTTGAAAACATTTTTATTTAAACTCTTAAGAAGAAATCTATTTTATGAAATCGTAAAGTTATACCATTCATAATCAATTCAAACAATCGAATTGAAACTAGATCCAATAGATATGATATGATATGATACCACAAGTAATAAATAAATTATTTTAATTTAATAAAATGATCAGAGTATAACAAAAGTAAATGATTACACCATACAACATATATAATCTCTTCATACAAAATGTAATGAATGTATTGTAATTTAAAAAAGTACAACAAAAAATTATATGAATCGATATTGGAATTAAATTGATTCCATTTATATTAAAAGTACTTATAGAAAAATAATATCTATTACAATTCATTTATCATAAACAGTAGGGTATCCATTAACATAGGATTGAAGTTAATTCTTACCACCAACCTGGTATGCCGTTAATATAATGATACGATTGTATGCCTTCTTATCCATAGAATACCTTGATTAAGAAGGTAATCATAAACTCTATCTTTCAAATAAATGAAATCCATCAATAAATTTATTGGAAAAACCATTTTATTATATTTAAAAGCCCTTGATCAGTATCATAATGATCGGTCAAACAAATAAAAACAATGAACTTTTTGAAATACAAGAACAAGGAAAAAGTCATTCATGTCTTGTATCACCAAGGATTTTTGCACAAAGAAAGAGAGAAGTCACACTGTATCTCTCTTGAACAATGAAGATGCAACAATGCATTTCTGTTGTTCAATTTACCTCATATTTATAGGCCTCAGGTTCTAATGGTGACCTTATTTCCAATGGTCATATTTCTCCATAAAACTCGGAGGTACATTGACACACTACATTATAACATTCAAAAGAAACAGAATACATGACATCCATTTTAGTAGTATATAACTAACTCAACAACATCTTTTTGGTTATAAAACAATATTTACATAAGTATAAAATAATTATTAAGATTAAATATAATAAAATTAATGTAGATGGTATTAGAGTAAGACATGATTACAATGCATGAATACAATATATAACATGGTTATGATTCATATCATAGATGAGACACATGATAATGATGAGGGATAGTGAATATGATGCATATCATGACCAGGATGCATAACATGGTTATGATGCATGGTTACGACGTGTAATATGAATATAATGTATATCACGATTAAAATGCATAACATGGTTACGATGCATGGTTACAATGCATAAAACAGATATGATGTGTAACATGATTATGATTCATATCATGATTACAATACATATTGTTAAGAAAAAATCATATGTGGCTACAATGGTAAAATAATTTATGTGACTATTATGAAAACAACATATGTACTTGTGATGAGGTACAACATATTTGATTACGATGAGAAACAACACTTAGGATTACAATGAGAAGCATCATATGTGATTGGAATGGAAAACAAATTTTATGATTATGATGTAAAACCATCATATATTGGGATGATGGAAAAGTCATATATGCTTATTATTGAAAACAATCATATAAGGTTACATTGGAAAACAATCAAATATGGTTTTGATGGAAAACAATATATATGGAAAATAAGAATTATTTATGTGTTCCAAAACATAAAAATTATTGGAAAATTCTTAAAATAAATTTAATAAACAGTATGTATAATTTATATACGTAATAATTTTATTTTAAGTCAATATAATTACTATTACTCGTCACATAGTTAATATAAGATCATTTTATCCTTGAGGAAAGAATCTCTTGAAGACTTGTTTTTTCATTACATTTTGTGAATTTAATGTTATATTATATTATTAAAGATATATAAATTCAATTTGATAAAATTTAATCAATATTTGGAATTAGAGTGATTAATATTGTGTAAAATTGACACCGTAATTTTGGGTGATAATGAATAGTATAAAAAATATATATTATTATTATTTTTATAATAAAAATAATTTTACAAGGGGATAATCTAAAGAACCTAAGAGTTAAAGTTACATAAAAACTTCATTAAACCTCATTGGATTGGGATATTTAGATCGTTTCTTTATAACTATTGAATATGACTGATTTTGGAGAAATTTTATCAAGAGTGTGAAAGAATTATATTTTAAAACATTGAAAATTACAAGTTTTCCACTCTAATAAATTATAAAATGGTACCACCTCACCTCACATATTCACACCTCTTTATCAATTTATCTTGAACAACCCCTACCAAAATCTCTAATAAAAATCATTATTCATGACCAATAGTTTATATTATTTTTAAATTTCCATCTGTGGAGACCTTAATAAAAAATCCAATGGTCATTTTTTCTAAGTAATGTTTATTGTCTTCCGCAAGATATTTATTTTTACACATTTTATCCTATAGAAATTAATTATTTCTTAAAAATCCAAATATAATAATTTCAATGTCATATTTATATATTTATTTTATAATTTAGATGAAATAATAATATATCATCAATTTCTATATCAAATTAAGAATATAACGATAAAACATGTATTTGGTTGACGACCACGTCATATACTGATGTAATATTTTTTCCACCACTAAATCTCATGGATAATCATAATCATATTACCAATGAATTTATATGACACTTATGAAAAGATAATTATTCTAGAAATGTAATTTATATTCAAATTTTTATGTGTTCACCCATTATGTAAATTATGACATCAATCATGATTACATAAAGAATATATTCTCCCCAATGTGATGTTAATAATTTGTAGTTTTTTTCATTCAAGATTGATTATAAATATATTTATAGTGAAAAATAATATATTTATTGCATTAATATAGTTATTTTTATGATAGAAATAAATCCTCTACGCAAGAATAAGTTTTTTCATGAAAAATCATGCACGATAAAACAAATCGGTTAACCGTCAAAAAATTATATCAGGGAAATATTATTTACAAATGGTTGATAAGATGTTATTATATGATCACAATTTATTTTATAAATTTTTATATATTATTTTTTAAATTATTTTAAACTATTATCTATGTGTATAAATCATGTACAAATAAAATAAAAATGAGGTAATGGATTTCATCTCAATTTTGACTTCATTGAGGCATGTTTGACATTATTCATGTATTTAATTTTAGTTGGTAAGTATAACTCATCTTTGATATAGTGAAAATAAAAACCTATTTATTAATAATGATTAAATTTTTAATTATTTTTTTCATTCACAGGGATATAAATTAAATTTTACCAAATAATGAACTATTCGATTTATAATCTTATTTTTTGGAGTAACATTTTTTTTCATTTTTTGTAAAATAAAATATATTATTTATAAAATCCATATATTTTCATGCCCTCTGGATATTTATAAGGTCTTCATTTTAAAAAATAATAATTAAATCTTATTTTCTTGAATCATAAAAAAATATCTAAAGAGAAACCCAAAATATTTATATTTTCGTCATATTTATTTTCCTTCCAGGTCAATATTTTTAGAAATCATGTCATGATGGTAATATTTATTTAGGAAATTTTATATTAATAAATAATTTTTAAACTTTTTGAATGGAATAATTATAATTTATTTGAGATTAAAATTTATACATTCTAGGAAAATTTTAAAAGGAATATTTCTTCAAATTTTTAACGGGTTAACGAAATTCTATATAATCATTATTGTTTTATGGTATAATAGCATATTCCTAATGTTTTAATTTTTTTTATAAAAATATCACTTAATAGTGGTTATTTATATTTGGATTCTAAATTCCATTATTTTTTAAAATAAATGAAATTATCCAAAATTTTATATTATCCTCTCATTTGTGTTTTATTGTTATTTTTTCTAGAAACATTCGATTTCATGTGATCATTGAACATTACATTTCACGTATCAATCTATATTATTTTTATCTTTTATGTTAATATTTCCCAAACTATATAACTTTTGTATCTATACTATTTCATTATGAATGTAATTTTATTAATAGAGGGCGAGTTTAAATTTTTTATTCATTTTTCAACATAGGTTTTTCTTAATATGGAATTTCGTTCTGGAATTAAATTTGTTAATCATTTTGTAAATAATCCATTAGATATGTATTGATATTCCACTACCCAACACAATGGTTCTTGACTCCCAACTACCCCAATCCCACATCTAGAGTCCATAACCTCACAATAAGCATTAGACAACATAACTAATGTGTGAGGTGATTTCCTAAGTACCTATATGTACACACACCATTATCTATTTAGAAGTGTTGAGGAAGAAAAGGAAAATCAGTAACATTAGCCATTTATATAATTCATGTAAAAACCTCTATGTAATAAATGTTTATGAAAATGTAGTATTAAAAGAAAAAGGGAGAAAACAATTTCCAACCTTAATGATTCCTCAGCCTGAAATAAATGTAAATGTAATCAATTAGATAATCCATCTCTAAATCTCTACGGACCAACCCATACATGTTGTTAAATGCACTAGGGTATACTAAATCTCCCATATAATTTATACTGACCTATCTATTATATGGATAAGACATGGAACATGTGTAAAACTACCATATAGTGGTGAGTATACACAAAAAATGTAGGATTCCAAAACAGACTATGGTGGAGAAGTAGTAGATAAAATATGATTGAACTCCTCATCCCATAAAAATTATGAATCAAAATGATAAAATATGGATACATATATATTCTCATAAAAGAATCCCAGACGAGAGAGATAGTGGATCTCCATATCATAGTCCATCCTAGTAAAAGAGTATCCAAACGTATCCAAATGTTCTTTCAAAGATGCCTAAAATCTAATGTGTCCATTGGAACTAAAGTCCATCATCATCAAAACCACACCACTATCATTCACAATAAGAGGGAAAGTATCCATTGGTATTGGACTGTTTCTTTAATACTATTAGTGGTATGCACTAAATCGATAGAAAATAACACGTGACCATTTCTAACACGAGGGATCCACTCAATAGGTGGTTAGATGACACACTCACTCATTCATTTGGGGTTTATAATCTATTAATTGACAACCAATACCCTAATATAGTAATAGGTTTAGAGTCATTATATAGATAGAGGACCCATTCCTTGTACATATAGGAGGGGTCCACTACATAATATGAAAGGGGGCCCCAACCTTAGTCCATTGTCATGGATAACGCTCTATGGATGTGGGAAGAAACAAATATCCCAGAAGGAGAGTTCCACTATTTATGTATATATATTAATTTCCCATTAGATATCTACATATGAGGGCTCTATTACAAGTGTAGATAAAAAATTCCCTTTATTAGTAGGAGGGTTAAACTGTGGTGAAACATATTGGACCTGTGCCATATTCATTAAGGGGTTCCACTACAGTAGAAGTGTACCAATGCTCTATCCTGTTTTGATGGTTCCACTAAGATGATAGATATAGAACACATTACATACCTTGAATAGAGAATTCCACATTGATGATCATATCTAGTCACCACTATTTCCATGTGGCACCTAAAATATCATCACACTCATAATTCTGTGCATCATATATCAAAATCAACAACTATTGACTACATCACATTCTACATCAATGAAACTAATGAATGGAAACTCACATATGAAAATTTTATTGAAAATGTAATAGATATGATGGGTAGAAGATTATTCAGTAAGAGGATGTACACATTATGTTATGGTACACACGTGGTATGTGGTTCTACCAATATTATTGTTATTGTTCTTTTCAATACTTGAATTAGAGACAATTTCTCCAAACATGGAATGTAAGGGGACTACATTTCATGTCTCATAAACTATGGGCCGATCCATTTCCTCATTTCTATGAACATTTTCATCGGTCATTGTATGTGAATTGTAGTCGTGTTTATATACAATGGTCGTATATTGATACAAATCATGTTCATGGACATAATTATTTTGGGTAATATAATATTTCATGCATTCTCACCATCACTAAATCGCATATCAAGACATTTCCCAATAGATAATTTGATTTTTTATCACCCACAACCATTTATAACTTAATGAGGTGGTTATATGTAATGTTTTTATCAGGATACATGGAGTGTAGTCAAATTTTCCACATAAAATCATATATATCATATATATACCATATATATTCCCTCTACTATGATTTAAAGTCATTTACAATAATTATTATTTTTGGATCATTTTCTGGATGTCGATTATGACATACTGGAAGCTAGGAATGGAATCCTAATCCTCCCACATGATGCTCATGAACCACCATCACTCCTTGGGTTCCATTATCTGTTAGTCCAATATCCCAAAATAAATGGAATCATCACATGTACCCCAAAATGAATCCAAATAAATCTTTTATCATTGATTTATATATTACATGTATATTTTCTGAGAATCAATGAGTCTGAGGGTGCTCTATCCTTCCTAAAAATGAGGAAACAGAACTTTAAAGGCTAACAGTGATGTTAACAAAAAATAAAATAGGGAAAGAAATTTTTAAATGGTGAAACAATCCTCTAAAAATCCAATTTGGGGAAAAATAAAAATTGGGGATTGTTTTGGTGAGAAACAATGACACCATGAGGCAAATTGATTAAATTATAAAATTTTATTTTTCAAAAAATGAAAAGGCTCAAAACCATTATAGATCATATAGATAGATTTGAATCATATATAGGATTTAAAAATTATGGGATAATAGACATTTTTGAGTCCAAACATAATTCAAATAAATATATGATTAAAAACACAACTACTAAAGAATGAGTAAGATCTGTTGCAATAACAATGTTGTGGTTTTCTATTATTTAAATATTGATCATCTCCCAATTTCAATACACCAACAAAGAGTGGGATTTACACCTCTAAATAGTTCTACGAAAATGTGAAGAACACAAGAGATTCGATATAATGACGTATTTATAACGGGATTTATGTTTTAGATCATTTAATGAATGAATGAATTTATTAATTAATTCAACAAAAACACCTTCCAATAGTCTCTTTATCTGAATTCCCTTTTCTAACCATCATTTGTATCTACGTCAGGTAAACCTCATATTATGAAATTAATCATGGTCTAAAATTTCCATTTTGATGATTTGTTGGGGATATAATAAATTATTAAAGAAAACCATTTCTGAGTGTGATAAAATATATTTATTATTTTATTAAAAAATATACAAGCACACAGAGTCCCCAAATTTCATGCCTACATAGTGTTTGGATCTAAAAATATTCCTTATTGTATTTCAAAGTCTGACAATGAATAAATGGATAATTCATTATTCCATATTTCATTAATTTCATTCAACAAAAGTAAGACTAAATAAAAATATGGTGGTATTGATCCCACATCTGTCTCTCCTGCTCCCAGAGATCTCTTCCATGATCCCATAAAATAATATCACAAGAACAAAGGGAAATGTACATCCATGGAAGATCATTTCTTATTTATCCTTGATTTAAACAGGTTAATTGTGAAATCGGATCAATCCATGATGTCCATATCTCCTCATTCAATAATGTTCATTGTATTTTTTACATAGTTTCTCATTTGTGACACATGGATGATGTTGTGTCACTTCTTTGACTATGGGGGTAAGGAGAGATAGTAGGAAACGTCACAGAACCTCTGAAAGATATTAAACAACCTAGAGGACCTTAGGAAAAACAGGCTTCCCTAGCTGAATATCAAAAATCTTCATCATGTGGAATATCTCATAAGAACTTGATCTCCCTTCTAGAAATCGATGGGACTAAAATGTATAAATGTTTACAATTACTTCTTTAATTGAATTTTCCATATCCACACATGGATATATTTGACTCTCTCTATCATAGCCTCCACCATATCTATCACAAAAAGAGAAATATAATTTATTTCATTACATCATAAGGGTGAACTGTAGGATCTCTCATAGAGGGCCTTAATCGAATTCAGTAAAATATTATATTTGGAATCTATTATTTTTTGGAAAAATCAACCATGGGAATCTATTACACCCACCACAATGTAGAAAACCAAGTTTTATGTACATAGAAATTACATTACTTTTTTAGAAAAATTACTAAAAAACTGGAACCAACACTCAAGGACAGTAATAGTTTAGTTTCTGTGGAAACTCAGAACATAATCTTCTAATTATGGTGAAAGATCTTCAACATATCCCATAAAAATCTTCCCCTTTTGTTTTGTTACCTAAAACCTTTCTTTATATCCTGGGGAAAAGAAAACATATAAAGGGTGATCTCAAATTCTTAGTAAGGGTAAGAATCGTGAAAATAAAACAAACCATATGCAATTTAACTTCAAAACATAAACATAAAGTTTAAACATAAAAATCATGAGTTGTGAAATAAATCTTGGCAGTACGTAAGGAATAGATCATAAAGTAATATAAATCGTGATAAAATATAATGGGAATAAAACATTTAATTTTGGAAAACCATTAAGTACATGATATGATTTCCATAGTAGGCAAGACATTGCGACCAAGACCATATTAGTGGACAAAGTCCCTTTCTGAATCGATTTCACTCCTCGTTCCAGTCCTGTGTCACTATACCGGATTAACTTACCATTCTTGCCAATTATATCTCATGAGATATAAATAATTACCCAATGAATTGGAGGGAGATATTTGTCCCACCCATATCATAATGAAATCATTCTTACTTGTTCCACAAAATAAACTTAAATCATTCATCATAACCCAAAGAATAAATTGGGTTTTATAACCATCGTACTATAATAAAATAATCCATATAAAACAAATGGATATCATTTCATCATAAGAAAAGTGAAAACATGTAAATTATAGATACATTATACTTGAAACATACACATATGAAATACTTTCATCTTAGATGTAAAATAGTTTTGACAAAACACTTGAAATGAATTCTTGAATAAAATATCCTTTCTTCTTAAAAATAATTTTATTTTCACAAAATGACAAGAAATTTTAAAAGAAAGTATTTTTTTGAACATAATAATGAATTATAGTATAGTAAGCTTCATGAAAATAATGATTTATAAAACCATAAAAATGATTTCATTCCGTATAAGTTAAAAAAATATTCTCCTCATTCTTTTGTCGGAAAAGCCAAAAACATCCTCTTATGGTAAACAAAAGAAAGATTACTTCCATAAAAAAAAGTAAAAGATAAAGAGGGGTAAAAATGACTTTAATATTACCTGGACGAATATTAAAATATTTATAAAAAACATTTATTATGGACATGGATGAAATATAAAACCCTTGTAAATACTTACGAATAAATAATCTCGGATAAAAATGTGATTGGAAAAGTTATCCCTTACCTTAGGTTTGATATGCTTCATACGTATCTAAACCTCATATATAACGATTTAAATAATGTCATTGACTTATTATATAATCATATTCATTTTTATGATATCATATATGGTTCATTTATGACTTTATATTACCCGTTCTTTTGTAAATTCCATGTTAAAGCAGTGTTTTGGGTAAAATCGTTTTATTTATCATACGTGTTTGGACTTGTTGTTCATGATATTATTATTATTTATATCATGATTTACTTACATCCAAAATCTAAATCATGATTTATATATCATATATATTCAGTATATATATATATATATAATAGAGAGATAAATGAAATGACAGACACTATTCATGGAGACGGTAGGCCGTAAGTACGCATGAACACAGTTTTATTTTCCTAATTGACTTGAATGGAAGTAAGTAGATAAAACATATATATATATATATATATATATATTTAAATACCGTAGCATTATCATGTCATATATTTCCTTATTATTCATTATATATACTTTATAATCATTCTTGAGTGGTTAACATGGAGAATGAATCTCATCACGTCGTGGAGACGGTAATCCGTAAGTACGCATGAACGTTGTTATCATTCCCATAAATATTGAATTTAATTCGAGTGGATGGTATAATATCTCAGAATCATTAAGATGTTATAATAAATATATATAGTTATTCTTTACACCATTATACCCATCCAAGTAATGTGGTGGTGGAAAAACAGATTACACCACGACGTGGAGACGGTATTCCGTACGTATGCATGCACGGTGATTTCATTTTTCGTAGGATGGGTAGAAGGTGAAATAGGAATGTTTCTAATTTATAATAACATATCCTTATATCAGTGATACTTATGTTATTAATTTATGATGAAAAAAATTATGAAGAAGAAGTTTAAGAAGAAAGAAACATGAAAAAATCAGAAGAAGAGATTACCTCTTCTTCGACGCACCTCTTTTAAGATACCTCTTAAGGCACTGGAGATGGACTATTGAGGAGACCAGAACCTCTACGATATAAATAGAGAGGTTTATAAGGGGAAGGTTCAGGGTTTGGCTATGCATAAAGTCTCAAAAGGTTGTGAATAGAAGAGGGAAGGGGTGCCCTTTTTATAAGGGAGGAGAGGGGAACCTTTGGAAACCTCTAATATATTAATTTACAATAAACCCAAACCCAACATAAAAACATCCAAAGTGACTCAAATTAGGATATTAGATAATATAGGGTATTAATATCATCATCAAATTAAATTTAGGCATGTTTTGATTTTATTTCAAACCTTATCATTTTGATTTATCTTTATTTAATCTATTTAATTTTATTTGTGGTAATAATGTTATAAATTTTATATGGTTAAAAATACCTACTTATGTGTTGTTAATTATACATAATTTCATATCCTATGACATGTTAGATCATATAAATTTTAATTTTTAATTTTTAAATATTATTGTGACTTTTGAAAAACTTACTAATATAAAACATCAATAGTATCAATTTTGACACAATTCATTTATTTGAATTAAAATAAAATCCATAGAGAACATATTTTCGATAAAACCTATTTAATATATTAATAAAAAGTCATATTCGTCTATAAAATTAGTGGAGTACCTTAATTAGTTAATATAAGATTTATTTTAATACTTTTAAAATCATTTATTTGATATTTCTCTTAATAAAATAATTAATACAAAATTTTTGTATAATTATTTAATAGAATTATTTGTTGAATAAAAATTAAAATTAAAGTTCTATGATGAAGATAAATATAATATATTTCATAAGAATACTTTTAGTCAAATTTATCTTATAAAACAACCTACTATTTAAATTTTATCTTTATTAAATTATGAAGGTGACAACATTGACATCATTTAAAATAAAATAATATAACTGTCATAATCGCTTTTTAAGGCACCAAATGGTCAAATATTTGACCATTGGATGATTATGGTTTACATGTACGTGACCAGTATGTTTTTTTCAGGTTTCGTTTTACTTTTATGGTCACTAATAGTTTAATAAAAACAATATTATTGATTTGTCACTAAATAAACAATTTCTGCATCACTATTGTGTCACTATTAATGACAATTATTTAATCCCTAAAAATTCTAAATAAATTATCATGATGTAGAAAATTTTATTAGATTTCTGGAGACTATTTATATTATAGGTTTTATAAAGTTTTTCACTAAATTTAAATTATTATACTTATAAGATTTAAGAGAGTGACATGTTGTCACTTTCTTTGGTTTTAATAATAATTAAATTAGTTTAATGGTCAAAATCCATAAAATTAATCTATTCCGACCCTTAGGTGATATGGGTCGACTTTTAGTCATCCAATATAAATTTGGAAGGTGTTAAGGTAATTTTATAATCTTGTTTTTACCCTTAATTACCAAATTTACCTTTAACTGCAGTAAATAAAAATTACCGTAGTTACTATTCATAATATCCAAAAAATAAAAGTAACCTATTAACAAAATTTGGACCCAATGAATTCAAATATAGAATCCATTTTTTGAAATTTGAAACACATAATTTACAGTAATTAATTTAATATTAATCTTAGTGTTAAGATAACGAGTTTTAAAAGATAAAACATTACCAAAGATTGAAATTTTTTTACCTAAGAATTCAATATAAAATTAGTGGTAATGTTTTATATTATATTAAATGGTAAAAATTTATTCTATTTATACTTTAAAACCATTAAATATTACAATTTTCCATATAAATTATTGTGATGAAAAAAGTTGTTTTTAATTAAAATATATCATATTTTTACTATTCATTAAAATATGAAAGTTATCTGAATAATATGAAAATTTTGTCCCAAGTAAATATTTATATCCTGATTCCAAAGAAGAATTTTATTTTGTAAAATTGAACTAATAAACCTGTCCAAAACTAGATTTATAGTGGGTGCGCCATCAAAAGGCAGGAAAAATGCTTTTTTTGAAAAATACTTATTTTACACGAAACAGTTATTTTGTTCACATACCATATTTTAGAAAATGTGTAAGATGAATATTAATGTTGTAAAATTAAAAATTTATTTTAATCTATTAATAATGGAAAGTTCATAATATTATAATAATATATCAATGTTTAGTGAAACCCAGTATTACGTACTACACACACTATCGAGGAAGGTCATGATTGCGTGTAATGCAAGCCAAGTCAGGGATTCGTGTAGTGCAAGATCTCTTTGGTGTTGTGTATAACATAAAAAAACTTATTTCATTTATACATTTAAAAAAATATATACTTAATGTTGCGAAGAATAATTCCTACAAAATGAACTTGAAATTGTGTGTAGCACAAGCGAACAATAGTGTTGCGTATACTAAAAGATAATAAGGTGTTGCGTATAGCGCAAGCTAATTTTGGTGTAGCGTACAACACAAGACATCAATGAAATTAAAAAATAATAATTCTCATAAAATCCGGGGTTGTTACATTCTACCCCCCTTAAAATTAATTTCGCCCTCAAAATTCGTCGGGGTTATAAATGGTTTACTAGGTGAAAGTTTCTTTAATATAAACCCACATCGTAAAAAGGAACACTAAAACTTAGTTTTAAAAAGTGAAGTATGAAACAAAATGGTTACCCAAATTAACTCATCATTAAGTTTCCAAATATGAGAACATAGGTGAAAATATGGATATAGAAGAGAAATATAACCATGAAGTTCAGATGGAAAGTGGTAGAGAACCTGGCTATGAAAAAGCCAACAATAAAAAAACCATAAATTTGTGATGATCTAAGGTACCATCTGATTTATCCGATATAAGAGCACTAGGACAACATTTTTGGTTTTCAAGATCATTTATGTAATGTTGAATATTTCTTGAATTAAAAGAAATACTTACTCAATTTTGGTACAATCTTACTGTTGTTTGTGCCTTGAAAAATTTCCAATTCATCACTTAAAGAACTGAAGTTGAATTTTTCTTTTGTGATGTGTTAGAAGATCATGCGATAGAATGATAGGTCATTCCATCTGTCTCAAACATAAGGTTAGAAATAGTTATATACATAAGTCCATATATAGAGAGATTAATCATATAGGGTTCCTAAAATGGACTTATACATCATCTATCATACCTCCTAATAAAACAAAACAAGTTTCTACTAACTATGGACTTCTTATAGGCCAGTGTTAGGCGATAATGGCATGTCACACTTCTATTGTGGGTTTGATTCCCACAACCATGTCCGACGCGATGGGTTTCCTCCCGTCCTGTAGGTTGCACTTTTTTTAAATATATACTATCATAACATTTTATAAATAAAAACAAAATGATACATCTTTAAGTAATAAATATGATGTCCATTCCAACCTTTAGGCTTATCAAAAATACTTTTGTCCGATTACTAGAAATTTCATCTACCAAGCATGTGAATTCCTTCATTTTTCCCACATATATCATATGATATATCTTGTTGTTGGTCACATTCCAAACATGTGAATACCTTAATCATGTATTCTCTTGAAAAATGAATACCCATTGAACTTTAGTAAAAACATGAATGCTGTCAAAAGTTAACTCTTTCCACATACCAAAATCTCAAAATTCTTATATACTCAAACCATGATATCACTTGTCCTTATATCAGTCATGAGATCATTAATACTATCAAACATATTATTTTATCCTTATCCCTTCATTATGTGCATATCATCATCTTTTCAAAAATATTACAATCACTTTTCATGGTTATCGGTACCATATAATTATTGAAAACATAAATATTGATATTCCAAAATTCCACAATACCATAAATGAGATTGCATGATACTGTTTTAAAATCCCATTACATAAACACTTATTCATTCCACAACATCATTGTCAAAATCAACATCACAAATAGTGATTGCATGTGACTTCCCTTTATCCTTTGCCTTAAGAGATTTCTCACATTGATCTTCATTAACCCTTGGAATAGGGAATTGATTAGCATAATGCCCCATTTCCTTGAACTTGAATCATTAAAGTGTTGCTGGTGTGTTCTCTACTATCTTTTCTTTATTCACATCATTAGCTACTATTTTCCCATTACTTCGACACTCAGTTTCTAGATGACCTTCTTTTCCACACTTAAAACATTTTCTAGTCCCTTTAAGACAATCTCTACCATGCTTCTTTCCACACTTTGATCATAAAGAAACATTCGTCTTCTTTTCACCATTGTTTTGAGATTTTTCCTTGAACTCAATCATTCGTTTTTGTCAAAACCATGAGATGGATATGTAACACCAACTTCTAGTTCTACCTTGATAACACAAAGCACAATTTATTCATAGCTATTGAAGTCACTTATAGCTAATTCCCTTCGAAGACTTGGTTTTAAACCACTGAAGAATCAATCAACTTTACTTTCAGTTTGTATGATAAAGCCAAATGCAAACATGGAAAGCCTTGTAAAATTCGCTTCGTATAAACCAATAGATTCATCATCCTTTTTCTTTATCTCAATTAACTCCTTTTACATATTTTTTCGAAGAATACGAGGGAAGTACTTATTGAAAAAGAAGTTCTTGAACTCGTCCCATTCCATTGATTCAATTTCATCTTAGGGCCTTGTATTCTTAATTAGAGTCCACCACTGATCTGCTTCACCTTCGAAACAGTAAACAACTAAAATGACTTTTTCATGTTCTGAACTGTGAAGTATGGAAAATATCTTTTCAATGTACTGATCCATTTTTCAAAAACAAGTCGATCAGAAGACCCACTGAAAGAAGGTGGATGTTGCCTTATGAAGGACTCAATAGAATATTGTTCCCTTCTCTGCTCATTTGGATGTCTAGAATGATTCATAGATTGTTTAAGTATAGGGATAAGATTTTACACTCCATTTCCCATAAAATTTAGTTGTCCAGGAGGACAACCATTGCATTGTCCATTACATTGATCAACATGGTTCCTTCGAGTTCCAGCCATCGTCTAAAACCCAAAATGAAAAGTGTGAGAGGAAGAAATCATTCTAGGAAATCCACTTAATAAAGTGGAATTAATTTAAATATCTAACATCTTAGGTTTAATTCTATGATCTTTATCGTAATCCTAGTACCATAACCCATATTTATACTTAACCTTAGGGAAATCCCTAGGCATACCTTAGAAATATCTCTAGGGATCTCACTAAAGTTTTCACATCCTAGTTTCCAAAGGTTGACTAAACCATTCCTATAATACCAAATGTAGAAACCCCAATCATGACGTACATGGAAATTACATTACTTTTGCGGAATACTTAATACATAACAAAAACAGACACTCAAGGACTGTAATAGTTTAGTGTCTTTGGAAACTCTGAACATAATCTTCTAATCATGGTGAATGATCTTCAAAATCTCCCATAAAGATATTCCCCTTTGATTTTATTACCTAAAACTTTTCTTTATATCATAGGAAAAAGAAAACATATAAAGGGTGAGCTCAATTTCTCAGTATGGGTAAGCATAGAGAAAATAAAACAAACCATATACATTGTAACTTCAAAACATGAACATAAAGTTTAGACATCAAAATCTTGAGTTGTGAAATAAATCTTGGGAGAATGTAAGGCATAGATCATAAAGGAACATAAATCATGATAAAATATCATGGGAATAAAACATTTAATTGTGTAAAACCATTAAACACATGATATTATTTACATAATAGTCAAGGCATTGCTTCCAAGACCATCTTAGTGGAAAAAGTCCCTTTCTGAATCGAGTTCAATCCTCGTTCCAGTCCTGTATCACTGAACCGGATTAACATACCATTCCAGAAATTTCTATCTCATGAGATATAAATATTTACCCAATGCATTTGAGGCAGATATAAGTCCCACCCATCTCATAATTAAATTATTCTTACTTGTTCCACAAAATAAACATTAATCATTCATCATAACCCAAAGAATAAAATGGATTTCAAAAACTTTGTCCCATCATAACATAATCCATATAAAACAAATGGATATCATTTAATCATAAGAAAATTGAAACCATGAAAATCATAGATACATTATACTTGAAACATACACATATTAAATAATTTTATCTTAGATGTAAAATTTTGTTGACAAAACACTTGAAATGAATTCTTGAGGAAAATATCCTTTCTTCTTCAAAATCATTTTCTTTTCACAAAATGATATGCAATTTTAAAAGAAATGATTTTATTGAAAATAATCATGAAATCTTGTAGAGTAAGCTTCAATAAAATAAGGCGTTATAAAACCATAAAAATCCGTTCATTCCATATAAGTTAAAAAAATATCCTCCTCGTACTTTTGTGGGGAAAGTCCAAAAGTTACTCATAAGGTAAACAAAAGAAAGATTCCTTCCATAACACAAAGTAAAAGTCAAAGAGGGGTAAAAATGACTTTAAACATACATGGAATAATATTAGAAACTTTATAAAAACAATTATTATGGACATGGATCAAAAATACAACCCTAGTAAATAATTACAAATAAACAATCTCGGATAAAAACGAGATTGGAAAAGTTATCCATTACCTTAGGTCTAATATGCTTCGTACCTATCTGAACCTCCTGTGTAATGATTTAAATAATTTCATTGACTTATTACAGAATCACATTCATTGTTATGATATCATATATGGTTCATTTATGACTTTATATTACCTGTTCTTTTGTAAATTCCATTTTAATGAAGCATTTTGCGTAAAATTGTTTTATTTATCGTACGTGCTTGGACTTGTTGTTCTTGATATTATTCTTATGTATATCATGATTTACATATTTCCAGAATTTAAATCATGATTTATATATCATATATATTCAGTATATATATAAATAATAGATAGATAAATGAAATGAAATACACCTTTCATGGAGACGGTAGGTCGTACATATGTTTGAACACTATTTTCTTTTCCTTATTGACATGAATGGAAGTAAGTAGATGACACAAAAACACACACACACACATATATACATAATTTATATAGCTTTATCATGTCATATATTTCATTATTTATATTTATATATACTTTATAATCATTATTGAGTGGATAACATGGATAATGAATCTCATCGCGTCGTGGAGACGGTAATCTGTACCTACGCACGAGCAATAATATCATTCCCATAATTATTGAAATGAATTGTAGTGGATGGTATAATATCTCAGAATCAGTATGATGTTATTGTTGAGTCAATATGGTTTTCCTTATGACTTATCCATTCCTTCTTGTTTTGAAAATCACAAACACCTTATCTTTAAGAAAAATTGCTTTTATAAGAAAAATTGATTTTATAAGAAAAATTGCTTTTATAAGGAAAATTGCTTTTATAAGGAAAATTGATTTTGTAAGAAAAATTATCCTTATCATATTTTCATCCATATTTTTCTTAAAGTATGAGATTCAAATTCATTTCTATTTTCTTGGAATTGTTTTAAACATTGATATGGAGTATTCTGTTTTAGGATCCGAATTCTGGAAAATAACTGTAATAAAGTTTCACTCTGAAATCCAGATGAGAACTGTAATAATGTTTCATTCCAAACTACGGATACAAACTCTAATTAAGTTCTACATCAGATTCAGGATGCGAATCCTTTTGAAGTTCGATAACAAATTCTCATTACGAATTCTGATGATGAATTCTCATTACGAATTCTGATGACGAATTCTCATTACGAATTCTGATGACGAATTCTCATTCCGAATTCATCTATTAAAAAGAATCTGATCATCTCTGTTTTGTACACTCTGAATTTATTCAGACTCCGAATCTTTCACTCTGAACTTTCATTTTGCTTATACCTTTATATTTTGACTACTCATTATTATTTTCCTTACACTCCGAACTTTCACTCTGAACCTTCACTCCGAATCTTTTGAGTTAGATTTTAAACGGTGTCGTACATTCTGTTACACTTGTTTTGTTATAAAATGATGTTGTCTATTTTGTTATAAACTAACCGTTGACAAAGTGACACATGTACAGGTCCCTCCGATTTTTAGGAAAATATGACCGTTGGGAAGGAGGCCAACCTTACCTATAAATATGAGCTCATTTGAAAGAGCTCACAACTGATGAACAACAACTTGTTTATTGTGCATACATACTATTGAAGTAATTTCTAGAGAGAGAGGATCTTATTAACTCTCAATGCTTCGTACGACTCCGAATGTTGGTGATTACATTCGAGGTCTTCCGGGGATAGGAAGACAGAGGTTTCCAACACCTTGAAGTTGAGGACTTCCGGGGATAGGAAGACAGAGGATTCCAACACCTTGAAGTTGAGGGCTTCCTTACTGAGGAAGAAAGAGGTTTCCAACTACCATGAAGTTGAGGGCTTGCGGGGATAGCAAGACAGAAACTCCGATCTTCGTATCGAGGGCTTACCCTGGTGTGGGTAAGACAGAATTTCTTGAAAGTATAAATCAAGGGACCTTTATCCAAGGTTGTTGGATACCCTTCTCTTTGGGATAAAAGACTTATATCTTGTTACTTGTAGTTTTACTAATTGTTTATTTCTGCTGCATTTTGTATTATAAGGAAAGTATAACTTTCTTATACTTCCTTACTTGTACTCTATTTCATTTAGATTCTATACGCTTTAAGGTAGAATCTCATAATGTAATCTTTTGTTAAGTTTCAATTTCCGGAACCATATTTCTGGAACCTACTTTCAGAATCTCTTCCAAAGTTTTCATTTGGTATTAGAGGTGTTGTGAATTTTCTTAAGTTTAACTTTGTTAAACTTAGCCCTTTCCTTTAATTAGGAAAAACATAGTTATTCTTAACTAACTTTAAAGGTTCCAAAGGAATTTTTAAAGTTTACAATTCACCCCCCCTCTTGTAAATTGAGCATCTACATCATTATTTCGATCCTACAATTGGTATCAAAGGAGGTCTCTGGAATACTTGTACTCACGTATAAGTTTTTCTTGCTCACTTTTTTATTCTGAACTTTGTCATTCCGAACTTTCTCATTCAGAATTTTGTCATTCTGAACATTGTTATTACGAATCTTTTCTACTAACAAGTTTGTGTGCCGAAGGTTATTTTAAGTATGGAAGGAATTAAAGTTAGTTCTATCGATAATCAAAATCCTACAAGACCACCAATCTTTGATGGTAATGATTATGAGTACTGGAGAGATCGAATGAAGACTTTTGTTATCAATACTGGAGTAGATAATTTTGTTATGCTTACTGGTGATTATAAAATTCCTGATAAGGAAGTTAGAACTTTTACTAACCAGGAAAAGCAAGAATATCAACTCAACTATAAGGTACGCAATACTATACTTTGTTCAATGACCATAAATATATATATCCAAATTTCTTCTTGTGAAGCAGCTAATTGTATCTGGAAGAAGTTAGAAGTTACACACTTTATAACTTCTAAGGTGATTGAGACTAGGAGTGCTATGATTAGAGCTGAATATCATGGCTTCAATTTTCCTTATGGAGAACCAATATGTAAAGTTCAACAGAGATTTATGACTATCATCAACAACCTACAGTCTGTGGGAGAGAAAGGTTTAGATGATGAGGCTCTTGTGGATAAGATAATTGATATCATGCCCAATGAGTGGGAATCCAAAAGAACTGCTATAGACGAGAACAGGAAAGTGACTCAGATTTCTCTTGATGAGATTTTTGGAACTCTTCTCCAACATGAAACCAGAATGAAGAGAGATGCTGACTGTAACACCCGAGACTTTTATGTTATATAAATCATCAAAGGAATCTTTTTCTACACAACACTTTCTTGTCTTTCTTTACACGCAATCACGACCTTCCTCGATAGCTTGCGTTGTACGCAATACCGAGTTTCACTAAACGACGATATGCTATTAAAATATTATTTAAAATAGCCGTTATGAATAGTAATAACCACTTTTTTAAATTTTATCATTCAAAATGGACTTCATTTTTGGATTCGGGATACCATAATTAGCCTTGGGTGAAATTTTGGTATTTTTCTAAAAACATTCAATTTTTGATGAATAGTGAAACCATTAAGTGGTAGGTTAAAAACTGAATTTTGCATAAAACATAATTTTACCGCTTCTGTGAATGGAATTTCGAAAATCCGACAGACACAGTTGATATCAGTAAGTAAAATGTGGTTCAATGAGATAAAAATAATTTTTTGGTGAATAGTTACTTTTTACTTTTTTTACCGCGGTTAATAGTAAATAGGGCAACTAAGGGTAAATATGATATTACTATTACCCTAACACATGTCCTAATTATATTGGATAAGTGTAATTCGACCAAAAACAACCTTATGAATATAATATGACCATTTAGGTCCACTTGGATTAGATTATGACATTTAATATTATTTTATTTAATGAATAGTTAAAATAGTTAAAATCAAAGTTTAATAACTAAAACATTTTTAATATGGGTTTATACATAAGATAAATTCAATTATAAATATTCATTAGAAAGATAAAAATATTTCCTACATAATGATATTTTATTTATAATTTTTAGACTTTAAATAAATTAATTTATTTATGACACAACGATGATGCAGTAATTACCCTTTTAAGGAAATGTTAACATAATTGATGTTATAAATGCCCAAATAAATGTAATTTGAGACTTTTTATGAATTCCAATATTTTTATAGGTTACTATGATATATTAGTGTTGATTTAATCAACTTGGTTCGAACATATAATTCTGTTATGACTTTCACAAAAATCATATATCAAATAGTGTCAAAATTGACACAAAATAGTTTTTAAACCAAATATTATATTATTAATTTATATTTTATTCCTAAAAATCTATGTTTCGGCCAAATGACTTAGATAAGGATATATATATTAATAATAAACAACTTGGGGTTCGTTTTGCATGTTATAGTAAGTGTATTAACCATATAGTGTATGAAAAGAAAAAGACACTGTAAAAGTTAAATTATTTAACTTAGAGTTAAATCTAATTGATAAGGTTAAAATAATAACATAAACTTGTCTAAATCCTATTGGTTGATAGGCTTTCGACCCATCCCCACTTTACCTTCGAAATAAGACCCTTTGGACCCATTATAAACCGATTTTGACTTTAATATAAAATAATATTTTGAGATATTCCTAAGGTGCCCCTCTCCTTCCTTATAAAAGGGCACCTCCTCCCCCTCCTCCTCACACCAATTTGAGCACTAATGCTCGTCCAACCCCTTCCAAAATCCCTTCTCCACTTCCCTAGAATAATACTAGAGGTCCTGGTCTTCTTCAAAGTCCAATCTTAGTTCCCTATGTGGAGGATTCAAAGAGGCGTTTCAAAGAAGAGGTAATATCCATTACCGATCTTTTCAATTTCTTTTTTCTTCAACTTCTTCTTCTTTAGTTGTTTCATGATAAATTAATAACATCAGTATTACTTACATACTAATATGTTTTTATAAATATGAAACAACCCTAATTCACCTTCTATCTATCCTACGGAAAAATGAAATCACCGCTCGTGCGTACGTACAGAATACCGTCTCCACGCTGTGGTGTAATCTATTTTCCACCATCACCTTACAAGGATGGGTATAATGGTGTAATGATTAACTATATATGATTATTATAAAGTGATATTAATACTGAAATAGTATAAATACACTTAAATACAATTCCACGATCATGGGAACAATATCATCGCTCGTGCGTACGTACGGAATACCGTCTCCACGATGTGATGTGACTCGTTCTACATGATCATCATTACATAGTAATTACATAAATGAATTGAATGAATAAATATGATATATTTTACACTAATACCATTCTGGATATAAGTTATCAATAACCTTAATATAAGAATAAGAATTTATTCGGCAAAACACGCATAAGAACAAAAGGCAATAAAGACCCGAGTAACAAATAACAATGAAATATTACTCATAAGAAGCTAAGAATATGACCATATATGATATCATATCAATATGTATGATTCTGGAATAAGTCAATAACATTATTTAAACCATTATACAAGATCTTCAGACACGCACAAAGCAAATCAGACTTAAGGTAATGGAAATATCACAATCTCATTTTTATTCGAGATTGTTTATACTTTGAAATTTACTGGGGTGTATTTTATCATCCACATCCATGTTTCCTCAAAATGTAATATTATTTTTATCCACCTACAATTTTTTAAATCCAATTTTACCCTTCAGTGAGTTTTTAGTAAAGGATATGAAAGTAATCTTTTGTCGTTTTTCATACGAGGTACTTTTTGAATTTTCCGACAAAAGTATGAAGAATGTTTTTTAACTTATATGGCAAGAATGGATTTTAAACCATTATTTCCCAGAATCTTCCTTTATAAGTTTTCAAGTTTATTTTTAATCAACTTATTTTAGTTTATAATTGTATGACATGTTAAGAAAAGAAAAGTGTTTTTGAAGTAGAAAGGATATTTTCCTCAAGAATGGAGTTCAAATGTTTTATCAAAATTATTTTCCATCTAAATAATATAGGGTTCTGTTTTTATCCCTATTATTACATTGAATTGATTATGTTGTGAGGGAATTATTTTTATGAAGTCATTTACCTTATATGATTTATTTTATGATGTCATGATGTTTCATGAATCCCATTTTTGTTACATGTGTTATGAGATGATGTATGATTTATGATTATGTGGCACACATTAGAAAGGATTCATTATAATATGGGTGGGACCTATATCTCCCTCCAACGCATTGGGTAAATATTTTATATCCCATTAGATAGACATGGCTGGAACGGTAGGTTATACCGGTTCAGTGAAACAGGATTAAAACGAGGGTGACTCGGTTCAGAAAGGGACTTTGTCCACTAAGATAGTCTTGGCAATGAGTCATGACTAACAAGAAATGATTCTCTATGATAATTTGTGTATGCCACAAAGTTTCATGTTTTAAGTTATGATTATTGTGATTACATTTCACTGCCATGATTTATCCCATGTTATGAAATTATGCTCTCTTTTGCAGGTTAAGATTTCCAAAATGTTAAGTTCTAATGAATATGATGTGATTGATATTTCTTTTGATTACCCTTACTGAGCATTTGAGATCATCCTTTTATATTTTCTTTTCCCCAGGATATAAAGAAAGGTTTTAGGTAAAAAAAAGGAAGATCTTTATGGGAGATGTTGAAGATCTTTCACCACGATTAGAAGATTATATTCCGAGTTTCCAAAGACACTAAACTATTACGATCCGTATGTGTGTGTTTTTGTTATGTACTAAGTATTCCGCAAAAGTAATGTAATGTTCATGTATGTCAAGCTTCAGGTCTCTACAGTTGGTATCAGAGAAAAGGTATAGTCAACCTTTAGAAACTAGGATGTGAAATCCTTAGTAAGAACCCTAAGGATAAGTCTAAGCATAGAACACAATCTTAGTGTTTTAGAAATGGCCATGAATAACCTAGGATAAGACCTTTAGCGTGAAAATTTTATTCTTGAATTATGTGGATTTCCTATTATAATTAGTGTTGCTCACACTATTCTTCTTGGTTTTAGTCAATGGCTGGAACCCGAAGGAACCGTGTTAATGCGGAATGCGATGGGCAGTGCAATTATTGCCCCCCTGAGAAACCAAACGATATGGGAGCTGGAATGAAAAATATTTTATCCATGCTCAAACAACTTTCTCAAGATATGAATCATGCAGGACTTCCAAACGGGCAAAGGAAGGAGCAACATTCTGTTGAATCCTTCATGAGGCAGCGTCCACCTTCTTTCAGCGGGTCTACTGATCCATTAGTTGCTGAACAATGGATTAGTACTACTGAAAAGATATTTTCAGTTCTTCAATGTTCTGAACATGATAAAGTCATCCTAGAAGTGTATCGTTTGGAAGGAGATGCTGATCAATGGTGGAATCTTATTAAGAATACGAGGAAAATGGATGAAATTGAGTCCATGGAATGGGACGAGTTCAAGAACTTATTTTTCAATAAGTACTTCCCTCGTATTCTCCGAACAAAGATTGAGAAAGAGTTTCTTGAACTGAAGCAAAGGGATGATGAATCTGTTGGTACCTATGAAGAAAATTTTACAAGACTTGCAAGGTACGCTTCTGGTATTATTATCCAACCTGAGAGTAAGATCGATCGATTCTTTAGTGGCTTAAAACCAAGTCTTCGAAGGGCGTTAGACATAAGGGACTTCAATAGCTACGAGGAAATCGTTCGATGTGCTCTCAAAGTCGAGATGGAGATTGGAGTAACCCATCATTCATATGGGTTTGATAAGAAGAGGAAAATGGAATTCAAAGGAAAATCTAAAGAGCACACTGAAAAGAAGATGATATTTCCCTTATGCTCAAAGTGTGGAAAGAAACATGGAGGGAGTTGTCTTAAAGGGACAAGTAAATGTTTCAAATGTGTAAATGAAGGTCATCGGGAATTTGAATGCCGCAATAATGGGATGAAGATGTCTAATGATGCAAATAAAAGAAGGGATACACAGAATGAACCTACTACACTTCAATGTTTCAAGTGCAAGGAGATGGGGCATTATGCCAATCAATGCCCAAATCCAAGGGTTGATGATGATGGTCGACGTCAACAAACTCTTAAGGCTAAAGACAAAGGAAAGTCACATGCAATTTCTATCAGCGATGTGGAGTATGATAACGAAGTGGTGAAAGGTACAATTACCATCCACTCTAAAGTAGAAAATGTTTTATTTGATTCTGGATCCACCCACTCTTTTATTTCTGAATAATTTTCTAAGGGTATCACCGTATTACCTCAACAATTAGATGTTGAGTTAGTTGTGACAACACCTAATGGAACATCAATCGCATCAAAAGTTTATAATTCTTCTCCAATTGACATTTGTTGGAAAGTGCTTCCTGCAAATCTTGTGATCCTTCCTTTAGTGGAATTCGATGTGATTCTTGGCATGGATTGGATTTCTTTATACAGAGCTCATATCAATTTCTAAAGAAGCGAAGTCACATTTCATATTCCAGATCAATCTATGATCGTCTATCAATGCAAGGATGAACATAACCTTCCAGTGGAAATTTCTTCCATTTTATGGGTATTGATCCCACTAAATGAAGGTTATTTTTCTCAAATGGTTGGTGAGAAACTCACGATTAAGAATATGCCCATCGTACGGGAGTTTGATGATGTCTTTCCGGAGGAATTACCAGGTCTTCCACCAAATCGTGAAGTTGAGTTTTCAATAGAACTCGTACCGGGTGCTTTGCATATTTCAAAGACACCTTATAGAATGACCCCAATTGAGTTGCAGGAATTGAAGAAGCAACTCCAAGAGAATCTTGATAAGGGATTCATACGCCCTAGTGAATCACCTTGGGGAGCACCTGTTCTATTTGTTAAGACGAAAGATGGATCAATGATACTTTTCATTGATTATCGAGAACTTAACAAGATCACTATCAAGAACAAATATCCTCTACCACGCATTGATGACTTATTTGACCAACTACACGGAGCTCAATACCTTTCCAAGATTAATCTTCGTTAAGGGTATCATCAATTAAGGGTCAAAAGGGAGGATATACCAAAGACAGATTTTCGTACAAGGTATGGACACTATGAATTTATAGTGATGCCATTTGGTCTAACTAATGACCCTGCTATCTTCATGGATCTAATGAATAGAGTCTTTAGATACTATCTTGATAAATTTGTGGTAGTCTTTATAGATGATATTATTGTCTATTCAAAGAGCAAGGAAGAGCATGAAGAACACTTGAGAATTATATTGAAGACCCTGAGAAAGGAGAAGATTTATGCCAAATTTACCAAGTGTGAATTTTGGCTTCAAAAAGTTGCATTTTTGGGTCACATAATCTCAAAAGAGGGGATATCTGTGGATCCAGCAAAAACAGAGGTTATCGAAAGATGGTCGAGACAAACAACAGTAACTGAGATCCGAAGTTTTTTTGGTTTGGCTGGATATTATCGACGTTTTGTGAAAGATTTTTCACGATAATCTAATCCACTCACCCAGTTGACTCGGAATGGAGTTAAGCTTGTTTGGACAGAGGAATGTGAAGAGAATTTCAAGTAGTTGAAAAGAAGGTTATCCAGTGCACCTGTGCTCACACTGCCTTGTAGTGGATAAAGGTTTGTGATCTACAGTGATGCATCCAAGAAGGGATTGGGGTGTGTTCTTATGAAAAATTATATGGAGATAGCTTATGCCTCACGATAGTTGAAAATACATGAGAAAAATTACCCAACTCATGATTTGGAGTTAGCTGCAGTAATCTTTGCATTAAAGATTTGGAGGCATTACCTTTATGGTGAAAGGTGTGATATTTATACTGGTCATAAAAGTTTAAAGTATATTTTCACACAAAAGGAGATGAATATGCGTCAAAGAAGAGGGTTGGAGCTGATTAAGGATTATGACTGCTCAATCCATTACCACCCTGGGAAAGCAAACAGGGTGGCAGATGCATTAAGTCGACAAGACCATGCTAGTTTATCCATGATGAGGATCACAAAAGATCCAATATTTATGGATTTACAAAGGTTGGATCTTGGAATTATAATGGAAGGGGAAAATCTTATCTTTCTCAAATGAATGTTCAACCATCAATACATGTGAAGATTAAAGAGGCACAAAAAGAATATGTCGAGTTACAAAAGAAGGTGAGAAATGCTCTTGAATTCAACCTTGATTAGGATGAGATAATAATGTTCAGGAATCGGGTTTGTGTTCCCCCCATCCCCGAATTAAAGAAGGAGCTGCTGGATGAGGCTCATAGTTCTTCATTCTCTATTCATCCTGGAAGCACGAAGATGTATAGGGACCTGAAAGAGTACTTCTGGTGGGATGGCATGAAAAAAGATGTTGCTGAATAAGTCTCTCGATGCTTGGTTTGTCAACAAGTTAAAGATGAGAGACAGAAGTCTAAGGGGATGTTACAACCATTACCCATACCCAAATGGAAATGGGAAAACATCACTATGGACTTTGTCACAGGACTTCCTAAAACATCCAAAGGTAATAATGCTATCTGGGTCATAGTTGATCGTCTTACAAAGTCTTCACACTTCATTGCTATTAGAGAGGATTTCTCTCTATATCATCTTGCCAGGATATATGTAAAGGAAGTGGTAAGATTGCATGGGGTACCACTTTATATTATATCTGATCGGGATCCGAGATTTACCTCGAAGTTCTGGCGAAGACATCAGCATACTCTGGATACAGAGTTGAGTTTCAGCACTGCTTATCATCCTCAGACAGACGGTCAGTCTGAGAGAACAATTAAAACCCTAGAAGATATGTTGAGAGCATGCTCTATGGATTTCAAAGGAGGTTGGGATCAACACCTACCTTTGGTGTAATTTTCTTATAATAATAGCTTTCACTCCAGTATTCAGATGGCTCCTTATGAAGCTCTCTATGGAAAGAAATGCAGGACTCCAACTTGCTGGGATGAAGTTGGGGAAAGAAAGCTATTAGGACCTGATCTCGTTGATGAAATGGCAGAAAAGGTCAGATCTATTCAACAACACATAAGAGCAGCTCAGAGTCGACAGAAAAGTTATGCCAACAACCGAAGAAAAGACCTAGAGTTTGAAGTGGGTGATAAAGTATTCTTACGAATATCTCCCAGGAAGAGGGTTATGAGATTTGGAAAGAAGGGGATGTTGAGCCCTAGATATATCGGTCCTTTCAAAATACTATATCGTGTTGGAAAGGTAGCTTAACGATTGGTGCTTCCACCGAATCTCTCTCAAGTTCATGATGTGTTCCATGTATCTCTCCTGAGAAAGTACATACCTGATCCTTCACATGTACTCAGCTCAGAAGTTGTACCGCAGTAGCAAGATCTTTCTTATGAAGAACAACCGATAGAGATTCTGGATCATAGAGAAAATGTCCTATGAAACAAGACCACTCGATTGGTGAAAGTTTTATGGAGGAACCACCAACTTGAAGAAGCTACACGGGAGCTTGAGGATATGATGAGGTAGAAGTATCCTCATCTGTTTGTTACAAAGTGACGAATTTTGATGGCTAAATTCTTCTTAAGGGGGCTAGCATGTAACACCTGAGACTTTTATGTTATATAAATCATCAAAGGAATCTTTTTCTACACAAAACTTGCTTGGCTTGCTTTACACGCAATCACGACCTTCCTCGATAGCTTGCGTTGTACGCATAACCGAGTTTCACTAAACGACGATATGCTATTAAAATATTATTTAAAATAGCCGTTATGAAGAGTAATAACCCCTTTTTGAAATTTTATCTTTCAAAATGGATTTCATTTTTGGATTCGGGATACCGAAATTAGCCTAGGGTGAAATTTTGGTATTTTTCTGAAAACTTTCAATTTTTAATGAATAGTGAAACCACTAAGTGGTAGGTTAAAAACTGAATTTTGCATAAAACTTAATTTTACCACTTCTGTGAATGGAATTTCGAAAATCCGACAGACACGGTTGATATCAGTAAGTAAAATGTGGTTCAATGAGATAAAAATAATTTTTTGGTGAATAGTAACTTTTTACATTTTTTACTGCGGTTAATAGTAAATAGGGAAACTAAGGGTAAATATGATATTACTATTACCCTAACACATGTCCTAATTCTATTGGATAAGTGTAATTCGACCAAAACAACCTTATGAATGTAATATGACCATTTAGATCCACTTGGATTAGATTATGACATTTAAAATTATTTTATTAAATGAATAGTTAAAATAGTTAAAATCAATGTTTTATAACTAAAACATTTTTAATATGGGTTTATACATAAGATAAATTCGATTATAAATATTCATTAGAAATCTAAAAATATTTCCTACATAATGATATTTTATTTATAATTTTTAGACTTTAAATAAATTAATTTATTTATGACACAACGATGATGCAGTAATTACCCTTTTAAGGAAATGTTAACATAATTGATGTTATAAATGCCCAAATAAATGTAATTTGAGACTTTTTATGAATTCCAATAATTTTATAGGTTACTATGATATATTAGTGTTGATTTAATCAACTTGGTTCGAAAATATAATTCTGTTATGACTTTCACAAAAATTATATATCAAATAGTGTCAAAATTGACACAAAATAGTTTTTAAATCAAATATTATATTATTAATTGTTATTTTATTCATAAAAATATAAGTTTCGGCCAAATGACTTAGATAAGGATATAAATATTAATAATAAACAACTTGGGGTTTGTTTGGCATGTTATAGTAAGTGTATTAACCATATAGTGTAAGAAAACAAAACGACACGGTAAAAGTTAAATTATTTAACTTAGAGTTAAATCTAATTGATAAGTTTAAAATAATAACATAAACTTGTCTAAATCCTATTGGTAGATAGGATTTCGACCCATCCCCACTTTACCTTCGAAATAAGACCCTTTAGAACCATTATAAACCAATTTTGACTTTAATATAAAATAATATTTTGAGATATTCCTAAGGTGCCCCTCTCCTTCCTTATAAAAGGGCACCTCCTCCCCCTCCTCCTCACACCAATTTGAGCACTCAAGCTCGGCCAACCCCTGCCAAAATCCCTTCTCCACTTCCCTAGAATAATACTAGAGGTCCTGGTCTTCTTCAAAGACCAATCATAGTTCCCTAAGTGGAGGATTCAAAGAGGCGTTTCAAAGAAGCTGTAATATCCATTACCGATCTTTTCAATTTCTTTCTTCTTCAACTTATTCTTCTTTAGTTGTTTCATGATAAAGTAATAACATAAGTATTACTTACATACTGATATATTATTATAAATATGAAACAACCCTAATTCACCTTCTATCCATCCTACGGAAAAATGAAATCACCGCGCGTGCGTACGTACGGAATACCGTCTCCATGCCGTGGTGTAATCTATTTTCCACCATCACCTTACAAGGATGGGTATAATGGTGTAATGAGTAACTATATATGATTATTATAAAGTGATATTGATACTGAAATAGTATAAATACACTTAAATACAATTCCACGATCATGGGAATAATATCATCGCTCGTGCGTACGTACGGAATACCGTCTCCACGATGTGATGCGACTCGTTCTACATGATCATCATTAAATAGTAATTATATAAATGAATTGAATGAATAAATATGATATATGTTACACTAATACCATTATGGATATAAGGTATCTATAACCTTAAAATAAGAATAAGAATTTATTCGAAAAAACACGCATAAGAACAAAAGGCAATAAAGACCCGAGTAACAAATAACAATGAAATATTACTAATAATAAGCTAAGAATATGACCATATATGATATAATATCAATATGTATGATTCAGGAATAAGTAAATAACATTATTTAAACCATTATACAGGATCTTCGGACACATACAAAGCAAATCGGACCTAAGGTAAGGGAAATATCACAATCTCATTTTTATTCAAGATTATTTATACTTTGAAATTTACTAGGGTGTATTTTATCATCCACATCCATGTTTCCTCAATATGTAATATTATTTTTATCCACCTAAAATTGTTTAAATCCAATTTTACCCTTCGGTGAGTTTTTAGTAAAGGATATGAAAGTAATATTTTGTCGTTTTTCGTACGAGGTACTTTTTGACTTTTCTGACAAAAGTATGAAGAATTTTTTTTTAACTTATACGGCAAGAATGGATTTTTAAAACATTATTTCCAAGAATCTTCCTTTATAAGTTTTCAAGTTTATTTTTAATCAACTTATTTTAGTTTATAATTGTATGACATGTTAAGAAAAGAAAAGTGTTTTTGGAGTAGAAATGATATTTTCCTCAAGAATGGAGTTCAAATGTTTTATCAAAATTATTTTCCATCTAAGATAATATAGGGTTCTGTTTTTATCCCTATTATTACATTGATTTGATTATTTTTGTGAGGGAATTATTTTTATGAAGTCATTTACCTTATATGATTTGTTTTATGATGTCATGATGTTTCAAGAATCCCATTTTTGTTACATGTGTTATGCGATGATGTATGATTTATGATTATGTGCCACACATAAGAAAGGATTCATTATAAGATGGGTGGGACCTATATCTCCCTCCAATTCATTGGGTAAAGATTTCATATCTCATGAGATAGACATGGCTGGAACGATAGGTTATACCGGTTCAGTGAAACAGGATTGAAATGGGGGTGACTCGGTTCAGAAAGGGACTTTGTCCACTAAGATAGTCTTGGCAATGAGTCTTGACTAACAAGAAATGATTATCTATGATTATGTGTGTATGACACAAAGTTTCATGTTATAAGTTATGATTATTGTGATTACATTTCACTGCCATGATTTATCCCATGTTATGAAATTATGATCTCTTTTGCAGGTTAAGATTTCAAAAATGTTATGTTCTTATGAATATGATGTGATTGATATTTCTTTTGTTTACCCTTACTGAGCATTTGAACTCACCCTTTTATATTTTCTTTTCCCCAGGATATAAAAAAAGGTTTTAGGTAAAAAAAAGGAAGATCTTTATGGGAGATGTTGAAGATATTTCGCCACGATTAGAAGATTATATTCCGAGTTTCCAAAGACACTAAACTATTATGATCATTGTGTGTGTGTTTTTGTTAGGTACTAAGTATTCCGCAAAAGTAATGTAATGTTCATGTACGTCAAGCTTCAGGTCTCTACACTGACAACATCAAGAAGAAGAATGGAAATGGTACTATTTCTTTTACAACAACTTCAAATCATATGAATGCTAAGACTCCTGAGAGAGTAACCAGATCCAAGTCTAGGAAGATGGTAGTTTAGTCAGAATCTAGTGAGAGTGAAATATCAGAAAATTAATTAGAAAATCTTGCTCGAAGGATGAACAAGATAGCTAGCTAGAGAAATTTCCAATCCAAGTATAAGAAAAAGGATAGGAAAGATAGAAAATATGGAGAAGTTACTTGTTATGAATGCAAGAGAGCTGGATATATAAGACCATATTGCCCTTTGCTCAAAAAGAAAGAAAGGAAAGAAATACATTCAAATAGGAACAGAAAGAAGTATTATAATGAAAAAGCTAAGAATGTTTTGAAAGCTAATGACACCTGGAGTGCCAGTGGTGGTGACTCTTCAGATGAATCTTCTGATTATGAATCTTCAGGACAGAAGAATCTTGGAATTATAGCCAGATTACCTATTGATAATCATTGTTTTATGGCTGAGGTACGAAATTCTGAATCATTGACTAATGTTTCATTAAATTATAATAATAGTAATTATTATAACTTTTATGATGAAGAATCTTCATCTGATGAAGAAAATACTTTACCTACTTATGAAGAAGTCTCTAGGTTTGCTGAACTTCTTGAAATTGAGAATTCTAAACTAAATAAAAAACTTTATAAGGCAAGCTCTAGGAATTCTATTCTTACAAAAGTGATAAAAGATCTTTCTAAAGATCTTGATAAGAAAAATGCTGATTTTGAAAGTATTTCAAAAAATCTTGAGGAAGTAAGTTCTGAGAAGAACAAACTTTCTAAAGAATTAGAAAAATTAATTTCTAATAAAAATGTTTTCGAGCCTAGCTCTAGTTCTAAAACTAATGATTTTGAGGATAAAAACATGGTTGTAAAACTCATGTATGAAATTTTTTCCTTAATGAAGTGTTTATCAAACTTTACCCATGAGAAAGAAAATTTTGATAAAATGCATTCCCAAATACGACCTTTAAGAAATAAATCCGGATTTGGTTATACCCATGCAAAACCGATTTTCAGTAACAATTATTTGGTTCCTCAAAGTGCCCCATTTGGTACCAAGTGTAAATGTGGTGGTCACTGGGAAAAGGATTGTTCCTCAAACAAAACCCAATCTCTAGGATTTCACAAAGCTTATTTCTCTAAGAAGATGTGGGTACCTAAAATTTTGTTATCTAGAAATCTCATATCCAAACAAGTTAGGATTCCGAAAGTCTAATTTTCTTCGTGATTTCAGGAAAATAAAGAGAGTATCGGCAAAAATACATGGTACATGGATAGTGGATGTTCTCAGCACATGACTGGTAACAAAAGATATTTTGAAAAGATTATCAAAACGAAAGGAGATATTATTCTTCAGTTTATCGGAACGCAAGATCAACTTGCGGATATTTTCACAAAATATTTTCCATTTGATATATTTGAATACATTAAATAGAAGTTAGAAATGATAACCGTAAGGTAATCCTTCTTAATTAACTTTCTGTTGAAAAAGTCTCCTTACAGCAATAAACTCATTTTCATAGGGGGAGTACATTTGATTGTTAGTTTATCAAAATTTTCAAAATTTGTTTTCAATCTTTTCGGAACTAAAATTCCGGAATGGAATTTCCGGAACTAAAATTCTCCAGAATGGTTATTTTTGTATAGAAAACTTTTGGAATGGAAATGTTCGTATTAAAAACATCCGAAATGGAAACTTTCGTACTGGTATTTTCATAACGGGATTTTCGTACCGAATCTTTTATAATGATTTTTTTTTATTTCTGGAATGAAATTTTTGTACTAAGTTTTTCCTTACTAAGTTTTTTTTTCGTACTGCGTTTTCTGTACTAAGTCTGTTTTTCGTAGTAAGTTTTCTAAATTGTGTCTTTTCGTAATAATTTTTTTTCTTGTTTTGGTTTTCGTAAGAATGTTACCAATTACAAATAATCTTCCTAAACCAATCCTAAAGGTATGATTTCCTTACTCAAGTTTTCGTAGTCATATTTTACTTGCTGGAATTTTCTTATATATTGTTTTCGGATTATAGTTTTCTTAATTCTTTATTTTAATAAAAACCTCAAAATATCGGATTCAAAAAAATTGGTTTTCGACCGTCAGATCTGATCTCAACTTATCACAACCATTCGATCAACCGTGGAAGTTGAACCGTTTTCCCGTTTCCTATATAGTGGGAACCCCAACTGGTTGTCCCACATCGGTTTTCAAGCTCCAGTGTCTCGAAGTTCTGCCTCTCTATTTTAAGACCGTTCCGAACCTCATCCTTTCCAGTTACGAACTTCTTAGAGGTATTCAGATCCGAATGTCTGTGGAAGCAGCTTCTCAAGACATGTCTTATTCTAAGTCGATTTCAAAGTGGTTAGTATATAGAGAGAGGCTGGTTCATCCAGATTTATTCAACAAGTACGATTCTCTTATTTCCAAGAATATCAAGCTAATGGTTGGGAAGATGTTGCAGTGTCAAAACCCGGGAATCAAGATGAAGTGTATTCAGATTTTCTTATAGAGTTTTATGAGACACTCTCCTTTCTTAAGGAAGATGGAAGGGAGAAGTTGTCTTTTAAGTCTTATGGTAAGACTTATAAGCTTTCATATGCCAAGACAACCAGCTTGGTAGGGATGAATAATGAAGGTGAAGCTGAATTCATATCTCATGTGTTGCTGGATTCAAAAGGTAGATTCGACAAGGAAAAAGCTTTAGAAACTCTCAGACTGGCAGATGACAAGGCTCTGAATATTGCTAGTTTATCTACAAATTTCCGGATTCTGGAGTTATGGGTACAAGGTCTTATTGTACCGAGAAAAGGTGACAAAGATAGCTTGAAGAAGAGTGAGATCTACATCCTAGATTTTCTGATAAATCTGAGGAAGTTTAATTTGATGAACCACATTCTTATCACTCTTGAGAATGTGAAGAAAGGGAATCTGAGAGCTCAGATTATTATGTATGCAGCAATCCTCTCGATGTTGATAGTTCGGTGCCTTGTGTCTTTTAAGGAGGCTTGCAAGTCTAAGCCAAGAGTTTTCAAGATTATGATGGTGAGTGATGGTACACTTAAAATATTGTATGTAGATTTTGACACAAAGACTGGTCAATTTGTTGATTCACCTGCTCAAGAAGAAACAGTTCCGAAAGTTGCTGATTCGGAATCCTCTAAGCCGGTAAGGAAGAGAAAGCTGAAGGAAGTGTAAGTAGAAGAAGAGAATCAAAAGTCTAAGGAAGTCCATTCCGCACCTCAAAAACCAAAGAAAAAGAAAGCCTACCCAGATGAGGTTGTTGCTAGATGGAGGGAGGTGAAAGAGAAGAGAGTGAAAGGGGATCCTCAGTTTGGCTTGGACCCTGCGGAGGCTAAGGCCTTGAAGGAAAGAACTACGGATGAGCTCAAAAGACAAGAAAAAGAAAAGAAGCTCAAGAAGAAGATGCCTGAGGGTGACGTAGCTCAGGCTTTGTTGAAATACAATGAGATGGTTTCTACAAATATTCCTGTTCCAATATCTTTTTCTCTAGAATCTCTTCCTGCGACTCCAGGAAGAAATTTCATTGCTCCAGAAAAAGCTATTTCTAAGACTACTGAGGAAGTAGAGCAAGTTCAGCAAGTGGAAGAAGAAGAAGATGTTGCTGAAGGAAGTGGTGAAACCGGAGATGTGTTGAAGCAAATAGATGATTATAAGGCGACACCTTCGGAACACTTATCGCTCTGAACTTCAGAAGCTGAATCTTCGAAGCTAGTTACTCGAGCAATGGAAGAAGAGAAAGGAGAAGAAGAAGTATCTTATCCTGGGGAGGAAGAACAAAATCTACAAGATATTTCTCAAATGAAAAATATAGAGGTTGGTGCGCAGAAAGTTCCTGATGAGGAAGACCATATTGTTCAGGTCTCTGATAGTGAAGAGAAAACTCCGGAACATGAGTCTATTCCGAAAAAAGACAAGGGAAAGCAAATTCTTGCTGATACTCCGAGCTCAGTAGTGGTGAAGACAAAGGAAGTTGGTAGTTCTTCAAAGAGAAATCTTGACCTTATTGAAGAAGAAAATTATCCAAGCAGAGTCTCGGATTCGGACTCATCTTCGTTGGGTCATGACTTTGTTGTTCAATCTTTAAAGAAGTTGGTGGGAACTATTCCGACCTTCTCAAGTATTGACTCAAGATGTCAGATGCTGCAACATGATTTGAATCAGAAATCAGACTCCGTATCTATGGTTATGGACAAGTGTGTTGAAATAGAGGCTCAGTTCAAAACTTTTTTTGTTGGCTACGAAGCCCATAGAAAATCTTGCAAGAGGATGACAAACTGGTCGAGGAAGACTGTAGAAGAAATGAGGTTATTTGATAAATTCCAAGACAATGTTAAAGATTATTTTGAGACTGAGGATATGAAGATAAATGAGCTGACTTCTTCTTTTGAAGAGAAGCTGACATATGAAAAGAACTTCTGGATTCAAGAAGTCAGAGATCTGAATGGGAAGATGAATTCTATCTCTCAGAACTGGAAGTTTGAAAGGGATCGTCGGATTGAGTTTGAAGAGAAATTGAAGGCTCAGGAAGAAAAGTTTAAAGCCCAGGAATAAAATATTCAAGCCCAGGAAGAAAAGATTGAAGCCCAAAGTGGAAGAATTATTGTATTAGAGAAGCAAGCTGAAGAAGATCATAAAGACTTAAAGAAGATAAAGACGATTCTAAAGTGTCTCATGGCGAAGGAGAAAGATCCCAAATAGGCAGATCTGATCTTTTGTTGTACCTTAACTCTTTTGATTGTTGAAATTTTCAAACTTAATGAAAAATTTGTGCTTGCTCGTCTCTTTTTGTTGTTACTACTAATCTTTCAGGCACATTACTATATTTTCCATTCCCTTGTATACTTTTTGAAAATCAAAAAGGGGGAGAAGGAAAAGAACTCTAATGAAAAGGGAAAAAGAATCCTAACAAAGGGTGAGAAAGAAAACAAACTGTAATAAGAGTTTATCTAAGGGGGAGTTTTTCTTCAAAGCATACTTTCTTATTCTTAATGAAGTGTCACTCCAGAAATCTAGAATACGATCCTTAGAGTTTCAAAGCCTAAGGGGGAGTTATTCGTATTCATCAATATCCTTAAAGAAAAGGGAGATAAGCCTTAATGTTTTTCTTTCTTCTTAGAATTTCTTTTTCAAGGATGTTTGTGCTTTCCAAAAAGGGGGAGGTTGTTGAGTCAATAGGTTTTCCTTATGACTTTTCCATTCCTTCTTGTTTTGAAAATCACAAACACCTTATCTTTAAGAAAAATTGATTTTATAAGAAAAATTTCTTTTATAAGAAAAATCGCTTTAATAAGGAAAATTTCTTTTATAAGGAAAATCGCGTTTGTAAGAAAAATTGTCCTTGTCATATTTTCATCCAGATTTTTCTTAAAGTATGAGATTCAGATTAATTTCTATTTTCTCGGAATTGTTTTAAACTTTGATATGAAGTATTCTGTCTTAGGATCCGAATTCTGGACAAGAACTGTAATAAATTTTCACTCTGAAATCCAGATGAGAACTATAATAAAGATTTATTCCGAACTCCGGATATGAACTCTAATTAAGTTCTACATCAGATTCAGGATGAGAATCCTTATGAAGTTCGACAACGAATTCTCATTTCGAATTCTGATGTCGAATTCTCATTACGAATTCTGATGACGAATTCTCATTACGAATTCTGATGACAAATTCTCATTCTGAATTCATCTATTAAACAGAATCTGATCATCACTATTTTGTACACTCTGAATTTATTCAGACTCCGAATCTTTCACTCCGAAATTTCATTTTTCTCATTCCTTTATATTTTGACTACTCTTTATTATTTTCCTTACACTCCAAACATTCACTCCGAACCTTCACTCCGAATATTTTGAGTTAGATTTTAAACGGTGATGTACATTCTGTTACACTTGTTTTATTATAAAACGATGTCGTCTATTTTGTTATAAACTATCCATTGACTAAGTGACACGTGTACAGGTCCCTCCGATTTTTAATGAAAATATGACCGTTGGGAAGGAGGCCAACCTTACCTATAAATAGGAGCTCATTTGAAAGAGCTCACAACTGATGAACAACAACTTGTTTTTTTTTCATACATACTGTTGAAGTGATTTCTAGAGAGAGAGGCTCTTATTAACTCTCAAATCTTCGTGTGACTCCGAATGTTGGTGATTACATTCGAGGACTTTCGGGGATAGGAAGACATAGGTTTTCAACCCCTTGAAGTTGAGGACTTTCGGGGATAGGATGACAGAGGTTTCAAACACCTTGAAGTTCAGGGCTTCCTTGCTGAGGAATATAGAAGTTTCCAACTACCATGAAGTTGAGGGCTTGCGGGGATAGCAAGACAGAGACTCCGATCTTCGTATCGAGGGCTAACCCTGGTGTGGGTAAGACAGACTTTCTTGAAAGTATAAATCAAGGGACCTTTATCCAAGGTTGTTGGATACCCTTATCATTGGGATAACAGACTTATATCTTATTACTTGTAGTTTTACTACTTCTTTATTTCCGCTGCATTTTGTATTATAAGGAAAGTATAACTTTCTTATACTTCCTTACTTGTACTCTATTTCATTTAGATTCTATATGCTTTAAGGTAGAATCTCATATTGTAATCTTTTGTTAAGTTTCAATTTCCGGAACCATATTTCTGGAACCTACTTTCGGAATCTCTTTCAAGGTTTTCATTTCGTATTAGAGGTGTTGTGAATTTTCTTAAGTTTATCTTTGTTAAACATAGCCCTTTACTTTACTTAAGTAAAACATAGTTATTAGTAACTAACTTTAAAGGTTACAAAGGAATTTTTAAAGTTTACAATTCACCCCCTCTTGTAAATTGAGCATCTACGTCATTATTTCGATCCTACAGTTATAATAACAATATATAGTTATTATTTACACCATTATACCCATCCAAGTAAGGTGGTGGTGGAAAAAAAGATTACACCATGGTGTGGAGACGATATTCCATACATACGCACGAGCGGTGATTTCATTTTTCGTTGGATGGATAGAAGGTGAAATATGGTTGTTTCATATTTTTAATAACATATATGTATATCAATGATACCTATTTTATTAATTTATGATTAAACAAATAATGAAGTAGATGTTTAAGAAGAACGAAACTTGAAATAATCGGTTCAAGAGATTACCTCTTCTTCGACGCACCTCTTTTAAGATTCCTCTTATAGCACCAGAGTTGGTATTTTGAGGATACCATAACCACTATGATATAAATAGAGATGTTGAGAAGAGGAATATTCAGGTTTTGGCCAAGCTTCATGGCTCAAAATGGTGTGAAGAGAGGAGGGAAGTGGTGCCCTTTTTATAAGGGAGGAGAGGGGAACCTTTGGAAACCTCTAATATATTAATTTACATTAAACCCAATCCCACAAAAAAACAACAAAAGTGACTCAAATTAGGATATTAGAAAAGATAGGTTTGTAATCTCATCAACCAATTAAATTTAAACATGTTTTGATTTTATTTTAAATCTTATCATTTTGATTTATCCTTATTTAATTTATTTAATTTTATTTGTGGCAATAATGTTATAAATTTTATATGGTTATAAATACTTACTTATGTGTTTTTAATTTTACATTATATGATATCCTATGACATTTTAGGTTATATAAATTTTAATTTGTTATTTTTAAATATTTTTGTGATTTTTAAACAATTTAATAATATGAAATATCATTAGTGTCAATTTTGACACAATTCATTTAATTGAATTTAAATAGAATTCACAGAGAATATATTTTGGAAAAAACCTATTTAATATATGAATAAAATGTAATATTCATCTAAAAAATTAATGGAGTAAATTAATTAGTTCATAAAATATTTATTTTAAAACTTTTAAAATCATTTATTTAATATTTGGCTTAATAAAATAATTAATACAAATTTTTTGTATAATTATTTAATATACTTATTTTTTTTAAAAAAACTAAAAATAAAATACTATAATAAATATATATAATAGATTTTATAAGAATTCTTTTAGTAAAATTTATCTTCTAAAACAACCCAATTTTAAAATTTTATCTTTATTAAATTATGAAGGTGACAACTTTGACATAATTTAAAATAAAATAATATAAGTGTCATAATATCTTTTATACGGATCCAAATGGTCAAATATTAGACAATTGGATGATTATGGTTTACATATACATGTCCAATAAGTTTTGGTCAGGTTTGTTGTGCTTTTTATGGTCACTATTAGTTTAATACAAACTATATTATTGATTTTTCACTAAATAAACAATTTCTACATCACTATTGTGTCACCATTAATGACAACTATTTAATCCCTAAAAATTGTAAATAAATTCTCTTGATGTAGATAATTTTATTAAATTTATGGAGACTATTTATATTAGAGGTTTTATGATGTTTTTCACCCAATTAAAATTATTATACTTATAAGATTTAAGAGAGTGACATGTTGTCACTTTCTTTGGTTTTAAAAATAATTCAATTATTTTCATAGTCAAAAGTCCATAAAATTAATATATTTAGACCCTTAGGTGATATGGGTCAACCTTTAGTCTTCCAATAGAATTTTGGTAGGTTTTAGTGGAATTTTATAATCTTATTTTTATCCTTAATTACTCGATTTACCTTTAACAGCAGTAATTAAAAATTATCATAATTACTATTCATAATATCAAAAAAAATAAAAGTAAACAATTAACATAATTTGGACCCACTGAATTTGAATATGAAACCATTTTTTGAAATTCAAAACACAGAAGCTTCAGTAATTAATTTAAATTTAATCCCATCGTTAAGAAAATGAGTTTTAAAAGATAAAACATTTCCAAAGATTGAAATGTTTTTACCTATAAATTCAATATAAAATTTAATGTAATGAATTATATTATATTAAATGGTAAAAATATATTCTATTTATACTTTAAAACCATTCAATATTATAATTTAGCCATATAAATTATTGTGATAAACAAGTTGTTTTTAATTAAAATATATCGTAATTTTACTATTCATTAAAATATGAAAGTTATCAGAATAATATGAAAAATTTATCCAAAGTAAATTTTTATTTCCTGATTCCAAATAATAATTTTATTTTTTCAAATTTAACTTATAAACCAGTCCGAAACTATATTTAAAGTGGGTGCGCCATCAAAAGGCGGCAAAACTGCATTTTTTGAAAAATACTTATTTTACCCGAAAAATTTATTTTGTTCACATACCCTATTTTAGAAAATGTGTAAGATGAATATTAATGTTGTAAAATTCAATATTTAGTTAATACTATCCATAATGTCTAGTTCATAATATTATAATAATATATCATTGTTTAGCGAAACCCGGTATTGCGTTCTACACACGCTATCGAGGAAGGTCGTGATTGCGAGTAATGGAAGCCATGTCAGGGATGCCTGTAGACCAAGATCTCTTTGGTGTTGAATATAACATAATAAAAACTCATTTAATTTATACATTAAACAAAATCTATACTTAATGTTGCGTAGAATAATTCCTACAAAAAGAACTTTAAATTGTGTGTAATAGGAGCCTAGAATAGTGTTCCGTATACTGCAAGCTAATAGAATGTTGCATATAGTGAAAGATAATTTTGGTATAGAATACAACACAAGAAATCAATGAAATTAAAAAATAATATTTCTCATGAAATTTCGGGTTGTTACACACAATACCAATTCAAACACATAATACCTAATCACATCCTTCTACACTAGGACAATGTGCCCTATCTACCAATATTTAATGTTTTGAGTGGTTATACTCATCCTCATATATGTAACTAATGACACCATTAGGCCTCTCTACAACTATGAAAAAAATTCATATAATCATAAAATACACTCATTGAAGTCACATCATGAGGGAATATTCTCTCTTATTCCTTTAACATCAAAAAAACTAACCACTAGACTCTACCTCATGACTGAAAAATGTGAACATTCTTTTTATATTGGTCAACAAACACCTTAATGGAATCATGGAGTTTTTTTTCCAAATAACTGATGTCAGAATTTCCAAGGATATTCAATCCACTATATTTTCTAGGATTTCAATAATCTATAATAAATCTTATGGAACCCAATGCTATTTATTTACCTAATGACACATAGGGATTATATAGAGAAACTCATCCTTGTTATTCATCATTCCATCCAAAAAATTCTCTCAATAATGGTATTTATACTACATCAAAACACCAAGATGTATAGATAAAGGGAATTTATGCAACTCCTTGTTCACCTATTCCCATATTGTGGTTCGTAAAACCATCCATCCAAAAAAAGAATGAGGTGATTCCCTCAATCATAAACTCTATATAGTAAACCTAACATGGATTTCAATTCATTAGATACCTTATATTCGATATCTCAAAAATAGAAATCCATCACATTCTGTAGGAGTGAAGGATTCCACAACATTGATTATGGAAAATGTTGTACCTTATACTAAACCACAGCTAGATACAACGAAGTTAACTGTTTAGAAATTCCTCTACTATGAAATCCAGATACATCCTATAGATGGTACGTACCACCATGTTTTCCTATATAATATTATATAAATTATATCAAATACATATTATTTCATGAACCCTGACCAGTTCATCTATCTTAGGTTCAGGACACTCTGTGTCATCAAATAACTGAGAATCTGAGGATTTTTCTAAACAACAATACACTCTTTTAGAAGATAGAGAATCCACATCCTCATTGTGAGGACTACTACTGATATATAATGGTCATCAGTCAATTATATCTTCCCATGGGGCCTAATTATAATCTATTAATATGAAATAACTTCTTAACTCTACATCAACATACAAATGAGCTCATATCTAGAGAAATCCAAACATACTTTTTACTACACACCCTCTTCTGCAAGTCTCAAAATTGTAGAACATGTCATCCTCAACTTGAAATCATCAAAGTATCTTGGGAACTAATTCTTTAAGGTAAATGGATCCCAATTACTCATTAGAGAGGCCAAAGGGGATTCATTATTGGACAATTCCACCACAATTCTTAAATAGTGTCTTGAAAATCTATGAAAACTCCTTACCTCTGAAACACTCTTGGGTGGATCAAAAGAATGAATTTCATAAATTTTATGCATTTAGATATATAAAATAGTATTATAAATGATATTACACAAAAAGTGAAACTCATTGATAATGAATAAGTACATTGAGGGATTTCCAAAATCCATCGCTCCAAAATAATGTATAGGAAAATCCTTAGGTGCTCTTCATGCTCTTTCTCCGATGACGATTTTTGACAAAATCATCAAGTATAAAACAAAAAATAGATCCATGTATGGATAGAATAATTATTTTATCTTGGAAATAAGAAAATAAGGGGAATAATTCACAAAAAATGTTATCACAAAAAACTGATAGTGTTCATTTTGAGTTTACAATTCCATCATCATAATATCAACCTTGAAAACTCTTAACTACTAGTAGGGAGATGTGAAAACGAACATTAAGAACCATCTCGTGCCTCTCTAATGATAAAAAACTCACAAAACATGGTAATGGGTACATTTTATTTATTATGGATTGTTACATGGGGTGATAATATATACAAAGATTCAACCCCCCTTCGGTTATTTTCATAAATAGTACCGAATCATCCCAAAGGGACACAATTGGTATGATGAAACCTATTTTTGAATGTTACCCAACTGTAACTACAGATCCTGAAGCATTATAGTTTATATTTGATATTCTAGAGAATATATCTGAGTTGTACGTCAATGCATTTATATTAAGAACTCAATCTCCCACCAAATATGTTGTCCTTGAAAATCCTTCGAGATGATTTCCATAAAACCCCCTTTACTAAGGGAATCTAGATTCATTATGTTCCTACAATTACTTGGGCCACACTGTCATGTTTATTGGTAATGGTATGTATCCACTGCCTCTCTAATACCACTTGTCCTTCGATGAGATATCTCTCAACCAAAAAAATAATATCGCCCCATCATGAGGAAGGAGTTTGACTCATCCAAATTTGTTGTTATTATCATATCAGACCTTGAAAAACCCATCCAAACACAATATAAAAATGTATGCACTAATTTTCATGCAAATGAGTTCCCATGATAATATCTCTCCACTAAACAATAGCTCATAGTTTTAGTAGATTAAATATTTCAAAGAATAATTTATTATAGAATCCTCATGAAAAATATTCTTTGTGAAAACATCAATATGAATCTTTACCTATTTCAGAAAGAGTGAAGAGATATAAGAATGACTCACACATTTTTTTTACCAGTATTTAGGATATAAAAAAATAAAAAAATATAATACCTCTAATCATATTTTGTGAGGTTAGGTCATACACTGAAATTGTAGATATCATTCTATGGCCCTGAACACCTTCTCCCAGATCCGGATGCAGGTCTCTTGGTGGTGGTGGTTTAAGGAGATCACAACATCATCCAGATCCCTAATCTCTTCCACCTAGATCCCTATATAATCTTATAATAGCACCAGATTCATGGTGGATGCCCAAATCATGCTTGTACGATCCATGATCATAGAACTACATATACTAAAATGAACCATCCACAACCTTCATTCACTCCTCAGAATGTCAGGAAAAGATACCTTATTTCATTTGACATCACAAATCATATGAATATCAACTCCCGTCTCCAAAAATCACAAGTCTATTACATGGTTGCTATGACAAATAACTATGTTCCTGAGTTTGTTTGTGACATGATCTCCTCGACTGAGTTCTTATCTATTGTTGAATGCATGTTTCTATAGAAGAATCATCCCTATAATACCCTCTTTGATCTCCAAATCCCTATAATCCATATAAAATGCAGGTCACATTAACTAGTTCACACTCCAAAACTCTAGAATAAGTGAAAGTTCATAGGGGAACCAATTTGGAAAGGATGTCTTTAATGAGACACAGCTTAAACATCACACCAGAATAGTGCCATCCTGAATCATGTCAAGGATGTTCTATATAAGGTATGTAAACCTCATACCATATAGTACGACTATCATTCATCAATTATGTAAATATATAATATCTAGAATTATATCTAAACACATGAATTATAGGTAGTTTTCCTCAATAAAAATCTACTTTAAGTTAGTCCAAGATATTTACCACTTTCAGTGCATCTACGTAACCATGTTTAACCACCACCCAACATCTTCCTAGAAAATATTTTGAACCAATTAAACCACATTATTTTTTAAAGTCTATATTATCCTAATAACATGGATCAATGAATCAATCCAATACATTTTTTTCATGGGAATTTGGATCATCATTAAAAATCATTATTATCTACAGTTAGACCATTCAGAGTGTACTATGCTTGAACAAATCCTATGTATACTATGTCAGTATGGATTTATTCTCCATGTGTAGTGATTCTTATACCTATCCACATAGAGGAAGAATCTCACATGATGGCTGCTTAACTGAGGCCTTATAACTCACCAATCCATCTTGTCAATCATAAATCACTGTCCTGGATCAATGTATTCGCATAAGAATCATTAATATTTAATCATTATTTACCCCAATCTGATGATCATAAACATAGATATAGAGTTGACTCATGATGTATATTTAAAAGACAAAATCCTATATGATTCATTTAATAATGTATATAGAAAACAATTTATTTATATTATGTGCTGACAAATTAGGTGATCAGTTTCCTAATGTATAGATATATTGACCATGTCACAATTATTGGGTTCTTTAGCACAACATTCTCACTGGAAACATATTGAAACTATTTTTATAATTCCCAACCAAATACTTATAAGGGTACAACATTGAACACCATCCAAAGTAATGAACTACCATTGATATAAATCTATCATAAACCTAATCATTGAGGCTTGATTCTTAACTACCATAATCCCACAACCATTGGCCATGTCCAATCATCATGAAATGAATGAAATAAATAATATGGGGGGATTTTTCCTATTTACAGGTACATAAAAATATGAATTTCCATGAAGAATTGTAGAGGAATAAATGAAATGATAATAACATCTACAATGAAAATTATTCATGTAATAAAATCAAGAGAATAACAGTGTATTATAGATTAATATGAATAGTAAAAGAAGAAAATTACAATCCCAAATCGAAATATGTATTGAATAGTAAAAAACATGAAATTAAATTATTAGAGAGTCTCTATAAAGATCTCAAATCCTTGACCATCATATACGGTCAAATGCACCATTTTATCCATATGCTCTTATGTAATCATCACCGACTTATCAATCTTATGAAAAAAACAAGACATCATTAGGAAAATTACAAACAGATTTATTAATTAATTATTTAGTAGGATTACAATAAATTTGATAGGGGACAGTAAGAGACACAATTGGATCCAAAAATTCAACCCATTGAATGAGAGAAACAACATAAAAAAACAAGGATAAAATTATATAAAAATAAAAGAAACCCAACAGAGAGAGAATGAGAATCTCTTGCTAACTACAAAACCTAATAATATATTCTACATAAAATTCAAAATGGTCCATCAAAAATTTACAACATCTTTCAAGTCTTCCATGTAACACCATTAAATTATAAATAACCATTTATTATATAGCACGTATGACTCACAATACCAAGTGTGAAAGGGAATATAATATCTTGATTCTTTATAATATATTTACTATTGTCACGAACCAGCCCGGGTCGACCCTGAACCGGTCGCCCGAGCAAGCCCGTGGCAAGTCCCGAGGGGTGTTCCCGATCCCCCCGGGATGACAACTAGTGCCGGGAATCAAAGAAATAGTTGGGAACGGTTTAGACCATAAAATAAAATATAGATAAACAGAAATGAACACAATAATACATCTTAACAATTGTAGTGGAAAATAAAATTAGAGATAAATAACTAGACATACCTCCAAGTGACCCCATGGGTCACCACCAACATAGAACCACGCTTGTCTGAAAACAACCGGAGTCTAAAACCTGAAACTGAAAGTAAAGTAGGCGTGAGCACCGAGGTGCTCAGTAGGAAAGCCAAAAGTTCAACAACATCCCATGCCTCTTCCCTTAATAAGAATTTCAATCATGCAAGTTTGAAAATAAGACCTATTAAAATAGTGTTTTCTACTCCATTTAAGAATTCAAGTAACAGGTTTCACTTTTAAGAAAACATTTATTTCCAAGATGTATAGAAAATGGAATCAAGCATGAATTAACCTTTTGAAATGAAAAGATAGCAGTTTATAATAAAATTTGGTTTTTCACAAATGAAGCATTAGATATGAAACAATTAAAATGGAAATCACACCACAAGTTGCATGTCACAAATGAGAACCATGGGAAATACCTAAAGGTAACTAGAACAAATGGGACCCTAGAGACCTCATACCTCAGTGAACCATATCATACATTCTCGTGCGTGACCCACTGGTAGGGAAACACCTCCTACGATAGTGGTCTCTAGTCATCATCATACATTTAGTTAGTGTTGTTGCGTCAATCCTTCTAGAGTAACTGGGACGAAACCCTGACGTGTCATCTAGCGTACTAGTCCTAGTCCACCCACCTAGATACCCGGGGTTTCCCATGTGCTCTAATCCAAAAAGGTGGCGAGTTTTTATCAAAACAGAAATGAACATCACACTTTCTTTTTCCAAAAACTCGCTAAACCGCTCACCACTGATCTCCCTCCTTAAGCGCATTCCCCTCTTTCACATTTTAAAAAAAATACATAAGCTTCAAATTTGGGCACATATTCATAGACTCAGCATACAATCCATTTTCTAAAACCAAGGGGTTTTCCTTAATGGAGGTTTTTAAATTTTACAAAAAAACAATTTAAGGGAGGGCAAACATGATTCATTGTTTTATAAATAATAGTTTTCACTTTTGAACAGATAATCACTTAAAATCTTTGAAAGAACTTTTTTAAAACTAAATTAAAAAACTACATGTTAGATATGAAACAAAACAAGCTTGAACACTTTCTTATAATGAAGAAATTCATTTATGAAAGTCAAAATGGGCATTAGTAATACACTACATTTTTTTTCAAAGCGAATGCATAACCAATAAAAGCAATGGCACCTAGATTTCATAGCATGTATATATATATAGCATATATTTATAAAACATAATTTCAATAAAATCAAGCAATTAAGAAATTAAAATTAAAGGCTTAGGCATAGGAGACCTACCTCAACATGTCGTCGTTTGACGATGACCACTCGAACCGATCCTAGGTACATACACGCACATGTATTTATACATATATATATATACACCCTTAGATGCATTGCACATATTCCTCATACCATGAGAGAATATTCACAAAAATGGAATATATATGTATATATATATGTGTGTGTGTGTGTGCGTCTTACCGCATGCATGTAAGTATAAGAAACCTCGACACCCGCGACCCAGAACCATCACACTGAGGCCCAACACACTACACATATAATTTAATAACACAATTCAAACACTTAACAATCTATAAAACATTAAAAAAATATAACACATCAAGGGTTTGCACCAGAAATACACTCAACATCAAGTAGGAAGAGACTTTGAAACCAGGATTACAACAAAGAGACATTAAACATAGTTTTCATAGATTAAAATAATTTACAATATATATTGAAAAATGCACAATAAGACACACCCAAACCCCAATTCCATTTAAAAAATGATCAATAAAAACCCTTTGAAAACTCCATCTGCAACACCAACACAATTAAAATAACCAACTGCATAATTAAAATTACCATTTTCTTGATTACAAAAACCGCTAGGAAATTTATTAAACATTTTTAAAAGTGCATTGAATGACTCAAAATGTCAAAGAATTGATAAAATATTCTTTCATGACTACACGCATATGGACGCTACACTAAAACACCAATTGCACCCTTTGAACACGGTAACAAATTAACTGCACAACTTATAAAACACTATTTAAATAGTTCAACATGGTTTTTCATAGCAACAAGTACCTGTATCATATAAACATAACACTAAACTCATAAACACATAAAAATATACTAAACCTTAAGTAAAATCGAATTCGCATCAAACAAACCAATTAATAATCATGCTAAATTAATCAATCAAGCAATTTATCCATCAAACAATAATCATATGCAGAACCATCTACGGATTTTCCCCAAATCATGTGCGAATATTAAATTGCACCAAATAAAAACTATAATCAAACCCAACAGAACCCTAAAACAAGGTATCGAAACAAATAAAATCAAGATCTACACAAAGAGGGAAGAAATTACTGAAAAGAGGTGTGTGTGTCGGAGGAGAGAGGGACACCGACGAGGAGGTACATCCGTCAAGAGAGGTGCGTGGAAGTGTCCAACCGGAAGGGGGGGCTGCGCGCGGCGGATGCTGGCTGGAGGAGAGGGCACGAGGTGGCAGGTTGGCTCGCAGGACGGCGGCGCGAGCTCAGTCCGCTGGAGGAGAGTAGGAGGTCCAGCGAGGTGCGGTATGTGTGGGAGAGGTGGTGCGCAAGGGGGCGGTCGGCCATGGGGAGGGAGGGGAAAGGGGGAGCTGCGATCCAGAAGGGGGATAGAAAGGGATGTAGTGAGAATTAGGGTAGGGGGTGTGACGGGAATGAAGGGAAAAGAGGGAGGGGGAGGAAATGAGAGAAATAAGAAGAAAAAAAAATAAAATAAAAATAAAAATAAAAATAAAACCTAATAATTAATAATAATGAATTTAATGTCAATAATAAAACTAGCCACAAAAGAATAACATTAAATCATTTGTCTACACATGGACTCGTGCACGGTCGCATGCCCGTGAAATCATAAAATTAATAATAAAGTGTTGTGTTATTAAGGTTGGGCACTGCGCGCGGTTGCGTAAACAGTCACACGCCCGTATATAGTCACACGCATGGTCAAGAGTATATATATATATACATATATGTATATATTTTAAACACTTTCAAAGTGAAATTCAAAAACAAGACATAAAATAATTACGAATAAAATAAAGTGTCACACATTGTTATGCAATACATACATTTATCAGCAAAAGTGCGAGACTCAAGTCGGTCCGAGCCATACCTTAACAAATAAATTTTAATGCGAGATAAAATTATAAAATAATAATTATTATTATTACTATAGATGTCCGAGTGTGACAATTCTCCCCACCATGACACTTTCTACCACAAGAATGTCCCAAAAAGACATGATCAGCTCGAGGTTCCAAGCGAGACCGAGAAGACACATAAATCAAAACCTCAATCACCCAAAGACTGAGCATTCAAAACACCCTTAACCCCAAATTCCATAGATTTAAAAACTAGAATCATGAAGAAGAATAAAATAATAATAACCAATGACAAGGAACTGACCTTCAACACAACTTCAGTAGGGAACAATTTGACCCCTAATTTAAAAAACATTAAGGCTCACTCGAGACGTTGAAGAGCACTATTCAAACTACCCAATACCAGAGATAACCAATTACCATGGTCCGGGTTGGGCAGGGCAGATTGTCCCACCATGGACACTTTGAAGACATAGTTCTCCACAAGCTAGTCACATGGTGGTCTCCCCACCATATTAAGATTCTTTTAAAACATTGATTCTTCAAACCAAAATGACTCACAACCCAAGACAAATGTCTAATGCTGTCTTGATCCTCAAATCTACCAAACGTTAGACCAAACTCATACAAGAGGAGACGCTGGCGAGACCCGCAGTGGGTCTCCCCACCATTTTAGAATATTCTTAACATGACGTCATTCACGCAGTTGAGAATTGCTATGAATGACTTAAAGTGACTAATTATCCATACTGGAAGTTAGTGATTGAGAGGCTTGTTTGACACAACACGAACTAGTTGAAGGAGATATTTAAGAATAGGTCCCTTCGGTTCAACCTCCTCATTGGATGAGGGACCTTCCCTTGACACAACATCAACAAGAACAACTATTATGAGGTTAAAGTTAATTTCCCGACACACTACCTCGGGAAAGCGTGAAACTAGCTCATCGAAGAGGTCACCACACTTCCTTCACTGTCTGTTGACTAGTCGAGCACCTACAAGCTTCACAACTTTTCCCCGATTTCACTTCCTTAGGTACAGCCACATGGTGAAGCTAGTCTTGAGAGTCACCCAAGACATCCATGTTCTCACTGAAAACAGAACAATCACCGCTTACTTGTCTAGTCCCTCTCCTTTAGACATACTGGAGACAACTTACGACTATGCCACACCTGGAGTTCCTCAAAACTGAACAACTCCCATCTTTCCCAAAGCACTCAATGACATTTAACTGGCCACAACATCAACAAACACCTGGCACAACTGAGCCGAACTCAACTCCGTCACTCCACTGAGAGTCTGGGCTGAACCAAGAACTGAGATAGACCCACTAGAAACTCATGAGACCTTTCTAGGGGGTATACCCGAACAAGAAACAAAAAACCAATCGGGAACAAAGTCAAACACCTTACAAAACAACTACCTACACCTCATACATAAATCCTATAATTTCAACCTAAAACGTCAATTCACTTTCAATGAAAAACACCCGCATTAAAACCAAGCACAACACAACAATAACAAAAAACTCTTTTGAAACAAATTTTTTCACTTCGAACTCAAAACATTTTTTTCCAATTTAAAATTTATTTAAGCACATAAACCCATTTTAGAGAAAACCCCCATTTTATTCTCAGTTCCTTTCAGATAAAATTATCTCTACACTCCAAACACTACCAAAACTCGTAGTAAAACGTCATGCGATTTTCTATCCGCTTATCAAAATACAATTTCTAAGAAACAAGGAGTCTTAGGAACCAGTCACCCACCACTAGTATTCCATGATGCCTCGCATGTGTGCATTTTCATGCCACTCAGGCACTCATCCACACGATCCACCAATTGTCCACTAATCACATCTTCATGCACATGCGATCACCCATAGGAATACCAATGGACCAAACAAGGCCCTTCCACTTTCAAAACAAAACATTTTCAATATTCCAAAAATACTTTGTTTTTTTCCAAGATCCATTTCAAATTTTCATGAAAAAATTTCAAAATCCTTTCATTTGCAACTTATATCACTTCAATTTCAAATAACTCAAGAAGTACCTATATAAATTCAATTTCCACAATTCAAACACCAAATTCTAAACTCATGATCCATGGGAAACATGTCAAAAACTAATTCAAAATCTAATCAGGAGAAAATAAGAGGAACCCCAAAATTCATTTTCATCTTAAATCTATTTCATGTCAACCCAAAGAAGAGCCAAGTAATCACCAACACTAAATTACCTGGATGGAGAACTAGTGGTCGCATCTAGCCTGGCTGCATGGTTTAGCAGACCATGCCCTAGGCAAGTGCCAACCACTAGGAGTGTCGAACCGTACTCTCGGGCATCACATGGGTCGCAACTCCATGTAAGACCGCGTGCAGTACCAGTTTACTCCTACTGTCATCCCCCATCCACACAAACCAAAAACATAAACCCAGGACTACCCCTGGTTACTCAAGGATTGTAACAAGCAAGAGTTAGCAACGCTCTACCCGCACCTACCACTCGAGTACCGATAGTACTATCTCTAATCTACCAGACATTACAAATAACAAGAAAAAACCCAACCTCCTCTGATACCACTTTGTCATGAACCAGCCCAGGTCGACCCTGAGCCGGTCACCCGATCCAGCCCGTGGAAAGTCCTGAGGGGCGTTCCTGATCCCCCCGGGATTGAAACTAGTGTCGGGCATCAAAAAAACAGTTGGGAATAGTTTAGACCATAAAATAAAATATAGATAAACAGAAATGAACATAATAAGACAGGTAAACAATTGCAGTGGAAAATATAATTAGAGATAAATAACTAGACATACCTCCAAGTGACCCCATGTGTCACCACCGATATAGAACCACGCTTGTCTGAAAACAACCAGAGTCTAAAACCTGAAACTGAAAGTAAATTAGGCGTGAGCACCGAGGTGCTCAGTAGGAAAGCCAAAAGTTCAACAACATCCCATGCCTCTTCCCTTAATAATAATTTCAATCATGCAAGTTTGAAAAGAAGACCTATTAAAATATTTTTTTCCACTCCATTTAATAATTCAAGTATCAGGTTTCACTTTTAAGGAAAACATTTATTTCCAAGATGTTTAGAACATGGAATCAAGCATGCATTAACCATTTGAAATGAAAAGATAGAATTTTATAATAAAATGTGTTTTTTTCACAAATGAAGCATTAGATATGAAACAATTAAAATGGAAATCACACCACAAGTAGCATGTCACAAACGAGCACCATGTGCAATCCCAAAAGGTAACTAGCACAAATGGGACCCTAGATTCATCATACCTCGGTGAACCATATCATACATTCCCGTGCATGTGCCACAGGTAGGGAAACACCTCCTACCATAGTGGTCTGTAGTCATCATCATACATGTAGTTAGTGTTGTTGAGTCAATCCTGCTAGACTAACCGGGACGAAACCATGTCGTGTCATCTAGCATACTAGTCCTAGTCCACCCACCTAGTGACTCGAGGTTTCCCATGTGCTCTAATCCAAAAAGGTGGTGAGTTTTTATCAAAATAGAAATGAACATCACACTTTCTTTATCCAAAAACTCGCTAAACCGCTCACCACTGATCTCCCTCCTTAAGCGCATTCCCCTCTTTCACATTTTAAAAAAAATGCATAAGATTAAAATTTGGGCACATATTCATAGACTCAACATACAATCCATTTTCTAAAACCAAGGGATTTTCTTTAAGAGAGGTTTTCAAATTTTACAAAAAAAACAATTCAAGGGGGGCCAAACAGGATTCATTGTTTTATAAATAATAGTTTTCAATTTTGAACTCATAATCATCTAAACTCTTTGAAAATACTTATTTTAAACGCAATTAACAAACTACATGTTAGATATTAAACAAAACAAGATTGAACTCTTTCTTATAATGAAGCAATTCATTTATAAAAGTCCAAATGGGCATTAGTAATACACTACATTTTTTTTCAAAGAAAATGCATAACCAATAATAGAAATGGCACCCAGATTTCATAGCATGTATATATATATATATATATCATATAAGTATAAAACATATTTTCAATACAATCAAGCAATTATGAAATTAAAATTAAAGGCTTAGGCATAAGAGACCTACCTCAACATGTCACCGTTTGATGACGACCACTCGAACTGATCCTAGGTACATACACACACATGCATTTATATATATATATATACACCCTTAGATGCAGTGCTCATATTCCTCATACCATTAGAGAATATGCACAAGAAGGGAATTTATATGTATATATATGTGTGTCTCTTACCGCATGCATGTACGTGTAAGAAACCTCGACACCCGCGACCTAGAACCATCGCACCGAGGCCCAAAACACTACACATATAATTCAATAACACAATTCAAACACTTAACAATCTATAAAACATTTTAAAAAATATGTAACACATCAAGGGTTTGCACCAGTAATACACTCAACATCAAGTAGGAAGAGACTTTGAAACCAGGATTACAACAAAGAGACATTAAACATAAATTTCATACTTTAAGATAATTTACAATATATATTGAAAAATACACAGTAAGACACACACAAACCCCAATTCCATTTAAAAAAACGCTCAATAAAACCCTTTGAAAACTCCATTTGCAACACCCACATAATTAAAATAACCAACTGCATAATTAAAATGACAATTTTCTTGATTAAGAAAACCGCTAGGAAATTTATTAAACAGTTTTAAAAGTGTATCGAATGAATCAAAAAGTCAAAGACTTGAGAAAATATTCTTTCATGACTACACTCATATAGATGCTACACTAAAACACCAATTGCACCCTTTGCACATGGTAACAAATTAACTGCACAACTTATAAAACACTTTTTAAATAGTTCAACATGGTTTTTCATAGCAACAAGTACCTGCATCATATAAACATAATACTAAACTCATAAAAACATCAAAATATACTAAACCTAAAGTAAAATCGAATTCACATCAAAAAAACCAATTAATAATCATGCTAAATTAATCAATCAAGCAATTTATCCATTAAACAATAATCATATGAGGAACCATATACTGATTTTCCCCAAATAATGTGCGAATCCTCAATTACCCCAAATAAACACCATAATCAAACCCAACAGAACCCTAAAACAAGGCATCAAAACAAATAAAACAAAGATCTCCGCAAAGTGGGAATAAATTACTGAAAGGAGGTGTGTGTGTCGGAGGAGAGAGGGACACCGGCAAGGAGGTCAATCCATGAAGAGAGGTGTGCGGAAGTGTCCAACCGGAAGGGGGGGGGGGGCTGCGCGCGGCGGCTGCTGGCTGGGGGAGAGGGCGCGAGGTGGCAGGTCGACGCGCAGGACGGCGGCGCGAGCTCCGTCCGCCGGAGGAGAGCAGGAGGTCCGGCGAGGTGCGGCATGGGGGGGGGGGGGGGGTAGAGGTGGCGCGCAAGGGGGCGGTCTTCCATGGGGAGGGAGGGGAAAGGGGGAGCCGCGATCCAAAAGGGGGAGAGAAAGGGATGCATCGAGAATTCGAGTTGGGGGGTGCGACTGGAATGAGGGGAAAAGTGGTAGGGGGAGGAAATGAGAGAAAGAAGAAGGGAAAAATATAAAAAATAAAAATAAAAATAAAATAAAAACCTAATAATTAATAATAATGAATTAAATGTCAATAATAAAACAAAAGTAACAAAACTTGCCACAAAATAATAACATTAAATCATTTGTCTACACATGGACTCGTGCACAGTCGCATGCCCATGAAATCATAAAATTAATAATAAAGTGTTGTGTTACTAAGGTTGGGCACTACACGCAGTTGCGTAAAAAGTCACGCGCCCGTATATAGTCACACACACGGTCAAGAGTATATATATATATATACATATATGTATATATTTTAAACACGTTCAAAGTGAAATTGAAAAACAAGACATAAAATAATTAAGAATAAAATAATGTTTTTCACATTACTACACCAATACACACATTTATTAGTAAAAGTGCGAGACTCAAGTCGGTCCGACCCGTACCTTAAAAAATAAATTTTAATTCCAGATAAAATTATAAAATAATAATAATAATTATTACTATAGATGTCCGAGTGTGACAACTACTAAAAATATATTTTATATATTTCAATTCATAAATCCCTGAGATAGCATGTGTTACACAAATGAGTGTCCTTCTTTGATGGATTATGTTACACACAAGAATGTGTTCTACCGAATAATAATACATTATTAAAAAATTATTATTTAATATAATAAGATATAAACTTGTGGTTATGAATATAATTAACTAATATATGAAAATTTATGGTTTTCATAAATATAAAATAAATTCATGAATTATTATGTAATAAGAAATTGAAATACGAACTAATTGGATATAAGAAAAAATATTAATATTTTTATTCTTATAAAGGTGTTTTGACATAATAAACATAATTCATTATAATTGGTCCATTATTTTAATGAAATAAATTTTTTATGTATTAAATTACTTATTTTCGATATTCGTTAATTATATTTAATTGTCTTTTGATAAATAGATATATTTTACACATAATACATATATTTCTATAATGTAAAATTCTTCTCATATTAATGGAGAACCCAATTTAAATATGAATTTTTACAGCTTAATTGATTTGAATTGTTAAGATAATCTTTATATTTGAAATATAAATATAATATTTATTTTAGGGTGTTATTTTTATATTTCTATTAAACAATTCTTTTGTTAATGAATAGATAAAAATACTGAATTTTAGATGAAAACATTTTTTTCATATAATTTATTTTTAATGTTAAATAATATTAATAAACAGACTTAAAATTTGAAAAAGAAAATATTTTTTTCCAATTAATAATAATGAATTAATTTTAATAAATTTAACATTGATTCTGATTATCAAAACATTTAAAATATTTATAAATTTTTTCATTAAATTTTTTTATTATTGTCACACCCAGAGGATTAATACAAAATTATTTTAATCCATATATAATATTAAAATTTTGAAAAATAGATTCCATTTTTGAAACCATCATAATTTATAATTTCTAATAAGAAAAACTTTATTTTGTATCAAAAACAGTAGTGGATGTAATTAAAAATAATTACCTCTATTAGGGTAAAATGAATCCCTGAAAAGGGAGAAAACCATAACCATAAGGCCCCAAATAAAATTTACACAAGCCAACGATAGTTTTTAGAAATATAACAACACTTTTCCCAATCAGATTGAATTTGATCCAAAATTTATCAATATTTCAAAATGGAAAATGTTGGAAAAAATCCTTTTTCATAATATTAAAAGTTCCCCACTCCACCATCACTCTAAAAGTCCCCCACTTCTCCAAATTCCTCACAGTTCTAATAACATAGGATCACACAATATATTCCCAACTATCTTTTCACAATCTATCTCATTGACCATGAATACTTTCTTTTGTAAAAATTCCTTCAATGGAATCCTTTATATATAAACCAAATAGAGTTAAAAGATTTTTAATATAATTATTTCCAATAATAACATTTTTCTTACTACTTCTCCACCACCACACATATTATTCTTCCAGACTCATATAATAAAAAATGTTTCCACAATATAAAATCATATCATTATTCGACCGGTTCTTCCTACACTTACAGTATCATTCATCTAACGGGAAATGAACATACATTTCATATGAATGAAGAACTATAACCACCGAAAATGATAATTGTTCTCTCACCTTTTACCACACATCATTATGGTCATTATGAAAGACACTAAATTTATATACTTTATATGTTATATTTTTTTGTGTCTTTAATGTTATTTAATTCTTTGAAAACAAATATATATATAATCTCTACTTTTTGTATAAACAATAACGTCGTTTGTGGGAATGTGGACTACTTACCCAAAAAGTGATGTGATTCGTTCACAATATACAAGGAAAATGGTAAGGGAGTTCTTATTTAAAAATATTTGACGTAAATAAAATATATGTTTTTCATGAAAAAATTATATTTCAATAAATTAAATATATATCACTTTTTTATTAACCGTTCTCACACATAATTAGTGATAACTTCATATATGGATGTGTGGACTACCACGAACTCAACCTGATATGATTAATTTTGACATAAATAATTCTATATAAAAAAATATATGAATAAATAATATGGTATTTATGATTTAATTATATTTATATAAAGCTATAATTCTACTTACCTTCCTTACATAACGATCATTGAAAAATGAGAGCGTTACTCATACGTACTTACAACCTACCGTCTCTTTGATCGTGGAATTGATTCATTTTACCAGACAATATTTAATAAAAATAAAAAGAATTATTGGTGCATAAATATAATAATCGTGCCACTATTAATATTCTTCAGATATTATATAATGACCCCTTTTACAATAGTTTACCTACCATAGTGGTTTCTTACACAAAAAATGAATTTGGTCAAAACACTTGAGATAAACTTCGTTAATTTACTAGTTTCACACAATAAGGTAATAAGTTAAATAATAGTAATTATAAACTTGTAAATGGTTCTTAAGAATATAATAAATTAATAAATGTTTATTATACATTTTGTAAAATTATGTTCACTAGAATACAAACTCAGGGTAATGAATTTTATTATCACTTTTTTACATCTCTGTGATAAATGTCATGTTCACCACTTACTCCATTTGGGTGACGTATGTACTAACCATTTTTATATATTTTATCATGAATTAAGTTAACTTTATGGTATTTAAAAATCTCATTAAATATTATTCCCTCAGGAGTATTAAGAATTAAAATGATTCATTGTGAAAGAGACACATTGGAATGTTTAATGATTATTTTCATCAATGTTAAAGTCAATAACATTTCAATGGAATTTCTATTTGATCAAATTATATGACCATTGATAAAAAACTATATATTTTCCTCCCCTCTTGTTATCCATAAACATTTTCATGTTTTAGTACAATTTTATAACTCTTTGGTACTCAATATATTATATATACTATTTTTTAGAATATCCAATATTATATCTCCCTTTATTTGAAGTACCTTTTTCTTCTAAAAAACATCTTTTATAGAAATTTTTTAAAAATTGTTATTAGAAAGTCTTAATAAAAGAATTTTTATGATTGTTTTTTACTGATTTTTTCAAATGAGTATTATTGTTGGTTTAGTGAAAAGAATATTTAAAACATTATTATAAGTAAATGGTATGTTTTTCACATCATAAGTCATATATATATAATTACCACCATTTCAATGAATCAGATATCGAATTTTTAAAAGGATAAATTTTAAATAAAATATTTTTAAAAGTAATTTTCAATGAAATGGACATTAAAAAAGGGTTTTCATAATAAATGGATATTTTCCCTAAGAATTTTTTGAAAAGGAGTTTTGTAGTACTGTCATTCACAAATGAAAACAACCCCTCTTTTTTCCACTTTTGATATGATGTATTGATACCAAAATTAATATACCTATGGATTGTTTAGGATTAATATTTCCATGTATAGTATTCACATTCATATTCTTGAATCATTTTTTATTCTTATAGAAATATGTTATATCCAATTGTCATTGAATGCTGATTTTCCATCTAATTATATATTTTATTTATTAGGGATAGTAAAATTTCCTAATCCATGTACCATTTTACACATGATGACTAATTTTAATGTTATTTCATTATTTTTGGAAATATCGATATTTCTATATTATTTAACCAATACAATTATTTGATAAGGAATATTATTTATTTTGTTAATTCGATTAAGGGTATGCATTGGACTGTTAATAATGGGTGGAGTCCAGACTTTATAAAATGATAGATATATAGATAGGTTCTCATGTGAAATATAATTTGTAAAAAGTAAATGGGTGTATTTTCATAGATTAAACTGCCTTTTGAAAGGTCTTGATGATATAAAGTTTATTGTTCTATAGTCATGAAATCAATGTAGTAATAATTTCCCTATATTAGTTTGCAGTTTTTATTCATCCAAGATATTTTTCATTGACATATTTATGTGTAAATTTTATTTTCTCTTCATTGATTAAATATAATCTCTTTTAGTTTCTTACCATGACATGTTTATGATAAACTATCGTGTAATTTTAATGGAATTGTTTTATAGTTATTACCATTTAATATTTATTATGATGGTACATCTTATTTTATTGACTATATGGAATGTGATTTATGTTATTTAAATTTGAATAGTCATCATATGTTATTTATTTATTCTCTATTATTTATCCCTTTCTAACATTTTGTTCTCACCCATGTCATGTTTCATTCCCAGAGAATCCTAGAAGCTTACTAAGAAATATATGAAATGATTTTTATTTAGCATAATGTTATATATGATTTTATTTATTTATAAAGAAAAAATGAATTATTTTCTAATTAATGAATTCATTTCTCATGTTTCTAGCTTCTTTTACAAGACTACTAATCTCTTGGTCCATTAGGATATGTTTCTTGTGATCATGATAATTTAATTAGTCGTTGATATTATCTCTAATATATCAGGGGTCAGGTCGCTAGAGTTGGTTTCAAGTGAAGTGTAGTTTTATCCTGGGGAACTAGATTTATAATAATATAGTTTATGGAACATAACCCTATTATATAATTTGATGATTATTATAGATGAAAACATTACAATTTTGGGAAGGTAGAGATTATATGTTCTTTAATAGCTATAAATCCTTTTAAAGATACTATAAACTGATATGGTTTATAGATAGATGTATCTATGAGTAATAGCACTAAAAATATATTTTGATCATGACTTTAGGTAACCTGGTACAAGATAAAACTCATTACTTTGCACCAAGTTTCACAATCTTGTGGGATATTCGTATGAAAATTAAAATTTTCTTTATAAAAAAAATTGAATGATTTTTACATTGAATAATCTAGGTTAAACCTAAGGTTTTTTTATTTATGTTAAGATAACACTATTTAACAATATTACAAATTATATTATGGGTAAACCCAAGATCAATAATTACTTATATTGAAATATTTAGATGATGTATTTATGAATGTCGGATGTAGAAAACATAGTCAAAAGATTATTTGGTGAGTAAACTTATTGAAGGATGTACATAAAAATTATTTTGAAAAATATATTTATTTGGATTATAAAGAGTAAAACATGTATTCCAAATGACAACACATAAAATCTAGTATAGTCGTAGGTCTTGAACCCTTGAAAGAAGGACAAGAAGGGTTTCACGACTACCATTGCCCTATACAATGTCCTCAATAAGTTATTATGGTTTTTATTTAAACATTTTGATGAAAAAATATTAATGATGAAACACTAATGTAAATTTTAATGATTTGAGATTAATATATTAACAATATTGGTTTTTTAGGATAGATATAGAAAAAAAATATAGGCTCTTCATTCTTTTAATTCCATTATAGTCCCTTAAATGTTTTAATGCATAGCGATCAAAATTAATTTTTGGATATTAAATTTATAATATATGATTGAGTATTTTATTGATGACAAAATAAAGGATGACTTTATTTCTATTTAAATATATCAATTATATTTTATTGATTTATTATGCAGTTCAAAAATTTAAATTCATTATAAAAATGATCAAAAAAATGGTATCCTGATAAGTTAAATTTATTGAAATTTTTTCCTTATAAATGAACAAAGAGTTATGGATTTATGAACAAGAATTTAAATAAATAATTGAATTTTTTGTGATTGATTACATCATACATTTCCTATAAATATTTACTCTTTTTTTCTAAGAGTGTTTTTTAAATTTCCAAAATGGTTCTCCTACATAGAGAACTAGTTACATGATAGTCCTTGTGGCCCTTGTAATTCCCATTTTATCCTTTCTAGAAGATATTTTATGAACTGTTATAATGTTTTGGTATTTAAATGCATCATATAAAAAAAATATTATGAAGACAATTTAAAATTTCAAGGATGAAATTTAATTAATGTTGTGAGAAATTAACACCCTAAATTATTAAAGTAAAAACCTTGAATTCGACAGCATGTATGACACGCTTCACCAAGATCATAAGTGGATATAATATCATGAAGTTTAATAATAAATGTCATAATTAAAATATATTATATATATTTAAATTCATGAAACATTGAGTTAGCATGCACTACACAGAATAGTGACCTTCGACAAAGCCTTGCATTAAATGCAAGACCGAGTTATGCTGAACAATAATATATTATTAAAATATTATAAGTTAACCTAGTAAATATATAAACCAGTAATTATGAATATTATTAACTAAATTATGAAAATATATAGTTAATATAAATATAAAATTACTTAATGGGTTACCAATTAATGAGAAATTGAAATAAGATATTATTGGATATCAAAAGTGATATTATTATTTTTTAGCCTCCAAAAGAGTTTTTTATTAATAAGTATAGTAAATTAAAATTATGGAATGATTTTAATTAAATATATATGAAATATTTTCAAACAAATATTTTATATATTCATCTGATATAATTAATAGGATATGATAAGAACAACTCTATTTTATACATAAAGAGGTATATTTTTATAAAGATGATTATACAATGTTTTAATTGTGAAAAAAATGAAATCTGAATTTCAAAACAATATATATTTTTGATATGTCATAATAAACTTAAAATTTGAATGTAAAAAATATTAATTAGTTTATGGTGAATTTTAGATATTTTTTTGAATCATTTCAACTTTAATGAATAGTTAAAAATAATGAATTTTAGTTCACAACATCATTATTCATATAATTTATTATTAATTTTTATCATATATAAGTTCATTTGAATGTTTAATTAGATAATATTTAAATAATTCAATATAATGTATCAAATTTTAATCAATTTGACGTCAATATTGATTATAAATACAAACAGACTTTCAGACATTTTTACTTTAAAAACCAGCACTTTCAGCCTGCTCGTGGGAGGAATTATAAATTAATTTCATCCTCATAAATGGTTTTAATTTGAAAAAATGGATTCCATAATTTTCATAAGAATACATTATAATTTCCAATTTTAAAAAAAATTGACCAAAAATATTAGTGGATGAAGTTAAAAAAATTATTGCGAATAAGATTAAATTAGTCTTAATAAGGGACAAACCATAACCATAAAGATATTAACGAGCTTTAATACTATTCAAGATATATTGGATGGACATATATATAAAATATAATATATTTTATATAATTGGTTCCACCAATTTATCTACTTAATACATTAAAAACTTGGGAAGAATTCCAATTTTAAAAAATTATAAGAATACCCCTACTCCTTCGCTATAATAGACCACCACATATCCTCATTCGCCACACACCACAACCCAATTTGGATTGACCATTATAATCCCAAATAGCTTCATAAAATACATACCATATACCCTAAATCCTCCCATGTGGTAGATATCCTTCCAAAAAATCCCTTTGGTATAATCCAAAATGAGGTACCAGATTTTGAAGTCAATTATTTTAAACAATCACTTTTCTATAAATGACGTCTACAACACCAATGATAATATTATTCCTTGTTAATATAATTAGTACATTATAATAAATATAATATGGTGTTTTTTCTATGATTTAGACCTAGACATACACACACATCCAACTAATGGATATTGTACGTACATTTTACATGAAATCTGATCTATCGCCTCATGAAATGATGATTGTTATTTATTTTGTTACCATTTATCATGGTGGTAATTATGAACGAAAATTTATTTATATATTTTATATATTATTTTTATTGTTTATTTAATCTTCATAAAATATTTTAAAAAACTTATCTCTATACAATATATTTTATGTATAAATTATACCATCATATGTGGACGTGTGGACTACCGCCCCCTCAAAGCGATGTTATTCATTCACACTATACATGGAATAAATAAATAAGATTCTAATTAAACATATTTAATAAAAAAATTGAATATTATATTCATAAAAGAAATAAATTTCTATAATGATAAAATATATCTTTTTATTTATTACCCTTTCACACAATTATAAAGTGATAATGTCATTCGTGGATGTGTGAACTACAGACTCCATGAAATGAAATGATTCATTTTTCAACCCAATAATTCAATATATAAGTTTATATATGACTAAATATTATTTTATTTATTATATAATTATTATTATGGAATTATATAAGGCTTCTTACCTTCTTTCAATAACGATCATTGAAAAATAAGAGCATTACTAATGCGTACATATGGCATTCCATCTCCATGGTCATAATATTGACTAATTTCTCCTATTAGTATTTAATCATTGTTTTTAAATGTATAATTGACATATAAATATGATAATTATTTAATCGTTATTTTTTTTGACGTAATATAATGATGCCTTTGACCATAGTTTACCAACCAAAGTTGTTTTTTTCACATACATTCAATTTGGTAAAAACACATGACATTAACATAGATTTTTATGTAATAGTACACAACATGGTAATAAAAAGAATAATGGTAATGATATACATGAATATTTTTATGATCAAAGTTGAAAATTAACATAGGTTTATTATAAAATAATATAAAATATTTTCACATGAATGTCAACTCAAGGTAACGCATTGTCATCTCACATTTTTCTTATGTGAGATAAATCTCATGTTCACCAATTAAATATTTTATAGGGTTTATCTACTTTCAATTTCTATATATTAACTCATGAATTAAATTATCCTGATGGGTTTTAATAATTTATTTTAATATTATTTTTTATAGATGTTTATGATTCAAAATATCTCAAAGTGGTAGGCGACACTACGAAATTAATAACGATTAATTTCCTCCATAATAATATCAATGCCATTTCAATGGTATTTCCATTTGAGTAAATTATAATTACATTAAAAAATAAAACCATTAATTTTTTATTCATTTATTTATCCCAGACCATTTTCATGCATTAGTTCCATTTCAGACTCATTGGTAAACATAATGTTATTGAAATGTATTTGAGAAAATCCTAGTTTATTTTTATCTTTACTTAAAGAACCAATTTTATTCTAAAAACTAGTTTTTATTAGAATGTTTTCAAAAAAATGTTTTTGAATTGATTTAGTAAATAAGTTTGTACCCTTTTTTATTTATACAATTTTCTCAAAGTAATCCTCATGCCACAATCCCAATATGGGGTTTTTAAAACTTTTTACTGTGAAATATGAATGTTATTTTACCTCATACGAAAAGTCTGTATTTAATCTCTATCATTTTATTGATTCATTAATTTTATTTTTAAATGATAATTTTTAATGAAAATGTTTTAAAAAGTGAATTCCGAAGAAATGTATATTCAAAATTATTTTCATAATAAAATGATATTTTTCCCATTAATGTTTTCGAATGAAAATTTTATAGAATGTATATTCATTAATGACAAAAAAAAATTCCCTCCACATGAGATATGTTGTATTGATACCATTATTATTATTTCTCTAGATGGTATCTAATCTATTTGACGAAGGATAGTATTTACATTGACATTATTGAATAATTTTTTATTACCCCTCGATATATTAAATCACCTATGATTATTGAACATTGAATTTCCACCTAATTACCCATTTAATTTTTCATGTGTTTTATCATTTCCAAATCCATATACCATTTTACATATGGTGTCTACATTTCGAGTTATTTATTATTTGTGATAATATTGATAATTAAATATTCTTCATCCAACATAGATATTTGATAAGGTATATTATTTTATTGGTTATTTGATATGAGGAATGATTTGGATTGGTATTGATATGTAGGGCCTAGAATTTATATAGCACCTCGATGTACCAATAAGTTCTCATGAGCTGAATAAGTTTTTTAAATTAAACTAGTTTATATTAATAGTTCTAAACCATTTTTTGAAGGATCTTGATGGAAAATGTTTTCTTGTTCCATAGAAATGAATTCGATTAAGAATGAATTACCTTTATGTTAGTTTCAGTTGTTATTCATCTATGAAATTTTACGTCAATAAATCTACAGATACATTTCATTGTTAGTTCACTGATTAAATGGATGCCGTTTTTTTCTTACCTATCCTTATTTATTTTTTTAATCTTGTTATTTGAATGGAATGTGTTTCTTGTTATTACCTTTCCATGTTTTTTATTCATTCCCATATAGATTTATTTATTATATAGCATGGGAGTTCACTTATTTACCATGTTATAATTCTTATTGATTCATTATTTCTTCCATTGTACTTTATCCTTACTGAGATTTTGAGCTCACCCTTATTATGTTTCATTCAACAGGAATCTATGTCATGTACTATTAATGATATCTGGGGATTTACTATATGTAATAATGTTATCCTCTACAAAAATTATTTAGATATAAGGAAAAAAATTTGTTGTAATTAGGGTATTTTATTATCATGTATGTATCTGGATTAAAAAGACTATTATACTCTTGGTCCTTATAGATTATTGTAATTATGAAAATGTAATTAGTATTATAGACCATCTCTATGATATCTGGGGTTGGGTCGATACATTCCAAAATAAGAATCAATGTCAATCCACACCTCACCACTATGCATTAAAGGTAAGGGACATAATCTATACGTAGAGGTCTCATTCCCTTGAACAATGTAAGGGATACACTCTGAAGATAGATATTGGACCCATTCCCTATCTCGATAGAAGGATTATACTCTATAGGTTCCAAGAGTACTATGTCCATAGCATGTCAGGTGTTTATTCTATATAAATTGAGGAACCATACCCTATTTTAGGAAGAGAGTTTCACTCAGTATATAGATAGAGGACCCATTCATTGTCTTGATAAGAGGTTTCCACACTCTATGATGATCATAGTCCCATTCCCTTGTCTATCTAGGAAGTTTTAATTTATTGATATAGGACCATACCAATTCCTAGAAGCAGGTTTCCACAACATATATAGATAGATAGAGCATCTAATCCATGTCCCAACTCTAGGGTTCCACAAAAGGGGTTTAGAAACCATGCCTTATCACATTATGATGGTTTAACAATAGAGGAAAACTTATGACAATTTCCCTAGACCATAAAGGGGTTACAATCTAGTCTTAGAGGAACCATGCCCATTCCTAGGAAGGTTCAACTTAGATGAAGGGTAGATAAAAGATTTCATGCCTGGGTAGGAGGGTTCCACTCTGCTGATCATATTTGATCACTGTCATCATAGATAACATCTTAATGAAGCTTTACAATTTAAACACATCAAATAATATATCAAATGAAAACATGAAGTTCCACATAACGTTAAATATGTAAAAAACTCCATACAGTTTACCAATGAGAAAATGATTGAATCTAAACAATGAAGATACAAGAGGTAGTGATTCCTCAAAAAGAGGAGGAACACAACATGTAACTGGACCAACACATCATGTGATCCATGCATGATGTATGGAAATTTACATTACATTACGTAAATCAATGGCCATATATACCTATATGTTTTTTAAATGGGACTAAACAACATATATCATACACCCGGAGTTGATTCACGTTCTCCTATTCATGCCCATGTCCTACGATCCATTTCTATGTACACATGTAGGGTTTTTTTTATAAATTTAACATATACTAGTACATGAAATATTTATATCCATGCATTATTTTTCTACACATAGAGTGCATGTTGTTTATCCAACACTGATTCACATGAAATGTGGGTTCCTTACTTGTTTATTGATATATATCTCATTTGATACTATATCCACTTTAACCATGGTGTAACAGTACATATTTTCTTCCTAGTAAAATTGAAGTAATTGGGTTTTCAATACAATCTATGAAATAATATGTGGATACTACATCCATTAACTCACTATGATTTATAGCTGTTGACCACAAAAAACAAGTGGATTTCATCATTGGAAGTCGATTTAGGGCCTTTAGTGACTAGAAAATGATTCAGTATTCTTCCACAATAATCTCCCATGCCATTTTCACTCCTATCATTTCATTTCAGATCATTTATATATCCTTAATCCATGGGAATCATCTATCATATCCCAAAACGCATCCCAATCCATCATATGATCATAGATCAATACATTGCATATGAATAAGACTTAAACTCAGGCGGTCTTACAATGGTTTATCATTCTTGTAAATGTTTAAATTTGACCCTTAATATCATCATAGAATATCAAAAATACCAAATGGGGAAATAAAATAAAAATTGTGAAACAATCATTAGTGAATAATTCTTTTGTAATGATGAGAAATTTGGTATATATACGGTAAAAAATCATGTCAAAACATGATAAATTGAGGAAATAATTTATTTTGAAACATTAGAACATGAAATGGATCAAAACCAATATATATCAATGAAATAAATTTGATTATTCTCAATCATTTCATCATAATGGTAGAAATGAATAAATGATGAGTCCTACCAAAATTCATATTGATCATTGGAAAATAAAATTTTTTCCAATGCAGGATGAAATATATTACATTCACTACACCTCTATTTTCCTTTTTATGATTAATGATCATCTCCTAGATCTGATCTACCAACAAAGACTTGTGTCCCCTCCTCTATTAAATTTTATGGTCATGGAGAAAACCCCCTAAATTCTCCATAATGATTTATTTATAAATGGATATTTTTTATATGTAATAAAATTAATTAATTAGTAAATTAATTAATTAATTCACTGGATGTACCTTCCAATGGCCATTTTATTCGAATGACCTGCACCGAAAAATGTTAGGTCATGCATAGGGAAATCCTCACATTCCAAATTTATCTTTGGTTTCTGATTTCCATTTTGAGACTCCATTTGATATACATTCCATTACATTTAAGAAATGATATTTACATGATGTAGCATATTTTTAATTTATTTTATTAATTTAATTTTTCCCAATGAGGCCAAAGAAACGCACAAAATCCAAGAGTCTGGCACTCAAAAAATTCCATATTATATTTAAAACACTTAAATAGAAAAAATAATGTCTCTATATGACGAGTTATACCCATGAATATTTTCTAAATTTGTTAATTGATAGGTATAACGAGAAAAACTACTAAAACAAAATAATTTTTTTTATTATACATTCCCATTGATAAAAATGTCTTAGAACAAGGCCTTGATGGTAAATAGTGTCGACGTATTTGATAACTTTGACCAATTTTATGATTTTTATTATTTTAAAATTTAGTAATTATTAGACATGATGTTAATTCCTTGATATTATATATGTATTCATTTTTTGGTAATGTAATTTATTAAATGCCATGTTTTGTTACCAATTTACCATTCTATGATGATTTTATTTTACTTACTTGTATCAGTTCCCATTTTATGTAAGAATTAATGGGAATTTTATTTCATCCATTATTCCTATTCTTTTACACATGATATGATGATGAATTATTTCAATATGTTCATAGATGTATAATGGTTTAATTTTTTATATTTTATATTTAGTATCCAATTTAGAATTGGGCATCTTGAATGGTTCATTTTCTTTAAAGATGAAAATACTTTTACTCATTTCGGATATGATCCCATTTATCTTATTATAAGTCAATAAATTAGATACCACGTCTATGTTATTAGTGATGGGGTTTTTCAATCGGTTTTAGTGGATGTTTAGAAGAATCATTAAGAAAAAGATTTAAGAAGGCATTGATTAAGAAAATATAACCCTATGATTAACATTGAAAATAAAACTAACAATGGAATAGTATATATATATTTTTTGCAAATTGGATATTTTTGGATTTCTTATAAATAAATCTCGGTTTGGATACATCAATTGGAAACAATTTTTGGAATGATAAATCTAACTGTAAAATCAAGAAAATGTTTTGTTCGAGTATATCTCGGCCATCACTCAGATGAATGGTGAAAATTCAAATACTACGAACTTAGTTTGAGAATATTAGGGGATATTCATGTGTTAATTACTATTTTAATTACCAATAACTATTAATGATATGAAAATACTTTATTCATCTAACAATATCCATAATTAAAATATGACATAGATTATTCTTTTAACAACACATAATTTATTAATTTTTTAAATGAGTTAAACTAGATTTATTTTTATATTTTGTTACTTAATATTGAAAATTTTATAAAATATAACAGTATAAACAATGGTCATGAGATGGATATTAGACTAAATAATTTTATTCATACTCAAGGATAATGTAATTATTTTTTATACTAAGTAGGCTAATTCAACTTTTGATGGAAGAATGGAAATCCATGACATATTGGGGTAGCTAACCCATGTTATTTGTAACAATAATTCACATATAGTGTAAAATTATGTTTCATGGAACGATACACATATATTGGATCATTTCATGCAACAAAGTCACAATATTTTTGCGTATAATTAAGCCCTGCGAAGAAGGGAAATTGATTAAGTTCCTTGAAAATATATTGTCAGACATTATATGTGATTAAACGGTTAATGTTATAATGGAATTTTACTTCATCAATGTTTATCTCAAAAAATAGTTTTCATTTATCCATAATACTGTTAAGGATGAATTAATTTAACTGATGGAATGGAGATCTAGTAATGTAACACTCTACAAAAAATATTTTCTTCCTGAGAATAAAAAATACATGAATAGATATATCATCAATTTAATGAAAAAGAAACTATAAATTATTTCAAAGTGTGATGATATATTAACACGACAAAACATAAATTAAATGGATTATATATATATCATGGAAAAGAGGATTTTCCATTTCAAAGAAAGGATTACTTCACTTATCTAAATGGAAGTAGATTCCTAAAATTTTTCTTCATAAATTTAAATTTTTTGTTCTATTAGAAGCGATAATTAATTTTATAGATCCTATATATTCAATGAAAATAACGAATATAATAATTCAATATAATAATTTTAAATTAGGAATTAACAAAATAATAATAATTAATTGAACTAATTACCCTCATATGATAATTGTTGAATGATATATCCTAGAAATTCCTAGAAGGTAATGTGAGCTTATTTCAGGTTTTGAGTAAAGGGTCATATGGACAATGAGTTTATTTGAAGGAATGAAAATTCAACTATGAACCACATAAAATTAAATTAAATGGGGAAGTATTCAAAAAATGTTCAATGAGGCAGTCAAAATTACAATAAAATAGGTTTAGTGGAAAATTTCTTGATTATTCGATCACTACAGCCAGTGTTAAAGTTTATAAATTTTAAGTTTTATGTACATTAATCAAATCATTATGAATCAATAATTATTATTAGATTTTAAATACTTAAAATCAATTATACGTTCAATTTTTATATACTTTTAAATTTCACATGAACTATATTAATGGATCAATCAATGAAGAATCATTGTGGAAATATCACTATAATAAGGATTTGAAACTATTTTTTCATTATAACATGTAAAACATGATCTATTTTTTGAATATATAATTATACATGTGGTTTAATTTTATGTAACAATTATAATATATTTTATTTTAAAATACACTGAGAACATTTATTTAAAAATTTTATAATTATTATTTGTGGTGAAGATTTGAAATAAAATATAATTATTGTGGTCGGATAATCATCTTAGGGATGTCTAGATCCATCCACATTTCACCTCAAAATGAAATTCATAGGGATGGTGAGTGGACAAAAACCTATGTATATTGATTTTAGTATTAAAATTGTTGATATAAAAGTAATACATGAATACATTTATGAATTTAAATTTGAATTACATGGACATCCATGAAGGCGGGATGTTGAATTTGACATTGATTTGATCCCTAGTACAACACTATATCGAGGAAATCCCTCGAGAATAGACACCATGGAATTAAATAAATTAAAAAAAATATAGTGGATTTTTTTAATAATAGATTTATATGCCATAGAGTATCATGATTGGGAGACTCTATTCTTATCCATAAGATAAAGGACAGAACAATGAGTTTGTTCGTCCATTATAGGAAAACAAATGACATTGTGATAATGAAAAATGTACCATTTGCATCATATTGATATTTTTTTAATAATATTAAGAATGATAAATATTTTCAATCAATGGAAATAATTATTGTAATCATATAGTGAATATAAAAAATGAAGGAATTAATAGGAAAATATTTCATAAAATGTATGGATATTATGAATTTATAGCCATTCCATTTGGATTGACAAATACACTATCTATTTTTATGGATCTAATGACTAGAATATTTAAGGAATAACCTGATAATTTTTTTTGAAAGCATCAATGAATTCATGGGGTAATTTAAATGATATTACGACAATAAAATAATATATAGATCAATATTGATAATCAATTTAATGGAATAATATGGTAAATTTTACAAGTGTGAATACTATCGTCAAAGAATTTCTTTTCATTAAATATTTCCTTATGTATAGAATCATATTTAACATTATTATGAAAATCAAAGTCACATAATGGACTACAACAACCAAATTAACTTTGGTACATATTTTTATGGTTTTATAATTATACAATGGCTAATTTTATAAAAAATATTATTTATTTTATAATCCCTTAAACAAGATTATATGTGATTGGGTTTTCATCACATTGAAAATAGAATGTAAAGAATATTTTCGACGAATATTGTTTGTTCTTGGGTGATTATATTTTTTTGAATCTATATAAAAATAATGATGTATTTGTGATATATTGAGTTTCATCAAAGTATGAACTTAATTGTCTCCTTATTAAAAAAGATACAGTTCTTTCGCATGTTTCGAGGATGTTAAAGACTCTGTTATCCCTATATGGGTATGGGCACTACACTGCCCCTCCCCACTTAGTTAAGGAGGTTCCTACACCATCTCTCAAAGTATTTTTATTAACTAACTTATCTCTCATTTCATACCATTATTAACTTTCTTCTGTCCCCCTTATCTCCCTCAAACAGAAGGTTCTAGAGTTATTTGTTGGATAACCCCAACTGCCGATTTTGTCCATGGAATTCACTAAAGCCTCTTTTTGCATCATGTAACAAAGATTTTATTCTCCAAAACATGATGAGTGTTTATGGACTCTGTCAATAACCACATCATTATATCCTGACACATACATGAGTGAGTGTATATAGGGCTCCTCAAATCCAATAATATTAATATAGGGGTTTTTAGATCTCCATCTTGTCCTACATTGATCGAGTGCACCTTGTACCTACACTGGATCAATTTTTTTATATTCATGTGGCCAATTTACATTCGCAATAAGTGTGACTTGACATCCATGGATTTATGGGTTTTTTTCAAGAACTCTCAATTAATATCACTAACCCTTCGATTAATTTTTTATTTGGGAATATAGTTGGGTGTTATCCCTGTTGGAATAAATGAACTAGACATATGTGACATTTGATTACACTGATAATATGTGTTGATATGTATTTGTTGAAATAATCTATTGGGACTTACTGGATTAACTTTGGTTAATATTTCCATTATAAATAATTGTACACCTTCTTGTCATGGTTTAATTTTCTCCCTCTATGTGAGAAATTAGGGCACAAGTTAGTAGTTTTTAGGTAATTAATGTGTAAGTATTTGGTGTCTAGATCTTTTTTAACTCAGATGAATTAGGTCTTAGGTGGGGTGTATGTTTATCAAGTCATGTTCATGGATGTGAATTTAATGATTCCACATGAGGTTCAAGGGATGATAACTTTTGATAGGCCTACTAGTCATGATGATGGTGAAGTGATCACTAGTGAGGCATTGAAGCAGGTTAAGAAAAAAATAAAGGGTCTACATCTAGTGTAACACCCCAGGTAAATAAAGAATATGAAATTTTCATATATATCCATATTTTTGAATAAAATATTAATATGACTTTAAAGGGGACGCTATGCTCGATGGCGTACCCAACACGCAACAACGAGTTTCTTGGGAATCTTACGTTGCACTCTAATAATAAAATAATATTATTTTTAATGGTAGTTAACATGTAGTCGTTGTATTGGCGGGAATGGATAGAAATAACTAAAATATGATTTTATATGTTTTTAAATGTTTTTTCATTTATCCAATAAAAGATAAAGGCTTAAAATACGGAAAGAATTCAATTTTAGGCGTATATGCCCTAGTTTTCACTAAAGGTTCACTTATCACCTTTTGATGGAGAAACGTCATTAAATATAGTTTTTTTACTCTTATACATTCTATTGGACCAAATAAAACTCTTTTTAAGAATTGGGACATCAAAATTTACTTTGTGTAAATTTTTGGTATCTTTCCGACAAAGTTCATTTTTTAATGAATAGTGTAAAATGTTGTATTTTAATTCAAAACCTATTTTTAAAATAATTTATTTGTATGATTAGATTATCTTTTTAATTGGGTTTAAAGTGAAATTATAATATATTTTTACCATTAAATCCAATAGTGGTCGTTGGAATTAATTTCACTTTGAAATCAGACTTAAACTAGTGTCAATCTTTTGATACTTATTGTTTCATAAAAACACGCTATTTGCTCTGACAGCTGGAATTAATTATTAAATTAATTGATTTGAATTATATGTTTTGAATTTTGTAAAATAGACTTCATTTTTGAATTATTAATATCAAATATAGATTAGGGTGAATTTTTGGGATTTTTCTGAAAAAACTTCAATTTTTGATGAATAGTGAAACCACTAAGTGGCACTTATAAAAACTGATTTTTTCGTTTAGATGAAAATTTTCCATCTTTGTGTTTTGAATTTCAAAAATCCGACATACATGGTTTTTATTAAGAAGTAAAATGTGGTTAAATGGGATAAAAATAATTTTTTGGTGAATAATAACTTATTAAGTTTTTAATCGCGATTAGAGGTAATTAGTGTAGTTTATGGTAAGAATAATGTTTTAATAAAATGAAATGACCTACAAACATGTCCTACCCTCATTGGATGTGTCATGGCCGACCAAGCCAATCCATGGGTCAACTTGGGGACCCCATGGAGCCACTTTGGTTGGGCAATGACATAAATATCTTTTTATTTAATGTTAAAGTAAAAATGACACAAACATGATATGTTTTACTAAAAAACATTTTACATGGGGTTATACAAGTCATATTTTTGACTATAAATAGTCATTGAAAAGATAAAACTATTTCCTACATCATAGTATTTTTTTATAATTTTTAGACATTTAATAAATTAAATTATTTATGACATCATGATGATGCAGTGATGACCTCATTATTTAACGATTTAAATAAAATGGAAAGATAATGTAATATCTAAGACCTAAACATGTCCAAAACCTATTAGATGAGTGGATTTCGAACCTTTATCACCTTATCCTAGAAATACATCAATGTAGGACCTTTAAAATCCTAAACTCTTTTGAAAATAATGTAACATTTTGTAACTTTACAAGAGTGCCCCTCCTCTCCTCTTATAAAAGGCCCCTACCTCTACCTCCTTATCCACACTCCCAAAGCCTTTGGCTCGGCCAAAACCTGCCCATTTTTTCTCTCCACTTCCCTCTATTACTCCTTCAAGCCTCACATTGGGCATAATCCTTTCCAAGGAAGCCTTTGAGCTCAAATCAAAGGAAGTTACCCGATTTTAAGGTAATGTCTTCACTGGAGTCCTTTTGTTTTATTTTACTTCTCCAACCCCTAAAATCTTGTTATTATTTTCTTCTATAACAAATCCAGTATCTTCAATATACTAGGATGTTGGTATAAGAAGGATTCAAGCTACACTTACACACACCTACATCTAATGGTTAAAGAACATACGGTTTCCGTGGATGACGAATTTCTGCCTCCCGAAACGATGATTGTTCAACATTATTCTAACACCTTCAAAGGTGTCCATTAATATGACACTATATTTATATATGATATCTAATATTTTTATGTTTTACTTAAGCTTATGTATTTTTCATTTATGTCATACCTTTATGGTTTCCATTATGGGTAAACACAATATCTTCATTTAAGGAAGTGCGGACTACCGCCCCCTAAAAGTGATTTGATTCATTAATACCATATATGGTACGTATAAAGGACATATTTATTGATATTATATATGATACCATACTGGAATGAAAATAATATTATGTATCATTATGTTTTAATTCCATTAAATATGATATAGAAATGGATGTAGTGTTCATGCTTACGTACGGCTTACCGTCTCCATGAACGGTACATTTCATTTCTTATCTCAAAATGTTATGTAAGATTATAAGTACATATATATAATAGATATATATGTAATATATTACATCTATATTATGTATATCATTCTTTAATTATAACATATATATATATATCTCATTTTGTTTTAATTCCATTAATATGACAAAAAATGAAAGTAGCGTTCATTCGTACGTACGGCCTACCGTCTCCATGAACGGTGCTTTTCGTTTTTTATCTCCAGATGATATTGAATAGTATAAAATGAATATTTACTGGATATATATGATATTTTAATCATTAGTACTATTCTGGAAATTATTAACTTATAACTACATGGGCAATCTTTTTTCCAACAAGTTCAATTTTTGACTAATGTACCAAACATCGACAAAAACGTCTGATATGAACTCATATTATTAACCAATTATTATAAAATTAAAATATGTGATATTAACTGAATAATAATAATTATATGAGGTCCTTAAGAAATTATAAATTGAACAAAGTTTATTATTCAGGAATATAAAGAAACGAACAAGACAAGTCAGACTTGAGGTAAGAGATCCTACACCTCTCTTTCTTTTTAAGTACACTCTTTTATGTCATTTCTTTTAAGCTCGTCTTTATTATGATTGGGATGTTATTTTATATTACTACTACTGTACTTATTTTGTTCATATGATGAGAGACCCTATTTCCTCTCATCAATCCATTTTGGAAGTTTTGAGTGGCGCCGTTAGGCTGCCGAATTTTCATAAGAGATCTAACCTCTCTTTATTTTTAAGTCCTCTCCTTTATGTCACTTCTTTTAAGCCCCTATTTGTTATATTTGGGGATGTTATTTTTTCTGGAAACATTATGTTAATACTATTAGAGACCCTATTTGATCTCATCAATCAATTTTTTGAAGTTTTAAGTGGCGTCGTTAGGCTGCTGAGTTTTCGTAAGGGATTTTTCATCTCACTTTTATTCCCATGAGATTTATGCTACATTTTCCACAATATCCTTTGAGTGGTGTATGTACTGCCCATTATTTTACTCATTGTGTAATATAATTTCTTTTATGAGTATTTACATCAATTTTGTATTGTCCTTCTTTCTCGAGGTGTATGTTTCGAAAGATACCCATGTCGATAAGGGAACCTTTCACCCTCCTCTTTTTAAAAAACTTCTTTTGTTGAGTCTTTGAATTTACATATTTTTATGTTGGGATATGTTCTCATATATCCTTATTGATGTAAATTTCATGTCCATGTGATGAGATACCCTTTTTTTATCTCTCATCAACTCATTTTGATATGATGTTGTTAGGCTGTCAAGGGAACTTCTTAACCCAATTTCGATTTCTTTGGGTTCAACATGTAGTTAATGAATATGTCATCCTTTGAATATGTGTGAATGACCTTTGATTATTTTACACTTAATATCCACTTATATTTTGTGTATTCGTTTGGGACACATAATTATGTAATTGATTTATCCTTAAACCAAGGATGTCGTCTTTGTAAGGGACTTTGTCTAAATCTCCTTTCATTGAGGCATATTTTGTTTTATACAAAACCTTATTTTATATGCTATATAAACCCCTTTGACTTTTACGTTTATTCAAAAGAAATATTTTTTATACGAAGCATTTACTAAACGACAAAAGGGATTGTTTTTTTCGTATGTATGCAGCGACAACGACTTCTCCGCCCCCATGACCATTATTTGAGTTTCGGCTTCCTCTACAATCCATACCTTTTTTTAAAGAAAAATAAATACAATGTTTTACTTTTCTTTTATTTTGGTATTGAAAATGGTTTTCATAATTTTTTTTATCAATGTGTTGTATTGATATCTTGTGATTTAAAGGTGTAAATCTTATGTTTCCTTTATGCATGTTTTATGTGATACGATTTTGTTGAGGTTCTTGGGCATTGTTATGAAAACGGGTGGTTCTGTGATAAACTAAGGGAGACTAAGCCCGATATAGCTCTCCAATGCATTGGGTAACGTGAAGGAGTGAAACTTTAAGGTTTCTCCGAAGAGATTTAGGGAATATACTATGGTGGGTATTCCAAACGTAACCAAGAGGGTTACTCCCTACGTAAGAATGTTATGAATTACTCAATTAACCTTTTATGTTATATGATTTCAATGATTTATTTATGATTTTATGAGGTATGTTAAAGTGCTTATGTTTTATGGGTAAAGTATGATTTCATTCTTATGTATACATGTACTCATGTTCCTTTCCATATTTTTATATCTTTTACTGAGCTTTTTATGCTCATACCAAGTTTTTGAAATGTTTTTTCATAGGTCAAGGGAAGGGTACATGATGTGATGATAGTTTCAAGGATGTGTCAAGAAAGAATCAATGTTTTATTTTAAATATGTTTCCGTTGATGGGAAGAAAGAATATTATCTTTTATGTAACCACTTTGTTTAAATGTGAATGTAATGCAAGTTTCATGATCTAATTCTCTAAAACTCTGAACCTGAAAAGATCCTCAATGTGTAATCTTGTAATAACTAAAGATTAAGTAAGGTTTAAGGTTGGGGCCTTATAGTTGGTATCAAAGGTAGGTTTAGATAACTTTAGAGGTTAGGGTATTCTTTAAGAATAAGTGACATTACTATAACGGTTAAGATTTTAGAAAGAGTCCTAGTTTTAGATAAAGTGAATGAGTAAGTATATCTTAGTGTTTATCTTCCTCATTAGTACATGATGGTATTGTTGATATACTCACACTGACCTTTTTAGTTTTAGTAAATGGCTGGATCTAGTAGGCACCAAAGTGACAATGGGGTTGAAGGAAACTATGGTGGTTCTCTGATTAAGAGACTGGATGAGATGGGGGATTCAATGAGGAATCTCATGGTTGTTCTAAACCAACTATCAAGGAGTCATCATCAACCACATCAACCTTGGTGAGTTCTCTAATGCATCATGTACGAGATGACCAACTTCTCAAAAAAAAATGTACGAGATGGCCAAATCGATGTGGAAATTCAGGTAATAATTATTAAGGTAACCATTAGAGTTTATATGATCCTTACTTTTTGAGGTAATTATGGGTTATTATATGATATGCTGGAAAATGAATGGTGTGAAATAAACATGAGGTTAAAATATGTTATGATTATTTTTGAAGATTTTATCTCGTTTTGGGGAATGTTTTAAGAATTATATAGTTTTGGAAAAAGGACAACACACAGACCATGTGACAACCCGTCGCGTCGGACAAAGCTGTGAGAATCAAACCCACAACCAAAGTGCGACTGATATTTATCGCCTACCACTGGACTACGTGAAGTCCCTAGTTAGTTTAACTGATTCATTTTAGTTATATGATTTTATGAATTAAGAGTAAGTTGATTTTGGGTTATTTATGAAAATGATTAACCTATCATGGAGGATATTTGATTAGGTTAATTACTTTTCAATACGAGAGTTTAGGAGCAACTGATGTTGTTTGGAGATAAATGTTACGATTTAACATGGAAGACTATGTGACTAAAAACTTAAAATATTTGGGTTCCAATATTAGTTTGGTTTAATTTGAATAATTTTATGGACAAATTGATTATAGAATGGTCCTCTTTGAACTTTGGGTTTTGTTGGAAAAATTTTGGAGATTAAGAATAGATTTTCATTTTATAAAGGGTTATCCTTTTCTAGATTATCTGATCTTGTACTAACCTTTTTGGTTTTGGTTTTGGTTAAAGTCTAAAGACATGGGAAGTATATAGTTCTCTTTTGTGGATTAGGTGACTCTCTAGAAGTTGATTATAATACTCTTAATGCGAACAAATCTCTCTAAATACTCGTCTTTTGTAAAACAATATGAGTTTGATTAAGGAATCTAGTAAAAGTTGAAAGTCAACATGATAAGTGATTATGTTTCCTTATGAATAAATTCCTCAATAAAAAGTAACTTAAAACAAAAATGCTGTCTATTAACTTTTTCTACTGGGGAATCGAATACCGTTTAACCCATCACAAGTTTGTGATTTTCTTATGGTAAACTTTCTCCTAGACATATTTACTATCACTCTCCCTCAAGAACATGACCCTTTGATGTTTCTTCCATGTCCATATTTTTCTAAATGGAATCCTAGTATGGGTTAACTCGGGTGACCTCTGTACTTATCTTCCTTTATTTTAAAGTGATTTTTTTACCGACTCTTGTTCCGATGTGGGACATTCAAGGATGTTTCTAAGCTCAATTTTAAAAATTATGAGGACGCAATTTCCAAAAGGGGGGAAGGATGTAACACCCCAGGTAAATAAAGAATATGAAATTTTCATATTTATCCATATTTGTGAATAAAATATTAATATGACTTTAGAGGGGACGCTATGCTCAATGGCGTACCCAACACACAACAATGAGTTTTTTGGGAATCTTACGTTGCACTCTAATAATAAAATAATACTATTTTAAATGCTAGTTAACATGTAGCCGTTGAATTGGCAGGAATGGATAGAAATAACTAAAATATGATTATATATGTTTTGAAATGTTTTTACATTTATCCAATAAAAGATAAAGGCTTAAATTACGGAAAGAATACAATTTTAGGCGTATATGCCCTAATTTTCACTAAAGGTTCACTTATCGCCTTTTGATGGAGAACCGTCATTAAATATAGTTTTTTTAACTCTTATACATTCTATTGGACCAAATAAAACTCTTCTTAAGAATTGGGACATCAAAATTTACTTTGTGTAAATTTTTGGCATCTTTCCGATAAAGTTCATTTTTTAATGAATAGTGTAAAATTTTGTATTTTAATTCAAAACCTCTTTTTAATATAATTTATTTGTATGATTAGATTATCTTTTGAATTGGTTTTAAAGTGAAATTAGAATATATTTTTACCATTAAATCCAATAGTGGTCGTTGGAATTAATTTCACTTTGAAATCAGACTTAAACTAGTGTCAATCTTTTGATACTTATTGTTTCATAAAAACACGCTATTTGCTATGACAGCGGGAATTAATTATTAAATTATATAATGTGACTTATATGTTTTGAATTTTTTAAAATAGACTTCATTTTTGAATTCGGAATATCAAATATATCTTAGGGTGAATTTTTGGGATTTTTCTGAAGAACATCAATTTTTGATGAATAGTGAAACCACTAAGTGGTACTTATAAAAACTGATTTTTCCGTTTAAATGAAAATTTTCCATCTTTGTGTTTTTAATTTCAAAAATCCGACATACATGGTTGTCATTATGAAGTAAAATGTGGTTCAATGGGATAAAAATAATTTTTTGGTGAATAGAAACTTATTAAGTTTTTAATCGCGATTAGAGGTAATTAGTGTAGTTTATAGTAATAATAATGTTTTAATAAAATTAAATGACCTAGAAACATGTACTACCCTCATTGGATGTGTCATGGGCGACCAAGAAAATCCATGGGTCAACTTGGGGACCCCATGGAGCCACTTCGGTTGGGAAACGACATAAATATCTTTTTATTTAATGTTAAAGTAAAAATGACACAAACATGATATGTTTTACTAAAAAAAATTTTACATGGGGATATACAAGTCATAGTTTTGACTATAAATAGTCATTGGAAATATAAAAATATTTCCTACATCATAGTATTTTTATTATAATTTTTAGACATTAAATAAATTAAATTATTTAGGACATCATGATGATGCAACGATGACCTCATTATTTAACGATTTAAATAAAATGGAAAGATAATGTAATATCTAAGACCTAAACATGTCCAAAACCTATTGGATGTGTGGAATTCGAACCCTTATCACCTTATCCTAGAAATACATCAATGTGGGACCTTTAAAATCCGAAACTCTTTTGAAAATAAAGTATCATTTTGTAACTTTACAAGAGTGCCCCTCCTCTCCTCTTATAAAAGGTCCCCACCTCTACCTCCTTACCCACACTCCCAAAGCCATTGGCTCGGCCAACCCCTGCCCATTTTGTCTCTACACTTCCCTCTATTACTCCTTGAAGCCTCACTTTGGGCATAATCCTTTCCAAGGAAGCCTTTGAGCTCAAATCAAAGGAAGTTACCCGATTTTAAGGTAATGTCTTCACTTGAGTCCTTTTGTTTTATTTAAATTCTCCAACCCCCTATACTCTTTTTATTGTTTTCTTTTGTAAAAAAATCCAGTATCTTAAATATACTAGGATGTTTTTATAAGAAGTATTTGGGCTACACTTACAAACACCTACATCTAATGGTTAAAGAACTTACGGTTTCTATGGATGGAGAATTTCTACCTCCCGAAACGATGATTGTTCAACATTCTTCTAACACCTTCAAAGGTGGCCATTAAGATGAAACTATATTAATATATGATATCTAATATGTTTATGTTTTACTTAATCTTCTGTATTTTTCATTTATGGCATACCTTTATGGTTTCCATTATGGGTAAACGTGATATCTTCATTTAAGGAAGTGCGGACTACCGCCCCCTCAAAGTGATTTGATTCGTTAATACCATATGTGGTACGTATAAATGACATATTTAATGATATTATATATGATACCATACTGGAATTAAAATACTATTATGTATCACTATGTTTTAATTCCATTAAATATGAAATAGAAATGGAAGTAGCGTTCCTGCGTATGTACGAAAAACCGTCTCCATGAACGGTACATTTCATTTCTTATCTCAAAATGTTATGTAATATTATAAGTACATATATATAATGGATATATATGTAATATATTACATCTAAATTATGGATATAATTATGGAATTATAACATATATATATATCTCTCATTTTGTTTTAATTCCATTAATATGACAAAAAAATGAAAGTAGCGTTAATGCGTACGTACGGCCTACCGTCTCCATGAACGGTGCTTTTCGTTTTTTTATCTCCAAATGATAAGTAATAGTATAAAATGAATATTTACTGGATATATATGATATTTTAATCATTAATAATATTCTTGAAATTATATACTTATAACTACATGGGCAATCTTTTTTCCAACAAGTTCAATGTTTGACTCATGTACCAAACATCGATAAAAACGTCTGATATTAACTCATATTATTAACCAATTATTATAAAATTAAAATATGTGATATGAACTGAATAATAATCATTATAGGAGGTCCTTAAGAAATTATAAGTTGATCAAAGTTTATTATTCAGGAATATAAAGAAACGAACAAACAAGTCGGACTTGAGGTAAGGGATCCTACATCTCTCTTTCTTTTTAAGTACACTCTTTTATGTCATTCCTTTTATGATCATATTTCTTATGATTGGGATGTTATTTTATATTACTCCTACATTACTTATTATTTTAATATGATGAGAGACCCTATTTTCTCTCATCAATCCATTTTGGACGTTTTGAGTGGCGCCGTTAGGCTGCCGAATTTTCGTAAGAGATCTAACCTCTCTCTTTCTTTTTAAGTCCTCTCCTTTATGTCACTTATTTTAAGCCCATATTTTTTATGTTTGGGGATTTTATTTTTTCTATAAACTTTATGTTAATACTATGAGAGACCCTATTTGATCTCATCAATCAATTTTTGGATGTTTTAAGTGGCGTCGTTAGGCTTCCGAGTTTTCGTAAGGGATTTTTCATCTCACTTTTATTCCCGTGAGATTTATGCTACATTTTCCACAATTTCCTTTGAGTGGTGTATGTAATTCCCATTATTTTACTCATTATTTAATATAATTTCTTTTATGAGTATTTAAATCAATGTTGTATTGTCCTTCTTTCACGAGGTGTATGTTTCAAAAGATACACATGTCGGTAAGGGAACCTTTAACCCTCCTCTTTTTAAAAGACTTCTTTTGTTGGGTCTTTTAATTTACATATTTTTATGTTGGGATATGTTCTCATATATCCTTATTGATGTAAATTTTATGTCCAAGTGATGAGATGCCCTTTTTTTATCTCACATCAACTCATTTTGATGTGACACCGTTAGGCTGTCAAGGGAACTTCTTAACCCAATTTCGATTTCTTTGGGTTCAATATGTAGTTATTGAATATGTCATCCATTGAATATGTGTGAATGACCTTTGATTATTTTAAACTTAATATCCACTTATATTTGGTGTATTCGTTTGTCACACATAATTATGTAATTTATTTATCCTTAAACTAAAGATACCATCTTTGTAAGGGACTTCGTCTCAATCTCCTTTCATTGAGGCATATTTTGTTTTATACACAACCTTATTTTATATGTTGTATAAACCCCTTTGACTTTTATGTTTATTCAAAAGGAATATTTTTTATACAAAGCATTTACTAAATGACAAAAGGGAATGTTTTTGTCGTACGTATGCGGCGACAATGACTTCTCCACCGCTGTGACCATTATTTGAGTTTCGGCTTCCTCTACAAGCCATACCTTTTTTTAAAGAAAAATAAATACCATGTTTTACTTTTATTTTATTTTGGTATTGAAAATGGTTTTCATAATGTTTTTATATCAATGTGTTGTATTGATATCTTGTGATTAAAAGGTGGAAATGTTATGTTTCCTTTACGCATGTTTTATGTGATACAATTATGTTGAGGTTCTTGAGAATTGTTATGAAAACGGGTGGTTCCGTGATAAACTAAGGGCAGGTGAGCCCGATATAGCTCTCCAATGCATTGGGTAACATGAAGGAGTGAAACGTTAAGGTTTATCTGAAGAGATTTAGGGAATATACTATGGTGGGTATTCCAAACGTAGACAAGAGGGTTACTCCCTATGTAAGAATGTTATGAATGCCTCAAGTTACCTTTTATGTCTTATGATTTCTATGATTTATTCATGATTTTATGAGGTATAATAAAGTGCTTATGTTTTATGGGCAATGTATGATTTCATTCTTATGTATACATGTACTCATGTTCATTTCCATATTTTTATATCCCTTACTGAGCTTTTTATTCTCATCCCAAGTTTTTGAAATGTTTTTCATAGGTCGAGGGAAGGGTACATGATGTGATGATAGTGTCAAGGATGTGTCCAGAAATAATCCATGTTTTATTTTAAATATGTTTCCGTTGATGGGAAGAAATAATACTGTCTTTTATGTAAACACTTTTTTTAAATGTGGAATGTAATGCAAGTTTCATGATCTAATTCTCTAAAACTCTAAACCTGAAAAGATCCTCAATGTGTAATCTTGTAATAACTCAAGATTAAGTAAGGTTTAAGGCTGGGGCCTTGTATCTAGATCCATAGAACACTGATATAATTAGTAGGTTTATGTAAGATATAGATTGGGTTCATCCTCAAGTGTATGTAGTGAATCAGGTTCATGTATTGGAAATGAATGGGAATCTTAAAGGGGTTATTGATCCCAATTCGACTGTAGTTTATTTGTCCTATAATGATAATATATGTGAGGATTATGCTTGTGCTAAGGGAATGTGGGGACTTAAGAGGATTGTGTCAGAATTAAATTGGGAGACTCTTATTTGGAGGATGATAAAGACATGCAGTGATAATTTTTTATTAAGGAAAAGGAGGATGATGTTAATTAGTAATCCCTCATATATCAAATTTCTTTTGGGAATTACTAGAGTGTAGATTTTTATGAAACTGATATTGAACCTCAATTTATGGGTAAATTATACATAAAATTTATGGATTTCATGTAAGAAAATGATATAATGATTGAGGGTTTTCAACAATAGTAAAATAGTATCAATTTTTTGGAGGTGATTTGGAAAATTTATGACAGTTCGAGAATATTTTTCATTTGGGAGAATGTTTCTGATGATGAAAGGAAAATGGAATGATCACCCTAAATCATGGAAAATACACACTAAGAAATATTATTAGGCATGGAATGTAAATATCGGTTGATTGTGAGGGATTCATCTCTACACCCCCGAAAAGTGGGATGTAGAAAGACTACTCCCACGTCAAAAAGACCATGTCTAACAGATCTCCCTCTAAGGTTCCAAGAAATGAAAATGTTGATGTAATAAATATCATTAATTTAGTTAACTCTAAATTGTAATGGGAAATTAAATAAGAGTAAAGTTATGGGAATGATCTATCATATAATGAGTTATATATTTTCCTCTACTAGATGATGGCAATTATTGACCTCAATTTTTGTTTTTTGTCTAGACATTTCTTCTTTAAAAAATGGTTAAATTCTTTTTCTTATAACTAGATTTCCTTGGTTATTATTTTAAAAAATTAAATTATTATATAACTAAATGAAATTGATCAATTTAATATTTAATTAGGAAATAATTATAATTTTATTTGATGAATATAAATTCTGACCATAATTGGTCAAATATATCCACAAATGACTTTTTGAAATTTTTTGGTAGTAGTGAACATTTATGAAAAATTGGTAATGTATTATTCAAATATAAATCCATTTATTTCATACAATATGTTACATTATATATGATTTACAATGAATTAACTATAAATTTTAATAAAATAATGATAAGATAATTTGGAGGTAAACATGATATTATTTAATAAATATATTTTATGAATAAATTATTAATATTTTAATTTATTAAGATAACCAAAAATAATAAATTATTTAAATGAACAATATAGATTATATAATAGAATATATGAATTTTATTACATATACTATTGATTTATATTTATAAGGTTAGATAATGATAATATTATTCTAGAAAAATTCATTTTAGGAAAAATGGGCTTTCATCATGTTTTATGGATTTGTAGTTAAATTATATGATTACATTTTTACAAATTTAATATGATAAAATTCATTCGACATTTGGAAAAATAATTGTTCATATTTGGTAATATGATATTTTAATTTTTTCTTGATAAAGAATAAAATTATTAAAAAATAATAACTTTTGGTATGGTTAAAACATAATTATGGAGGTTAATATAAAATAATAAGGGAAAGAATGAACTGAAAATTGAATAAAATAAATTAGTTGTATTTATTTATACCATAAACCTATAATTATTGAAATAGAGTCATTATATATATAATTCTATTTGAAATTTAATTAATAATATTTTAAATATTATAGAAATTTTATTTGTTCAATTCATTAGGATTATAAATGTGCACCACCTCACCTAACTTACATATAGATTTGGGGAAACCTATCTACAAAAATACACACAAAAATATCTACCAAAATATGAATGCCTTATTGTAAGGGTTAGGGTTTTCCCACAAGCGTAACCATAGGGAAATTAATAAGAAACTTAGATGGAAATATTATAATCGATTGTATTTTACTTCAACACGATCTTTATTTTTTTACTTATCATTTTAAAATTATCTATTATATCATAAATGTTTATGTATAAGAATACTAATATATCATATATAATAAGATGTTATTATTCTAATTATGTAATAACATTCTTTATCCTTCTCCGTCAATTTCAGAAATATCATCCATTGTGCGTACAACATGCTACTGGCTGACAAACCAATATAATATTTCATCACCGGTACCTATCATTGATAGTGACAACATTTGATACTATGAATATATATGATACTTATAGACGATCATAATTCAAAATCACTTGTTTGTATATATCACCCACCATCTCCACAAAGTTATGTAATTCATTTAACCTGTACCACTTTAAATAATGATTATAAAAATATATATCATATTCAAAACATTAACTTAATTATGGTGATGAAGGAACTATTCATAGTGAATTATGACTACAACATACATGAGAAAATATATATGATAAATGATGCATTAAACACTCCAAACAATGATAGCGTTGAGACACTATTAAAATAATTGGTGATATTTTGTTTTAAGAAGATCATATAAAATATTATAAATATGAAAATCGTACTTGTAAAAATAAATAATATTTTAAAAAAACTATAGAGGAGGTTAAATAATTTCCAACTAATTAAAGAATGAGGAAGTGAATTTCTTCTCAATTTTCATACCATTGATACATATTTAGTATTATTCACATATTTTCTTTTACATGGTGTATATACTAAAAATTCAATAAATTTGAATGAAATACATATTTATTCTTTTTGATTAATGATTAAATACAAATTTTATATTTAAAGTGGTTAAAATTTAAATATTTCCTAATTGGTATGTATTTATTTGATAATATAATTTTTTTTATTGCTTCATCTTTTATTGAATGATTTTTATTATATATTCTTAATGAATACTATATATTTTTTTCCACAGGATGTTGAATGTATTTCTATATATTCATCAATCATATCTACAATATGGATCATAAATCCTTAAAAAATAATTTAAATAATAAATTATAATTTAACATTTCATCAGATATAATATTCATCTATCTCTATATTTTTCAAAAATATATTAAAAAACACGTGTTTATTAATGATATTTTTAAAAACGGTAAACTAATTTCATGTTTTAAAAGGAATATTTCAATTTTACGGAATGTTTTTATTTAAATTTCCTTATAAAATTCAAATGGAAGGGTTCTTTGAGAACATGTGGCAGTAAATTATTTTCTCACCACCAAACATATTTTACAGAACATTATCCTCATCTAATTGTTTTTAATTTTTTCAATATGATGGAAATTCAAGTGAAATATTTCTTTAATATATCACATTTATCTTATTTTAATATATAAAGTAAATGAAATTATCATTAAATTTATATTATCTCTCTAGAAATATCTTTTTGTAAATGTTGTCTTCATACATCCACTTTCTTGTGATCATTGGAAAATAGATATCTCATAATAATTGATATACCATTAATCATGTATATGATAATTTCATAAACAATATATGAGTTCTATTTATTCTGTTTTACATTGCAATTTTATTGAATAGCTAAGGGAATATTTATATTCCATATTCATTACTCAATAAAGATATATTTTGATAAGGAATATTGTTCATTAGTTAAATTTATCATTTGATAATGGAGGAATGTATTAGACATGCAATAGTAGCTGGGGTACGGTTATAGACTGCCCATCGATGCATTAAAAATGTCTCACATGATTAATTAGTTGTATACTAGAAATTTGTTTTGTTTGTATACATAACTATTGATGACACTATCTTATAACAAGGCCTTCATGGTAAAGTTGTTAGGATTTATGATATCATGATGACCAATAATATGAATTTCCTTCTTTGAGAATTTATTTATTGATTTCTATTAGATTACTAAATTGATATTACCCATGGATGCATTATGTTATCATGTAATTGGTTAAATGAAATATTTGTTATGTTATTTTAGCTTTTCATATTTTTTATATTCTATTTAATCATGATATATTCCATTGAATGTGACTATTACTTGGAATTTTAGCTCACCCATTATTTATTTCCCTTTCCCGATGATAAGAATAATTATTTTTACAATAATTTCAAGGATGGTAATTTATTATTACTACATTTTATATTTTATATCAAATGTAGAGATGGAAATCATTTATACATCTATTTATTCAAGACTAAAAAACTATTTGGTTTTATGTGATGTGATCACTTTGTTTTTTATACAATTTTATAAACGTAGACTCCCACTATCGGTTACTAGAGTTTTTGTTGTAACATTGTACATGACAAGTGATGCCCGTTCCATTTATCCTTCCCATGTGGTTATATGTGATAAAAAAATTTTATTACTTGACGTATTTTATATATTAAAATATAACATTAAGATAATTTTGTAAGGAATCATTGATTAAAATGATTTAGTAATTTGGGGTCTATTTTCTAATGAAATGTGAATTTTTAAAAAATTAAATGTCCATAATTTGGAATGGTTTTTCTGTTTGAAAATATTATCTTCCCCTCATATTCTGACATTGGTGGTAGAGTAAAAATTATAATTAATCATATACTATTATAATAAATGTATGAAATCAACATTTATTATGTTATATAGAATGTTGGTATATCCTAATCATAAATAATTTATATTTATACTATAAACGATGAGAAGTTATAGTGTAAAATTTTATAAGAACAAAAATCATTTTCCAACTCCAAAAATATTTTATGGGGTTCAAATTATAGTAAAAAATGAATATGATGAAATTCAAAACATGTTCTCTTTTAAATATTTATTTACAAAGTTGTTTTCATATATTTCAAAAATAAAAATTATTGTAGAAAAATGTAGTATAGTAAATGTTGTTTTAAAAAAATTTATTATAAAAATGATAATAATTTCATACATGATTTTAATTGATGAAAATTGAAAAAATATACATCATTCGATATTATGAGACATTTTTTCAGTCAAGATGAAATCAATGGAAACTTGATATTATCAACGATCTTTTTATGAAATTGGGTTTATATAAATGTAAATTTTTTTGGGATATGTGTAATAAGACATAAATAACTATTTTATATAACATGAAATTTGAAATGTTGAAATGATGAATATGGAATAATTTCATGATGATTGTTACTTTTAATATTTCAATGTATTTCAATGTGGCTAGAAAGAAATTACAATAGATGAAAAAACATGATAATCATATTATGTTAAAAAAATTTATCCTGATTATAACTCATCAATGGTTTACATACCATATAATTTAGTTGTTGGATAATGTTTCTTATATTTTAAAATGATACTTTTTATGAAATAACTACACTGTTGTTTTGAAAAATTAGTAGGGATGAATGATTGTACACTGTGTAATCTGAAGAAACAATTTCCTCATTCAGTATCTATATTTTATTTTACATAAAAATATATTTAACTAGAAAAGTAATTTTTTTCCCAATTATATTCATGATTAGGTATCCAATTTAGAGATACATGAATAAATTCATACAAAAAGTGTAATGTAGGGAATTTTTAAAATCATTGATTAAAATCTATTATTTCATGATTTGTAACAATGATTTTTATTAGTAACACTAGGTTAAATATCCTGAGTGGTGGTGGGGGGGAATCATGGTATGAAAGGATAAAACCACTTCCACATAATATCCAGTTTGATCATTAAACAGAACACTCTTACCTCTATTCGTTGTAGAAATATATGAACAACAATTAAATAATTCATAGAACACAACATGTTTACCCATTTCACCGACTCTGGGATACTTCCAAGGAGCATAAAATGATAATGTGCTGATGTAACAAAACCAATAAGAGCACCCTTATTTTTATAATTTTTTGAGTGGAATCACAATCCCTCGTATTTTTCAACTAATCAAAAATGATATCTCACTACTCTCTCAACTGAATTGTGAGCAATACTTCTTCTGAATATCCACTCATAGTTTATAGACATGTACATTTCTTAATTGTATGAAATTAATGCATCCTATAATATATATTGATTATATATTGATCCCACAAATTCATCCAATAATAAATAAAATATTACATCATGTATACTGGGTAAATTCCCACATTCCTGCAAACCTATATTTACTTGAGAAATACATTAAGAATGAAATGCAATTGTTATATTTTTAATTTAAACCCAACTTTTGTACTACAAAAAAAATTCACAACAGAACTTTATTATTCTAACAACATTCAATAAACAATCCCTTTTCTGCCCAACTCACTATTGGCGTCCAACTTCCATCAGACATGCAACTTTTGAATAACTCTCTACATGTGTGACATCACCACCAACGTAACTATAGCTCCAATATTCGATAAGTGTTTAGCTACATCAAAATGAGGGGTAGACATATATTTATATTAAATTTAGTTGTCATTCACATGAGGAAGGAATATATTCCTTATCCACACAATTACATTATCATTAACCACTTCTACGCTAGTATCCTTGTGCACATCTCCATAACTTACATGCCATTATTTATTTTTCCATGTTTTGAAGTACTGATCCTTTAGAACATATGGAATTAAAAATTAAAAACCATGTCAAGTATGATATTTATTTACCACCTCCAGATTTTACATTCCATTTTTTTCAACATAGTTCGTGAATAATCTATCTAGAATTCCACAACAGACCATTGAAAAACTCTTTGACAATAAATAAAATCAACCCAAAACTACTTCAAATTTAACTTCAGGGAATGTTTCCCAAAAATTTATATTCTTTAAATAATGATATGGTCAAAAAATTATTAGATGAACCCAATAAGACAGATGAAGGTTAAATATGGTAAAATACTATATTGCATATTGACTGAAATGAACGTTTTTAGGATAATAGTTACATGGTTTTCAATACAACTCTAGTTATTCCATTAGCATGGTAAGTTATTGTGTTGAACTAGTTTTTATTGAACTTTTATATTTATGTTTTTTTCATTACATTTTTTATATTTTAATTTTAATTTTATATCACTAAGTTGATATTGGAAAGGATCCATGACATTAATTATTAGATATGATAATATCTTCTAAATATAATTGATAAGTGATTCAAGACAAATTTATTATTAATAAATTTATGATATTTTTATATATTATTTTTTGGGATTATATTTTGAAACCTCAACCTATATAATTATTTGGAATTTAAAAATTCACATGATATATGAATTAAGAAACCATATAGTGAAAAACATTATCCAATTTTCAAACTGTTATGTCTCATAGTTATAAGCATTTAGATGTAAATAAATTATGATTTTTAGTAGTGATGTTATAGAGAATCTAGAAATAATAATGTATTTTTTGGGCTTTTATAAAATCAGTGAATATTATTACTATAGATTTATAGGGACATTATTGATGTTTTTTATCATTGTCACATAGAATATATATTTTTGGGGCATGATTTGGTAAACCTGGTCTTGGTAAATAAAGTGAACCATTTCATAGTGGTATTGTTAAACATGAATAGTATGTCATATAAAGATGTAAAACTATGAAATGTTACCTTTATGGTGATACCGTAACATAAACTTGTTTACTTTTTGAGCACCGATTTGAATTATAATGTTATAGTAAAAATTCCAACAATTAAAGGTCACATTGAAAAAGAGAAACCATAAAATATTATTTTTATCGGGGTTTAATTTTACCAAACATTATAGATAAATGAGAAGAAGATATACAATGGCTAGGGGAAACATTTTAAGGACGTAAGATAGATAATCATGATCGATAGAATATTACATATAATTTTTTCCTCGTTGCATATAAAATTTCATATCATTTTTAATATATTTTGTTAATTATTCTCACAATATTTTTTGTTTAACATTATTTTATTTTTATATTTGTTGATTTTTCATAGTAACATAATGTTGTTTCATATAGAATTTCTAATATATATGTTTTCATATTATATTATAATTTAATACGACTATTCATAACTATGTTTTCCCAAAAATTTATATATTTTTTTTTGTTTTCATTATTTTATCATTATGATTAAATGTTTAGAAGGTTGTTTTTTTCTTCATAATGATTTATCAACTGTGGTAGATTGGATCGATTTTATAACTAATGTTAAAGACTAGATGTGTTATTTGGAAACAAATTTTATCCATTTGGGCTGAGTGATTGTGCACTGATTCATGTGTTATGAAATATGATATGACACACAGATAGATTAACTCTAATGAATAAAATTTATTAATAATTACATTTGAGTACAATTTAAATATAATATAAGTGGTTTTATGTTAAATTAATTAATCTAATTTCAATAAAATCATTTTAATATAATCACTACAACTGATTTTATAAAAAAAAAGATAACTCTTATATTGAAAGTATTTTGATTGTTTTAGGAAAAATTTAATTTAAATATTATTTGATAATGCAAATGAGAGATCAGAATGAATGATGTTTTCATTTTCAATACATTATAAATTAGTCCTGATTATCATTTTTTCCATCTCATGGGAGGATTTGGATTCATTTAATTGAGTGAGGTGGTGATGTTAAAATTTATTACATTTAATATTGTTGTGTTTATATTATTTAACATATCTTATAATTTAATACATATATTTTATACTAATTATATACTTCATTTATGTAATTAGTTGATGTATGGTTGAACATCCAAATGTGGCACTCAACAAATTTTTTAGTATGGGTACAATATAAGATTATAATTTACATCCAATTCATATATTAAATTTTATTATTATAAAACTAATAGAAATATGTAACTTGTTTACCATTGGACTCATCAAGTAGGTGATTCTAATGTTTCTCACATTGTATAAAGAAAATTATTAAATAAAATGTATTCTTTATAAAATAGTAAAAAAAATTATTATTTCATTATGTTTATTCAACATGCTCTATTCCATACATACCTAGTTTTTATAGTAGATGATTTGTGAAATATTACTATTTATAGAGATTTGACATGCATATGAATTATGAGGTAATATGGTAATGGTTAGTCATTATTGTATAAAATTGGTGTACCAATATGTGAAGTTGTTATAGGGGAGAAAGTGGCTGTATATAAATATTCATCATTGTACCCATGGAAGGGAGAAATTTCGTAAAAAGAATAAAAAATAGTAAAATATACGATCAATATTATCATCTATAGAAAAATTATTAATATAGATTCCATGATCATGTTTATATTATGGGATGATAAAACATGTTGTTGGTGGTGTATAGAAATCAACCTCTTATGTAAATAGGAAAAAATATATACTCACAGGTATTTTAGATAGTATTAAAATAATATTATAATATATATATATGTGTGTGTGTTTTTATCTTCATATATAGTTTTGTAGGATCACCCTGAGTCTAAAAGTGATCCCTAATTATATTTACTTGTAATATTATGTATTTTTAATTCGATTTTAATTATTTGAGGTTTCTTTTTATATTTTTATTAAGGAATATTTATATACATAAAGTGATTGTGGTGATGAAAATAATGATCCACACACTAGATTCAAACTCATAATTTTATATATGATCAGGAATTTTAATTAATTCAACAGAAAAATACATTGATTTATTATATTTAGGAATTGAATATGTGTTAAATCTAACAAGGGATGGCTAGAAACATATTTTTTGTGTTTTAAAACTATAAAAGATTTGGTTAATGGTTACGGATTGAAAACTAACATTTTAATTTATTTTAAGTAGAAATAGAGAGAACATGGAAATAAGGAAACATCGAATAAGAGGAATCACATGGTTCTAAAATAATGTATACCCAGAGCATCATTAATAAAAAAAATTCATCCCCTCCTAAGTAAAAAAACCAATTATATGTAAGTAAGACAAACAATCATTCCGGGCCCCCATAAATGCCAAGAAATTTGGAACCTGGTTCCCCTCCCACCATGTAAGGGTGATCTCAGCATGATTTCCTGGGAGATATTCACACTTTCTAATGAGATAAGAAAAAATCATAAGAAAACGACTTGTACTAGATAATGATTTTAAAAGGTTGATATATTATATTTCCACCACATTAAGATAGATGTGTCACTACCCACACAACTCCATCCCTGAGAACATTGCATGCAACTCAGCCTGTATAGCGTCACTCCTTCCATAGAAGGAAAATAATGTTGTTATAACTGAATCCTCATGATTCCTAATCACTCATCCACCTCTCATATCCACCCACCCAATCAGGGATCCATCTGTGTTGAGCTTGATCCCAAATTGGTGAGTATGGCCACAAACCCAATGCCCATGTCCCTGATCGCTGGCCTGGGTGGAATCAATGTGGAAGTATCATTGAATTTTTTACATGTACGATAACAAAATATGTCTATCCAATTTTTGGTGTCCTATGAATGAAAAAAATAATAAGTTTCAACAAGAAATAAATGTCCTTAATGTCATGAAATATTTTGTAAAAAAAAACAAGAATGTTCTTTTAAATTTTATGTAGACATATATGTATTGAATTTTCAAATATAGGAACTTAATGAACAAGAAGATATGGTATGATTTTCTTAGACTAAAAAATATCATTCTTAGTGTTTTAATACTCAATAGAATTTTGTGATAGAAAACCCTACAGAAACCGACAGTGGAATGTCAAGAAATCATAGAAATATTTATTTTAATTATTTTTAATTTGTCATTGTAAATGAATCATCAATCTAAAATGTGGTGTGGTTAGGATGACATAATCAGTAGTTTTTAATGATATGAGAGTCTTTTAAAACATGCATCATGGGGTTAAAAACCAAATAAAAGACCATATATTTATATAAATCATTAACAAAACAACCCGTTATTGATTTTTTAAATATAAGAACACAATCCACATAGATTTGAGAAATGTTTTTATAAGGAAAAATAGAAAATCATTTTATGTGTGTGATTAGATAATTAAATATAATAATGCTAAAATTATTTATTTATTTTCCCAATAAAATTCAAAAAATATTTTGGTGATAATATAAATAATAATTTTTCAAAATGTACATTTGTTAATGAATAGTAATATAATTACTAAAAACATAATAGAAATACTTATACTTACCAAATGATGTTTACTCTATTTTTTGCTACCAAATTCATCATTTTTAAATGAAATATTTTTTATATCATAAAATAATATTTTCATATATTGAAAATAATTTCCCTAAAAGGAAAATAAATTTAGACAAAACATTGTGAAATTACCAAATACTTAATTTTTCATAATTATCCAAGGTAATTTAATATTTGTGTAAAATGTGAATTAAATTATTTGTATAAATTAATAATAATAACATTATTTTTTCTTAAGTATTATTTAATAAATATTTTAATGAAAATATTATCGAATTATTTTTTAATGATATTTTTTTTGAAATATATAAATAATAACTCTATTAATTGATAATATTTTATGTTTTTTACAAAGACTTTTTCATGGGAAAAATCTTTGTTCAAATAAAAAATTATATATTTTCATGGTGTTTGAGTTAATTAAAATATAAAATTAAAATGCAAAATATATGTATCAATATCATTGGATAAAATCATTGTAATGCCAATAGTTTTCCTCTTTATTAATAAATATTGTTTCACAGCCCCATACATTGAATATAAAAAACAATCCCTTAAACTTGTAATAAATACTTAACACTTAATCCATTTTTCTCAAATCATAATCCCTTCAGCATTATGTTCATATAAGACTCTCCTTAAAGATTAATGATAATGAGTTTATATGGTTTTTTGTGTCTTACTTATTCATTATGATGATAAATTTTAAGGTAAGGGTTATTTAAGCTCATATTTCATTTTCAATTAAAATCCTATTAATATAATTCTTTAAAAACGAATTTTCATATAAATCCATGTTTATAATTCAGTGGTATTATCATACATGTATATGTTGATAATGAGTTGTTACTTATTATATTTTTATATCAATCTTTCAATTTGGTTAATATATAGATGCAATGATTCAAAATCCTCTCATAGAATTTAATGATTAATAAATGTTTTAATTTATTTTCATTTCACTATGAAATGTTTTTATAATACATTATATTGAATCAATTATCATATTATCAATGTTATTCTACAATTCAATATCCGTATATTAAATCCATAATCCATTATAATGAAAATATTTATCATTTTCATAAAATAATTATAATGTAAACATTTTTTTCTTTTATGAAATATAATTCCTAGGTGGATACAAACAAGTGGATACAAGATTTTTTATAGATTCCCTTTTGGGTAATAACATTAAAGGGATTGTATTGGTATTAACTAGGAAAGAAAAATTCAATACACATGGTCCAAACTGAATACTATTTTTTGGAGTCATTGGAAATAATATTTAGTTGATGAGAACCTATTTATAATAAATAATTATGGGTTTGAATAAATTTATTTTAAATTAAACTTATCTATGACACATTATCCCTATATTTTAACTATTTTTCTCATTAATTTTATTGTTCTATAATATAGAAGATTTATTTTGTATCATTTTTTCATTTATATAAGATTTTATACATTATACCATATTATACTAAAAAAATATTAGATATTGAAGAGTGTTTTCCTAAGAATTTTATGCTATTTATTGGTAAGGGAGTTATAGGATGTAATTATAACTTTTTTAAATATAGATAATTATTGATTAAAAAGTAACATTTGTTTTATTGTTTTTATTATTATGATGGATTTATTGGAATTATTTATTTATTCATGGTTATTAAACTATATATCCACTAGAAGCATAAATTTTTCTCAGGAGAAAAATTTTGTTATATATTTGGAGTAAACCTTTCATGTTTATGAAAGAAATCATGAAAAAATGACTTGATGGTATGTTATTGTTTTCAGAATTTTTTAATTTTATTTTAATAAGATTAGATTACATTATCAACGTGATTATTTCCCATTATATTGTCCATGGATATATTTCTCTAATTATATTTATGAATGTATCGAATTATTTTATTCATTCCATAATATTTATGACATTCATACGGTATGAGAGCTTCTATTACATTATTCCCCTAACAAGTAATTAACGATTTCCCCTTATATACCATTTCACCATGAAAAAAATTCCAATGTTAAATGTATAATACATAATTTTAAAGATAAAAATTGGTGTTTTAATATATTAAAATAATTGGCCTTTTTTTCAATGTACTTAAATTACCATATATGATTATAAGATCAAAAGAATATTAAATTTTTATTATAACTCTTATTATTCTCTTTGAATGTTATACTAATATAATTATATGAACAATAGATATGTGATACTCGAGTTATGGTGTTTTTGTTCATATAAGAGAATGATTTGTTGAAAACTATGAACTGGATTTAGAACAGAAATGTTAGGGAACATAACCATAAGATGAAAATTTTATATTATATAAATATTTATACATTATTCAAAAATAATTTTAAATAAATTAATTGTAATAATATACAATTTTTAATTCATAGTTTTATTAAAGTACTAATTATGTATATTCAATTTCATAGAAAATAGTATAATATAATTAATATAATCTATGTCAATATTTTTAATCAAATTATAGAATTACATGTAGTATAAATCTATGATGTTTCTATTGATAAAATTATTAAAATACTAGGGTACTTAAAATAGTTTATGAGAAATAATTTTTCATATTTGAAGCAACATATTTCACATCTTCATTGTGTAAAAACATTGGATATCATTATATAGAAGAGACCACAATAATTTAATGGACCGAGTAATAAATTATTGGTTTAGAAGTAGATTAATTCTATAGAAACATATTCCACGATTAGGTATGTAAATAATGGATGACAGTTCTTATTGGCTTATAAATTCTATATATATATTTTTAACAACATTAGATTAAATTGAACATTGTATGAAGGGAAAATTTATATAAATCACAGATTTTGATACTCTTAAAATGATATTAAAAATGGAAGGTTTCCATATCAGTTATGTTTTCAAAACAAAATAGAAATATATTAATTTTACTCAAATAGAGGATGATATTATTTCTAAATATGAGTTGAAATATATATGGTTATATAACATGGTATATATTATGTTGGAACACAAACACAAATATTCTTATCTTCTACGATTTATAAAATCATATTATTATAACGGATTTATATTCTCAATAATTTTAATCTTATTTGATATTTTAGAGATTCCCATAGTGTTTTAGTAGTTTATATCCAAGTATTATAATTTCAATGGTGTTCAAGAGTTTTTGTAGATTTTATAGTTCCCTATAAAAAAAATTCACTAAAGGAATGTGAAGGAGGGTTAGAAATCCAAATAAATTATAACTATATGAAGAAATATTTGTATTTATTTAATATAATTAGGATTTTTCTTTAAGGGTTGATATAAAGTACATCAAGATCATGAATTTAATTTAAAAATAGAATCAACTATTGCCTAATTCATCAATTATATAAAGATAACTCACTTTTCAATTCAATGACCTAAATCAAGGTAATATTCATCAAACGAGTCTTCGGGATAAAAATATAAATTATTTTATCACATTATAGGATTTTTAGTTCTAAAAGGATGTTATTGTAAGTATATTTTCCATTAGATAAATTTTAACTAGAAAATTATTTGATTTTGGATCTACTCATTAACTCATATACAACAGATTTTATATCAAAATTGATTAATCGCCTAACTATTAGGGATTGAATTTTTAATTAAAACATGCTGTGAAAATATATAACAATAATATTATATCATCCATGGATTATCATAAAGTGAAATTATATAATTTTTTATATTATTCATTACATTATAAATATTCACACCAAATATTCGTATTAGATTATTGACATTGGAAACATGGAAAAATAATTTTTTTCCTAAGAGAACTACATTATCTCCAACTAGGTTCCTCTAGACTAGAACCCTTATTAGACACATCATACACAATAAATGTCTTCATAACATGGGGAAGGTATGTTTAATAATGGTTGATATATGATTCTTAGAAATGAAAAAATAGGTAGATGCATACTGATAATCATGAACACAAGGGTATGTGAACAAGATTGTGACATTATAGGAAAATAACATACATATCAAAGATCATAATCATGCTTAATGGAATAATTATTGCCAGAGTAGAGGACATGAATCATAAGTGACTGATTTGAATATTATCTAGGATATCATGACCTTTGGATACAATATGAATTTTATGTATACACATAATAATTAAAATTTATTTCCATAGTCGTTAAGGCATGCTAACATAGACATCATACTGGAACTGGTTCACATCCCAGATAATATCAGTAGTTAAGGATCACTCACAAGACCATATTGGTAGGATAATTAATTTGTAAACCTTGGTCACTCCCCATTACATATTTTTCTATATCATAATATATAATCATTTACATATGAATTCAAGTGAGATATAGGTTACACTTGTAACATCATTAAATCATACATATTTATTCCCCAACAACCTAAATATTAATAATATCATAACCCATGAAATAAATTGGGTATCACAATAATTTCATCATATATTATTTTTGAAAAAGAGATAGGTTTGATGGTAATTTAATCACAAAATAATTCACAAAAATAATTGGGTTTCATGACAATGTAACATGTTCTATAAAAAAGGTTTCATAAAAATAAATTTTTCAAAATTTAAACTATATATATAAATATTATGAATTATACTTTTGGATCACATTACTCATGGGGAATGAGTAAAATAAATTTGGGATAGATTATATTGAAAATAATTTTCATTTATCATTTAAAACATTTCATTTGGAAAATATTCATTACACTTTGGATAAATCATTTAAAAACATAAAACATTTCTAAATTGGTTATCTTAGAATGTAACATTTAATACTTATAAAGGTATCCTTGACAACCGTTTTTATAAGTTTTCAAACAGATATCATTTTTTAAATTATTTTCATTGAAAATGATCTCAAAATAACATTTAAAAACAATTTCCAAAACATATGTATGAAATAATTATTTTGAATAAAATACATTTCTCTCAGATAATAGAAATAAACTCCAATTTTATTATGAAGATTAAAAAAAATTATTTACCAATGTCTATAAAAATAGGACCATTACATGTAGATTCCCTGTAAATATATTGGATAATGAAATTAATAATAATTACTGATATATGGATCATATTATTTAATCAATGTAAGTATGATCATTTGCATTCCTGATAAAGAATGAGATTTTAGCAACATATTCATATATCATTGTTAAAATTGAGTAGAAATCCCCATGAAAAAAATAACATTAATAGAATAATAAAACACCATGAATACAAGAATATTATTAATATAACATTTAATAGGGTCATTATATACACAACATAATAGAATATAAGTGCATAACAAAACATGTGTCTCAAAAAAGGAAAATTTAGAAAATTTTATCCTATCGCTTAGGTAATATAGAAACCATAACATCATAAACAATTTCAATATCCTAAGATGGATGTTTAAAAAAACATAATTTAAATGAATAATAATTTACATTCATGGGTATCATATAAGACACATATAAAGAGGTTTTGAATAAATCATGTGTCTCAAATAAGATAAATAATGAGACATACAACCCTTATCATCAGTCTTGAAATCAATTGTACTCATTCAATCTATATATATAATAAATATATGTGTATTATCAATCTATATTCGAACATAAATAATTTATATAATAAAACATATGGTTTTAATAACATTTAAATTCTTTTTATTTATAATTACATGTCAATGTTACATTTTGTTTATTAAAAACAATGTTTATCTTATATGTTTTGATTTGTTAAATTTTTGTACCCAATACCCGATGGTGGTAGGTCGTACGTATTCACAAATGCCTTTTCAATATTATTTTAAAAGTGAACGAATAAATGGTATATGATATATTATAATCAATGAAAAATTATTATTCAATATATATCACATATATTTTATTAAATCAATCCATAATATATTTCTTGTAATGTATGATCAAATGTCATCGCATTGCGAGTATACAACCATCCATACACATGAGCGATATTATTGTATTCCCATAAAATGGAAATCATGAAGTTATGTGTGATATAATAATTAAAAAATCATAATCACATCCTAAAAATAATATATATCATTTAATAAAATTTATAATACCATTATTCAAAATCATTAATGGTGGTAATGGATATAAGTGTGACCTCGGTTCTATAGGTAGTGGTATACCATACACAAAAATGATGATTGCATATCCTATTTTATGGAAGAGTGTGATGTATTATATTGTAATAGTGTAATAAAAATATCTATATATATTTAATATCACAATTTTATTATATAAACATGATATTTAAATTACTTAAGGGGTTATATTAAGAAATAAAACAAAAATTCGTGTTTATTAATGATACCCCTTCTTCAAGAATATTCTTCTGGTTTTCATAGATATATTTACTTGGATGGATGCATTCCCAATGTAATTATCCCAATATGTTTGTATAGAACCTGGAAATATATTTTTAATGTTTTTTAAATACAAATGGATTGATATAATTGTGGAAATGGGTACAATGGGTCGATTTTTTTAAGGCAACTGAGTGGAAAACATGTAAAATTTCAAATGTTGGAATTCCACCAACATTTTACACCATTTAAACTGGATCCAATAGTTATAAAATATCATTAATAAAAATAATAATTTCCAAATATTTCCATTAAAATGTTTTTGTATAATTTTATAGTTCATTTTTGGCCTTATGATTAATCGTTAGTACTATAGTTAACTCCCTTTTCTTTTAATGACCAAAATTAATTTTACCTTTCTGAAAATCAAGGAGGTCAAAAAAATATGATTACATTAGACATAACTACATATTATTTATATTCATGAAATTTAAATAATTATTAAAAATTAAATCTATATAAATGATTGAAATTAATTTAAAACTAACCCTGCTGACAAGACGAGAAAACCAGTTTCATTTTAATGTAAAAATGTATAAAAGTTTGAATTGTTTTCATTGTTAATTTCAACGTAAAATTGATTAAAAAAATTATTCAAATATATGTAGAAATAAAGTAGTTATATAATAATAACGGTTAAAAATAATATTAAAATATAATAATAAATTTATCAAAAATACATTTTTCAACAAAAATTCAGTATTTTTCACTATTCATCTGAAAGTTAAAATATAACTAAAAAATAAAAAAAATTCCTAAAATATTTTTTACATTAGAAATTAATATATGGGGTTTATATTTTTAAATCAAATATATATTTATATGTATATTTCAAAAATTAATCATATTTTTTTACAAAGACACATAAAAGGATGTTTTCTTTGGAAAACTATTCTTTCAAACATATAGGTAATATCAAAAAATTATATATTTTATCATCAATATGATTAAATTATATAAATAATTTTTTTTGTAAAAATAGGTTATTAATATTAATATCATTATGTTTTATATATAGTCTATAATGGTTGGGTTGAAATAACTATATAAATAATATATCACTGTTTTTTTAAGACACAGAATCACGGGTAACACATGCCAAGCCAGCATTTCATGTATCACTAGATTAAATTGTTGTTTCATATATGAATCCATGACATGGTTAATAGTGAAACAAATTCCCTAAAATAAAAATTATACAATTTTAAAAAAATATTCAAAAAACTCCAAGTCTTACATTTTACACCACTTAAAATTGATTTTATCTATTAAAATTGATTAATATTATACAAAAAAGGAATTTTGACTCATAATATCCTCAATTTCCCTTGTATCTTCTTAAAATTGGTGGGTTATACACAAAACATTGACCAACATAGTGTTCTTGTTTTTTATAAATTTCTCTGTATGATCTAGAAACTCTGCCGGTTATTTTGTAAATGATACATCCTACTCCTTTGATGTGACCTTATAGTTCAATACATGTGAAGGTATATTTATTTGCCTTCAAGTGATAGATAAACATAACACATTGTGGACTTGAGAGATATATTTTGGATGTATCAAACAATATGAAATTTTAACTACTTGATTAGGGATCTTGGATGTGACAATATACCATGGAATCATTTCCAATTTCCTTTAAAATATTATATCCTTCCTCTATAATGATATTAATAAAAAATAATTAAATAAAATATAAAATTATATACCACATATTTGAATGTTAACATTAATTTTCTATAAATATTGACCTTCAATGATGTGTTGTAGAACATAGATAACATTCATGGCAATTTCCTTATCAATCTTAGGTCCCAATTATTTTCCTTCCCCAACATCATACCTGTTTGTTAGAGGTCTAAATTATTTCCATAAAGGGATTTATAATAATCCATTATGATGATAAATTGAATGTAATTATTGTATAAAAACTCAACTCAAGTAATTTTTTGGTCCCAAATACATTTTAAATCCAGATAAAAATATCTCAATGTTTGTTGTTGGGTTTTAATTTGTTTTTTATATTGACAGAATTTTATAAGAAGATGCACACAGTTGTAACTAAATTTAATATCTAATGCTTTGAGAAGGCTTTACTAAAATATTAGGGTACGTCTTAATTCCTTTTAATATTAAATTTAATTTTTAACGGCATGAAAGTCCCATCATCTATAATGTATATTCTTGAAAAATGATACATATAGAGGATATCTATCAAAGTGATGTTATATTATATCTTAGTATGGCGAGTTGATACTACACCTATTGCATTATTACCTTTAGAAATTTTTGTATCCCTTTCAAAAAATCAACGGTGATGTTCTCTAATTTAAATTGCAGTATGTGTAATGGATTCAACATCCCCTTATACTTTTTTCATTCCACATTAAATTTATGGATTACCACGAATCAAGATACAAATTCATAAATATCAATCTATGTACTGTCATAGTTGAAGTATTTTCTCAAATAACTATAGATTATCATTCATAATTGATAAATAGTCAACAACTACATATGAAATTCTTATGAAATATCCTTTCTAAAATCTGTTATAAACGGATCTCATACACAGATCATATATGTTGTCATTATTATAGAATCAAGGATGAACCCATGAAAATTTTTATCCTTAATTTCTATCTCCACATCTTAATTATACAAATATTTAACATTCAATTGATTAAATGGTTTAAAATTCATTTGATTAGTATATTATTTTTACCCTTATTTACGGATTAATGATTTTTTCCTTTTCAAAAAATGAATTGTTGTATATTTTTTATTCTCAGTGAAGAAAATATAGCACAATCCATTTGTGTAAATGAACCTGCCACCTTGTTCAATTAAATATGGTAGTAATATATCAAGTCGTTGTACTTCTTTTTCAGATCTATCCATATTCTCCATAAATTTTTTTACTACTTTTTTTTTAATATATAAAATAAATTGTTTTGGTCAATATATATTTATCAATTTTCTCCAAATTGAAAATGCATGCATATATTTAATGAAACAATTACAACAGCTACATCTAAATCAGTACTTGTGTTAGGTTTCACATGAATAATAATTTTTTATGTGTCCAATGATATAACCATTATATTTTCAATATGATTTAATCCCAATCACTTATTATATTCATAACATTATATTACATAACCATATCTACTATAATATAAACTATAAACATTGGTGTGGACTAATCATCTCCTTATTTCCATGATATTTTCTTCACATTAATCCATTAGAAAGAACATGGAACACATATTGGTTAACATGGTGAGAATATTATATTTTAATGAGAACTTATCCATGAATCATTGGTAATATCCAGCCAATCTAAGGAAACATATGATCTCAATCCCCCTTTTTGTCCTAAAACAACATTCAATATCCTTAATCATTAAGGTATCTACTTATATACCCCATATTTTAATTATATAACCCAAAAATGAAACATTTTTTATTATAAATTAATGATATGTAAATTTTTGACAAAGTTTATCCTTCCATTGGATCTTTAGTAGACTTCTCTTGTGATATTTTTGAACTTCTATTTTTAGGGAACATATTGGAATATAATTTCTGAATTATATCAAAATCTAATCAATGTGTTCTATAAAGACTCAAATAATTAAATCTGTAAAGACAGAATGATAATTAATAACATATAATGGAATTAAAATATAATCATAATTACACAGAATGTACTTAATTTGGTATTAGGTATATCCTCCTTCGTAACCCCAAGTTGAGGACTTCAATAATGGTGGTAAATCTATGAAAAGTATTGAGCTCCACATACATTTAATGATCAATTCATCAATACGATGTATATGATACATTATCTTTATGGTGTTCATCATTAGTTCTAGATAATTAATTTAAATTTTCATCGATCCATCTTTCTTTTATTTGAAAATTAATTGGTGACTCCCATGCTGACACACTTGGAAAAATAATTCCTTCACCAAGGATTTCATGGAGTTTCTTCATCAATAAAGTCAAGTCAATAACTTCTATTATATAAAGAGTCTTTGAGATTAGTTAAAAAATAGGTATGTTTTCTATTGAGGACTCACCATTGTTATTCGATGGAAGACTAATTATATTATGTAGTAAGAAATCAAAAAACTCTTGAATAATGGGAATACAATTTATGCAATGTTTCCACTCATCCATATTAACCAGATGTCCATCATGAATTGGAATTAAGAACCATAAATTGAATGAAATATATATTGTATATCCATACATATACTATCATTAATAAAAAATCATTAGTTGGTTTGGGAAAGGAAACATAACTCCACTTCCAGGATAATTCATGCACAATTTTTCTAGATAATGCCAATCCATTCTATATATGACATCAAATATAACTAGAGATAGATTTAGAAGATTTTTGGGAAGCACAATCACTCAATATTAAACCATAGAGGAAACATAGATATGTGATATAACCATCATAAAATATAGATTTTATATAAATAATTAAAAATCAGTTTTCTAGGGTGACATTGTGATACCCTTATAAAATTCATCAGATATGACACATGTGTAAACCTGGAGTGAAGTAATACTGATAGAGTTCTAGATTAAATTGTATGTGTAACATTAACTACGTAAATATCATTCCCCTAATTAGAAAAAGTGATTGCATGAAAATAACCCTTGTCTTTTATCTTATGATGTTGCTGATGTTGATCATCAGCAAAAACACTTTGACTTTTTCACTGGTCATAATAATACCAATTATATTTTATCCTGAAGAACTAAATTGTGGGTTGTCTATTCGATGGATATTTCTTTGTAATAACATATGTAGAAAAATTCTTCCAATCACCTTAAAATTAAAATGAATGATTTCCATCCTTCAATAAAATTAGACATTTTCCCAACCCAATAAGTCATTGTGCATCATCTTCTGTAATAAAAAGTGAGACTAATAAAAATATAATCTTCTTTTATCTATGGTTTTTGTATTTATCTTTGATTTCTAATTTTCAATTATTAACAAACCTATGTGGTTGATGTGTATCTACAACATCTATATCTGCCATAATTGATCATTGGAAAATTTGTACATGGGAATTGATGTCTCTTATGACTAAATACCTTCATAAACATGGAAATAATACACTAAAGAATCAAGCAAAAATACATTAAGATTATATGATAATTCCATAATCATAAATTCCATGTCCTGTAAAACTAGATTCATAGGTATAAACAGATTCATAATCAATTTTCATTAACTATTGAAAACATTTTTCTACTTTTTAAAAAAAGAAGACACTGAATTTAATTATTGTTAAATATGTTCATGTACACATCTCAATCCATATATTAAATTTCATCTTTTTTACTGTATTCTGGATAAGTGTCCACCAACAATCCGATAAACAATCCAAACATTAGGTAAATAAAATGAATATTACATTTTTTTAATCATGGATACTTTAACATATCTTTTCCATATTAATGATAATGTATTCATTATGTAGTGGATTATAATACCAATTGAATAAAGGTGGTTGTTTCCACCTGATAGAATCAACGGAATATTATTCACTCTTTTGTTTGATCGGATGTCAATAATGATTCATATCTTGAAAACGACATGTGGACATAGAAAATTTATATTTTATTCCATATCTAATAAAATTTAGATTATTGGGAGGAAATAATTGAATTTCCTATCACACAAAACATTAACATGGGTTCTTTCTATATTGTTAAATTTACAAAAACCAAATCTCATATAGTAATTGATAGTAAAAACCCACATTATCATTGAAATAACTTATAGGATGACTAAATTGCGGAAACTAATAAAATATTTTAAATAATAGGGTTAACCTATAGAATTAATAGAAATATTATAATAAAATCCATCGTAATTGATTTTAATGAGTTTTCAAATTTCCAAAGACTATCACATGTTAGTGTAAAACCAAGTGTGTAGGGTGGACTATTTTTATGCACTATTTCTTGATCTAATATAGATCAATATAGTGTTTTGCATGTTTTCAGCCCTAGGTACAAATGTTACCGAGAAACATTTTATTGTATTAGAAAAATAGAGATTTATTACTGGGAAACCATTTGCTCAATCCTTTACCAAAATTCAAAGACAATTTCATATAATATGACTAATCCTTAGTATTATCCCTCGAAATATCTTTATAGATCTCACTATTGTTTTCCAAACATGGAATACAAATACTAACTAATCTATTCATATTACTCAAATTGGTGTGACATAGGATTAACATACATAGATATTACATCATGTTTTCTAAATAATCATTACATTTAAAAAAAGGTCTGAAGACCATATTAGTTTGACATCTTTGGAAACATGGAATCATAACCCAAGGACAATAATTGAATTAAAATAACTCCGACAAGGTTTTTTGTTACCATAAAAAATTATATCAACATCATACGTAATGTATATCTTCATAAAATGAGCAATGAAATCATGAAAAGAGTGATCTAAAATGATTAGTATGGGTAACTAGGGTGATACAAAAGAATAATTATCAGAATAATGGTATGAGAACATGATACTAACATTAGAAGATCATACCATTTATTTTAATGATCATAATAATTATATATTTAATATATATTAGAATTCAATAATCCATCTTAGTGATACACTCTCCCAAGAATAATTAATTGCATATTTATAATGGGATTTGGTGCATTAATGATTGATAATAGAAGTTAATAATAAATAAATAATATGATAATAAAATTTCCTTTTACTTGAGAGTATAATTTTGGAAAATTATATGAATTTATGGTGTACACATAACCATATTAAATTATTTCCCTCATTTTTGACACCCACGACCAAGGATATATTAGTTTTTTAAGTTCACTCCCAAACCATCTCAGTAGTCATGGTTTACTCTCAATAAAATCATAGAATAAAAATTACATAACTAAAGTTGGTTTACTCTATATTTCATCCATGTATATCTCATAATAAATATTTTATTACCCAATTAATTAGAGAGATATACTTGTCCCACCCATCACCTTGTTAAATAATACATATGTGTTCCAGAAGATAATAAAAATTCATCATATAATAACCAATTAAATTAAATGGGTATCATAAATATTTTAGTTAATATTGACACAAGGAAAAGAGTCATTTTTCAAAATCATCTAATCATATAATAATATTTAAAATGATGTTGTTTTCATTCTCATATAAATAATGAAAAATATTTGGGTTTCATAAAAATCATTCCATAAATACTAAAACCCATTAATATAAATAATTCAAATTGAATCCTTGTATAATATTCCAAGTAATTTGTAACGTCTCAAACCTTGATGTCGGCCAAAATTGTGCCCACTGACCGGTTGGTCATATGGACTCAAGCACATCTTCCCAATTTCCAAAGGTAGCCAACTATCTGCGAGGGCCTAGGTGAGTCAAGGGGGGGGGGACTATGACCTCATTACTAGAGAACCACAACAAAAGTTAATATATAGTAAATATTAGAAGAAAAATAACCAGTCAACTACTGAAATAATGAAAAGACGGGAATACATATCAATAACATGAAGTGTCTCATATATAAAATGATGCATATGGTAAAAGTATCTATAATTTGGACAAAATTTATATAGAAATACAATAGAGTACAGGTATCCCAGAAAGTAGAAAATACCAAAATGGTATCCCAGCTTCACAAGACACAACATCGTCACATTCTCCCTATCTATAAGGCCATAATCAACATCATTTACAAGGTAGATTTCCCCTATAATCACCTGCAGCCATATAATCTGTTTGGGTCCCCATGGAGGCCAAAACAGGGTGTGAGATAAACATATCATTAGGAAACCTCCCATGTCTATAATGTTCTCCCTATAATTATACAAAGGTTAGATAAAGTAAAAACAATTTTTATGTAAGTGTGTACTCAGGGCATAAGTCTACTATGAAGTAAAACTGAACATCCCTCAAGGATACCTGTAAAATAGAGTCATCTCCTAACAAAGTAACTATAAAAAGGTTTACAAGAAAATCACACAATGATGTCATACATCTATATATATCACGTATCCCACATCCATGCCATATACGAATGTGAATACCACGAGGATAGAATCTAAGGTGTTAGTTGACCAATGAATCTATGTAATATATATATATATAGATCACAGAGGGCGAGATCCAAGGATCTTGTCCAAGGAATCCCATTGAGTCCCTTGGGAATCCCGAGTGGAATCTCGATTTCACACTAGTTTGGGTCCTAGGAGAATGTCAATGGAAAGACCTATATGGGCCCAAGAAAGCTGGATCCACAAGGTAGTAAATCTTATGGAATCCCATGGGATAAGAACCCAAGGAGAAGAGTTAACCCAAGGCATCCACTACCACATTATAGATCCAATTAGAGCAGTCCATGGAATCTATCTAAACAATCAATCAAGTATTTGAGACGTCAAATTAAACATTTATTAACATGTATGTATACCCACTCACCTCGAAAATCACAATCCATGAGTATTCCCACTCATGAAACCCATTTACCATAAGCATATAGGAATACCCTCTTGTATAATCAATTTAACATTCTATTAGTCTTTTCATATATGTATACCCAACTTTATAATTCCTTTAACATGCCATGCTATTAAAATAGAAAAATAATTACACGATATTAGTTAATCAAGGAGGCACTAGATATCCTAAACTGGATACTCAATATATCAAGTCATCTCAGGGATACCTATAACTAGGAAATCACAAGCACAGACCCCATGGGTGTTTCAAACAATAATAAACAAGTTACTACCTCAAGAGCACCTCTCGGGTGAGCTCAAAATGACTAAAGAGTTCCAACACACCAAAACAGAACCTATGGTCAACCTCACTATGTCCAACTATAGCTACTAATATCTAATATCTCAAAAAAGTAGGCCTCACTAGAATGTATTATGAATGGAGTAATGGATAGACACCTAAAAAACATAATGAAATGCTGAAAGAAACTTTAGAACAACTACCCCACTAATGTAGTAGACAACTCGTCCAGTATCAAACCTTGATTTATCATGGTATAGGAGAAATCATAAGAACAAACAAAGAATGGAATATTATGGAATATGGTCCTAAATCTAAATAGACCAGTCGTTGATCCGAAGAATCCTGAATGACCAAAAAATAAATTTGGAATTAACATTGGGGATCTGGCGAGATGATCGACAATTGAAACTGAGTTCAGAAGGAGGAATAGGCTCAAAGAATACTTCAGGTTCCTCAATGGTGAGTTATGGGAGGCGTCATGTTTGTGGGGGAAGAAAACCCACTTTTGGATTTAAAAAGGGAAAATAAATTTAAATTAAAAATTAAAAATATCACACAGTAGGGTCCCACTGTTTACCATCATGGTTTCCCAAACCATGAAGAAACATTGTGCACCTCACTTCTATGGAGGGGAATATCACATGGTTACCTTTCACGGTTTCAATAACCAAACACAAACCATGCAGATGTTCTCTACCTAAAAACCTGATCATTTTAGAAATAACACAGTGTTTAAACTAACTGTGCATCTATCGTGTTTAAACCGTTAACCAAGTCATTTTCAGCCCAAAACATATTTTCAGCCTTTGAAAAATCCATAGACACCTGCATAACACCCATGATCCAGTTATGAATTCACATAAGTCCATAACATGATATTTAAACTGAAAATAAAATAAGTAGAACTCTTTGAAAAAACCAGGAACATTCAATAATCCCCCTTATAGAAATTCTTCAATGAATTACTCTCTAAAGGGGGGTCAAGATTCATTTGAGAAAAACTATAGTTAGTGAAAAAGTACATAGGACTCCATCTCCCAAGTCACATCCTATAAATGGTTGTTCTAACATAGCACTGGTACAATAGGAACTAACTAGTATCAGAGAAAATTCATGCTTCAGTCATCGATATGAATCAAATGCTCCTCAAAAGCTGCATCAACCTAAAGCTCGACCTGCTCAGGCTGAAAAATTTGAGACAGTTCTATGTGATATCAGTGCAGCTGAGATACATGGAAGACACCATGAATGGATCAATACCTTTGATTTAACTGAAATCGTTAGGCATCCGACCCGACTCCATCCAAAATATCAAATGGACTAACATATCTCGGTGAATGTTTTCCCCTTATCTTCATTTGCATGTGTCCCAACTTGGTGAAACAGGTAAGAAAACCATATCCCTAAACTCGAACTCTTGAGGTCTTATACATCGATCAGTGTATGATTTATAACAAGGCTGTGTAGTATGCATCCACTTCTAAGCCAACTAGACCTTGTCCAGATCCTTCAGCACGAGACGCGGTCCAATTAATGCCGCCTATCTTTCCTCTAACTAGCATATAGGAGAACAACATGGACTACAATATAAAGCCTCAGATTGTTCCATATATATCATCACGTGATATCTGTATTGTAGATGAACTCAACCAGTGGAATGTTTCTCTCCTATGAGGCCCCAAAATATAGGACGCATTCTCCCTGCATGTCCTCTAACACCTGTATCGTGTACTCTGCCTAGCCATCAGTCTAAATGTGGTATGTTGTTCTCAAGAGAACCTAAAAACCTAGTTCCCTATGAAAAAACTACGAGAAATGAGATGTAAAGGGGGAATCACTAACTGAAATTATATTGTGCGAGACGCACCACCTCTCAGATGTAAGAATTTTGTAGATCATTAAATATGAATGTCTCTTTCATCAACAAGAAATGTGAGCCCTCAGTAAGCCAATCAAAGACAACCCACAGAACATCATTTCCTCAAGTTGATCTTGGAAAACCCCTCACAAAACCCATCACTACATCATCCCATTTCCACTATGGGATATTTAACTACTATAAAAGATCATTTTTTATGTTTTTCCTTCACATATTGGCAGGTGGAACACCTAGTAACCAAACTGCCTATATATATATGCATTCCTGCCAACAAGTAGAGACGTCTGAAGTTACGGTACATCATGGTAACACCTAAATAAATTTCCCTAGTGATGCATAATGATCCCACAGTAGGTCATTGAGAATATCCATTGGAACCCGAACAATTTCATGGATACGTAGTATCACATCATCGCCTACCGTCCAACTAAGAGGAGGGTCCTCACCTCCCACACCTTCTCGTAGAACTAGAAATTTTTAATCCCTTAACTTCCTCATCCTAACTCTATCTATATGGGTAGTGGTAAACATTTGGATGATATAAAAGTAACTCCCTGTCTATGTGTCACCTCCAAATACATCTCCAAAAATAGATCTATAAGCTTCCACTCGTTACTAGCCTACTGCACTACCTATATCTAAGTCATCCAGGTCAGTTCATCGACCACTGCATTACCCTTACCAGGCATGTATAAAAAATCTATTTCAATGGACTTTTGGTACTCCATCCACTTTCACCACCTCAAATTAATATCACGTTGTGTAAAGATATACTTGAGGGGTTTTTGACCACGTACACCACAAAACGATCTCCTAGTAAAAAGTGCATCCAACAATGCAACACATGATCGAATGAAACAAACTCAAGATCACGCGTATGGTAATTATTATAGTGAGGTCTCACCAGATGAGACTTGTACGCCATGAATCGATGCCCTAGCATCAGCACTGACCCCAGCCTAATACCTGGTGAATCACAGTAAAATGTTTAACTGTGGCCCTACTCTAGTAGTATCATGACAAGTAGAGATGTCAACATCCCTTCGAGCTCCTGAAAGGATTTCTCGCAAGATTCTGACCATACAAACCTAGAACCCTTCTTATTATAGATCATCAATGGTTATTAAATGCGTGAGAAGTACTATATGAAATGACTCTAGTAACCATCTATCCCTAATAGTCTTCATATGTCAAAAATGATTTTGCGTTATTCCTAAGAAACTATAGCTCTCACCAACTATGGTTCCACTGACACTTCTATCTCCAAAATAATGTGACTCAAGATGTGAATATTATACATCCAAAAGTGGCACTATGAGAACATATAATATAATTAATGATAAATCAATGTATTGAAAATGATATCATGATTGTTGTCATTTTCATGTATATTGTGAGAATAAACCAAGATATCGTAAATGAATACCACCACAAAAGAATACATGTAGGCATGGAAGACTTGGTTCATCAACACCATGAAAACTACTGGTTCATTCGTGAGACCAAACAACATAACCAAATACTTATATAACACATACCTACTATGAATGGAAGAATGTGGTATGTCTATAGTTCAAACATGCACATCGTGATATCCTGACCTCAACTCGATCTTTGAGAACACTCGATCTCCATAATGATGATCAGATATGTCATCTATCCATGGAAAAGGATACCATTTTTAACGACCAGATAGTTCAGTTTCAGATAATCCATGCATAGCCTAAGAGATTCGTCCACATGTTTTGCAAACATACCAGAAAACCCCATGGATATTTACTGGGTCTGATAAACCCATATTCTTCCAAATCCTCATTCATCATTTTGATCTCCTACAACTTCTTCATAACCATCAAATAATAGTGAATGGATATCATATCAACTCCCGGAATTATATCATTTGATAAATACACCTTAATCTATGGAGGAAAACCTAAACATTCGTCAAGAAGGACTTTCATGAAGCACCCAACCATTAGAAGATAGTCATTGTGACCCACTCCCAGATTATCCAGAAACAAACTACAAATCTGGGATGTCATCCCTCCAAGCCCAACATGCTTGGGTCCATATCTACTCTAATAGATATTCAATTATCCATTGTGAATAAACACTACACCCTTAGGTGATTCATAAGACTCCCTCCGACAATATCAGTCAATGTACACTTCATTTGAAACGAGCCATTTCATTCTATGAATTATGTCAAACCCTTTCATCTGTAATACATAAATATCCAGATGAATTGACACCCTCCTAACTCAAGGGGACACTCCATTAACTTTTGTATATCACTCTTTAAAACTCCAAATGGTGTTTCTAGGATCTGAACTCCCATAGAATGAAAAACCAAAAGCCCAAATATTTTTACCACTCGTGTAGATATAAAACATTGAGAGGCATCTATATAAAAAATGGAATTTGAAATAGTATGTGATAATAAGATCATACCTCTCAACATATATTATATGGGTTCCTGGCCTTATTGTGACTGTTATACTTCATAAATATGGCATGTACTATGCTCTTGGGACCCCGGTTGGCTACCTTGAGTTGATCCACCTTAGTGTCTCTGAGAAATCAGTGGCAGGCTACCACGACAATAATCAACACTGCCTAGGCCTCACTAGAATACATTTCTCTAGCTCCCAGATGAATAAAGAGCTAACGACTCTTCTCCCTAACCCTATGTCAAGGCTGGCCCCCAAAAACTCACAACTACAGGGAAGGTCCTACAAACTGATGTGTGTTCCCCATCTCGCCGCAAGATCAACACAAAACTAGGTCACGGTCACAATAATATTTCATGTTTCCTCACCTACCACACTAATGTAAAAACACCAATCGGTTAGAAACCCTGATCTGACAAGAACTCTAGTCGCGGGATGACTTTAAACGATGCTACCTACAAAAATTCATAGATCTACTGGGGTGTGAAACAACACTCCCATGTTATGTACCCCCTTCTTCCCCCTGGTTCCACTCTATAATCAGCACCTAATTCACAATCTTAGTGAAAGAAGGTAACAAGAACACAATGACCTGAGTTCTAATATCATGTCTGAGACCTTCCATGAAGCGCCTCACCCCAGATAGCTCATTTGTAGGATACATCAGTGAAAAATTCCACAACTCTATAATGTGTGTCGATTATTCCATAACCATCATCACACCCTAATCCAGACACATAAACTCAATATCCCGCTCTTCTCATAGAGTCGCGGGGGTAAAATTAGTCATAGAATTGGGGTTGGGATTCATTTCAACCCATATCACCTGACCCATCATCCTAGATCAGTCATCACACACGCGCATGGTCACTCCACATAGAATATATTCTTTGAGTTTCACCATCTCCTCATGAGGTGTCTCTAGATTCTCTAAAATTATTAACGTGGTATCTAGACACATCTCTACATCTTATGTCCCAAAATACATTGAAAACATAAGAAGATGATGAAATTGTAACACCCGTGTCAGATCAGCCATATTCAAGGATAGCTCTGGTGGTCCCTATAATGTATGCATATAGAAAAAGAAACTCTCATAGAATTGTGCCTTAGAACCTATGTCGGGAATAACCTGAGGCTCCACGACTGTCACTATAGGAGGATCAAGCAGTAGTCCATGAACCATTTCCTCTGATATGAGTTCATTGCCACCATTTCGGCGTACCACTGGATGAATTCATGGTGTAATGTGTTTACAATTCCAAACACACTCCCCAAAAAAATAAAAACATCAACACACATAGCTCACAAGTGTAAGATAGGTCAAAACACTCCTAAAAACAATTTCAAACCCACATCCACCTCCTAAACCTAGTCCTATATTAATAACATCCAATGAATCACTAGAAACTATTCCTCTCTCCCACTAAAAAGCCTGGTATATGAAAAATATCTATTTTCCAATTCATGTTTCCTTTTCACTTCGAGTTCACATTTAGTTACCCCTGAAATTTAACCAAGTGATTTCCATTCTCAGTTCCATGTGGGCCCATAACACCTCATGAACCAAAAAAATATATCCCATTAAAACCGTAAATGTAACAACGTCATTTAACATATACATTTCATCAGTAATTCATTTTCAAATTCACAAGGGCTCATACTCTTTATAGACTGAAAGATGATTTCACACCATTATATACTACACCCAAATGAAAAACCCACATGAACAATGATCACAACAACTACCACAACAATATGAAATATTTAATTATAAAGACCCATAAAATTAAAGGATTTTTTTTGTAAATTCTTTTGGATTTTACGAGTACGCAGTTTCAACGTCGCATGATTCCGAGGCCCGGTGTGCCCAAAATCAATTACCGAAGTTTAGCTCGGGAACCTTCAGTGAACGAATGAGCTGGTTTTTCTATCTTTTGAACCGGTGCTCGGAATCAAAATCTGAGGGCACCAATGAAACCGTAGTGGCAGTAATTGCTTAAGAGGACCTTTACCAAAGGTGTGTTTTCTCGGGAGGAGTTGTTAAAATTTGGGGATTAATAAAGAATTGAATAAAATTTTTGGTACAAATTTTATTTCTAACTAAAGTGTTTTTATCCTAGGAGTGGTAGTTGGGGTTGGAACCAGTAGTTACTAACTACCTGTGAGAGGATAAAGGTGTGGTGGGGCCCACACGAGCCCAACCCTTCACATTCCCCATAACCCCTTAAACTTCCCATTAAACCCTCCCTTGTATTTAATTATGTGACTTCTCCTCTTCAACTTTAATAATGCCAACACACATTAATTTAATTAATTGAACCTCTTTAATTAATTGAAATTTTTTGTTTGAGGTTCGGAAGTTTGATATGCTTGGAAAAATAATAAAATAAGGGGAGACCTTATTTTAGTTTGGTTTCCTTGTTGTGTGAAGACTTTGTAAGAGAGATCTATTCTCTCTTAGAAAAACTTCATCCTCCGTGAAGAACGTCACTCTTCAACGAAGAACTCCAATTGTCCGACGAAGAACGTTGACTCGGTGGTTCTGGTTTTCTTCATCTTCTTCTTCCTCCTTGACAAAGGAGAAGACACCGGCGACGATGGAAACGACGCCATCGTCCGTGGCGCTTGACAATCGCGAACTTCCTTTGAGGTAGGTGTGTGTTTATGAATGAGAAACGTTGTTTTTACTTCCATGTTATTGGTTCTCTCTAAAACCATTTGCTATCAAACTAATGCAGAAGGAACCAGACCAAACTAACATGGTCTGATTCTTCTTCCGTTCTTATTGTATGGTGTTCTCCTATCGTTCTTGTCATGTGAATCAAAGAATGTATTTGGAGCCGATCGGAGGCCTGAAAACCTTGAAAACGCCCTCGTAATATCGGGACGACCTAGGAGTAGATGTTTTGTAGAAATAAGATCATCGGAACGAAGGAAAGACACCTCGGGAGGCCTGCTATCCAGTGGCGTCATTTCTGGAAAATTCCATAATACACGACATGTCCTTCCTATGCACACGCCCTGTAGTACAAGAGTACAGCGGTAGATGTAACGGAGATCAGAAGAAGTGACACATGGCGTGTGACACTGGTCACACGGCGTGTACTGTCCACACAGTTTGACAGAGGAGACTTCGATGGACATGGCGTGTATTCAAGGGAAATACACGGACACAGACAGAAATACACGGCCACAAGGCACGACGTGTATTATCTTATTGAAAGGCCGAAGCTGCTTTATGAAACTTGGCGTGTAATCTGGGAGATACAAAAACACAGGCAGAACCACACGTCCATGAGGCACGGCGTGTACTACCACCACCATGGCCTAAGCGGCTTCGCGAGGCTCGGCATGTAATGTGGGTGATACACGGACACGAGCAGAACCACACGGCCAAGAGGCACAGCGTGTATTCCGGAAATACACGGACATAGGGTGAAGCATACGGGCATGTACTTCACCACACGACCAGGCATGACCAGCACAATGGAACCGACCCTAGAGGTTTGGACACGACATGTAACCATACTACACGCCGTGTATTTACGTATTTAAACAACCAGCCCCATGACACGAGCCCTTTTATATGAGTAGTACCTGGTGTCTGATGACACGGCGTGTATCACTTTCCTACACGCCGTGTACTTTGGGGAAATGGGTTGGTCGTCTTGTTCTTGGTGACATGGGCATGTTTTTCTTGGGTTTCCCCCTATGACGTGGGATGGAACTAGGGGATACATCAACTATGTTCTTTGTGACAGTTGATGTACAGATCTTTGACTCGAGGAGCGGACCCTCCCAGAATCGAGCTTGCTGTGTGCGGGAACCCTAGTGCTGGCTGAGAATACGACGATGATGACGACTGTACTAGGATCTTACGTGGGTTCGGCAGCAAGGATGACTGTACTTGGATCCTACGTGGGTCCGGCTGTGAGGAAGACTGTACATGGATCCTACGTGGGTTCGGAAGCAATGGTTACTGTACTAGGATCCTACGTGGGTTAGGCACCGACAACTTCTGTACTTGGATCCTACATGGGTTCAACAGGGGAGATGATTCAGAGGCTTCATCTATCATCTATACCCCTCTTCATGAGTAGTATACCTGTGTGAGCTGAGTCTTGACTTTCAATAATTATCTTCGATATGATTGACTTGGTTTCTTGAGTGGATTGGGATGTGCTTTCCTCTATGGATTTTGTTGTACTTTCCTGTGTGGATTGGGATGAACATGGGCTCAGAAGTTGGAGTCGAACTGGAATTGAAGACTTAGGTATATGTGTGGGCATTTACCTAAGTAGAGTTGGTTGATACTTTATGTTTGTATCTTTCCTTTGTGGTTTATCCTTTTTGGATTCTAGTAGACCATTGGGGGTCACGAGGTCCCTACTGAGTATTGTATACTCACCCCTACAAGGTATATGCCCACACTATGTTTTGTTGGTTGCAGATGACGGACATCACTGATCGTGGTTGAGGCTTGTGGAGCGGGATGGTACCCGGAGGTGGACTATCAGGCAGAATGTACACGGAGCGGTCGACCAGACCCGAGGAGCTGTGGAGACCATATGTACCCACCCTTTATGTGGGATAGCCAGAGGACGACTCAGTGGTTGCTGATTTATTTTACTACTACTATACTTTCTTTTCAGTTGTACTGTACTTTCAGTTGGGTGTGTATTATGTCACATTTACTTTCCAACACTTACTTTTGTACTCTTATTACTTAGTGTTTACTTCATCTTGTGTACTCTGTGGTGTTTGTTTTCTTATAAAAATGATATTCCCTCACTTTTAGCAGAATTTACACCTTTGGGGCTAGTCGCCAACCCCTAGCCTATGGAAGGCGGGCTTGGGGTAGTCACGATACGGGCCCTGAGGATGGGTTGTGACAAATTAGTATTAGTGGTGTCGATTCTACCGCAGAACTCAGTACTATGATAGTTTCTTCTATGTGAATCAATGGTGTTAAGGGTATTGAGTGGGGTTATCAGTTTAGGGAGTCCAGTGTTGGTACGGCAGCCGACGTATTCATACACTAGGACCCTGACTTCTGATTTCCAACTCAATGCATGAAGACATTGATTACATGTGTGTTCAAAAGTATTCTTTGTCATTACTTTGTGTCAGCTCACCAGGTATACTGTATTAACCATGACGCACATGTTTCTCTTCAGGATGGCCCAACGACGGCAGCCATCTAGGGTTCCTAGCTTTGTGAGAGATGGTATCCCATCGAGCGACGAGGCCTCGGTGCAGGAAACCCATTACAGCAGATGCACTAGAGAAACCACTACCCACTGAGCCACCGATGGAACCAACCCCAGCAGTTTAGAGTGCACGTCACCTGAGTGCACTGCACGAGTTTCAACATCAACGACCGCAAATGGTTCCACAGGGAGATGGACCCTCAGGCAGTCGAGGACTGGCTGTATGCTGTTGTTGGAGTCTTTAGATTAGTAGGGACAGCAGTTGACCTCATGGTGATCCTTACGGCGAGTCTCCTGCACGCAGCAGCATGTAGATGGTGGAGCCTGATGCACCAGGTGCATGATGAGGCATCTCTTCTCTGGTCATAATATGAGATCCTCTTCCGCTCATAGTTCATTCCATCCACCATCCGTTTGGTTTGCATCACTGAGTCACTACAGCTGCGGCATGGCAGAATGATAGTAGCCCAATACTTGACGAAATTTACTGATCTCTCGCGCTACTCCACGGACATGGTACAAGACCCATTCTTTTGGGCCCAGTCCCTCGAGCCGGGACTAAGGCATGAGATCAGGGAATCGATGATCTCCCTCAGTATTCTGACACTATAAGGAATACTGGAGAGAGCACTTCTTGTGGAGAGATTTATTGTTAAGCCTTCACCATCAGCGAGACCTATCGCAAGGTGACACGTAGCGGAGTCTTCTGCAGCTGGAAGAAGACAGATGTTTTAGAGGTCCAAGCGGACCAGACCATCAGGTGGACGACCTCAGGATACTGGTTTTGAGGTGTAGGGCACATGCAGCAGAGCCAGTCATTCGATAGGCAGACAATGCTATACATGCAGCGGGCATGGCCACATGGCTCGTGACTGCCCGAACTTCCATGTAGAGGAGCATCAGAAAATTGAGGGACAATCTAGGCAAAGGCAGAGGTTCGACCGTAGAGGTCCACATGGGAGCAGGCAGATGAGGCAGAGGAGCTGGCCGAGCAGTGAGTGGTGGGAAACACTTTGAGGCTCTACCACCACCACCACCAGGAGGTCCACCCCAACCACAGGGAGCTGGCGGACAGAGGTAGGCTCATCTTCAGGCAGTGGAGGCCTACGACCACGACACACCTGAGATGATTTGAGGTACTATATAAGGATACTCCACCCTTGTTGCAGTTTTTATAGACACATGAGTGAGTCATTCTTTCTTTGTCGCTTCCCTTGTTCGGAGCTCAGAGATTCCGACAGAGTCATTGGCTCGATCCTTACGGCTAGAGACTTATACGGGAGCAGACTCAATGATTACGCACTGGTCCCAATAGTGTGATCTTACTCTAGGAGGCGAGAGATTCGGCTGTGATCTTCTTATAGTGGCATTGAGGACTTACGATGTCATATTGGGAATGGATTTGTTATCTACGGTCCATGCTATGATCTTCTTGTATTAGGCGCAAGGTGTGATCTGTTCGCACCGATGGGAGCAGGTTCACCATCATCGGCGAGAAGGGAGCCTTTGCAGAGTAGGATGGACTCACACAGAGGAGAGGACAACTGATTACTCATCAGTTGTCCAGTCTCATCCTAGGAGCAGTTGATGTGCAGAGTCTGAGTTTTCATGTTGTGGTGGATCAGTATGCAGACGTTTTTCCTGATGACGTTCCAGGACTACCTCCTCGCAGAGTGGTAGACTTATATATTGACCTGTACCCCGGGGCAGCCTCGATATCTACTCCATCATATCGGATGGCTCTCGCTGAGATTATAGAGTTACATGTACTGCTGGAGGACTTCCAGGGCAAGGGATCCATTCGACCTAGTGTTTCACCCTGGGTTTCCATGATTTTGTTCACCAAGAAGGCGGACAGAAATCTTGCGACTGTGTGTTGACTACCGTCGCCTAAACCAGGTGACCAGGAAAAACAAGTATCTGCTTCCAAGGATTCACGAACTCTTCGATATGCTCAAGGTGCACGATGGTTCTCGAAGATAAAACTCAGGTCAGGATATGATCAGCTCAGAGTTCGAGACAAGGATGTGCAAGAGATAGCCCTCAGGTGTTGATATGGCCACTATGAGTTCTTAGTTACGCATTTCGGCATATCCAAGGCTCCATAATTTTTCAAGTGTCCGAAGAACAGGATCTTCTAGCCTTACCTCGACTGATTTTTCATAGTCTTCATCGATGACATATTGATTTACTCGACTACTGAGGAGGAGAAAGCCTACCACTTACGGGTTGTACTGGATAAACTCTGAGAGCACCAACTTTATGGTAATCTCTCAAAGTGTTAGTTTTGGATTCGAGAGGTCCACTTCATGGGACATGTCATCTCTGAGGTGGTAGTTGCGGTGGATCCTACGAATATCGAGGCAGTGCTTGCTTGGGAGCCACCCAGGAGCGTGACGGAGGTGCGGAGAGTCCTAGGTCTGGCTGGGTACTATCAGAGATTTTTTCTAGAATGCTCCAGAGTTTCCGCACCACTTTAAGCTTTGACAAAGAAGTGTAAACCCTTTGTGTGGTCGGATAGAAGTTAGCAGAGATTCCAGGAGCTAAGACAGATATTGACCAGTTCATCCATCTTGAGGCTACCGGAGGAGGGCGTAGGGTACGTAGTTTACTGCGATGCATCAGGGACCGGACTCGGGTGTTTCCTAATGAAGGAGCAGGCAGTGATCACTTACGGTTCATGACAGTTGAGGCAGCACAAGCAGAACTACACTACCCATGAACTGGAATTAGCAGCAGTGGTATTCACCTTGAATATGTGGTGGCACTATCTGATGGGTGAGTGCTTTACAGTCTACTCTGACCACCAGAGTCTCAGGTACATCTTCTCGCAGAAGGACCTGAACCTTAGATAGTGGCGATAGATCAAGTTTCTCCAGGACTATGACTTTAATATAGTCTATACTCTTGGGAAGGTAAACATTGTAGTTGATTCTCTCAGCAGGAGGTCGGGCATTCAGCTACATGGAGAGGTGATGAACCAGCTGGACGCATTGTGGATATCCTTCGTGGATGGAGATGGAGCAGCATTCCTACAATCACTCACAGTCACTCCTCCACTACTTCAGCTGGTCAGAGAGGCACTGCTTGGGGACGTTGACTGTGAGACGGGACGTGCACTGATATCCTCAGGATAGGCACCTGATGGATTTTCTGTAGGAGGAGAGCACGTCATTCTTTTCAGAGGATGTACCATGGTACCAGTTGCATTACGAGAGGAGGTGCTGAGGGATTTTCACACTTCCCCTCTAGCGTTACAACATGGAGTAGCGAAGATGTACCAGGACCGTAGATGACAAAACTAGTGGCCGAGTATGAAGAAGTCTGTGGCAGATTTTGTTTCACGATGCCTCACCTGCCAGCAGGTGAATGTAGAGACCCATGTACCAGCAGTCTTCGTAAAGCCCTTAGAGGTACCAGAGTGGAAGTGGGATGGGATATCTATGGATTTCGTAATGGTACTTCCATGTACTTCCAGAGGACACGACTCCATTTGGGTGATTGATGACTGACTCACCAAGTCGGCCCACTTCTTACCTATTAGAGAGCATGGATTAATGGAGAGCTTGGGATGCCTCTACGTTTAAGAGATTGTATGGCTTCATGGTGTACCATCATCTATAATCTCCGATCGAGATGATCACTTTACTTCCTGGATTTGGAGGGGGTTGTAGGATGAATTTGGGATGCAGCTACGCCTGAGCACCGCCTTTCACCCTCAGACGGATGGCCAGACAGGGAGGGCCATTCAGTCTCTCGAGGACATGCCTCATGCATGTGTCCTTGACTTTGGTCAAAGCTGGAAGGATCAACTACCTTTGGTGGAATTTGCGTACATTACCAGCTACCACTCCACCATCGGGATGACATCATACGAGGCATTGTAAGGCTGACCTTGCAGATCACCTCTGTTCTGGACAGACCCTGGGGAGTCAACACTTGTAGGACCAGAGATGGTCCAGGCCAAGACGGAGAAGGTACAGATCATCCAGGAGAGTATGAGGACTGCTCATAGCCGACAGAAGTCCTATGCTGATAGGAGGAGTAGACCACTACAGTTTGAGGATAGCAACCACGTTTTCTTACGGGTCTCACCTCGATGTGTATGACAGAGATTTGGCCGGGGTGAGAAGTTATCTCTGTGATTTATCATACCATTCCAGGTTCTCAACAGGTGAGGCGAGGTGGATTATTTCCTGACTCATTCACCTCAATTTCACTGGGTGCACGACGTCTTCCACATGTCTTAGCTGAGGGGATACGTGCATGACCCGACACATATCATTGATAACGAGGAGTTGGACATTGATGACGGGGTGAATTTTGTGGAGGTCCCGGTGGAGATTGAGGATCGAAAAGAGGGGGTCCTACGTGGCCAGTAGATTCCTCTTCTGCGCATTAGGGGGGAGCACGGGAACCTCTAGGAGAGTACATGGTAGCGGGAGGCTTAGATTCATGCACATTACCCTCATTTATTTCCCTAGATTATGATGTATCTTTATGGGGACGTAAAGCCCTGAGGTGGGAGTAATGTAAAGACACGTAAATTTAAAGGAAAATTTTTTCTTAAATTCTTTGGGATTTTACGAGTACGTAGTTTCTGATGGCACCTGATTCCGAGACCCGGTGTGCCCGAAATCAATTTCTGATGTTTAGCTCGGGTACGTTAAGTGAACGAATGAGCGAGTTTTTCTATATTTTGAACTGGTGCTTGGAATCGAAATCCGAGGGCACCGATGAAACCGCAGTGGAGGTACTTTCTTAAGAGGACCTTTACCAAAGTTGTGTTTTCTTGGGAGGATTTATTAAAATTTGGGGAAGAATAATGTATTGAATAAATTTTGTGGTACAACTTTTATTCCTAACATAAGTGTTTTTATCCTAGGAGTGGGAACTGGGGTGGGACCCACTAGTTACTAACTACCAATGATAGGATAAAGGAGTGGTGGGGCCCACAAATGCCCAACCCTTCACATTCCCCATAACACCTTAAACTCCCCATTAAATCCTCCCTTGTATTTAATTATGTGACTTCTCCTATTCAACATTAATAATGCCAACACACATTAATTAAATTAATTGAACCTCTTTAATAAAATGAAATTTTGTGTTTGAATTTTTCAAGTTTGAAATGCTTGGAAAAATAACAAAATAAAGGGAGACCTTATTTCATTTTGGTTTCCTTGTTGTTTGAAGACTTTGGAAGAGAGCTCTATTCTCTCTTGGAAGAACTTCATCCTCCGCGAAGAACGTCACTATTCAATGAAGAACGCCAATTCTCCGACGATGAACATTGAATCGGTGGTTCCAGTTTTCTTCATCCTCTTCTTCCTCCGTGACAAGGGAGAAGACACTGAAGATGACGGAAACAATGCCATCTTCCGTGGCGCTTGACAACCGCGAACTTCCTTCGAGGTAGGGCTGTGTTTATGAAAGAGCAACATTGTTTTTCCTTCCAAGTTATTGGTTCTCTCTAAAACTGTTTTCTATCGAACTAATGCAGAAGGAACCAGACCAAACTAAAACGGTCGGATTCCTTTTCCATTCTTATTGTATGGTGTTCTCCTACCATTCTTGAGCGGTGAATCAAGGAATGTTTTTGGAGCCGTTCGGAGGCCCGAAATCCTCGGAACATCGGGATGACCTAGGAGCAGATTTTTTGTAGCAATTGGATCATCAGAACAAAGGAAGAATGCCTCGGGAGGCGTGTTGTCCATATGCGTCATTTCTAGAAAATTCCAAAATACACGGCCTGTCCTTCTAATGCATACACCGTGTAGTACAAGCGTTCATCGGCAGAAGTAACGGACATCAGAACAAGTGACACATGGTGTGTGACACTAGTCACACGACATTTACTGTCCAAAAAAATTTATAGAGGATACTTAGATTGACATGGTGTGTATTAAAGGGAAATACACGGACACAGACAAATATACATGACCACAAGGCACGACGTGTATTATCTTCTTGAAAGGCAGAAGCAGCTTCACGAAACTCGCTGTGTAATCTGGGAGATACACAGACATGGGCAGAACCACACGACCACGAGTCATGACATGTACTACCACCACCATGGAAGAAGTGGCATCGCGAGGCTTGGCATGCAATCTGGATGATACACGGACATAGTCAGAACCACACTACCAAGATGTACGGCGTGAATTCCGGAAATACATGGACACAGGGTGGAGCATACAGGCATGTACTCCACCACACGGCCAGGAATGGCCAGTGCACTTGTAACCGACCCTAGAGGTTTGGACATGACGTGTAACCATACTACACGCCATGTATTTACTTATTTACACGACTAGCCCCATGACACATGACATTTTACACAGGCTGTACCCGGTGTCTGATGACACGACATGTATCACTTACCTACACGCCGTGTACTTTGGGGAAATGGCTTTGTCGTCTTGTTCTCCGTGACATGGGAAAGTTTTTCGTGGTTTTCCAACTATGATGTGGGATGAAACTATGGGATACATCAACTCTGGTCTTCGTGATAGTTAATGTACCAATCTTCGACTCGAGGAGCATACCATCCTGGAATCGAGCGTGATGTGTGCGGGAACCCTAGAGTTGGCTGCGACTGCGACGAAAATGACGATTGTACTTGGATTTTATGTGGGTTTGACAGCGAGGATGACTGTACATGGATCCTACGAGGGTTCGGAAGTGAGGAAGACTGTACATGGATCCTATGTGGGTTCTACAGGGATGGTTACTGTACTAGGATCCTACGTGGGTTTGGCAGCAACGACTTCTGTACTTGGATACTACATGGTTTCGACAGGGGAGATGATTAAGAGGCTACATATATCATCTCAACCCCTCTTCGTGAGTAGTATACCTATGTGTGATGAGTCTTGAATTTCAATAAATATCTTCGATATGATTGACTTGCTTTCCTGAGTGGATTGGGATGTTCTTTCCTGTGTGGATTGGGTTGTACTTTCTCCTGTGGACTAGGTTGAACTTGGGCTCAGAAGATGAAGCCGAACTGGAATTGAAGACTTAGGTATATGTATGGGAATATACCTAAGTAGAGTTGGTTGATACTTCATGTTTGTATATTTCCTTTGTGGTTTATCCTTTGTGGATTCTGGGAGACCTTTGGGGGTCTCGGGGTCTCTACTGAGTATCGTATACTATCCCCTGCACGAGCTATGCCCGCACTACGTTATGTTGGTTGCAGATGACAGAAAACACTGATTGTGGTTGAGGATTGTGGAGTGGGATAGTACCCGGGGGTGGACTATTTGGCAGAAAGTACACGAAGCGGTCGACCGAACCCGAGGAGCTGTGGAGACCATCTGTACCCACCCTTCAGGTGGGATAGCCAGAGGACGACTTAGTGGTTGCTGATTTACTTTACTGCTTTTGTACTTTCTTTTCAATTGTACTGTACTTTTAGTTGGGTTTGTATTCTGGCCCATTTACATTCCAGAACATACTTTTGTACTCAGTTTACTTAGTTTTTACTTCAGCTTGCATACTCTGTGGTGCTTGTTTTCTTATATAAAGGAAATTCCTTCCTTTTTATCGGGATTTACGCCTTTAGTGCTAGACTCCAGCCCCTGGCCTATGGAAGGAGGGCTTGTAGCAGTCACGACACAGGCCCCGAGGACGGTTTGTGACATTAATGCATCTTAGATGGCATGGAATAATGCATGTAATGTGATTATAACAACTATCCTTATGATGCATGAGATGGAACACCGTCATCTCATGGGTTTGAACTGAAATACAACCCAAAATTCCATCAGTAGTAATAGTAGAATTCAAGTGTGTCACCCAATGGTAAAATCAAATCAACCATAATAGTAAAAATATATAAAATAAGAACTCAATTTGTTGAAATTTGGATTTTCACTATTCATGGGGTAACTACTCTCAAGAAAAATTTATTACCGAATCACTATTAAGTCATATCCTTGTCTAATATCTCCAATAAATAAGTCAAACTAGAAAAATCCTCTGATACCACTTTATAATGTCCTAAAACTAGATGCCACCCAAAATAGTGCCCCATGTCTGGTTTCTCACAAGACCTAAAACAAATCCCCTTAAATTCCAGAGGCTGTTTAATAGCGTCGATGGACTAGGGTAGTCAGTGGGGAGTCTATTCCCTCATTACTAGAGTATCACAGTGGAAGTGAAATGTCCAGTAATTAGTAGTAGAAAAATAATTAGTCAACTATATAATGTGAGACAATACAAGAGTATATATCAATAAAAATAAGTGTGTCATATACAAAATGATGCAGATATTACAAATATCTAGAAATCATCCAAATAGGTTCATGGAAATATAGTACTGTACAAGTATCCCCAAAAGAAAAAAGGCCAAAATGTTATCCAGGATTCACAATCCACTACTTGGTCCTATGATCCCTTGCTCCATGTCCACAATTAACAACCTGTAATAGGGTTCTTTCCCCTATCATCACCTGTAACCATATAATCTGTTAGTTTCCCCATGGAGGCCCAAACATGGTGTGATGTAAACATCCCAATAAGAAATCAACCAGGGCGATACAGTTCTAACATCAATTCTCAAAATGTTCTACAAAGTGTAAACAACTGTTATCTAAGTGTGTATACCCCTGGAATAAGTCTATTATAAAGTAAAAATGATCTTCCCTCAAGGATAGCTACAAAATTGAGTCATCTCCTAACAAGGAAGCTACAACAGGTAAACATGAAAGTCACATGAACATGTCATACATCCAACTATATCATTTATCCCACATCCACTTTGTATAAAGTAGTAAAAAATCCATGGCCACGCCATATAATGTAGTTTAGACTGCAAGGTCCAGATATAAGAAGTATATAAACCAATGCTTACATGTAATAAATATCTAGACTAAGGAGGTTTGAATCCAAGGAGCTTGTCTAAGTCATCTCATCGAGTCGCATGAGCATCCTTGGTGGAATGTTAGTTAGGCACTATTTAGGGTCCTGTATAAAAGTAAAAAGAATATCCTAGTGAGCCCATGAAAGTCGGATCCATGAGGTAGCCAGTTTCGATGCATCCCACGTAATCAAGACCCAAGGGGTAGATTCAACCAATGGAATCTACTACCCCATTCCAAATCCAAGTATAGTTTTCAAATGTATCTTTCAAAAATTTCAATCATGATTTCAAGCATTCAAATTAAACATTCATTAACATGTGAGTATACCCACTCACATCAATAAGCACAATCCATGATTATACATGCTCATAAAGACCATTTACCATAATCATATGGGCTTAACATCCCATTTAATTATTTTTACATGCTATTTTCCATTTCATATAGGTATACCCCCATATCATCTATTTAACATGAAAATGTATAAAAACATTTAAGGCACAGCAAGATATTCATTAATCAAGGAGGTAGAACATCTCTTAAACTAGATATTGAAGCTATCAAGTCACATAAGGGCGTTATTTAACTAGGAAAGCACAAGAATATATCACATGGGGGGTGTTTAAACCTACATAAACAAGATATTCCATTAAGTCACACCCCACGAGTGACCTCAAACAAGAAATAGGTGCCAACATACATAAATGAAACCTATGGTCAACATCATTATGTCACACAGTTCATACTAAAAGCAACTCAATCAAAAATGAGACCTCTCCAGAAAGCATGACAGATGGAATAATGACCGAGCACTTGAAAATCACCAAGAAAATATGAAAAAAATTGTGGACTACCTACCTCTCCTCGGTAGTAGCCAACATGTCTAGTATGGATCCTTGATTCTTCTTATTTTGGGATAAATCTAAATTACTGATGAAGAATGAAATATTTGGGGCTATGACCCAATATCAAAATAGAACATTCATTGTTCTGGAGAATCATAAATGAGTAAAAATTAAATGAAGACCTACCATTGCAGATCCTAAAAAAACATGCGTTGATCAAAATTGTGGTCGGATAGAGGATCATGCTCATAACATACTTTCATATTCTCCAGGGAGAGATATTGTTCTCCGCCTGTTCATTGGTGAAGAAAACACACTTTGGGTTTTAAAAAGGAAAAAAATTAATTCAAAATATTAAAAAACTCACTTAATATTGTCACACGGTTTATCTGCATGGGTTCCCATACTGAGAGAAAGTAGTGTGCCCCTCACTATCTAGGATGGGTGCTTTAAATGGTTACCTAACACGATTTGAATAACCATGCACAAATAAGGAACAATTTCTCTTCCCAAAAACCATAACCTTTCAGACCTCTCCCACTATTTAGACTAATCGTGCGTAGGACAAGCAGAAGCCGTGCACCTCATCATATTCATCCCAAAATTTGGTTCCGACCTCCAAACATTCCCCAGACACCACAAAAACACCTGTAATCAACTTAATAATTAATATAAGACCATAACAGGGCATTTAAACCACAAAGTAACATTAGCTCATACAAAAACCTGAGATTTTACATTATTCATGATTAATACCGAAATAGTTCATTTTAAATGTAAAATAATTTTGGAAGATCAGTAAAAACAATTTTTTTGTAATATATACTATATTTATTACTTTTTTATAATATAAATAATTTTATATCCTTTTTATTTTAATATAACATTGAAAACATATAAATGAATATTTGAAGACCATTTTTAACTCATTTTAAAACATAAAAAATTATAATATTTTTCCATGAAATCTATTATAGATGATAATTTTATGTTTTTTATAAAGTTTATATCATATATTATTTTTGAATAAAACATATTTCCTACACATGTGAGAAATAAATTAATAATTCTGTAATATCATTTTTATTACCAAATGAAAAATAGAGTAAAAAAATATGGAATTAAATGATGATATAATGAATAACAATTGTAGAAGAAAATTGATGCTTTTCTGAGATATGGATCATATGTTTTAATCAATTGATTAAAAATACAAAACAATGTTGTTAAAAGTTAATGTTATACCAATAAACTCTTTCCACATTGATAAAATTGAATTAAAAAACTCATGGAACTATAAAAATAATTAAATGTTGAAATATAAATAAAATATGGATTTTAATTATAAAAATGAAAAGATAAATTATATAAATATCATATAATAATATAAGTTCCTAGAATAACTTCTGTATCATTGAATGAAATTTGAGACAAAATTCTCATACCACAATAATTACATTGAAACTAAAATTTCATCGATGATATATCCAAAATATGGATAGGAAAATACTAAAAATATTGATTATAATAGATACAATGTATATTCATGTGAATTATATACATCACATTGAAGAAAGAGATGGTGAATATGTCATGTCCCTCACACAAGTAAGAACAATGAGACATAAATCCCTTACCTTATGCCTTGACTTCATTTATACTCATTGAATTATCCTTTATAATAAATATATAATTATTATAAATATATTATAGAAACATAATCATTAATATCATACCATTTATTATTTTATTATGACATTTAATTTTTTTTATTATCAATTCCATGATAACATTAATTTTTGGGTAACCAATTTGTTTTTCATATATGACTGTATTTTTCTTATTTTTTTCCCTTTTAAATTAATCATGAATTATATAACAATAGAATTATAACCATGATATAAATATCATATATTGTGTGTGTGTATATATATATATATAATCAATAGAATATAAAAATTTGAAATTAAATACATTGTTTATGGATATGGTGGGCCATATGTATGTGTGAATGAAATTTTTATTATCTTGTTAGAATGAATAAAAGAATGATATATGATATATTATCATTATAGAATAATTTTATTTTTTATGGATCACATATTTTTATTTAATCCATCTTTAATACATTCCATTTGAATCCTGAATGAATCACATCACTTAAAAAATTCTAATTATGTCTCATAGGGGAAGGAAATTATTATATTACAAATAATTGAAAAACCTAAAGGTTTGTGTGATTTAAAAATTAAAATGTCATACTAATATGATAAAAATAATAAATATAACTTACAAATAGTATTTTAATCACTATTACAACCCATGAATGTGGTAATGGGATAACAAAAGACATAAGTTAATGAGGTGGTAGTCTTCCAAACACACGAATAATGATTCTAGATCACATTTTATAGATATTTGTGAGGTTATATTTAATACCCTTAAAATAAGAAAATATAATATTATTTTATACAATGAAATTAAAATATAATAATTATAAAAAAACTTATTGTTCGGTTTTAGTAATAAAAAACCAAAATAATTCGTTAATGATTGTTTCGTCTTCCTCCTGTATCTACATCTGGTTTTCACAAAATTACTAATATAGTTAGAATTACTCCCAATGATATTCTCCTAGAATTAAGAGATATAATTTTGGAATATGTTTCTAATGGTATTGTCTGATCCAAAGGGCATGATAGGTGTTACTAGAGTGGTAAGGGGGAGGCTATTTATATTATAGGTTTGTGAAAAAGTTGCAAATTCACAAAAAAAGGTTAATCAACAAAGGTTTTTTTGTGTAAATTGGATCCTATAATTGAAAAATATCAATAATATATATTATAAGGGTGAAATTTGGTTAACAAATTTCATTTTTACAATATACTAGTCATTTACCCCCAATGGTTAATGTTTAGCTTTGATGTAATCAAAATTTTAACTTCATTGTCATGATTAAATTAATTTGTTCTGACTAATAATTTTTTTTTAAAATATTGTAATCTATAGTATATATTATAAATTATTTAGATTAAAAATATTTAATCAATTTTTAAAAATTAAATTCCTATAATTGAAATAAATTAATTTAAAATTAGTTTATTGGATAGGATAAAATAAAGGTTTTCTTAAATTGATAATGTTAAAAATTTTGAAAAATATTTATATCCAATATCAATGTGATATTGATTAAAATTACCTTAATTAAACTTATTTATGAATAATTGAACTAAATTTTAATTAATAAATTTTTAATATATAATTTAACTATATAAATAAATATGATGAACTAGAATGTTTCAATTAAAATGTTGTATTTTTCAATATTCCATCGAAAATTAAATATTTTAGAAGAATACAAAAAAATACCCCTATGATTACTTTTACATTATGAATAAAAAATTAATTTTCATATTATTATATTAAATTTATATATGTATAAAAATAAATTTTAATAATTTCTCATAAAAATACCTACAAATATGTTTGTTGAGAAAATATTTCATTCAATCATATTAAGGCCTTAAATGTTTTTTTTATATTTTCTTCTCTAAATGGTTTCTTTATATAAAATTTTTTTATTTAAAAATTAGTTTTAAATTTTCATATTAATATATTAAAATGTTATGTTATAATTACCTTGTTTAAATAACTATACTAATATTATATCATTGTTTAATAAAGTCATATTCATGTGAAACATAAGAAAAGATGGTATTGTGTATAGAAATATCTTATGAAAATGTTTTTAATAAATAAATATTAAATTGGTGTAGTGTGAAAAAAATACCATCAATGAAATTTTAATTTATGTAAAAAATTTATAAAAATTTTGTGGTGTTTCAGATATTATGTTACCTTTTTACCAATTAAAAGACATTAAGTTTCATTTGTACTGAAACTACTTTTTTTATAATAATTGTAACTTTCACATAATCCTTGGTGTGTATTTTATTTAAATGCATAATTTAATAATTTATTTCTCATGGATATAGATTAAAATATCTAATTATTGAGTAGAAATATTGGTTTTCAATAGAGATACTTCAATCCATAAGTATTGTTTGTAATAACCACCTAGCGATCATCATAATAATTTTTTTCGGGATTGTGAATGAATGAATGAGATGGTTAAACATATAATTATTCATCCATAAGTTTTGAAGGATTATATTGATATAATATCTAAATAATTATTTTTAATTCACTTAATCATGATATTAGATTATATATTAGTATTATCTATGATGGAAAACCCATATTTAAGCATTCCTATATAATGGGTTTCATGGAATTAGAAGAATTGAAAAAATGATCAAGAGAGTTGTGTGATGACCAATTCATAATCCCATATGTCTTAACATGGGGAGAGAGTTACCAATTTGTGTGCTAAGAGGATGTATCTATGTTGGTACACACATATTATATGGAAATCAGTGGAATTACTATATTTAACAAGTATCTATAACCTCGAATAGATGATATATTTGATTAACATCAAAGTTAAGAATATTTTTGAATAGTCAGTCATTGTTATGATTATGATTAATTAATAGTTAGTTATGATGATATAAAGTAGTTTTTTTTATACACAAGTCAAGTGAATTATGATATCATAATAATTCCATTAGGATAACAAATGTACACTATTATTTATGAATATAAGGAATTTATTATCCGTGTATTTTCTTGATAATTTTTTTCTTGTTTTTATTTATGATATATTTATATAATCTGTGTTATCTGAGGAGGATTAATATCTTCTATTGATTTTACCTGATACTCAAATAGAGAATAATATATAAGTGAAATTCATTATATAATTTTTTTATTATCTTGTTTTTTTATTATCCACATTTTATAGAATTGATTTTATTAATTCAATAATGAAATAAATGGTCACATAATTTCCCACACAAACAAATATAGAATATATTTATAGTTTCACGTGTTTATATTCTTATAGTATACAATTTATTTAAAATAATTCCTAATTTCAAACTCCATTAACAAATTTTGACACATAAAGTGTTAAAAATCACAATATCAAAAGAATGTTGAGAAAAAATTGAGGCACTAACATAGAGAATGGTAAATGAACCATTATATAAAATACCACTAAAAATGATAGATTTTTTATTTTCAATGATGCATCAAATAATGTACAAGGTTCTATTTTTGTGTAAAATGATAGAGTTTTGAAAATGAATAAAAAAATTGTCGACATACGGAGAAAAACATCTATGGTAAGACTGCTTCCATTAAAAGGAACCTCTCTTGGGACAACATTGAAAAATGAGAGATAATTAGCCTAGATTCCCACCTATTGTAAGCCTCGGGTTAATGATTAGAAATGAGCATATAATGAATCTCACAATATTGGCAGCATTTACCGCTATAAGTAGACATGGTTGGGAGAAAGAATAAATAGTCCAAAATAATATCTGTGGAATAATATATAATATTTCCAAAACAAATCACAATGCATGTATAGATGAAACTGAAATATTTAAAAGTATTCCAATGAAATATAAATAGAATAAATTATATGATAGTAAAATAGATAAAACATTGTAGTTTTGAACTAGAAAAGTTCAGTGCAGTCCTCAACCTCATCCTAAAAACAAAAATTTGTTATATATATAGGGTGACCATATAGTAATACAAAATAGTGAATCCAACTTCTCTCTTGCATATTTGAAAAAATTATACTAATGATTAAATAAATAACATATTAGAGTCAAATAGCACCTAAACAGGTATACCAACCAAAACCAAAATGACACCAAGGATATCTCACCAAATCACATATTAAGGTATAATAAAAAAATATGAATCACATCAATGTTAATGTACCCAACACCTATTTCCCACTAATTTTCGGCTCTCACACCCTTGTGTCATTCACCATGGTACTCCCCCATCTTCTGAATAAAATCACATCATATCTCTCCCACACACACATGGGCCATGACATCACAACATGATATAATAATTTTTTCACTTATGTCCATCACAACTCAAGCATGTCCTTATCATATCCTTGAAGAGGTAGAGTGGAAGACCGGTTATACATCCATGCACCATCCCACTAGAATGGTAGAGAAAACACCCCAACATGACGATGTGGGTGTTAGAACATAGTTCTCAATGAAGGTGGGTGGCATATAGAAATGAAAATAACATAATGTGTATATAAATATATATTTAATGAACAATAGAATATCCAAAGGGATTACAATATGAACTAACCATCATACATAATCAACACAATATCTTCCACCTCTAAATGTATAAAAATATCAGAGACCAATAACAATCCATTATTTATATTTTTTTATTAAATTTTTCAGAGTATCTATTTGTCGATAAATTAAACATTAATAGAATATTTTATTTATAAAATTGATATTATTTATCATCCAGTTTCATTTAGGTTGAAAACTATTTTCATATTTTCAACTCATTAGTTTATATATAATCATTATCTATTTAATCCACACAACCCATCATCTAATTACTCATCAAACATGACCCTTTGAAATCAGTTTCATTAATTTTGTTCCATTAATACGTGGGACAATAAAAAAAATTAAACCTCATAATACTATTAAAACACCAGAAAACAACTATAAAATCCAAATTATTTTATAGCCATATCCTATTTCACATCCCCTCCATGAAATAACACAAAAACCACTATTGCTTCCTCGTTGTGCCACTATACCATAACAACCATCACATCCCCACTACAACCTCACATTTCATACACTGACCCCAAACCCATCATTTTATAGAAACTGCACATTAAATTTGTACCACATAAAGAAAACACAACCATTCCACACATCTCACCTCAAAAAACAACACTGCAAATTTTTAGAATTAGAATAGGGGCACTTTTTTAATTTCACCACATTATTTAAGGGTGTTAATATAAAATTCATAATATCATGATGTTTCCATTTAATTAACTAAATATAAGTTATTAATCCTTTTTTGATGGTGGTTTCAAAAATACGAAAAAGAAGAATAATCAAAACATATATAAAAACACAAAATAGGGTATACCATAGTCCATTAATTCATCGATACAAAAATTATTGATAAAATAAATATCACAATATGAAATAAAAATATTGAAAGACTATGAATCATTCCATTTACCCTTATAATTTTATTAATAATGGTTAATTACCTTTTTTATATTTGTATGCAACTATATTACCAATATATAAAAATAATAATCTTATCCCAAATTATACACATAAAGTGACAGGAATGAATACCTTCCTGGAAGAAAGATTATCTTCCTAAACATGATGCACAGAAAAAGGTGGAACAAATTAATAAAGGAGCTTCATCAATTCGAACGCAGACCAAGTATGGGAAAAAAAGATATACAACTCATTAGGGAAAATTAATTGGAACCTTCAATATTAATTGAAAAAATAAGGAGAGGAATGAAATAACATTCTTCTATATTGAAATATTAGATATAATACTTGAGGGATTTGAAATGATTTATATTTTTCTTTAATGGATGATCTTATTATATCCTTATTGGTTATAGATTTTAAATGTTTCTAGAAATTTTATGAATTGAATATATGAATTTCCAACATTGAAATGGATTTAAAACACATTAATTAAAGAATTAACCAAATTTTCTATCATCAATGTCATCAAAATAGAAAATATAGAATGAAATTTAAAAAATGGTATAATATTTGTATATCCATAAATTATAAATGGACCACTAATGGATTATTTTTGAAAAATTTACAAACAATTGTAATGAAATACCATTGATAATTACCCACCATTGATTATTTTTTAAAAAATTTAAAATTATCAAAATGATATATCATTATAGATTACCAACTATTAGAATGTTTCTTGAAAAAAGGAATCTTTGGGAATAACCTGACATTGGAAATGACCCGACATTGGAAATTTTATGGGAAATGAGAAATTGTCAGTATAAGATACCATTGGAAATGAGGCACCATTGGGAATTTTATAGAATGATGAAAAACTATCAAAATGACTTACCATTAGAAATGACCCACTATTAAACATTTTCTAGAAAAATAGAAAAATATCAGAATGAAATACTATTGGTAATTACCCAAAATAGGTAATTTTCTAGAAAAAATAACAACTTTTGGAACCCGTACTATTAGAAATGAACCACCATTATAAATTTTATGGAAAATTATATACATTCAGAATAACATACCCTTGTAAATGATCTACCATTGGAAATTATTTGGAAATATTCAAAACATTAGGAATGACCTACCATTACAAATTACCCAAATTTGGAATGTTTCTAGAAGAAATTCCATTGTCGGAATGCCCAACCATTAAAAATTTCCAACAAATGGAAATTATAAAAAATGATTTTTTTGAAATGAACAACCAATAAAATGACCAACCACTAGAAATTATTTGAAAAAAGTGAAAATATTAATAATTATTAGCATTTTAAATGACCCAAAATTTAAAATTTTCATGAAAAAAACCAAATTTCAGAATGATCTACCATGGGAAATGACTGAAATGTCTCAGAAAATAATTATTTCCCCCAGATTTCCCTACTTATAGATTTTTGTCAAAGTAATCATCTATATGGTTTGCAACATTATATTATTTAACTATAAAAAAATTCTCCATGTTGAGAATTTGAGAACAACCCGGAAGGTTGAGGATAAGGTGTCTTAACATCTATCCATCATGATTCATATCATGGATATCAATAAGATTGTATTGTCATTAACTATACCATGGGACCCATTCTATGACTACCCCAATCCTACATTCTAATGGACATGGGTTGGAGAATAGCCCTAGAAGGTCATATCCCTATAAAACGGTAAGTTATTTCCTTTAAACATGAAATACATAGAACACTCACACAAAATAAACACACAACATTGTGTAACATCTATAATTAAATGTGTGAGATAATGAATAATTGTAAAGAATACAAACCTAACTAAAATAAAATATAGAGAAGTAGTTAAAAATCTCCTAATTTTGTTTGCCATGTATCATACCTGAAGGGTATACAAAACTCATCAATGTAGAACTCCACATCAATCGGTTACCTTTGTGCACTGTCTACTACTAGGTCCCTAAACTCGATGAATGATATATGTCTTCTACAAATGAGAAATCTAGGTTTAGATGATTCCTTTAAAGGGGTGAGTATAATAATACCAAGTAGAGAGCATGGGACCCCCTATGGTCTCCTATAATTCCACAAAGTTAAACCCACAAAACATGATTCCAATCACAAAGAAAAACTAAAGACACGGGTCAAATTAGGTATAAAACATATGGAACATGGATATAGATGATTATTCAAAAATCTGGATCATCTTATTCTGTTGAGTGGATTTTTCTTCAAGATCGCACATGGTCACTATGTATTAACCCACAGAGGATCACTAGGCGCTGACCCAAAGAGGGTCATTAGGTTTTTACCCCTAGAGGTTCTCTAGGTGTTCACCCATAGGGGATCACTAGGTGCTGACCCACTCAGAGGGTTTCTAGTTTCTAAAAAACTTATAGGATCCCTAGGTTCTAACCCACTCAAGAGGATAGATAGGTGGTAAACCACAAAGGATTTCTAGGTGCCGACCCATTGAGGAATGCTATTCTCTTTTCATGTCACATCTAGCCACTGGATTCCCATACTGAGAATGGTCTATTTCCATAGGACCCTCTCTACAAGTCCGAGGTCTTATTTCAACCACCAAGAAGTCCCACTAAGATCTATCCAAAATGAACCTATTGTCTTATGGCTTCCCATGCAACAAATTGTGTGCCAATCAGGCGTTTGGTCTGAATATTATAGTCATTTTAGTACGGAGGGCCCTGTTACATTCTGGTTCGATCCAACATAGACATTCTAAAACATTCTCCAAACCCCAAGTGGAGTATCTCAAAAGGACCTACTCTTACTAAGGATTCTAGTGTTGTAGACAGTTTGTCAAACAAACATCTAGATTATTAGTTATGGCCCTTTAATCATAATTTAGGTCAAACTCGGTCCAGGTTCAGTTAGACCTGGTCTATGCTAACCCGACCCAGTCTGGGTCGACCCGACATGGCTTGGACTAGCTGGGCCTAGCCTGGACCAGTTGGTCATAGCCCGGATTGGCTAGACCTGGCATGAACCTAATAGATCTGGCTCGGGTTGGCTATACCCGGTCTGGTCCACTGGCTGGGCACGACTGCCAGATGGACGCGGTCACAGCTCCAAACCAGATGGATAAAAGATCATTATGTATTAAATAGGTGGTGCCAAAGTGGAGCCTCCCACATGTGTTGATTGGTCTATTAGACCGGTCTAGGGCTGGATTTATGGGTGTGGGATTTGCCTTCGTCACAGCCAGATCCACGATGTTTCCTCCGCGGCACGCTGCCGTGGCTCGCCGCCCACCATTAATGCGGCCGGGGAAGGCATGCCTCCCATGTCCCCCATGACACCATCAGAAACCACTATACTCTCACAACTGGTAAGATCCACCCACTACCGCTAGTTGTTGGCACCACTGTGCCGATGTTTTTGCAGCAGTGGTTCTTCCACTGGCCACCAGTGAAGCTCTAATGGTCTGATTCTCTTCTTGTTGGTGCCTATGGCCCTCCCGGGATGCCACCTTTATTGCGTGGTCATTGGACTCATGTTTCTGTCCTTTTAAACATTCTATCATGAAGAATACATCAATAAAAACTTCATTAAAGGGTCCTAGTTATGCTGGGTTCAGTCTATTCCTTCTTCATTATTGTTATAACATGTTGGTGAAGTAATAATCATCAAAATATATCCTAAAAATCTAAAAATGAAACCCACAACAACCTCCCACAAAAACAATTTAGTCGCAAATCACCCCGTTAGTTGGTTGATCCGAGTTCTTCTTATTAATCAATAATGGAGAGAGGAAATCATTTGAACACATAAATAATTTTAACCCTTACCATGAACATGTTGTGTTTTCATGTGCATTAAGAATAAAGTCCACTTGTGTTTTATTTCTTCATCTGTTGACCTCTAGATAGATTCCCCAATGGGCATCATAAAAAAAATCCCTTCATTGGAAGAAGACATCTCTATCACTTTTTCAAGAGTCCTCCCATAGGTTTTCAAAACCTACACCAACAGTTTGATTAAATATAAGTAATAACCTTCCACGTTGTTTCATTATTGTGATTCAATAGTGAATCGTTATTAATAAAACCGATAAACCACAAGAATTGTGGTTTCATAATGAGAGGTTCAAGTCATTAAATTAAAATGGATTATTTAATGAAATTACTCAATGATCACACCATTCTTTTCTCAACTATATCAAAAAGAATAAGACACCATATTTAGTTATTTTAATATATTTTTCAAAGATTTTGAAAAATTAACCGTTCCATATGAATTTTTCTGAACAAATTTAAGCCTCTATTAAGAGAATCCTGGAGTTCTAAGTCCTGTGGTGTCCTCATATTTTTAATCCAAGCACTGGTCTAGAAGATAGAAATCCATGCCTGCACATTGACAGCACGTACCTTAAAAACATCAAAATTTTGGTCCATGATCTCCTTGCCTTAGAATCACATTCCGTCAAATTTCATAGAATTGTAATATTTCTATATAATTAAGAAATATATATGGAATTTCCAGGTCATAAAATTCTCCCCACCATAGGGAATTACGTCCTCAAAATCTACAACAAAAGATAAGTCAACAAATGGTGGTACTGAGCATTAATCTGAGCCTCCCGCTCCCATGTGATCTCTTGAAGGTTATCGTGCTTCCACGGAAATTGCACAAGACGTATCAACCATCCATGAATTACCAACTACTACTTATCCTATATCTCTATAGGGAACTCCACAAAATTATTTCAATTGTCAATGTGCATCTCTCCCCAGTTGATGTCATGCGATGGATCATGCATGTATATTCTTAGCTGCAAAACATGGAAATATTCTTCCACCCTGTGCGTATTTGGGGAAATATTTCGGAGGTATTCCACCTTGACAACTCTACTGAGAATATGGAAAGGTCTAATGAACCTCATAGATAGATTTTTCCCAAACCAAATCCCTAAAGTCCTAATCGAGTTGAGACCTAAAGGAAATCATGAACACCCTCCTCAAACTCTATGGGACACTTTATCATGTCTTCATAACACTTATGCCAGATATATGTAGTATTCACCATCTCATGGATGATCTATACCTTCTCAGTGGTATCTTGTACCAACTTTGGACCCATAAGTGTCGAATCTCCTATGTTTGTCTAGTATAGAGGTGTTTTTCATGATCACTTATACACAACCTCAAACTGTGCTAGGCCAATGGTGGATTGATAAGTATTGTTGTATGAGTACTCCACTAGAGGTAGATGGTCCTCATAGCGGTGGCCAAAATCAAGGATGCAAGCATGCAGAATGTACTCAACTGTCTATATGGTCCATTCATTTTCAACGTTTTTCTATGCGTGAAAGGTGGTTCTCAAGCATAGCTATGACTGAAATGCCTCATAATATCCCTTCTATAACCAAGATGTCAAATTAGTGTCATGAACTAAAAATATTGTCAATGGAACCACATGAAGTCATACAATCTCATGTATGTAGAGGTGTCCCAATCCCTCTAATGATCCCTACTCTCATATGGGTATGAAGTGGGATGAATTGGTGAGTCGGACAATGATAACACAGATGGGATCATGGACTCTAGGTGTATGTGGTAAACCTATCACGAAGCCCATTGAGATAATGTCACATTTCAACTCTGGTACCTCAAGTGGCTGAGTCAAGACTGTTATAAACTGGTTCACATCCTTCACTTTTTGACTATTGAGGCATCATTAAATGAACTCTGCCACTGCTTTCTTCATCCATGGCCACCAAAACTGTTTTCAGAGGTCCTGGTACATCTTTTCCCCACCAAGATGTACCTCCAAAGGGGTTGTGTCGAACTCCATCAACACCTTCTATCGCAGTGTCATAGGTAACATGGTGCATCCTCTAAAAAGGATGACGTGCTCCCTACCTTCAAAAAGTCCTTAAGGAGCCTGTCCTAAGGATATCTAAGCCCATCAAGTCTCAAAATCAACATACTAAAGCTGAGCCTCCCTGAACCAATGAAGGAGTGGGTGAGTGACCGACAAATAGTGGAGGTAGAATTTTCTATTACTATCCACGATGGATATCTGCAACACAGCCAGCTTTTATGTCACCTCACTCTATAACTGTAAACCAAACCGCCTACTACGTTCTTATTCCACAATGTTCCCCTACCCAAGAGTGTATACTATATCAAATTAATAGTCCTGGAGGAACTATATCCATCTTTGTTTTCTCGGGATTAGATATTTCTATGAGAATATATACCTAAGACTCCTATTATTAGAGTAGATGGTAAACCATTCACCCATCAAGTAGTGCTGCCACATATTCTAGGAAAAGACTAAAATTGCTAACTCTTGGTCATGTGTAGCGTAGTTATTCTCATGTGACCTCATCCAACATGAGAAGTATGCATAAAATTCTTGAACCTGTAAGAGGACATATCCCAGTCTTGTCCCTGATGCGTCAAAGTAGACTACATACCCAACACACTTTTCTGGTAGCATCAAGATGGGGGAACTCTCTAGTCTCCACCTAAGTTCCTGGAAACTCTACTGGAATCTATTCATCCACAAGATCAGTTTTCCATTCATTGTGATGATGAAAATGGTGTTTCTTCTCTTGAAATGACAGGTACGAATCTCCAGTAGTACCCAGCCAACCCCAGGAATCTCCACACCTCGTTCACACTCCTGGGTGGATCCCAAGAATACATTACCTTTATCATTACTGGATCCAAAACAACTCTAGACTCAAAGACAATATGTCCAGAAAGATTATCCCCCCATATCCAGTACTATAACTTCGAGAGATTATCATAAATTATTTGCTCTCAGAGTGTATCTAGAACTATCTCCATATTTTTAGGGTGCTCATCCTTTGGAACCAAGTATATCAAGATGTCTTCAATGAATACCACCACAAAGCGATTGAGTTATGAATGGAAGATCTTATTCATGAGAACCATAAAAACATCTAGATTGTTGGTCATGCTGAAAATAAATCACCATGAACTCGTATTAGCCACACCGACATCAAAATGATGACTTCGGTACATCCTCATCCTGTAACCTGAGAAGATGAAAGCCGGATCTGAGGTCTTTCTTTGAAAACCGCCATTATCCCTTAAGCTAATCGAAGAGATATTCAATCCTTGGAAGTGGATACCCATTCATCACGGTCTGCTGATTCTAGTGCCGATAGTCCATGAAAAGATTCGATCATCTATCTACCTTTATGGAAAACAAAATTCGGGGTTTTCCATAGAGAATCATAGGTCCTTTTTAACCCCTTACCCTACAAGTCATCCAAATATACCCACAACTCACGAATCACTATATGAGAGATCCGATATGCTAGTGTAGATATTGGTGTCGTCCCGGGCTACAAGTCGATGTAAAATTATACCTCTCTATGAGGTGGTAGTCTTGAACCATCATCAGAAAATACATCAATATACTAGTCCACCACATCAACAAATCTTGAACTCATCTCATCAACTACACAAAGGATGAGGCTATCCAACTACTGAGTGATCAGCTACACCATCCTCTGGGAAATTCCGTCCTTTACTGCCACAGTTTCTTTCTCATCGGTGAAGTATATCTTGGTCCCAACCTCACAACACACCACACATTGTGCCTAAAATATTCAATATTAGCACGGACAGTGCATAGCCATTATATACCTCATATAGCTTCATATGGAATCAACGCTACTACTAAGAGATCTAAAAAGAATATCTCGCCTCCTAGAGTGAGCTCACATTTCCTACACTAGTGGTAATCATCTAATACACCCTTGTATGAGTCTCTAATAATAATGATAAAGTCAACAACTCCATCGGAATCGCTGTGCTCCAAATAAGAGTTGTGGAAATGACAGAGTGACTGGAACCTGTGTTTATATAAACTGCTGATAGGGTGAACTAGTCATAGATCGTACCACAAATCATCTTTGGAGAAACTTTGTTGTAGACCTCAGCTTCCTATAGCTAAGGTCATCCTCACCCACCTACTCCTTGTGGTTAGGGTTGACCCCCTAAGGGTGGTGGCAGTAGAACCTCAAGCCTTCACCCACTGCCTGCTCCACGGTCAGCTCCACTGCCATGTTCGCTGCCCTATGGACCTCCTCTCTTGAACCTCTGTCACCGAATTTGCATTCCTTCAACCATATACTGATCATCTGAATGAGGATTCAGGAAATTATTGAGCTGTGTACCTATATCACCTACAACTGTAAAAGACACTAGTCCTCAGCTGACTTCTACTCCCTGATAATCTTTTCACCTCAGACCCTGTATCCCGGGGTCTTCCTCTGGAAGGATTGTCTTTCTTGTGCCTCTATGTATTCTTCTAACATCATGCTAATGATGAATCAGTAGTATGTTGTTTACTGGTAACTCTCACTGTCGATGCCTACTCAGCACAGAAGCTCTCCACCAAGAGTGCTCGCTCTAGCACTGTAGCCTATTTCATGATGTTGAGTGATATCATCGACGTTCTAATATCCCATCAAAGATTCTGCTCAATTGTGTGGGCCTTGCAGAATGGGTCTCATTCCATGTTGGTGGATTAGCGAGAGAGGTTAGTGAATATCAACGAGTACTAATTCAATGTCAGACTACATTACTGCAGGTTCAGTATCTCATGAATACGCATAGAGCATGATTTCACTAGAATGAACTCCTCCCTAAAGAGGCTCTTGAAGTCCAACCAGAAGAGTTTATCCTCCTTGTGTTTCTGGAGTGTCAGACTCCACTATCCCCCTACTATTACCTAGACGAGGCTAGAATCTAGGATCACCATCTAGTCTATTGGTGTCTATAAAAAGAGGAAAACTTGTGTCATAGCCTCCAGCCAGTCCTCAGCTACCCGAGATCATTCTAAAATAAAAACCAAATAGGCCTCTGTCTATGGATCAAATGTAACGTGCTCAGTTAGCATGCACAGTCTATTGGTTGGGCTTGTGGAATATGATGCACTATGTGTAGTGGTTCTACTGGTACATAGCCCGAAGTATCCATCATCGTATGAGGGACCTGCACTAAAGCATTATCGCTTGATGGGATGTCCTTGTGATCTCTCACTAAAATCCGGGATGGCTGTCTATGTGACAACATTCAAAAAAAATAGACGTTAAATGGTGAATAAGCTATAACTGGTGAGCTGACTCAGAAATATCAAAGTAAAACAACATTTTCAAAACACATTCAAATAGTGTTATTATGTACCAAGTTGAAAATCGGAATTCATGGTCCTGGTGTATGGATACATCATCCAATGCACTGGTACTGGACTCCCAGAACTAAATCATGAACTCAAGGAACTTAACACTATTATTCCAATGAAAACATAGACTCTTAGTTCTTCTGGTAGAACAAAATACACTCTCATACCACTTTTTCATGACCTGTCCCCTGGGGTCCATGCTGTGACTATCCAAAACCCACCTTCCAATGTCCAGGGTATGGTGACTAGCTCACGAAACATATATCCCTAAAAAATTAAAAGGAAATTTCATTAATCCTACAAGCACATATAATAGTTATAGAACAAGAACAAACCACATAGTTTAACTGTTGAAGGTAAATGTGTTAGCTGAAGCAGAATGTGGATGAATACAAACACCACTAAAAAATTTACAGCCAAAATGGAAAATAGATCATGAAGTCATCTACCAAGGATCATACTTGTAGGGTAGTTACATCTTGTCACCACAACTCTCCACATAAACCTATTCCCTCTGTGTACCATCATGTCCTAGCTCCCTAACCTTGTTCAAAGTTGTTTGTCGTTTGCGCATGAAACAATAAGGTGTAGGTGAAACCCATGAAAGGTTGAGTATAACCGTACCCATTAAGGAACTGAAGACCCCTGAATGTCTTCCTGAATTACACAATGGGAAAACCACAAGGCCTTATTCCAATCACAATGAACAAATAAATACTCACATCAAACCAGGTATACAACATAAGAAACATGTATAATGATGATTAGAAATAATGCTAGATCATCTCATTCTATAGAGTGGATTTTGCTACCAGACCGTACAAGGTCTCTAAGTGCTGACCCATATAGGATCTGTAGGATCTTACCCATAAAGGATCGCTAGGTGCTGGCCCACAGAGAATTTCGAGGTGATGACCTCATTGGATCGATAGGTGTCACCCTAGAGAGGATCTCTAGGTACTGACCAATAGATGATATCTTTCTTCTATACCCCATAGGATTCTTGGGTGCTAATCCATAGAGAATCGTTAGGTTGTAACCCACTCTGAGGATTGCAAGGTAATGAGCCACATAGAGGACCTCTTGGTGCTGACCAACTTAGAGGATCATTAGGTGCTTAACCATAGAGGATTTCTAGGAGCTGACCCACTCAAAGGATATATTGGTGCTGATCCACTCATTGGATATTTAGTTTTAGGCCCACATAGTATCGATAGGTACTCACCCATAGAGTATCATTTTTTATTTCACGTCACATCCAACCACCAGATTCCTGCATTAAGAAAACGTGATTTCTAGAGGATCCACTCTAGAAGAAATTGACCATATTTCAACAAAATATATTTCCCACATATGAAAACCAAGGTACTGCCTTGTCATAAGGGTTCAAATGCAACAAACGACGTGGTAATCAGACACCCGATTTTTAGGTTATTGAAATTTTTCTACTGAGGGACCAGTTGGATCCAGGTTCGGTCGCATACTGCTATAATCAAACATTCATGAAAACCCATGTGGAGTATCTCTAAAGGACATAATATTCCTAAATATTTTATCTCCATAGATGGTTCATCAAACTGATGTCTGGTTTAGAATTGTTGGCACATTGAGAATAATTCTGTCAAACTGGGTCCTCGAACAGTCCGACATGGTGGGACCGACCCGACCCATCCCGGTCTGGCCAGAACTGACTGAGGTCCAACCCAGGTCTGACCCAACATGGGCCGACCTATGTTGGTTGGGCCTGGACTAGACCTGCTGAATCCCACCAGGACTAGATAGACCATGTCTGGTCTGTTGGCAGGGTGCGGCTATCCTCCGAGTGTTGTCCCAGCTCCCAACTGAATGGATAGATGTATGTTTGGTCTTCAACAGCTAGTGCCTAGCTGGTTCCTCCTAATTCGGTTGACTGGTCTGGTGGACCCATCTAAGGTGGGACCCGTGGGTGCTGGTCTTCCTTCACGGTAGCTGGAGCCACGATGGATCTTCCATGGCGCACTATCGTCGGTGCCGCTGCACCGATGGTGGAACACCCATGGCACTTCCACAGTTCACCAGTGAAGCTTTGTTGGTCCGTTTCTCTTCTTCTCTGTGCGTACGACCCTCCCAAGATGAAAAATTTACTATGTGGCCTTTAGTTTCAAGTTTCTGTCATGTTGAACAGTCACCCATGTAGAACACATCAAGAATAAGCTCAGTGGAGGGTTCGAGCCTTGTTTGGTCAGGCCCTCACCCTCTGTGTTAGTTTTAAAACATGTGGGTGAAACAATTATCTTCATAAAATTTATTAAAAATAGAAAATGAATCCCCGCAACAACCTCCAGAAAAAATAAATTAGTGGATGATCAACCCGTTAGTCAGTTGATCTGCGTTCTTCATATTAATCATGAATGGAGAGAATATTTAATTTCATATTATAAACAATTTTAACCCCTACCATAAAAACTTTGGGTTCTCTTGTAGAAGAAGAATAAGTTATGTGTGCATTGTCGTTCATTGTTCGTCGACCTCCAGATTTATTCCTCAACGGACATCGTGAAAATGCCATTCTTTTTTGGAGGAATACATCACCAGCACTTTTTCATGAGTCCTCTTGTAGGTTCCCAAAACCTACACCAATGATTTTATTAAATAAAAGAAATAACTGCCCATGTTGGTTCCTTATTATAATTCCTTAGTGAATCATAATTAATGAACCTAATAAACCACAAGCCTTGCGGTTACACAATAAGAGGTTCAAATCATCAAATGCCAGACGTTTATTGCCCAATGTTGGACTATGGTCCCACCATTCTCTGATCAATAGTTAAAAATAAAATAAAATATCATCTTATGTAATTTTATTATTTTTATCTGAATGTCCAAAAAATTAATCATTCTATCTGACTTGTCCCAAAAAAATGTTAAGCTTCACTTAAGAGAATCACCACATTATGAGTCCAATGGTGTCCTCATGTTTTTAATCCGAACATTGGTTCAAAAGATTGAAATTCACGCCCTCACAATTACTGAACATACTTTAAAAAGAGTTCAACATTTCATTTCTGGCTCTCCAATCCTCAGAATCACATTCCTTTAATTTTCATAGACTCGTCATAATTCCAAATAATATAAAAACATTATACAGAATATCTAGTTCTTCACATGGAACTCAATAACCACTATGTAATTATGGTGGAAAAATACACATCACATTAATATAATCACCTAAGAGAGATACCTATCAAACACGATTAATGCTATTAAGAAATATTTATATCAATGTAGGATATTTATTTCAAAAGTTAACATGAGATCAAATAATTCATACAGATAAAACAATTCATAAATAACATGTAATTATGATCACATTTACATGACTCTTATTCCATTGTATTTTCAATCAAATAACCCAAACTAAACCATAAAGAAAATTCTATCAATTAATTATTATTAAAAAATTCTATTCATTTAAATTTAACATTAATATTTCAAACCATTAAATGAATTTTAAAATCTACTTTAATTTACCCCCCCACATATGAAACTAATCCAAAAAATTTCATTGAATTACTTTTCATTTTACATTACTATTTTTTAAAACCTATTGTATTCTAATCTCTAAAAGAATTTCCTATTACAAAATTCCAGGAATTTTATTTCAATGAATAATATATATTATTATTTTAAAATAATTTTTGAAAAACCATTCGACTATCATATAATCACCTCTAATGAAATTATAAAACATTTCTCATAATTATCATTTTATCTATATTCTTATTCAAATTATTTTTTCAAATGTTGTAAATTTATTTATGAAATAAATATTGATTTTTCATTATGAATGTTTTTCATCACATACCCAATTAAGTTTTAAATATTTTTGCATGAGTCTCAAATTTATAATATGACATATAATGTAAAAAAATCATAATTTTGGAAATCTTTATTTGAATAAGATGTATAAATAATAATAAGAATAATAATTCTTAAATTTTATCTATCTGGTGATTATTCATCAAAGTAACACTCTTGAAAAATGTTAGATAACAATTATCAATGAACACATGCACCAATATGAATAAATATAGATATGAATGATGAAAAAGAATTAATGGAAATCATCAACCACCCCACTATATTGTGAGTATGGGGAGACACTTAATTGACCTTATACTTTTAATATGTGTCATAATATAACACATGTTTATATGGAAAACATTTTCAATCTCTGCATATGTTTCAAGTTATAAACCATGTTATCAACATAAAATCAATAATAACATACCAAAAACATATATTTGTGGAAAATAATTTCAATTACATCATTTGTAAAAAATGATATTTGAATGCGAGGAATGACCATCTTCATTAATTTCATGGATTTCACTACATATTGTTTCTATTAATACAGAATTTATGTGACATAACTTTTTATGGGGGGGGGGGGTTATATAAAAAAAATATCAAGTAAACACGTGATAACTCACCATATCAACTAAACATATCATCCACCCTACATCACCATAATTGCACATCATAACCTTATCCAAAAATACAATCCAACTAAAATGTACACCAGTCATTTAACACAACTAATAATCTCAAACACTTACTCTACCCACAACCACCCATTTTACATAAAAAAATTCTCAATATCATCCTCCACACAACCCCAAACAATTATCACCACCATAATCACACATCAATGCACCAAAAGATAAAATAAAATAATTCTTTCTCCTATTTTATGTTGTTGTCCTCGTTGGGAAGCACTAACTCATAAACACAATTTTAATCAAATAAATGTATTATGAATCACAATTAAGGATCAAGTTTCCCCATCTATTTATACATAACGTTTTTCATCACACATCAATCAAGGTAACACAATAATAACAACCAAGCATAATAGAAATATAATCTCTTTTCCATAATTATTCATATACCTACATTACTTTACCTCATTATTAAGAATTTTTATTCTTACAAAATATAATAAAATCCATATTGAACTTGTTCATTACAAATATATAAGTGAATAACCTTTTATTTCATAGTGATCCTAATCAATCAGTCACATCATGGTTCTCTTGTTAACAATACTTATAGTGTGATAAAGGTTTCTAAAAGATTTTATTTATGGAAAGGCATATCAACAATTAATGACAACAATAAAAATAAAAAAATTTCTCAACATATCTACTTTATTTATTTTGAAATATAAAGAATTTCATTTAAATAGATCTAGAATTCACTAGAATTTAATATGAAACAAAACACGTGTCTTATGAGATATACTGTTTAATTTGATTAAACAATTCAATCTTGGTCCATCTCACTATAGATGTAATTTAATTCAATATTTATGTGAAAATTATTACATTGTAGGATCTTCAGATAAGCACAAATATCAATTATATACACAACATGTTGTCACAGGGATTCAAATAAAACAAGATGTTGTATAAAAAATGAAAACTATACATGATGTATTATTATGAATCATGCTTTATCATTTATGGAATAAATATTAGTTTATCATTTCCATTAAAAAACATGTGTGCATACAATAATGAGGATTACATGATTATACAAACAAATTTAATTGAAACATATTTAACATGATACACCCTCAATTATCACATAAAATAATTTTCTTTGTGAGCAAAAAAATATGTTTTCAAGGTTTGGAATGCTTCCCATAACAAAATAATAATGAAATAACAAGTGAGGAAGAATTATTTAATTAGTAGAGATTATTAATAGTTATAAAACAATATGTTTAAAAATTTAAATTGAATTCATTCTCATAGGATAACAAAAATCATAATTACAATTTTATAATATTATGATATTAATGTAACTAGGATGTCTATCCTTTCATGTGATGATAAAATATCTTTATATCAATTCCATATAATGTAAATCATGAAAAAATAAGGTGAATTTTATTCAATTCATATATATAAATTAAATTTAATTATAAATACTCAAGATAGTAATTTCTATAAATTTTAGTTTACAAGTTTCTAAAACTATATTTTGCAATAAGTCAAAAATACTTCATCATGATGGATTACAATGAAATAAAACACATGGAATATTATATAACCTATTAAAATACATAAAATTATGGTTTGAAAATAATTTATTTTAAACAGCTAGTGTAAAATATAATTCATGTAACAAACATCATAATTATTTTAAAATTTAAATATTTCATTACAAAAAATACACTCACAATTATTCACTAAGAATTTCAGTAAATAAGAATCAAATTTAGAATGTTATACATTTAAAAGGAAGGAAACTGATTTCAATTCATTATGAATTATTATATAACAATAATGGAAACAACACATTCACACCTTAAGAGTTTTTCAAACTATGTGATTATAACCATAATTTTACTCTTTCCATCGAAGATGTATGAATAATTCAAAAAATAATTACAATGTAGAAACAATAATACCAAGGGAATAGCTAGAGAAACATACATAATATTTCATGATTTATTTAATTCATTTTTTCTACCCAATATCACCCAATTTCAATAATAACAGAATTCAACATGAAGCATGTTCCCGTTCTAGGTTTCTACACTGCAACCAATGCCACCTCAAATGGTCATTTGGTGGTATCATTGTCATTGATGTGGATCCCATGGGCCCTAAAATTTCATGTCCTTGACATTATCCACATCCTATGCCATTAAATAAGGTAAACTAGCACAATTTATATAAAAACCCATGAATGTATCATTATGCCAAACTTCAAACACCATCATATCCTCAAAATTATTTGTTGATACAATTTTGTTATAACTCCTCCCTCCAACGGTACCCATACTATTATCATAATAATGAACATGATATAATGTCCCCATGAGTCCCACCTATTGTAGGCCAGGTGATGGGGACTCGAACCAAGGCTATAAAAGAGATCACAATATGTGAGGAATTTCACTCTATAAAAAGATATAATTTGGAGATATAATGATTCATATACAATAAACAGGATGAGATAATGGAAACTAAATCCAAAATATCCCACAAGTCAAGTATAAATGAAACTAATTCATATATAAATCTCTAAATTACATCCCATAAAAATAAATCTACGGCCGGAAAACATCAACTACTCAAATAGATCAAAATAGAAATGACCAATAAATTCCACATAGTCCTCCTAGAATTCTAAAATATGTGTTATATATATATATATGGTCATAATATATGTATAGACATTAGGGAATCAAATGTATCACAATTACATGTGAAAAGATAATACTAATAGATCTATGAAAAAAATTGTAGAACCTGCTAGAAATAATACATGCATGATAACCCAAACTCTAACAACACAAAGGATCTCTTAATAAATAATGAATCAATGTATAATAAAATAATAGGAATAAAATTTATGATAGGGTTCCACACACATATTTCCAACTAATTTAGACTTCTTATCCCTTAACTTTATATGTTATGGCGCTCCTGCCACATTTAAATAACGTAACATCATATCACTTCATATTTCACGGACATGGGCTATCAAAACACGTCACATCCAGCCCACAGTCACCACATCCATCAGATCACATATTTTAAATGAATCTTTTTAACTATAGTCATAACACTATGCACAACTCGTTCTCATCTACTAGAAGAGGGATCAAGGAAGAGTGAGTCTCCCACCATTCGTCCTCCCACCAATATGTTGAGAAAATCACATGCACATGACTACATGGGTGTCACCACATTGTGATAGATGAGGGTGGGGTGCATATAATTATAAAAATAACATATAATTTGTGTGTGTTTTTTTAATTGAGACCAAGATGCACTTTATTAAAAAAAGCGGGATGAGTAACATGAAGCATAATCATGGTATCCTATTACAATCTCTTTCGAAGTAAGGGAGAAGGTCAACTGGAAAAGTATCACTCCATGTCAGAGAATGGTTTACTCCATTGTTGGAGTGGCCATCAACCACCATGTTTGCTTCACGGTATGTATGGGTGGCTATGTATCTGATTTCAAGGAGAGAATTGATGTAGTTCATCCAGTGTGTGGTAAAAGGCCAGGCAAGGTGGATCACCCCATTCCCAATAGCATGCACAATGGTGGTGGAGTCACATTTAATCCAGATGTTGTTCTATCCTTTATGATTGACAAAAATAATGGCCTGAATCACCACCATCATTTCTACATCAAGAGAAGTGGCATTGCCAATGATCCCAAAGAAGTATCCATCACATCGTCTGAGAGAGTCTCTGAAAGTTTTCCCACAATGTGCAGGGCTCGAGTTTCCTCAATAAGCCCAAACTACATTGATCTAGATCCGTCTAGGAATCAGTGCATGCAAAAAAACCTTAATATATTGCTTAGGCTTAGTATATATTCCATCGATTTTGAGCCATAGAAGAATCACGATGTCCCCAACCGAATTATCACAGTGGGATTTCTAATGCAGGGCTGCTTCCCTAATGCCAATAAGAATTCTCCTCCGACCTACATTAAGATTAAATGAGTAATTATTGTCTAATAATTTCATTTCTATCATACTAGATCAAATGTAGGAGCTCTGAAACTTCATAAAGGAAGAGGTTGTTAATTTTTTGTGAATTGTAAATTTCTACACAATGTTTTAGCTGAGAGAAAATAGATTCAGAGGATAACCACCTATAGTCAAACATGTCAGTAACATAATTCCAAATAGCATCGACTATAGAAGAAGAAAAAAAATAGTTTGTGTCCTCCCTCTATTGATGGAATAATTTACATTTAGATCATAGTTTGACACCAAAGGATTGAAGAGAAACCTCTACAGGGATACATATATGATTAATGCGCCAAAATAGGTTAATCCTTGATGGTTTAATCCAAGGCCTGTCAAAAAACACCATCCATGAAAAAATGGGGTCAGATCTAATGAAATAATGGTTATATATGTTATTGGAATCCAAAATACGATTGTTAGCTGGATGCCAAGTAAGGAAATTATCCCCATTTACAAAGGGGTAGTATTCCCCAAAGTGCGTAATGTGATCAGGGATATTATATGGAATAGAGTTAATTACATCTTTTATGGTGACGTTGATGTTATTTGGAGGGGATCAAAATATAACATGGAAAGGGGGGTTCTAGTCTAGTTTTCATGTTATAAATTCATAGGGGAATCTGAACTAACCATCCATACAGAGTTATGCATGATGTCCACAAAGGTATTTCTAATGGATGGCCAAAGGGAAGAATAAAGATCACAAGACTGACTTTTTTGTTTTTTTTCAGTAATATGCTACGAATAAAGGCCATGGTGTTAGATATATTATTGATCAACCTCTAGGTGAGCTTTTCTTGAAGAGACTCATTAAAATGATTGAGATTTTTAAGGCTGATACCGCCTCTTTCAAGTGGTTTGCAATAGGTCGACCAAGGGATAGTAACAAGGTTTCTATCAAGAATACAGTTAGTCTAATTTTTTTTGACGTATCCATTAACATCTTTGATAAGACTATTAAGATATTTATACATCAACAGGGAGTAAACCATTTTGGGGATAATTGTGGATTTCACGAGGTAGATCCTACCATCCATTGTGATGGATTTCCCTTTCCAGGAGGTCAGTTTATTGGTCACTTGATCCACAACAGGGTTGAAATACATAGGTTTAGGACTACCCCAAAAGAGCGGGACTCCAAGATAGGTAAAGGGGATGAACCCATCTTTGATGACAAGACATTCAATGATAAAACCTTTTATTGAATGAGGGAAGGTTTACCCAAAAAATTCAGAGGATTTATTCCAACTAACATATTGACCAGAGACCTCTTTATAGTGAGATAGGTCCTCTTTGAGGTTAAGGATATTTTTTCTACCCATATTAAGGAACAGAATAATGTCATTAGCATAAATGAGATGGGCCAGAACAACTATATTTCTGGCAGCCTATATGGGTTTGAGAGAGCTTTAATGAACAAGGGATGAGAGAAGCCTACTAAGGTAGTTTTCGCAATGGAAAAGAGAATAGCAGAAAGTGGGTCACCTTGACACACCCCTTTCTAACATTTGATGTATCCCTTATGAGAACCATTAAAAAAGATGGAGATAAAATCATACTTGATAATGGATTTTATCCTTCCAATGAAATTATTAATGAACCCAAAATCCATAAGAAAGATGAATATGGAGCTGTAATCGATGGTTTTAAAGGCTTTTTAATGTCAAGTTTGATTGCAATATTCTCTCCTCTAAAATTTTTATTAAGAGAGTTAATGCATTTTGAGGCAGTGAAAATGAAATCTTGAATGGATCTGCCCTTGATGAAACCAAACTGATTTGAGGATATGATATTGTCACATATAGGAGAAAGCCTATTATAAAAATGATTAGTAAGGATTTTATAATGAGAGTTAATGAGGGAAATGGGGTGGAAGAGGTGTAGCTCATAATCCTTAACCACTTTATGGATAAGAGTAGGGAATTGGGTATTGAGGTCATGGGGTAGGACTCCATTAGAAAATAATTTCTGAATCATCATGCAAACATCAATGTGAACTAATTCCAAATGATTTTGAAAGATGAAATTATTTAAACCATTATCCCCCGAAGCACTATCGATGTTAAGGCTGAAGATAGTATCTTTTATTTCTTGATCTTACATGGTGCGTTAAAGAAAGAGGTTATCAGGTTCATTAATCAAACTGGAATGACAAGAGGGAGGAGCTATTTATTAATATTAGGGTCATTTAATGTGTTGTGAATGTTGGAGAACACATGATTTGATATGGATTATTCTGAGTCAATGAGAGTGAAATTGTATTTAAGAAAGGATAAAATATGACATGTTTTCCTAACTCTCTAGAGGACATTGTAAAATTGAGAGTTTATCTCACCATCAGAGAGCCATTTAGTTTTGAAAATATCTTTACACCGTTTTTCTTTGTGGATCAGAAGAGAGTTATGTTTTATATAGATTTTCATTTCATTCTCAGGGTCTAGGAAAAATTAGTGCAAGTTGAGTTGTTTTGAATTTGATTGACTTCGGTCTCAAGAGAGGTTATGCCATTATCCATTTGATTAGATTTATCCCTACACCAAACCTTATGTTAATGTTTGAGGTTCTTTAGCTTAGTGACACAAGAAAAATCATTTGAGTGACGATTCATAGACTTCCAACCATTTTGTATGACTTGAGAGCACTCCAAATTCATAGACCAAGAATTATTGAATTTGAAGGTAATGCTAAGTTTTTCTCATTTGGATAGGAAACTAACAATGATGGGATGGTGATCCGAGTTCACCATAGGTAAGTTGATAATGGAAATGGTGTCCCAGACATCCAAAGTAGGCACATTTACTAAATCCCTACCATGTATACCAGTAACAACTCTATTGTAATGTCTCCTTTACCAGGTATATTTAGCCCCTGAGAGGTTTATTTAAACCAAATTACAGGTTTCAATCGAGGCTCTAAATTCAATAGTAGATATTAAAGAGTGAGGGGGGACAAGCTTCTCATTAGGGTAAAGAATGGAATTAATGTCACCAATTATTAACCAAGTCTCTTGGATAGAGCAAGCTATGTTCGAGAGGCCTTGCCAAAGAGGTTGACGATCTTGGTATATATTAGTGGAATTGACCAAGGTATAGAAGAAATCAAAGTTATTTAAAGTAAATTCCCATTTAATAATTTGATAAAATACATTGTAAACAGCAACATATCAAAGTGAGATGTGAAAAAACCCCAAATGGAGTCAATAGCATTGTCATTCATGCAGGCATCAAGGAAATTATAACCAAAAGAAAATAATTGCATATAATTCAAATATAAATTAGATTTTTGGTTCTGTTATAGAATTTTTTTTGATTTATGGTTCCTCAAAATCCTTTTTAGTTCAAATAGGGTATCAGAGTTAGCTATGCCTTGACAGTTCCAAAAAAAATCCATTAAGACCTGAGTTTTGAGCTGAAGTTCCCCCTTTTCCCCTTAGATCCACTCGAGAATTTGTTCCTCTTTTATCTTCTAATATTTGAAGAGGAGACCAGAGGATTATTATGGTCTTGATTACTCAGAAAAAGATTAGACAAGATGAAAGTAGCATTTGGTAATATATAGGATTTTATTGTTCTAATGGATTTATGGGTCGAAGAATTGTTTGTAGGTATACCCTCAGCTTTATTCAAATAGCCCATGTTCTAAGACATAATAGACAGAACAACTGAGGCATGTTTTTCTATTGTATTAACAGATTCATTGGCTAAGGTTTTTGAGTTTATTCCATCCAAATTGAGATTCAAAGGATTGATAATGAATGAATCAGTTATCTACTGTGTGTTCACTGTCATGTGTTGATTATGTATAGGAACTGAAATATTGGAAGTGATCAAACCTGTTTTGTTTATCCTGGTCCGCTTGCGTAGGAATATGAACATCATGCTGGATAGGCTCAGCAACATTATACCTCCCATCCTGAGGTTTAGGAGGAGCATATGTTGTAACCTAGTCCATTGTCATTGGGTCCTTTTCATACTAGAGTTTCAGGGGGGGACCAGCAGGTGCAAGCTGCAGCTGGACATCAAGGGCCTTCAGGCAATGGAAATCACGAAGATCATCATTGGAAGGGTGATCAATGACATCCAGAACTAAATGCAAAATGTCCTTTAATATGCAGCGATCTATATTATCTTCCTTTTCCTCTTCCACATTGTCTTCCCTGGTAACACCCGAGCTCTCACATGGGAGGTTCAAGCATTTCACACAGCCATTTGAGGATTTTTAGCAGGTTCTAGGATGCCTATGACCGAGGCTTTAATTTTCTTTTCCCTTTTGGTATCATTCCATCTATCATCACCTATAGGAGAAACCTGACTCTAGACATCCCTACATTTCAGTAGTGAGTGTCACACGATTTTTTAGTATTAACAGTGGGGGGAATTAATTCACACTCAATCCAAACCTCAGTATTGAAATCCTTTGCACCGAAGACAATTACATCAGGGAGCTTGGAGGCTATGTCGACCTCAACCATCACCCTCGCATAGAGACCAAGATCATTATTAAGAGTATGAGGGTCATTTTTAGCAGCGTACCTATGCAAGAGGTGATGTTATTGAGAATTTTTGGGTGCCATAAGTACCAATTAAGCCCATGAAGTCACACCCATATCTTAACCATGGTGTTCTTTGTGGTATTCTGATTGGAGTAATAATCCCTTTCAAAAATTCTAGGAACATCTGTATTAAGCTACATATTTCCATACCCCACACTCGGTTGAGCACATCTTAGGATTTCAAGAGAATATGAAAGTATAATTTTTCAATGGGCACCAGTTTCCAATTGGTTATCCACCAAATATGAGAGATCCACATTTTGAAATATGGATTCAACCATGGCATGTCACCTTTGAGGTATGAGATGCATCCCATGAGAGAGAAAATATAGAGTTTCATGCATTGTTGAAGAGAATCTGGATCAGAATCGACAGTAAATCTACCATCTTAATGATTTATACAAAGAGGAAGCTTCTTCGCTATGGGGCTGCAACACTCAACTCCTTTTAGCACTTTGAGAAAGGAGATTTCCATAAATCTTTAAACCCAGGGGACATCATCCACTTTTGGTTTAATCATTGTTGACTCAGGGGAAATCTCCAATTCAGGATCGAATCCTACCATTATCATAGATCCTATTGAATCCAGATGAATAATTCTCATTCAGGGATAGATGAAACCCTATAGAGAGCGACAGAAACCATCGAAAAGATGGCCTTAATGTGTGCATGTGTGTGTATTGAGATATAGAACAAAATAATATCCTATGGTTTTACAACTTGAACTAACCATCCCAAAAAATAACCAAAATAACTACCACCACTTAAATCATAAAAATAAAAAAACTCACAATATATATTTCAATTTTTAGAAATTATTTCATTTTATAGAGTCTTTATTTATCAATAAACATCACTTTATCATCCCATTTAATTTATTTACTCAAAATTGTTTTTCATACCATTTCATTTTGGGATAATTCTTGTATCATATTCCCCCCGCATTAGTTTCTATATAAGCATTATCACATTAAATCACACTTACCATCATCAATTCAGTCATTAAACATGCATATTTGGAATATTTATTATGAATTTAATTCCATTAATACATTGGTAAATTGAAAAAAACCAAAAACAGAACACAATATCAACATCACATCACTAGATCTATATCCACACCATTTTATATTCAAATCAAGTTTAAGAGTATCATTTCAAAACCAAACCACATCCACTGCAACCCCAATGAAACAGAACACCATAAAAACAATAAAATTAGCACTACCCAACAACATCACATCTTATAACCCCATAGAAATCACCACTTATGAACTTTACATTATACCATTCTTAGAAATATAATCCACAACCATTCCACACATAATATTAGATTCTACAAATTAATGAATTAGTATATTTTGAAAAGGGTGGACTTAAAAAATTTCACTTATTTATTTAGTGGTTTTAATATAGAATACTTTAGGTGCTGGGGATTTCAATTTATTAATATGATATACGTGGTTAAAAATTTATTAATTATAGTGTAATAAAAATCACTGAAACATGGGAATCACAACATATAAAAAGACTAAAAATTAGGGGCTACTAAAATCCTTGGATTTTATCGATTAAAAAAATAATCTATTACCTATAAATAACAATATGAAATAACAAAATTTAATAGAATGTGAATCATTCCCTGAACACTTAACCTTTTTTAAAACTGTCAATTATCATAGTTATATTGGATGAAACTGTTATCCCAAAAGATAATAATAATAATCATATCCCGTATGAAGCACTGAAAGATTAATGAAGCATTTACTACCTTAATGAAACAATCTCTTCAAGAACTCATTAATCCAAAACAGGGTTCAATAATAAAGGAAGGAACTACTTTTTGGGTAACAAAATCTGACAACAAAAACAATGTTCCATGAAACCCTTGGAATAAGGATTTTGATGCTCAAATCACAAAATAATAAAAAGGGAGAGGAACAAAGGAAGGATGTTTTCTTTAAAACAACAAGATCAGAAACTTGTAGAATTTCAATTTGAATAGTTTTTCCATTAATGGAGGATCATATTAAATACGCACAGTTTATATATTTTAAACATCAAATGAAATTTTATGAATTGAATATATGAATAATCATCGTATAAAAGGATTTATGGTACCTGAATTATGAAATTAAACCCATTTTTCAATATAAAAAACATAAAAAAGGAATATATCATAATTTATAGAATAGTGGAAAACTGTCAGAATGACCTACATAGGAAATTACCCAATGTTTGATGTTTTATAAAAAAATGAAAACCCATTGAAATGAATTACCATTAAAAATGTCCCATCAGTAGATTTGTTTTATAAAAATAGAAAGGTGTTTGAATGACCAATTGACAGAAATGATCCAACATTGGAAATTTCCATGAAAAATTGAATACTTTGGGATTTTTCTAATGTTGAAACTAACACATCATTGGAAATTTTCATGAAAAATATCAAACTGTTCGAATGAAATACCACTGAAAATTACCAACCATTCTAAATGATCTGAAAAAATGGAAAAAAATCAGAATGATGTGCTTTTAGAAATAACCCATTGTTATAAATTTTATGAAAATTAACATACATTTTGGATAAACTAAAAATAGAAGAGAAGAATCTTTTGATATTTTTTGGAAAATAGATAACTGTTAAAATTACCTTCCATTAGAAATCTATGGAAATTAAAAAATTTCTAGAGTAATTTTAATCTATAAATAATTCTCTATAATTGGAAATTACCTACTATTGGATATTTTATGAAAAAATAGAAAATCATTGGAATAACCAACCATTGGAAATGACCCAACATTATAAATTGTTTGAAAAAATGAGAAATAGAAGGAATGGCCTACCATTGGAAATGAACAACCATTAGAATTTTTTAGAACAAAATAAACTAAAGGAATGAACTACATTGTTAAAAAACCCACATATAGAATCATTGTTAATTAATGATAGATATTTGAAATGTCCATGAATTGGAACTGACCCTTAATTTTTAATTTTTCAAAAAAATAGAAAACAGTCGGAATGATCTACTATTCGAAATAACCCACCATATGAATTTTTTTGTATAAAAATGACAATATTTTATAATAACCAAAATATGAAATGATTGACAAGAATTAAAAACAACTCAGAATGTCCTCCATACAACTCAGTTATTATTTTTTTGGAAAATTAATTTTTCTAAAGGTTGAAGATGTTAAAATATACCACATAATCATAATCATGAAACTAGAATCATTACGCTAAAATTTTTTATGAACTATAATTAGAGGGAATGATTAACATATATAATGATCTCATTATCGTTATGTATTTATTTAATTAGAAATACATTAACATGATGCAAATGAGATGGACAGAAATACTCTCATACTATTACAATGAAATACACTACCAACATTGTAAAGAAAAATAAGGTAGTAGTTTCATTGGATAAGAAATATCAAAGGGTACTACCACCAATGAATATATAAGAAGATTCAATATTAAAAGATTTATTAAATATAGTGATCAGTATTATTATGGAATGGGATAAATATTTTATTCACATATAGAAACCAATCCATCCATACATGAGAAGTTAATGAAGTTTAGAAATGGATCAAATGAATGTTAAAATAAATCGACTTCCATGGAACATGGGAGAATTATATATTGAATCTATGATTATTTTATATTTTTTTTAGGAAATATTATATGTGTTACTTCAATAGAAAATATTCTGTTGGATATATTAAATGAATATCATATCTAAAAATTAATAATACTCCAGGGTTGCATAATGATATATAGGCACCTAAGGGAGAACATCGAGTCGTAAAAAATGAACAATGAAATTGAAAAATTTATATCTAGAATATTAGTAATATAATACGTAAAGAATGAGATAAAACTGATAAATGGTGCGATATAACCTCACCATATATAAAAAGAAAGTGGAATGATTTCATAGAGATCATTGTTACTATTATCACTAATTAAACTGAATGGAATAATTGTACATTCTTTATTGTGGTTTACAATACCATAAAATAACATTTCAAAAATTTAATGGATGGTTAACTCCTTAATTAATTTTACCAAAACGATAACAATGAATTTATGATACATTGTGGTGTACAAAAATTAGTTATAACTTATTGTAACCCTTATAATAATAACTAATTTTGGTGGAGTCGTTTAAAGGATATGATCCATAAAATAAATTTGAGAATAGAACAACATATTAAAATTTATATGAAGTATGAATGCAGAGTCCTAAACAAAGAAGACATGCTTAGTTCATGGCAACATAATAGTCAATTAATATAAGAACATAAACAACCAATAGTTGATTGTTAAAATAATGTTAGATTCCGTTAGAGTATAAAAATATCACCCAATGAAGTTTTTAGTGGGAACATATTTCATGCTACAAGAAACATGTATGAATTTGGGGAAATGAAGCTAGTTTGTGTAATACTCATTTAGGAGACAACTCAGAAGGAGAAAGCTATCATGACTAAAATAATGATAACTCAGAGAGAATATGAAAAATATTAAAATTTTGAGAGTGTGATTATATAATATTATTCTAGGGATAACGTACTCTTAAATGTATTTAAATAGAATTATGTTCTTGGGAGTGTTAGTAAGGGAATGTATATTTCTAGGTAAATTAGGCCCCTTGGGAATTTTGAGAAAATTGGACGTGTAGATTATTGTTTGGAATTATACCCAACCTATCTAATGAGAGTGATTTCGTATATGTATCTAGGTTTTGTAATCGCATTCCAACCCCAAAAAATTCTACACAATACTCATTAAATTATATTGGTACCTAAATTTTTATATACAGAAGAACCATTCCATATTACTTAAAATATAGGGATTTTTTAACAAAATAAGAAATCCTTACTCTAAAATGAACATGGTGGGATTTTAAATTTGTATAATGTAATATGTTGTCAAAAGTTTGAAATTGGGAATAACTATAATCATTTTCTTTTGTGTTTATAAAGTAGAAAATATTTCAGGAAAGTTATATTTAAGGTGTAGGGAATGTAAAACCCCTTATTCAACACAATTAATGTTACCAATATTTCATCATGTTTCCGAAAAAATTGAAATAACATTATTTAATTATAATATATTTAAAAGTAATTAATTTTTTTATTTACCAATGATTGTTTGTAAATGTAAAAAATATGACATCATAGAAAACTAGAATTTTTAGAAGAATGGTTTTTTAAATTTCCACAACAAATGCATGATTTTGATAAATATATATTATTTTATGCTAATTAATTTTCACAAATTAAGAAATTAGTTTCATTAAAAATGAATTAATTTTATAATCACTATTTAATATATATCCAATGGTGAATGTTTCATAAATTTTAGAAATATTTTAAATTATAGGAAAACATTATCATATTTTAAAATAATAATATTAGTATTATGAAATCATAATGAAAAAATACTATTTAATATGTAATGTATTTTCATTGGTGAAAAAATTGATTTTAAGGTAATAAAATTTATTTTCTAAACATATATTTAATTTTAAAAAATGCATATTTTATGATTTTAATAAATATTCCTTATGAAAAAAGTTGGCCACATCCAAAATAATATATTTTTAATGGATTTCAGTATGTCAAAATTGAAAATATTGTCTTGACAAGACAATACCATGTTTCAAGACCGCGATAAGTCCAAAGATTCAATTTTATTAAATAATTTTGGTTCCAAACCAATGATTAAAAATAAATAAAAATACTACAATTTTTCATATAAATACCCTCCTATTATTGTATTCTTACCCACTATAATGAAAATTTCCACAGATTCTTACTCATTTCTTCTCTAAAGACACTATTATTGTATTTTATAATGTTTTAGTTGTTTTTATGATGATATTTATAGCTACAATTAATTGAAAGTGATCCCAAACCTCCTTTATCATTTTCAATTGAAATTGTTTTATTAAAATGATAATTAATATTCTTTTTATTGTAAATAAATTATTCTAATTCATTGGTATTATAATCAATTTTATATTATATTTTTGATAGATTACTTCTAACCTCGCATTATATAATTTTAACTATATAATTTTTATTTCAATTTATGTGTTCTTAATCACATCTCATCATTTATTGTGCAGTCTTATATAATTAATTTAAATTTCATAGTGAAATATTAATATATTCAATTTTAAAAAAATTCCACCATATTATCAAAGTTATATCACCATTTTGAACTATTATAATACCCTAAAAATCAATTATAATTCTTAAATACTCCCATTTTAATAAAATATTTGAAATGTAATGATTATGTGGTTAAATAAGAATTACATACTTATCTTGGTACATATATATAGTAATAGGATTTGGGACAGTATCACATGGATTAAAAACCCTAAAATTGATTAGTTTGGTATTAACATAATATTAAATTGGTACACAACTAATGGACTTAACTGAACTCATGGTTTGAATCTCCTATGTTTTATTCAATGGTTTTTATATTTTTTTCAAAACCATCATGATTTTTTTTGAAATATTGCCTTTTATTATATGTTCTCTACCAATAATAGTCCCTCTCTTAACATTATTTTCCATAAATTTACATGTTCATTAATACAAAGTATTTATTATATATCATTTAACATATTGACATAACCATATACAAAACACTATAAATGGTGTGACCACCACATATTGAAATTTGATCGGTGATCCCTATAAATATCATTCTCTTTATTACCTACAGAATATTTTAAAATTAATGTCATAAAAGGGGTCTGATTATATGTGTACTAAAAGGAACACAAGAATTTGATTCCAAAATTAGTGAAACATTAATAGCTATTAAAAATTACTTCATCATGATAAATTCTAGAATATAATTCCCCGATTGGGAATCTACCACCTAATTGGTCTCTCTATAAACATATATCATGTGTATCAAAAAATGATCTCTTATTGATGAAAATGAATCCACATTGGTATTATTATTCTAGTTCATTTACCTTCGTATTCTATTTTCATTTTAATTATTATTTTGATGGGTTGGCCACTGAATTATACATCCCCTCAATGCAACAACCGGTCTCATGGAAAATATTGACTAGTTATATAGTGTACATAGTAATTCGTTATTATTGATTCCCTGGAACGAGTGTATGATGGAATAATTATGATGATGTATACTATGAATTACAACACTTTGAGATTACTTATACATTTATGTGTTTTTATATAGTGTTATTCTATCCATGCATTGTTTATTATCATTTTAAAAAAAATTATATATAATATTTCATATTGGCATATGATATTAAATATTCTACAGTAATACACACTTACAAAATAATATGATCTCACCGATTTATGTTATCTTACTATTTCCCTCTATAGACTATAAATAGTATTAAATGAAATATGTGGAATTCCACAAATATATAATGCTGATTTCATATATTAAAATAAATTATGACGTTTATTCATTTTAATGTAATGCTCATTTATATATATACATATTCTTAAAAAATGTTAACTATTGGAACCATTTTAATATATTCTATTAATTCCATACCAATATGAAAAAACAACCATATAGTTAGGGTTATTTGAGTCAGGGGGTGACATATACAATTCTAAAACTCTAAAACATCAGCATAATATCAAATACATATTGAATGAAAAATTATTAACACGAATTGATAGGAATTTTTTTGAATTTTTTTTATATGTATGAGTAATAGACATATAAATCTGGTGTTATTTTCTCATCAAGATTAAATGATCAATTTTACAAGATAGTAAATTCATTAAAAATATCTGCTAGTGGGTGAAAACATAGATAACTACCTCCAATTACCATGAAATAATAAAAAATAAACATTATATTCATTGATTAAATAAAGGTATTAATTCTGTTTTTATATTATTTGTTGTATCCTCATGGTGAAGAAATAATTTTAAAATAAATAATTACTTAAAATGAAAAAATTAGTAGAAACTATAGTAAATTACCTAAAATTGACCTAGAATTCTATTCCAAAAAGCATTATAATATTTACTATTTGTGAAACACAACAGAACATCAATACGATGTGTTATATGATCTTATTTACTATGAATGTATATTTTAATGATATAAATCTATTTAAAAACGTGTGTAAGGGGTATATAAAATATAAAAGTGATATCATATTATCTTCAAATCATTGGAATATTATAATAGAATTTTTTTGAAATGTATGATATAATTTCATATTAATGTAATTCATTTTTATTTTCATATGATTGAAAGAAAATTATATATGTCTTATAATTTAAAACATTAGTGAATTGACCAAATTGATATAAAAAGCCTCATATTTTTGTGAAATAATCATTTAAAATTCATTTAATTTTTTTTATCTTGTATGAGCATACGACTTGTCAATATGATTTAGAGTTTCGTCAGAATAACTACAATTCTATTTTAAAAATATATAGGTCCTTAAAATATTGTGTCAATGGGTTTTATAAAATAAAATTTCCATGATTTAAAATAAAATTAACGGAAATAAAAATAACATTTTTTTGATGAAATGTAAAAATATATGTATGGTTAATAAAAATAGAGATAAGACAAGGATTACCAAAAATAACTTTTTTCTGTTACAAAACCGTACAATAAGAAGGTAATCATAAATACAATATAAAAAGAAATTATATTTATATTAAATCATAGGAAAATTTTAGTTATTTTTTTGTAGTGTACTAGTACAAAACATGCTTATCCAACAATTATTGTGCTTATAATAGAAAAATTAAAAAATTTAAGACATATCAATGTCATAAAAAATGTGAGGAATGGGGTCTATACCGATAAAAAAAATAAAATTTCCTTAAAAATATAAGACATAATACAAAAAATGATTTATAAAATTTATAAACTAACTCAACATATATATATATATATGGTTAGATTGTTTTTGATTACAAAAAACACAATTTTTTTTTGAATTCAAAAAAGAGTACTTCATAGTTAAAACCAAACAAAAAGACATTTGGATGAGGTGAAATCAAATGAATACTATATTTTAATTATCTATTATGTGTATGAGTTGAGGGATCATCAATCCCACAATTTTTTTGCTTTGATTGACTAAATATAGTATTTTAAAATATATTAATGACCTTAATATTCTTTGTAATGTGATCAAAACATAGAAAACAACAACATAACACTATGAAATTCATAGAGAGTACTTGTGTATTTATTTAAGAAAATTTTAAATTGAATGAACATCTATATGTGTTAATCCATTCTGAAGATGATAAGAGTAATTTTTTTATTTTTTTAAAATATTTTAAACACTCATTTAAGCGTCAAAACCATAACAAATTACTTTATAATGATTTTAAATTACATGAAAACATTCATTGAATTATTTTCAAGAAAAATAATTTGAAAAAATTTTATAGGACAAGGTGTGTCTATTGAATGAAGAAATAAAATGTTTTAAAATATATCAATGTCTTTAAAATTATGTAATGGGGTAAAGTTAAAGAAAATAGGACCAGATTACTATGAAATCATTAGATAGAAACTATATATTAACCAATAAAATATTGAATGTATCACAAAATAAATTCTTTGTTTCATTTTAGCGAATTGTAAGTAAAAAAAGTTTATAATATTTTAGTACACTATTATGTTCATATAACATTAAAAACCTACAAAAAGTTACCCATTTTGATATAAAATCATTGAAAATGTTTGTTTGGAAAATATCTGGTGTGAAATAGAAGAAAAAACATCAATATAATTTTCGATGTTCTTATAATGGGTGAGTAAAAAAATTTAAAATTATTCCATGTGATTAAAAAATTTCTTCATGGGTTAAAAAAAATGAAAACAAACACATATAGTTATGGAATGGAAAAATTAAAAATTTATTGACATGTGAAATATATGAAAAAAATGAAAATCAATTAATATATATTTTGGATATTAAGGATATATTTATTAAAAAAAATAGAGAAATACGTTTTTAACATTCAATCTCAATGATAAAAACCTTTGAATAATGTGAATAATTATTTTAGAAATAATTGAAGGATATTTTCTGTATAAGTATATCACACATCAATCAAATGTGTAGTGTTTTAAAAAAACCATCATGGAAAACTACCTTATCCAAAACCCAAACTGGTCCTCCACTAGCATCATGTATGTTCTCAATTTCTATTAGGTGGAGACAAGTTCATTGGTTTTCACTCTCATCCATTGTTTAATATTTCTACCACAATATCAAAACATAAAAAATATGTTCCAAATGAGAACACATCATTAGGAATTGATGAATTGGAAATAATTTCATAGAAAAATAAGTATATGTGGAACATTGAAATCCAAATTTAGTGAAATAATAATGAATGATATAAATTATTTATGGGGAATTTCCTACATAATACTATTATCATTATTAAAACATTAAAATAATAATACATAAAACTAATGAAGAGAATATGGCTGATGTGGCTAAGAACAACAATGAACCAAAATTTTCAAATTAACCAAATTGACCAACCGTATCATCACAATGTGACTCCCTTGTAACCTCAATCAACTGAAAATCATTCTACTTCTCTTTAAGAGTAAAAACAAACTAAGTTAAAATCCATGATCAAAATAACACGCATGAAACATAAAGGATTTATACACATTTATGTGAGTCTATATGGACTATGGAAAAGGCCAGTACAGTAAAAAAATGAAAATTCTAATTCATTTAATATATGAATCAAATTGCAGAAGTTCTAAAACATATAAATCAAATTATTTTTCATTTTGTATTCAATGATTCAAAAAAACCTCTAGTTACAGAGATTTCAAATGATCACATTTTGAAACAAAAAATTTTACTTTTCCTCTATCATCTTAAATGAACAATGTAAAAAATTACAAAGCCATCATCATTAGATCATTTATAATATATTTCAATGATACCATGAATAAGGGGAACCAATAATAGAGATAATACCAATTTAAATTCATGTAGAAAAATCATGAATGAAATAGAGAAACCCATAAATCATCCATGCTCCAAAATAAGGAAAGATGAACATCATGGGAATACTAACACGAAGAGATATATAACTATAATTATAATGAATATAAATTATTTTATGGCCTATGATACATATCATAATGAAAATCCTTTGGATAAAACTGGATAATTCTAGTCATTAAGAAGTGGTACCAACTGATAGTATTTTTAAGGTCTAGAAACTCATCACATGAATCACATTAGTATCTTCATTTTATACACATTCCAGATCTAGGGTAAGAAATATACAATGATAGGCTACTATAAAAATTATAATCTCTACTATCGAATCAATCATTTCATGATTTCCATATTGTACCCTAGAATTCATGATTGAATAACCAAAAGATAGTTGACATTATAAATACAACATCAATCAGAAGAAAATCTATAGCCCAAGGACAAAAGAATAAATTATACCCTTACCACCTCCAATATCACCCTTAAATATAACCCTAACCCATAAGAAAAAACATGTATCGTAAATAATTTAACCATCCAAAAAAATTAATTTCTATAATAAAAATCAACATTACTCGACATGGGTATATCCAATAACCTATCAAAAAAACTTTCATAATGTGATGAAAAATCCCATATATTTAATAAATATAATATAAAAATTTTAAAATCAATTTAAATATGTCTCTATTTGAAGTAGAAAACAATTCTATGTAATAATACCATCAAATCACAAGGTTTAATAATTAAATAAAATCTATTAATAATTACATTCATTGAATACAAACCCCTTCGAAAACATTCAAAACCTATAAAACAAAATAGAAAACCCACATTATAAAATATTATTTTTTAAAGACCTAAACATTTTGTTTTTATTAATGAAATATTCATTAGTATTTTCCCAAACACATCAAAGGCATAGAGCACTATTTCATGTAAAGTTAACATTATCAAATACATTCATAATTTTTTTAAAATGACAGCCAATTATTATTATATAAAGAATTTATAAACAAAAAATGGAACATATTATATATTAATATATGTTGAAATTGAATTTATAAATCCTGGAATACATGTAACATTTTAATAAAAATTAATTTTAATGGAAAACCCTATTTATTGTGGTGGAATCATTTCACCATTGATGTATACCATTGAAATCAGTCTGAAGGGAGGGATAAAACCCCTACAAACAAAAAATAAATTTTAAAAAACCCAATGAATGTAAATTATTCATTTTTGGTTATAATAGTTATTCAAAATTGAAGAAATTTCTAGAAACCACGAAATAAGAAAGAATAATCATTTACCCTTCAGTCTAGATGAAAATCCACAAAGGAATCACAGTAAATCCACAATGGAAGGGATTTAAATTAAAATACATTATAATGGGAGTTATTTTGGACATCTAGATTTGATAGTTTAAGAGTGGAGAGGATACCCAAAATACGTAGATATTTAAAGGAAATAATTCCAAAAATCTAATTTTTCATACAGTTTTGAAACCATAATATAACTATGTTGTATAATTTTTAAAAACTGATGAGGTCATATGGTTTCTATTATATGGTTTAATAAGTCAACAAAAAATTGTGTTGAAAAGGAAATCCTCCAATAATGTTAAAATAATTATACAAATCTCCAAAAAACATATAGGACTCATATATGGATAAAAAATATATAAACAATAGACATCATGTGTGTAATAATTTTTAATACCATTCAACATTATTCACCCATATATTTTTTGATAGCTTCATATTAGAATGAATTACTAGAATTCCAAATCTCAAAAAAGGACAAAACCAATTAAATAATATAAAATAGAAGAAAATGGAAACACATTTAAAGAAAAACCTAGTCTGATGGAGAACCACTCAAAAATAATTCAAGACTCCTCAACAAATAAATAAATAATTGAAAAGGTGGGTTCCTTATTAAAAAATTAGAAAATATATAAAATGATATGTTAGGATAGGCACCCCTCCATTTTTCGTTGTATTTATAAATTTAAACATAAATAGTAATTATCATAATATCTAACAGGATCCCAAACAAGAATAATATATAAAACATAACCACAATCTCAGGGATATACGAGTACATAGAATAGTAATAAATGGAAAATACTGACAAAAAAATTCCAATTGGATAATTCCACAAAAATAGTAAAACACATGAAGACCTAGAATAGGAAATCATTTCCAAGATGAAAAGAACACGAGGCTAATAAAATTTTCATCTATGAAAACCATGAGTAATGTTGTATACATACATCACTGAGTTTGATCATAAGTTAAAAAATAGTATATCAAATCGCATTATCTGACGGAGATCAGTACCTATGTTGATGCAGTGTATGATAATTCGTCAGTTATTTTCTATGATTTCTACGTATGATCTAATAGTTTCTAAGGTGGTCACAAAAATGGCTGGTCATTGGGGCTCTTTAATTGGAGGGATATGATTATCCATATATCTAACTCTTTAATTATACCAAATTATCCTTATTTTTTATATAAAATAGATAGATTGAGGAGGTAGATTCAAATAATCCAAACCAAATAGAATCAGTTCTTATAGCATCATGCCATCCCTGTTTGGAAGACCATCTTCAGTATTGAATACAATTGAATCACTAGCTTCCATAGGTTTCCATTTCATAATATATTATTCAATTTAATTTATACAAACTACTTTCTCTCAAATTTTGGGGAAAATACCATTTAATAAAAATGATCTTGGGGCACTCCCCATATGTAACATCAAGTTTTCATGAATGTATAAATAAGTTCCTTCACTCGATACCCAATTCCTCTAACACAAAATTTGTAGTATTCATCCTTGTTCCCTATAGAGTTCATGATGTATATCTACCAAAAATATTCATAAAAATTTACATATTTTTAGAGGAATATTCTAATCAATTCACAAATACTTTCCAAAGAACCTTAAACTATTATATTATTTGAAGAATAAATAAAAAATATTCTTATTAATGATCTTAAACATTTCCCATAATGATATTCCCAATTATTAATCCTAAAAACCCACTTATTACCTATATACAAAACGTGTGGAAACAAAACATAATAAATGGTGATCGCATGTGCTCAATATGATAAAATATGGGAAATAGAAAGCAATGATAATATGAATGATCATGCTCAACATAAGGTTATCTGTTAATGAACATTAAATAAAAAATTTATACCAAATATTTTAAATATCATTTACCTAAGACTTGGAATAAAGCTTCAACATTTCAAAATACATGATTCATAAGTGCAATAAATCATCATAAGTCAATCAAGAACCATAATATCTTTTCATAAATGCGTGGAACCATAATTGAAATATAAACAATATCATATGTCAATATCAAATAACCATAACATAAAATCGTAAGAAATTTATCCCTAAGACTTATTTACCGTAGGGGGTCATGCACATTGACTTATTTCCCATAAATTATAATGAACATCCAATTCATTCGCAAAATTGATCATAAAAACATGTGTTTTCTTTTGTAATATTATGATATATAGAACATTACCAAATGCATTAAAGGGATGAAAAATTCAACGAAACCCCTCTATAATTGAATACCATATAAAAACAGCCCATAATATTAAAAACATTCATCATCTCAATATATCATAACTAGTGGAAAGAAAATGGGTTTTATAAATATTTCAATAATTCACAATCGCATAACCCATAAAATTTGAATGGGTTTCAAATGATATTATCATCATAATCACAAACAATAAATAGAAATAATAAGTATGGTATCATTGTATTATATCCCAAGTAATCCTAATTTAACATCAAATAGTGTTATCATAGATTAGAATTCCATTAATAGAATTGTAGGAAAATGTATAAGATAAAATAGCCATTTCATATAGAATTCACTTATTTTAATTATACAAAAACTAAAATATATTAAGAAAAATATATTATTTGAAATGTTAATTTTTTAAAATGTAAATAAATCTTCATTTTACTAATTTTCTATGAGGGTGTTATATTTCATTCACGTCACATATGTTTAAAGATAACATATTTTATGGAATTTTATATGAAGAAGAAAAGAACCTATGTAAAAAAAATAAAAATCAATTTTAACGATTAATTTAAAATAGAATCATTATTAAAAATTAATTTAAACATTCATAGTTAATTATTATCAGTATTCATTGAATTGTATATAAAAAATGAAAATTGAAGAAAATGATTTCGACTGATGAAAAAAATAAAGTCGGATTTCCCATAAAAACATTCCTTCAATATAATGTGTACATAATGTGAAAAATTGAAAAGAATGTATATATTAATTATAAATAACAAAAAAATAATTACAATTTTAGTCGTTTATTATAAAAGGACAATATAATTTTCTCAATGCAAATTCTTGAATAAAGAATTTCTATTAGAATATTATTTAATCATAAATCCCGTACATGATATATTAAATTTTCTTGTTCACATATGAATTTATTATATTATAAATTAACATTTATTATAATAGTTTTTACATTAAAAGATAAAATTTTTCACACCATTTATGTATATATTCTTTTCAATTTATTAAAAAAAATTCAATAATATAACTGTTCTGGGTGATAATTCGTTATTTTTTCATCCTTGTTTTGATTTAGCATTCTTTGTCCTTGTAAATTGAAAATAGTAACATGATTTTATGAATATTAGTCATGATATAAATATCATATATTTTTATTATACATATATATTTATTTATTATCATCCATAAAATTTATAGATATAAGAATGAAATTCATTTTCTATAGATATGGTAGGTTTGACGTAGTGATAATCACAAATTCCATTTTCTGAAAGGATTGAATTTAATAATGTAAATTAATAATTCACCATTAATGAATAATTATTACATCACATATAATTTATATGTTCATTAAATTTATCATTTTTATTATCCACTTAATTTGGATATTAAAATTGAATCACATCACTTCATAGATTCCATATTCTCCACATACAAATAAGTGATGTTATAATTTTTCAAAGATTATAAATTTATTAAGGTAGATATTATATGATAATTTTATATGAATAATTTTTTATAAATATCATATATTAACATTAAAACCACCATAATAACCATCCATGAATTGTATTGATGGAATAATAATTGTTCGCTACACTAAAAAGGTAAGCCTTACACGCATGTGCTATTTTCACATCAAATTTGATGGAATGAGCATGAATAAATGTGGAAAAATAATAATCATGATAATTGTGATTATTTAGAATACTGAATTTATAATTTATGATTTATTTAATAGATTAATAGATTGTGAATAAAATAAATAACTAGAATATAATATTTTAAAAAGATTACATATTATATGAAACAACTCCTTTAGAACAATATCTATTAACACTAGGGTAGGAATTTTTGGATGACCAGAAAAAATATATTGTGGATATGATGGTTGAGAAGATATTTTTTTTAAGGAATGGATGAGATGTGTGGCTCAATGTGACATGAAGATGGGACATGAGCAGTTCCCTTATATAATTGAGAGGATTGTACCACATGATATTTCTTAAATTATTAAAATATAATAAATTTATTATATATCCAAATAACTCCAAATGAATCTGGATTCGAATAAAAGGTTTTATTGGTTTAATATACCATCAATTTTTTTGAGATGTTTAAATTATGTTTTAAATCATTTATCTTTGTTTTATCCCAAAGTTAAAAAATTATAACCATAATCGTGATACTATATTATTTTCTCTTAGAGGTTAATAATTTAACATATAAGGTCATAAAAATATCATAAATTATAATTTATGTTTATTTTCATCCATATATGGTCCACCATGTCTTCCTTCTACATATTACAATATTATAAAATAATTTAATATAATATTATTTTTCTAAAATCTCATTAATATCAATTTAGAAAATATTTATTTAATTTTAAATAAATAACGTAATAAAAAATATATAATCAAAATATAATATAAATACACATCAATAGTACAATATATTTATCTAAAAAATTCATCAAAGATAATAAATCACTCAAATTATATTATTTATAATATATAAATATCATTTATTTTATTTATATTTTAATTGATCAAATATTATTTTAGTATTGTACAAATATTTAAAGTCAGTTATTAATTAATGAAAATTATAAATAAATTCTCCCCATCAAAATAATATAATATTCCACAAAATATACAATTAGAATCATTTATTACTTTTTTTTCTCCACGTGGACACATAAAAGATATTTAAATTTATGTTAGTGAAAAAAAATTATTTTTATTTTCATTAAATATTTTATAAGTAATTTTCCTAAAAATGTGTCACTTAATCAATTTAATTTCAAGACTAATGTGATAAGGGTGAAATAAACTTCATCTAGTTATAATTAGTATGAAAAGTGGTGACTTAATTTATTTTAACATTTTTAAACATGATATATAGTTTAACAAGGTGATATATTTCCCAACAATTACTATTCATAATGAAAAACAATAAAGGGACCTATTTACAAAATATCAACTTCCTGAATAGAAATATGGGTTCCATTTTATCAAATTCAATTTCAATAAGAGGTAGAGATTAATTAAGTTATAATTTCATAAAAATAATGGAAATTATTTTTTAAACAAATATATTTTTATTGAAAAATATTTATTTATTCTTATAACATTTCTAATCAAATTAACAGAAGATAGTTAAACCATTTGAATGAATCTATAATAAATACAATACGTTAAAATAATTCACCAATAGTGTTCAATTTAATTTTTTTTAAAAACATATTTCACAGATAAAATATTCTTTTTTGAAAAAAACTACTTTATTTTAAAATGATTTTAATTATCATTTATAATTAATAGATAAATAATGAAATAAATTTATTGATAAGTAAACCATATAATGTTTTCATAAAATACCATGTCATATTAATACATTACAATTAAAATTCAATGAAATTAACATGTCCTTAAATAATAATATATCAATAGTATATTGTGGTTCATGTATACTCTATGTTGTGAGTAGCAGAAGTTATCAAATAAGTAAAACATCTTAGTGATTTATTTCATAAAATAATGGGGTGTTACATTCACTCTCCTCAAATTTAGTTTAACAATAAAAATATAATCTCACAAATACAAAAAGATAGGGATACTTATTACTCCTCTAAAGATTGGGTTCCTACATAACATCCTTAATTTTTTCATTTCTCTATAAAACAATAAACATGTTAGTTGTATTGCTTCATAGAACATTCCCACTAGGATCTAGAATCACCATTAGTAGTATTTCAAAAATAGTTACCTAGTTACTATAGTACTTCCTCTTATTATAGTACTTGTGAAGGATCATGTATGTACTTCCTCATAAGATACACATTAAAAACATTGTTAACCAAGTAGGGATTTTTGGGAATTGAAAAACAATAAGCCATTGTGTTGATATGATCATGATATTTGAAGAGAATGATATATACTGGGCCTAGATTTCCAATTATTACTATGATCACAACCCTCTTCCAATGATATTTTCTTCAGAATAATATATATCCAACTTTTAACATGGTATCCCACAAACAATTATTAGCATAAATTTAATATCACCTTTTTTCTACCCATATCTATTTTTTAGAGGATATTACTATAACAATCATTTAATTAGTAAACTAAGGTCCAAATATCTCTCCCTCCTCATTTACATCCCAAATAAATTTTCTTCATTAACTTAATACAATAAAATAATTCAATAGGATCCATATTAATTCCATAATGAACAAAATTATAGTTCGATAACTACACCATTGAGTGTGTTGGTCCAAATGCCAACTGAATTTATAGAGAAATGACTCAACATGATATGTAGGATTATAATAGTTATCATGGACTGACCATCATCCTAATAAGAAGTGATGAATCATAACTCTATATACATAACCTATTGAAGTAAAATGAAAACAATAAATTAATTTCTCAGACCCCAAACAAACATAATTGAATTTGTTATACCTTGAATTCTGACCACTTACCTAATTTATAACCTAGAAATATGATCCGGGGAGAAATAATATCTAATTCAATTGATGTATGATAACATCAAAAGGAAATCTAGTATGACCCAGATAGAATTTTTTCCCATGTTTTCAGTAGGATGCCAAAAATGAATATGGTGATGTGTTCCCATGTCCATTTTATGTGGTCAATGCTTGTAACATCAAATTATAATTTTTTATCTCAACCATAATTTACTTGAAAATACTACATTGAGATAAATACTCCCCAATACATATCTTCATATTTTCCAGCATAAATACTCATTATGATATAATTATGTCTCATTACATCTGGGATAAAATGTTAATGATGATCTACTACCATCATCCATCAGATACATCTTTATGTTTTGTATTAATGACACACATCAAAGATAAAAATCATATCATTGGATCAAAATAATGGTTGAATTGAAGAACCTATCTCACATTAACTTTTAGTTCCATATCTTATTTTTGGTACTTTTTAATTCCAATATGTATAGTTTGGTGAACATTCAACTAAATAATACTTGTTCTATAACCCTTTCCTCAATATTTCAATTACTCATTCCTAAAAATTCAAATGTAATGGATCTATTTCCACCATAATTGAAAAAATATCATAATACATTGAACTATGTACATCAACCATCAAGTTATCTAATATATATTGGTGATGTGTTAAGGATTCATAATCATTAATAACCTCAAACTATTTTATTTGGATCATACATATCCCAGTTTATGTAAATATATATATATTTTCTATTATGATATTTATATATGAATCCCATTTTACAGTAGAGATAATTCATTTAGACCTTAAAATATGAAATTACCACATCCATTTATACCTTATGAGTTAGGTAAAATTTTCCACGTTTTTTCCATTGGAATGATGATTAATATATCTCTATATCATTTATCTGTAGTATCGATCCATGTCCCATCATTGATGCATCACTATAGAACATAAAATATTATATGCAATAGGGTTACTTGAGAACCGGTACCTAGAAAATAATTCTATTTTTCACCTTGAAACACTCTTCATATTAATCTATTTACAAGAATTATATTCCTATATTAGTTAACTTGGTGTTTTAACCAGACAACTATGATAAATCTCTCACAATGAATTAGTAATGTCTATCCAACCTAAGAAAACTAATGAAATAAGATACTGTTACTGGTCTAGTTAGTTGATCAATAACATCCCTCATTTAAGGATCCACCATTATACCCTTAGCTGATATTATATGACCGAATAATGTAATGTTATAAAGGTGAAGATAAAAATATGTAAATTCGACATACGACACATCCTTACAAAATTTATTATTTAAAAATTTCAAATGATCTCAATTATAAATATTTTTCATTGAATACATAATAACATAATATATAAAAACTAACAAAACCCAATGTTGGTAGTATCTAAAATCTATTTTAATGAAATCCAAGAAGATTTCATGGGAATTTGTATGACATAGTAACACCACATTAAATTAATTATGTCCATATGATTCCAAGAACTCTATCAGGTGTATATCTTATATCATAACCATCAGTTTATGATAAAAAACCAATCTTCTTAAATTGTTGAGACTTATTTAGTTTAACAAAAAAGTAATCAATACATGGTTTATGATACATGATCTTGAAAATGATCTTGTTTTGATCATGATATCCAATCAATCATTTCATTTATCTATCATTCTTATTATCAAAAAGAGTAAGTGTACCCCATAGTGATGAGCATGTAATGGTGAAGCCCTTATCAATATTCTCCTTGAGTTTTTTCTCTAATTATTATAACGAGAGTAGAGCCATTCTACATTGAGTCATTTAAATATGTAGAGAATCTGGTAAGAGATATATCGACAACTAAAAATCAATATTTGAAGGAATAAATTTAATTTTTTTATAATGATATCCACACAATATAGAACAATATAAATATCATCGATATTGAATACATCATTGACTACTTAGATAATCATACATCATATATTGGAATTAAGAAAAATATATATAGAAATAACCACCATTCAATTTTCCTATTCATCCTCACTCTAACAGATAATCATAGGGTCATTTAGAATGTGAAATTTGACACCCATTCCTATGAAATTGATATGGGATCGCAAAAATAATATCATATAAATGATTATATTAACTTAAAATTCATCTAGTGGGAAAATCAAATGATTTGAAGGAAACACATTCCCATCATAATTATGTAGAGAGGAATGATAGATTTGGGATGAGTCTATCTACCATTGGGAGTTCTTTCTTCTAATTCATTATCTAGTTATTGAAAATTAAATTTGATACTCGGTTCAAATTCAATAGATATAAATTATTTTTCAAATAAAGAATCAAATAATATAATATTTATTGTCATTTGGACGATAAGTTCAAACTTAAGCATGTCATTATCATAACCCTCTTCAGAAGTAAAGAAAAAAAATGTGATTTTCATTTTCCATTTATCCTTAGAGTTTTTTTTATTTCAATCATAATAAAAATCTAATTCAACAATTATGTATAATAATTCCCATATTACATTAATTTGAATCATTTGTGCATTTCTGGTACATTAGTTGGTTTCCTTTTTTACTTACACTACATTTATTATATGATTCATCACATTTCTATATTTATAGTAATTATGACCAACATTTATACAATAATGTAATACCTTAGTTATATTCAATAAAATACCTTGATGTTAATTAGATCAATTATATCATTTACATGGATTGAATTTCATTCAACCGAGTGATTTATTTGAGTTTTATGGTGTCTCAATATTCCATTTCTTATCAAAACCATCGGAATGGTGGGAAAACCCAATTTCCATTTCCTACATTAGTTCATTTAAAAAGGGTTATTAATTTTTACTAAAATATCATATAGATTACACAATTAAATTTAATTTTTTTAATCCACTCAAGAATCAGTCATTTTATCAATAATTGGTAACAATTGAACAAGATGCATTCATTTCATATCTTTTAAAATTCACTTCAAAGGTACTATTGTAGTTATCATCATTTTACATTACACCAACATATTCCTTATCTATCATTTTAGATTTTATATAACTTATATTATTATTAAAAAGAATTCAATTTTCTTCACCCTGTTTATGGGATTGAATTTTCATTAATAGAATCATATTCTTAATTATAATCCCCCATTTATATGATTCTCATAATAAATGAGAAATGTATATAAAACATATTCATGTTTTGAAGACATAATAACATAATATATTTTCCCAATGGTTCTTATCCCGAAATTAGCTACAAGTTGACCAGAAGTCCAACTAAATTGAGGCGGATGTTCCCTCATGAAGGATTCAACATTATATTGTCCCTTTTATTTCACATTTGGATGGTCAACATGATTCATATCCTAATAAATTTGTGTTTTCATATAAACTTGATTCATTATTCTATATCCCATATAAATTACATTCTTTGGTGGTATATCATTTAATTTTAAATCACATTCATTATTATAATGATATCCTCTTGTTCACATTTTTAAATAAATAAAAGAAAAATGAAAGAATCAAAATAAAATTATCGTAGTGACATATTATATAATATTTAAATATAATTCATAGGTCTTCTAAATAATGAAAACTTCTTCTAGATTTATAGGATCATAAGATTAACCTAGGATGTCCATGGTTATTACCAAAACATTAGAATGTCAACCTATACAAATAATTATCCCATATTATTTCCACAATGATATCTAATCATATTAACTAATGTTTGAATAAACACACTATATGATACATACTATTGTTACCCATGGTTCTCAAACATAAATAAATAACAATTTTGAGTAATTTTATGTACAAGTCAAAAATACGCACCTACAGACCATAAATATATAGATTATTCTGATACTAAATAAAACATATTCTTCTCAAATATATTTAACATTTAACACTTTGATCACCTCATCTTGTATTCATCATATACTTATCCTTTTTGAGACAATTATTCATAAACTAGTAAATTAATACACAAGAACGGGTGACATCTAATTATTATTAAGGGTAAATGTGATAGGTATCAATCAATGATCATATGAAATAAAAACATAAGAAAAATTATATGATAACATGCACATAAAATAAAATGTTCATATACAATATATAACATTTAGTAATCATGATTTGTTAAATAAATTATCATCATTTAAAAAAAATTATTCATTAGTGTAATAAATCAATATAATTCTGTCATAAATTATAAGTTCATGTCATAATTATTTTTTCGCCGACATAGATATAATAAAATTTTCATTTTCAATGTTTTACAAATAATACTGTAAAATCTTGATATATTAGGACTCAAGACATGTGTGTCCATGTGAATCTACAACATTTACATATTTCATATAATGATCAAGTATATTAACTTCTATTCTTTGATAGATCAGATATATTGACATGTTTCCTAGTGCTATTTCAAGGTATATTAAACATTACATAATACCATAGAAAAAAATATAACATTATCCCACTTATCACATTATGAAGAACATAAATATGTGTACCACAAGATCATAAAATAATTATCATCTAATCTTATCATAATACTCATAGAGAAAATGATTTTTAGAACCACTTATTCAATTCATCATATTATAAACCATGAAAAATAAATCGTCTTCCCCAAAATGATAACATTATTAATGGAAAACATTCATGTAAACAATAAGGATAGTATCATTAGATCATAACCCTTGTAAACCATAATTAACATCAATGGATGTTAATAATGATGATAATTCCCTTTGATCTAATCAATAGAATATGTACAAATGGATATAAAATATCATTTTGAAATAAATTTTCTAAAATATATAAATTTCCTAAATATTAAAGACAATATTTTATTTTTAAATTACCTTGGACATATTTAAAGGAATCCTAGATGAATTAAGTGGCCATGATAGTGTAATTCCATTTATTTCATATTTTTTTAATGAATATAATACTTAAACACATGTGTAATAAATCTAAAAATAGATTAATTTGACAAAAAGGTTCCTTTTAATCCATTTCATAAAGTATAAATAAATGGTAAAAATGATATAAATCAATATTGATGAAATATAAAAAATATTATTGGAAACACTTTAATGAATGATTTATATAGAATAAAATGCTTTTCCTCCAAATGTAGAAATAATGTTATGTTGAACTTAAATTAATTATTTCAATATACAGTGTATATAAATTGATTAAAATGAATAGAAAATATATTTTATTCATAAATAAAAGGGTTGGAATAAAAAATTAAAATATTATTTCAATCAAGGATTACATAATTTATGTAAGTAAGTTACCATAATAATCACATATTCTAGTGAATTTATAGCGGAATTAAATTTATTTCATTCTCAATGATCATTTAAGATTATATGTCAATATAATGAGGAAAAACCATACAATTTAATCCTATAAATTATAAATGGAGTTTTTAAAAAAATATCAATTTTTAAAAACAAATAGAATACATTTTAAAATAATATGGGTTTTATGTTCATATAAAATTTCATGACATGTCCCAACAGGGCGTGTGCCATGTCTCCCCACCTTCACATCTAATAAATAGGGGTGGGGACTAGAACTGAGTAGTGATATCACTAACATTGGAGTCATTTCCTTTGTATATGTACACACTAACCCATGTCTTGGCCCAAAAATAATAATTTTAATAACACTATGAACATAGTTGCATGCATACCACTATCCCATCCAACAAAGTATGACGTATTTAATGAAAGTATAATATATAATGAAACAATATAATCTAACCAAAATAGTTTGTAAACAACAAAGCCCAACGTGAAAACAAATCTATAGTAGGACTAATGGTCAAATCTTTAGGAACACTTTACCCTATTTAAACTCAAAAATCACCATATAGTATTGGTATTCCTTGGGCTCTGTCAAAAGATATATTTTCTCTACAAGCCACAAAATGTGAAGGCGAATAACTTGTAGAGTTGAGTATATAAATACTCATTATAAAACCCTAAATACACAAATAAATTCACAAAATGGTTGATACTATAATCTCAAAAATTTATATGTGTATATTATATAACAAGGATATCTAGATATACTCAATCCCAAACACACAATCTATTAGTAAGTTACAATTACTTCATAGCAACACTAGGGAGTCAGTTCATTTTTTTTTGAAGAACTCCTTTCGGATAACACACTCCTGAGTCTGATAACCTAGATGAAACATGTCTATGAATTATTATTCATTGGGAAATACCATGAAAGACATACATTGATAGATCATATGAGTGATAGGGATGTATGATATAATAAATGGGGATCATAGTTATGTCCATGGGTTAATACTAACAACTCCATATTAATTAACCCTCTATGTAGAGGATATAAATCTTGTAGTATTGGTCATGTCAATACCAAGGACTCTAACAATGATACAAAGATGAATATAGGATCCCACAGCAGGCCTCTCAGTGGATTCCAACAACTCTATCTAGGAAGTTTGGTTGAATAGATCATACTCCTATCAGAATGAAATGATACCTATATACCTTTAATGAAGCGATTAAGGGAACTGACTCTAACTAAACCTATCCAAGATAAGGTGGAATAGAGATTGAGGTCATTTATAAAGTGATACATTTCAAGCAATATGATCGCATGTCTTGTCGCTTAACCCCTGATATAGAACATGTACAATAGGACATGTTAGTAAAAAATTTAGGTAGGAATGGTATACACGGTGTGTCGTAATGATTACATTTCATGTCCATCCATTAAATATATTCCCATGTTTCTGGACCATGAATTAATACATGAAGTTAAATTCTGTATTCATACAAGTGTAAAATTTCATGCGGTAGCCCATGCAGCTGGTCTAGGTCTAGCTGTGTGGTGGGGTACATGCCCTATAATCCAAATGTTGTCTGTGTATCCCCCGAGACACATGAATTGTCCTTGGGAAGGGACCACATGTCGTGTGATATATGTCACACACCATGTGAATTTTTTGGCTCCTCGAAACTCTATCTTCCACACAAAAAGGCTTCGATGACGTGCATCACAAAATTCACACCATGTTTGTCATGATTTTATAGTATCTTACTTCATCCTTTATAAATCTCAACAAATCCTCTAGTGCACAATCTGTTGCTCCATTCATCCCAAAACTGGATGTCCTCGGTCTCCTAGTCTCTATATCACCTGATCGGTGTGTTACTGGTTTTCATTATGCTTCAAAATATATTCCCACTCACCTGCTTGAAAAATTCTCTAAGAACATGTTTCCACAAATAGTTTGAATCAGCCATCACCAACCCCATCGCACATCCACAAGGACATCCCAATGCTGGATCTACAATCTCATATCGTTGTACTGGGAATCAAAGGCACACCAATCATCTACTGATATCCCATGAAGAATGAGGAACTTGCGGGAATAAGGGTGAAGGAAATTCACATAGAAGAAACATGAAGAACATACATTGACCATTTTTCATTGAATTCTTGATCCATTCTCATAATATTGTTCCTTAATCATAAAAATAACAACCATAATCATCCCCAAATCAATCCCGAAATCAACCCATTTTGAATAAATGATCAAAAATCTCATTATCCTATTTGTACATTGATCTGCATTCTTCATTGATTCTAATAATGGGAATGAAGGAATTGAAAAACAAAATTCCCTACTACATGGTTGGATCATTCATTTTATATTATTCATTATAGACGGTAATCTATCCAAAATGAGCTCAGTCTGCTGTTCGATGTCGTTCGTCGAGAGATATATCCAAGGCTCCACCGTAGAGCCCCTATAAAATTATATAGGGTATTGAATTATAGACCTACATAAAATTATAAAATTATATTTTAAATTAAAAAAATCCATCGCATGATATATATGTATTGTTATAATAAAATAAATATATATTTTATTTTATTATGTATAACTTCCAAAAACTAAAATTCACAGATGTTCTTTGTCGGTTGATGTTATGCCTTTCATAAGGTAAAGTGGCTGCTCTGAATTCAAGGATTCCCTCATATTTATGATCCAAGATAACATTTATATATTATTCCAATTTTTCACCAAAAAATCCCATGCGTGCTATTTAATATATTTAATATATGCCAATAATTTATTATGGGAACACAGAGCCTCGGAATTTCACTCCATCTCACTACCCAGTTTTAATTAAATTTCCTATAATATTTTGAAAATAATACATGGAAAATCTAGTACATTACATTCTCATCATCTTTGGAATTTATGTCAAAAAAAAGAAAAAAAAGGCTACCGTACTGTGAATGAATCTTAGCCTCCCACTCCCATTCTCTCTCCTGGATATTATCGTGTCGCCACCAGACACACAAAAAATTAATCGACCACCCTATAAAATACACTCCTACCAATCCTTGATCTGCATTGGGTACTCATCAAAAGTACCCCAATCATTGATGTCCAGCTCTCTATAGTCGATGATGTGTGATGGTCATGCATATACCTCCTCAACTATGACACTTGGAAGACATCGTGTATTCCCTGGAAACATAGGGATAGATCTTGGTGGTATTCCACCACACCAACTATATGTTAAATCGGAAAAGGGATGATAAAACTCAGATATATCATGGTTCCCTGATAAAATTTGTGCAACCCACATCAAGGTGAGACCATAAGGAACACATGGTCTCCTTACACAAACTACACAATCCTTGATCTTATATTGGCGAATGAATTTTTCTAGCTCTGTGTAGTCTTCTTCTTCCCCTAGAAGATCCATGTCTTTTCAGTAATTACTCACACCAACACTGAGCCAAAGAGTGACGAATCTATTAGGTCAGTCCAGCATACTGATGACCTGTAGGGATGCCTGTATAGAGACTTGAATGTTACATTACCAATGTTGGACTGGTATCTAATGTATTATGAAAACTAAGAAAGTGGTATTTTATCCTCTTAGCTATAAATAAAGTATAACACGCATGGAAAAATCATATTCTTCTGAACATTAATGGTCGTCTATGTCTGGATGTATGTATAGGGGTGAAACAATGTGCTCAAGAGAAAATGAGTCCCAATTGACTCTATAAACCCCTTCCTAAATTAGGATCTGAAATGAGCATCGTGATTAGAAAAAATCATCAATGGAACTCAATGATCCCAAAATATCCCATCCACATGGATTCATCCCATAATCTCTACTAAACACTGATCATAGAATGTTAGGATGTGGTTCGTCTTGGTGACTTGGTCAATGATCACCCATATGGAGTAGTGTACCCTAGAAATATGTGTTAAACCCATCAAGAAATCAATCAATATCCTATCCCACTTCAATTATGTATCTTCAATGGGTTGATCCAAACCCATAGAAAATTAGTGGTGATTCCTCACTTGCTGAAAAGTATGGTATAATGAAAAAATATGCAACTATATTCATCATTTCTGGAAACTAGAACTGACACCTAAGGTCCTAGTAGATATTTTCTACACCAGTATATACTCCCAACATGGACCTATGAAATTCTTTCAGAACCTCCTCCTACACTTCCGCTAGTACACCTATTTGTCCTCTATAAAAATAAATCCTCCCAACCATTTGAATATCCATCATTATCATGTCATATTGATATCTGAGAACATAGAGTCTCATAGTTGGTATCATGTTGTTTTTCCTCCCCGACTTGTCTTAATATTGATGAATGTCCCCGGAACACCTTGAGAGGGGATGAGTGAATCAGGGTGTCAAATATTTCATTTAAACTGATGGATCTTATTCCCATATTGGTAGGAACCTATTAATATTGTAAGATAAGAAAGAGGAAAATATAATCACATACAATGTGATGAATAAGAAATTTTACATGGTTCAACAATTTGGGCTATGTCAAAGGATCATACATTTAATTGTTTTTAGTCATTGGTGTAGTAAAAAAAATTAGCACAGTCACTATATACTAGGTGGACATCCTTTACATGGTTTTAGGCAAAGAACACTACATCTTTCAGGAACCATGTCGGGTCTCCATCTGACCCGGCGCTCGACCCAGTCTGCAGGAAGGCCCGAGAGGTGTTCCCGATCCTCCCGGGCCAGTGACAAGCACCATGGAATCAAAAGGGTAAGTGGGAATTATTTCTCCCAATGAAAATAAATAAAGCAGTGTAAGAAAAGTTAAAACATTGTACTAACCTGACAATAACCAAAAACACATTGTGACCTCGAGAGTCACTCTCCAAACCACAACCATGTCTCGTCCATAATGAACAAGCTCAAGAAAAACCTACAGCAGAAACTAAAAACAAGAAAACACTACAGACATGAGTATTAAAACTTAGTAGGTATGCCCGAATAATTCTATTCCAAACACACAATCCATTAAATAAAGAATTCACTAATTTCAAGTTTGAACTAAAATTTATAAAAGTATGTTATTCTAAGTATTTTTCTCAAAAAAAGTACAAACCATTGCACTTAACCATTTTCAAATCAAGAATCATTTCATTAGGTTCAATGAATTTTTAGAAAGGGAAGGTGATGTTTATATTTTTTCAAATTTTTACAATGATTATTAAACACTTTAATTTGAAAACCATTTTTAGTAACCTAATAATAACCACTTTACCACTTTACAAGGAGAACAATAGACTAGAAATGAAAAACAATAAATCACACATGAAGGGAAATGTATGTATACATGTAAGAATCACAATCACTACTGCAGGCAACAATATCCGAATAGACATGGGTCGGACCTATGATCTCATGAACAATCTAGAACGTACTATACATGTGACTCATCTTGAAGGCATGACCTTAATCGTTGGCATCATAAAACCCAGACTACTACCTGGTATAGCCCTGCATGTCCTAACCAAGGGGCCCAATCCCCATAGCAGCAATAACATAGTATTCCCCTACTACGGGGCCACTAGCCAGTGCATAATCTAAACTAGTGCAGCAATCATTCTCAGAAAATTCGCTTACTATGCCAGGTTCCCATGTATAGTTCTACGGAGGGTGTTCTATTAAATTCAAACACATGTCATGCATATATATATATAATCCAAACACATCACACAATCTAGAACCACCACTTCCACCTCAAGGATAGTCTATTTCCATCAACATACATTTCACAAGGAAGGTCCCATATTGAGGACACCCCAATCATATGGATCAGAACTAGGCAAGGAACCCAACCCAAGAAGGGTTTTACCAAAAATCAGTTCAAAATTCCAAACATACCTTGGATAGATTTCACATATCACCCTTTCACAATAATTATCACAAAATGCCAACCAAGCCTTTAGCTGTACCCATCCCGAGGTACATTAATCAAAATCATTTCACAACCATTTTAAAAATTCCAACTGTGCCTATAAGTGTTTATCAAAATGAAACCAACACATTTAGTCACATTTCATACTAATATTTAATAAAACATCATTTTTCATCAAAAAGAAACATTTGTCATCAAACCGAAACCACACTTGAAAATTCATAATTTAATTTTAAAAATCCTAATGACATTTTTCACCATGATGAGATCGTTCATCATGAAAACCAATTTCAGTTAATTGCATAAAAATAAATAGCTTCATTTACTGCTAACAATTATTCTAAATATATTATTTCTAATTTACCCAAAAATTAATAAAATAACAAGAAATTAAAATTTTCTAAATTTAACGATAGGTGCAGTGGGGAAACCTACTTAGACTCACCACTCAATCATGATGAAATGACTCGCTTTGCACTTGCGCATAAGCACATGAAACCTGATAACAGCAGTTTCACGGTCTTTCGCTGATGACACGATGCAACAACCACAAAACATTTAAAACCGAAAACCATTACCCAACTAATACAAGATAAATTTTCGATCCTTAATAATTATTTAATAAAAAAATTTAAAAAACATTTAAATAAAATATTAAATACCATGACACTACTTTACACACCAAACCAAAAATCATTCAAAACACAATTTTCTTAGGTTACATACTCAATTAAATAATCTGCACAATTTATGGAAATCACTAACAAAGTTATCACCAGAAATCATGCACATAATATAAAAACCTATGAAACAATTTCAATACAAATAAAATTTCAATGAAATCCAACTTTGCACTACACAATTTAATTAAATAATTTGATAATTAAACTAAGCTTGCAAATTAATTCATCAAATAATAATTATGCCTAGAAGCACCTACCAGCATGTAACAAATTTTCTATATATGGTACGACACTTCCGTCACACATCAATCGCACTGCAAGAAATTCAACAAAACCCTAAAAACAAGTTATCAAACCCATTGTATCAAAATCAAACCAAATTAAACATAAAACCCTACCCTAAAAAACCCCAAAATAACAAAACAACCCAACGAAGGGAAAACGAACCTACGGTGTAGGTGCAGATAGAAAACTGAGCAAGGGGAATGGTTGTTGGAGGTGCATAACACTGGAAAAATCAGCTAGAAGGGAGTGGTGGTGTGGGTCCGGCCGTGTGAGGCAGTGAGGGCGACGTTGGGGAGCCCGAGTAGAGGTGGGCGGTGCGGCCAGCCAGAGAGGGAGGAGAAGGGAAGGGCAGCGCCGGTCCTAGAGAGGGACTGAAGGTGGTGAGTGTTTCGGGAGAGGGAGCGGAGCAGCCGCTAGGGTTAGGGGAGGAGAGGCTCGCAAGGGAGAGGGGGAGAGATTGAGAGGGAGAGAAAAAAAAATATAGAAACGAAAAAGATAGAAAATAAAAAGTGGAATGAAAAAAAAGAAAAATAAAAGAAAAATAATAATAATATTAATGATAAATTAATATCCTAATAAATTCTAAATTTAATATTAATTATAAAACAAAAATAATAAAATCAATCAATATAATAAAATTATTTATTGAGGATGGACACCGCGTACTGTCGTGTGCACGGTCACGCGCCCGGTTGAGCGCTCGGTCGCGCGCATGGTCGCGCACATGGTGGCATGCATGTTCTCCACACATAGTCATGTTCCCTCAAAAGAACCAAAAAATATTCAATTTAAAATAAAGCATCATTCGGGGTGTAAAAATTCTCCCCACCATGATAATTTCTTCCCCCAGAAAGTTCCAAAAATACTTGGTTAACGAAAGGTTATAAGAAAGACTCAGAAGACCAAAAGGTATTTTAAACAAAACCTTTATCACTCTATAATCGAGAATTTAAGACACCCATAACATGAAATTCCATAGATCTCAAAACTACTATCACCAAGTGAAGATACGAACATCAATATGTTCACCATCAAACACAACTACACCACGGAACACTCTGACCCCTAACTTAGGAAACACCATGGCTTACTCGAGACCTCCAAGAACACTTCCAAAGTAACCCACTACCCGAGCGAACCAATTACAATGATCAGGGTTGGGCATAGCAGAATCAAGTGATTGTCCAACCATGCACACTTTGAAGATAGAGTTTTCCTTAAGTTCATCTGATGGTGGTCTCCCCACCATATTAGGATCCTTATCAAATATTGGTTCTCCAAACCAAAACTATTCACAACACCAGAAAAGACCTATAAGACAAGAATAAACCTCTAATCTCCATATATTGAACCAAACCTACACAAGATGAGACACTGGGGAGACCCACAGTGGGTCTCTCCACAATTTTAGATTTTTCCTAACACCACGACACTCGTGCATGCATTCCCAGTTCACTTTGAGCGGTATAGACTGAACTCTTCATCATGAACCCACAAACATGAGCTGACACACACAAACTATTCCCACATTGACCAATACTCCATCACATTGGAGTGTTTTGACCATAGAAACCCCTAACCAAGAAACAAACTGGACAGACGCACGTCAATTCCAAGAGACATGAGAGTCTCCAAAACGAGTACAATTTTTATCCATATCTGACAAACAGAATTGTCACAGATCACACTAGTTGCATGAGGGTTTCTCCGATCCTCTTTAAATACCATGAGGAACTTGCAAAAGTAAAGGCCACTACAAGGAGACAAGGAATTTATTCCCCTCACAACAAAAATTAAACCTTCAGAGGCGATACGACAGTAGGGAAAATTAAGCTATTCCCATCCCGACACTGCGGACAAAAGTCAGACCAAGCTCATCCCATGTTTGAAGAATTTTTGATTATGTACAAGCTTCACCTCAGGACATATGGTTGGGTCTCTGATGTCTGATGCATCTACCCTCTTGCAGTCATAAGATAACAACCTCCGATTGGAACTTCCTCCTCTAGAAAAGCAACCTACTGTCTTCTCCTCATGACCCAAGCGGCCACTCTGTCAACATTCCACCCTCACCATCCTTTGACTGGTCAAGCACTTATGAGCTCCACCAATTTCCCCCGCCTTTACTTATTAGGTGCAACAATGGGATTGAAGCTGGTCTCAAAGATCGCTCAAGACAGTCCCATTTGAAAAGAAAATAGAATGATCATCGTTTACTTGTTTAGTCCTACTCCTCTAGACAAATCTGAGACAACTCATACCAACACAACATTTGGTGTTCCTCAAAAACAAGAGACACACCAAAATCTCCCCAAATCACTCAACGATATTCAACGAACCTCAACATCTCCAAATGGCAGACACTATCAAGACAAACCCAACTCTGCCACTACACTAAGAGTCTTGGCTGAGCCAATAATTAAGAGACCTACTGGAAACCCATTGGACCATTCTAGGGGGAATATCCCAAAAAAAAATACAAAACCAACCTTCCACCAAACCAAGCAACTCACTAAACAAAAATTCACACATTGGATACAAATCCAAAAATTCCAACTTAACACATAAATTCTTTTTCAGAGAAAACACTCACTTTTAAAAACAAGCACTACAATATCATCGCAACATTACCGAAATTACCCACCAATGATACTCTCGAATGCCTCGTATATATTCATTTTCGTGCCACTCATGCACCCATCCACACGATCCACCAACTGTCCACTAATCACAACCATATGCACAGGTGATCACCCTTTGAATATGGGAGGATGATCCCATAAGGGGAACTATGCTATGCTAAGGTTCCTCTCACGCTACCTCCTTCATCTCGGATCTGTGCTCCTTCCTCCCTAGTTTGGAGGTTTGAGGTGGTGTTCTCTATACTGCCGCGAACTTGTGTCGGCTCGTCTTGTGTGCATCGGGGTCTTCGCGACTCGGTGTTGATTTTGTGCCTGAGTCCCTAGCCTGGAGGTGAGATATCATCACTTTGTCCATAGATATGGGTGTTTGGAGGCTGAGCGTTGCATCTGTTGTATTTTTGGATGCTGGCATTGGGAGATTGTTTTTTAGCAGATGAGGGTGACAGTGGGAGGGTTTACCGGACAAACCCTTGTTCTTGGAGGTGGGGTTCGCAGGCAGCAGTGCTCTATGTGCGGTATGGCTTGATTTACAATGTTTTAATTTTTTTTGGATATTTTTCAAGACCAGTTCGTTACGACGATGATTGGTTGCTGTTGGTTGCTGTGCAGGATGTATCTGGTGTTTTTGGTTTCTCATTTTCAGTTTATTTCACCAGATTTGTTGGTTGTTTTGTGGATATCTGTTGTTGATTTTTCAATGTGCCAAGGTTTTCTACCTCGTTGAAGGTTATGGTTATTAGGCTTTGTGAGGGGGTGTGCATTCAATCCCTGTTAGATTGTTTTTGGTCATGGATTTCGGTTTGGACCGGGGATGATCCGGTTTTGGGTTTCCTCTAATGATGATGGTGATGAAGGACATTGATGTTGCTCGCTGGCGTTATGGTCTGATGAAGGTTGTTGATGGCGATGACCGTCATCGTTGGTGATCATCGACAATTTGATTTGATGTTTTTGGTTGGATGTCACGCTTGTCGTGGGCCGAGGCGTTGCAGTGACCAGCTTTATGAGGACGCGTGATGTTGAAGCATGGTGGATGGTTCGTGGCTCGAGGTGGTTGGCGGTGGATTTGAATTTTGAGGTTTTGTAATTTGATTGTGTATTGTGGTATTAAATGTGTGATGTTTGAGACCCTGGTTCCCACCTACCAATGGTGGAATTTTTTAAATGAAAAAAAATTGGTTTGCAGGAGCACACTTTGAATACCATTGGACAAAACAAGGCTCTAGGATTTTCAAAACAAAACATTCCTAATATTTAGAAAAAACCTTTTTCCAAAAACCCTTTTCAAAAATTCAAGAAAAATTTTCAAAATTCTTTCCATTACCAAAATAGCTCACTTCAATTTCAAACAACCCAAAACGTTCTTTTAGAATACCGATTTCAACAAATCACTTACCAAATTCCATAATATGGTCACATGAAAACACACCCTAAAAATCAGGTCAAACTGACACTAAGAGAAAAATATATAAGCCACCCCTAAAGCACATGGATGGATAATTATTGTTCGTGCCTAACTCGGCTACATGGTTTAGCAGACCATGACCTTGGAAAGTTTCAACCACTTGGAGTGTCGAACCGTACTCTCGGGCATCACATGGGTCTCTACTCCTTGTGAGATCACGTGCATCACCATTTTACTTTTATTGTCATCCCCCATCCACACATGCCAAATCCAAAGACTTAAATCCCAAACTACCCCTGGTTACCCGAGGATCAGAACGAGTGAGGGTTTGCGACACTCTTCCCCCACCTACCACTAAATTACGGACATTCATATCTTCGATCTACCTAACACCTCAATTGACAAGAACAAAAATCACCTATGATACCAATTTTTCATGAACCAGGCTTGGTTTTCAACCAACCCAACACCTGACTCTGTCCATGGCAAGGACCGAGAGGCGTTCCAAATCCTCCTGGGCTGGCGACAAGCGCCAGGGCATCAAGAAGGCAAGTAGGAATTATTCTTCCCAATGAAAATAAATAAAGCTATAGAAAAAAGGTAGAACAATGTACTAACCTGACCATAACCAAAAACTCATCATGACCTTGAGAGTCACTCTCCAATCTACAACCAAGTCTCGCCCACAGCGAAAACTCTCTTGTAAAACCTGCAGCAGAAACTAAAAACAAGAAAACACTATAGGCATGAGTATTAAAAGTTAGTAGGTAGGTCCAATTAATTCTATTCCCAATGCACACGCCATTAAAAAAATAATTCACTTTGTTCATGTTTGAAATATAATTTATAAAAGTATGTTTTTCTATGTAGTTTTCTCAAATACAAAGTATAAACCATTGCCCTTAACAATTTTCAATTCTATTTTCATTACATTACTGTCAATGGATCTCTAGAAAGGGAAATTTATGTTTATATTTTTCTCAAATATGTACAAAGAGGACTAAATAGATTCATTTGGAAACCATTTTTAGAATCCTAATTAAAATCAGTTTACCACTTTCCAAGGAGAAAAATACATCAGAAATGAAAAAAAGAAATCACATAGGAAGGGCAATGTAGGTATATAAATTAGCATAATAATCACTACTACAAGCAACAAATGCTGAATAGACATGGGTCAAACCTTGGAGCTTGTGAACAATCTATAACGTACTATACATGTGACTCGTCTTGAAGGCATCCCCTAACTCGATTATGTCATAACGCCCATACTACTACCTGGTATAGACATGCATGGCCTAACCAAGGGGCCCAATCTCCATAGCAGCAATAACACTGTATTCCCCTGTTATGGGGCCACTTTCCAGTGCATAATCTAAAACTAGTGTCGTAATCATTATCAAAAAAATTGCTTACTATGCTAGGTTCCCATGTATAGTTATAAGGAGGGTTTTCCATACAATTAAAACACAAGTCATGCATATATATATAATCCCAACACATTACACAATCCAGCACCACCCCGTCCAACTCATATGTAGTCCCTTGCCATCGACATACATTTCAAAAGGAAGGTCCCATACCGAGGACCCCCCAATCACATGGATCAGAATTAGGCAAGGAACCCAACCCAAGAAGGGGTTTACCTAAAATTGGTTCAAAATGCCAAACGTGCCTTGGATAGAATTCACACATCACCCTTTTACAATTATTATCAAAAAATGAGAACCGGGCTTTTAGGTGTACCCATCTTGAGGTACATTTATCAAATCCATTTCAAATCCATTTTCAAAAGTGCCTCTGAGTGTTTCTCAAAATGAAACCAACAGATTTATTCACATGTAAAACTACAATTTAATAAAACACCAATTTTCATAAAAAAGAATCATTTCTCATCAAACTGAAACCACACTTGAAAATTCATAATTTAATTTTGAATAGCCAAATGAAATTTTTCACCATGATGCAACATTTCATCAATAAAATTTTTTTTAGTTCATTTCATAAAAATAAACAGCTTCATTTACTGCAAACAATTATTCTAAATATATTATTTCTAATTTACCGAAACATTTATAAAATAACCAGAAATTAATAATTTCTAAATTTAATGGTAAGTACAGTGGGGAAACCTACCCCGACCGTCTACTTGATCATGATGGCACAACTCACTTCGCACTTGTGAATAAGCACGCATAACCCAATAACCACAGGGTCGTGAACTTTCACCAACGACATGTTACAACAACCATAGGACATTTGAAACCCGAAACCATTACCCAACTCAAACTAGAAAAAAATTCATTCCTTAATAATTATTTAATAAAAAAATTTATAAAAATTTTATAAATAAAATTATAAAGACCATGACACTAGTTTACACACCAAATAAAAAATAATTCAAAACTCAATTTTCATAGGTTACATACTCAATTGAACTATATGCACATTATAATGAAAACACTAAAAGAGTTCTTAGTAGAAAACAAGCACATAATATAAACATCCTATGGAAAAATTTCAATAAAAATCAAATTTCAAATAAAACCAACATCACAATACACAAATTAATTTAATAATATGATATACAAATTATGTTTTCCAATTAATTCATCAAATAAAAATTATGCATGGAACCACCTACCAGTATGTACGAAACTTCGCAAATATGGTGCCAAACTCCCTTTGCACAACAATCGCACTGCAATCAATACAACGAAACCCTAAAAAGAAGGTATAAAACCCATTGAATCTAAATCAAACCAAATTAAACCTAAAATGCTACACTAAAAACCCCCAAATCTTTAAAACAACCCAATGAAGAGGAAAAAAACTTACTGTGAAGGTGCGAATGGAAAACTGGGCGAGGGGAAGGGAGGTCGGAGGTGTGTCGAATCAGAAAAGTCAGCCGAAATGGAGGGCCGGTGTGGGTCCGGCCATGCGATGCAGTGGGGGAGAAGCGGGGGTGCCCGAGGTGAGGCGGGCAGTGTGGTCGGCCAGAGAGGCGGTAGAAGTGCAGGGCGGCGCTAGTCAGGGAAAGGGAGCGGAGGTAGTGGGCAGTCCGGGAGAGGGAGCAAAGCAGTGGCTAGGGTTAGTGTAGGAGAGGCTCGCGCGAGAGAGGGGGAGAGAATGAGAGGGAGAGAAAAAAAGAGAGACAAAAGAAAAAGAGAGAAAATAAAATGAGGAAAGAAAAAAAGGAATATAAAATAAAAACAAAAACAAAAATAAAATTAAGGATATATTAATATCTTATTAAATTCTGAATTTAATATTATTAATAAAACAAAAATAATAAAATCACCAAATATAATAAAAAAAATTATTGAGGACGAACACCGTGCATGGTCATGTGCCCGGTTTCACGCTCAGTCGTGCGCACGGTCGCATGCTGGGTCGCAACCATGGTCACTGCACATGGTCACATGCCCGCAAAAGAACCCAAAAATATTAAATTTATAATAAACCGTCAAGCAGGGTGATATAGTGTCCCTTGTATTATGTCCATTGAAACTCATTTTCTCAATACGTTGAGAAGAATCTGATCATTTTTTATCAAAAGGATGATTTATTCATTGTGCTGGCATTAAATCATGAATATTGAATTATAGATAGGTGCTTTTCTGAAGTCTTGTTTTTCCCTTCAGTAGAAATCCACATTTCATCATACTATTTGTTCTGAAACATTTCCTCCATTAACTGTCCTTCCTCTGCCATGTACTGGAGTGATAAATCTAATAATTCTATGTACCTCATCTGCAGGTCGTGACCATTCATCACCTTCAAAAACCACTTTTGTTTACTTCCTTCACATCTAATCTCATGTACTTCCTTTCATTACATACTACTTTTCTGCACGTACCACCTCACATCCTCAGAAAAAATACTCTACTCTACATACAAACACATTCAATGGGATTCTTCTTTCATAAACTATTTCTCCTCCACAATTCCATTCACCTCTCACAGAATCCTACACATGAACATATTCTCCCGTATAAGATTGTTTTCTATCTAACCATTTAGTCCTCACTAAATTCCTACTAGATTTAATTAATATCATCCCTGTTTTATAATTAATGGATTATCTCTCCTTATATGGAAAAATATATTTAAAAAATATATAAAACTGATATTTACCAAATTTTCGATACAACACTGACTTTACTACATATCGTGCATATCTCAGGAACCATATCCCTTATGTGGTCAATGTACCTCCATTCTCCTTATGTGGTGGCACATATCACCACCTCATTTCTGCAAACTAGACCCTTCACAGTTTCTCAAAATTCCACCACAATTTTTCTAATGAAAAACTATCCCATGAATAGACATGCCTTCTACGTACAGTGACTCTTCCCGCGAACCACATGACTTCACCTCTAACCTCATTTTCACCACGAACCATTACTATTATGCGGTCTGCATACCATTCCAACTTAAAGATTCATGGATCACCATTCCACATTCAAAAATTCATGATCCTCCAATTTTTACTGGAACATGTTTTGTAGTCTGTGATTCCCTTGATGAAAATATTCCTTTTCCAAACAGACTCTTTATTTTTGACGAACAAAAATTTGAAAAACATCTGGAAATAGTGACAACTTCAATACTGATTTCAGCATCAATCATAAGACCACATTCCTTGGAATCACTATGAAAAACCAAATGTGGATTGTCAAAAATTCCCCATACTCCATTTATAGAAAAATAAATCATTTGATTAAAAAATATCCTCATTTGGATTGGTGGTGAATCATTAGATAAAATCGATGAATCACCTACAACAATCAAAACTAGATAAGTGAGAAACAACTAAACAAAAAACGATCCATGCCAATGTTACCAATGAATGTTTTAAAAAACAAGAGGGTAAACATGAATTGGATTTTCATATCATTTAATGCATAGACGATGTCTATGAAATGTACAATGGTTTTCTCATAACATTAAATTTATTTTTTCCATTCTCATTCTCCCCTATTAGACCTAATTGAATCTATATTATAATCAATAAAAAAATTTCATAAAAAAATTATCTCATACATTCTATATTATCTATATTATGGAATTTATCCATTATCCCCTATTAGAAGTAAACCCAAAGAACCAAATTTTGATTTGAATAGCTCAAATAATAGTCCCATGGGATCTTATATCCCATATAAACATGCATCACATTCAAAAACAGATTAAAGCAGTTAAAAATCAATGTAGAGGGGAATTCATAAACTACTCATGAAAAAGGAATAGGTTTAACACCAAGGTTAAACCGATGATTTGCGAATAGATGTGATGAAAATGGCATGATAAGTATGTCTATGACTTGATAATTGGTTCAAACATGATCCATTTTAATCTTGAATTTTCCCACATTTTACATAATGAATTGATAGCTCATTTCAATGTATTTCGTATGAGAATTATTATCACTAATATAAGTTGCCTATTTTTTCATCCAAAGTTGCTGAGTACAAGCCTTTTTAGTGGATATGTACTCAACAACAATAGTATTTGGAGAAGTACCTTCCGATTTCTTACTCAACCATTACACACATTTCATTGTAATAATGATAATTACAGCACTTTTTGATATTCTCATGATTCATTTTAATACTTCCATATATTCTTCCTTTGGATTACATTGAAAGCGTGCTACTAACCATGTAGAAAAGACAATATCTGGTCATGTTTTAGTTATGTTCATTAGATTTCCAATTATTCTCCTATACATGGTGGGATCTACCGAAGACCCATCCTCAAGCATTACATATTTATATCCAACCACAATCAGGGTCATCATTGTTTTGGATTTATGCATATTGAATTTATTTAGTAACTCTATTGCATAATTTTCCTTAGAAATGAATGTTTACACGTTCCACTGAATCACTTTCTTCCCCAAGAAGAATATGACTTCACCAATCATATACATTTCAAATTATGATTTCATGTTTCTGGAAAATCATCCACTGATCCCTATTTTCTTCCAAAAAATATAGTATCATATACATTCACCAAAACCATAAAATGATCGTTATGATAATTCTTCACATAGAGATTGTGATTCACTCATCCTATTTATAATACGATCTACCTTAGAAAAAAATCCAATTGAGAGTACCATACTCATGGTGCATGCTTCAGACCATAGATATATTTCTTTAATCTATAAACCTTCTTTTCATCATCACTAAGTAGAAAACCTTATAGTTGTTCAATGTAATCTTTTTCTTCAAGAACACCATTTATGGATGCAATATTAACAACAATTTTGTATACTTTGTCTCGTCTATGAATTCACATGGTGATAACAATATTATTTGTAACACCCCTACCCCATAATCTGAGAGTCGGTGCATTATTACGTATCATTATCATGATCATAAAAGATCAATTCTCGAAGGACCGATTAGTTTAGTAGCATTGGAAGTACTAGATACATTCATAAATTTTACATTACATCATAAAAAGGAAAACTACAACAACAATGTTACCACAGACAACACTGAGATCCCATAGACTATCCCTGCAGGTCAGTCATAATATAATTCTTTGCATCCTAGGAAAAATAAAACATTGAAAGGGGTGAGCATAGTTTCTCAGTAAGGATAACATTATAGCGGATACATTCATAAATAATAATAAACATTTAATCCAGTGTATAAGACTAAAAATTCCTTTTAAACATGAAATTCAGCATAATATGGAAAATATAAAATCAAATAATGCCATTTAGTTATTCAAATGGATATTCTACTAGTTGAATAATCACATCCAACATCAATATTCACTTTCATAATGATGGAATGCATAATTTCAGATTTTCATAACCACGTAGTCAAGACCTTGTTCCAAGAATACACATAAGATTTTTTCAAGGCCTTTTGCCAAGAAAATAGTTTGTCTCATGTGACCTACCGATGCATTGAAGAGCTATAGAGGGCTCCACCCATCACTTACTATGTCTAATGCATGACTCATATGAAATGTTTGAAACATAACATAAACATTGGTATTAAAACAAGAATACGAAATGTCAATACTTCATCAACAAACCATGAGTGGTATAAAAATAACACATCCACATCCAAACATAACTCATTCAATATAATACAGAAGATTGTATTATAACAGATTAACCTCAATTGAGAATAATGAAGGATATTGACATAGATAAAAAGAATCATCAAAACTATATGAGATAAATATACCCTTTTTTCTTGAAAAGGTTTAAAAGTCACACTATTTATCAAGAAGCTGTTTAAAATAGATTTTTGAATCAAAGTGTCCCATACCAATTTGAAACATATAAAATGAATTATAATTATAAAATAATAATTTCCATTAAAATAAAACCTTAAACCCATTTTAAATACATGGACATTAATGAGAAATATTTAGAATAAAAAATAATTAAAAAATTTTAAATGATATTTTAGTTAGAGTTCCTAACCAAAAGAGAGACAAATGAATACAATTAAGTGAGGTAATAAAAACTTAGTAATATCATGATAATAAAGGGATTCATGATATACTATGTCAAAGTACATTATATACACCTTATATAAGTGATTTGGTGTATAAAAACAAATAAGTCTCAATGGAATGTAAATTGAGATGAAATCCCTTATAAAGACAGTATCGTTAGGTTAAGGATAAATCAATGACATAATTATGTATGGAAAATATAATACACTCAATATGATTAGATATTCTTTGTAAATAAATCAGAGTACATTCACACATATTCTTGTAAAAACAACACCAATGAATTGGATATTTAACTCAACAAAAGGAGATTGAGTTATAATTACTCTTATCAAGTTCATATCGATGACTTGAGAATTTATCAATGGATTGATTATGTATATCAAATGTATATCCATAGAAAGTTGAGTGGAAATTATGAAATAAGAAAATTAATAGTGATCCACACATAATCTCGATGTAAAAAAATCAATGAAGTATGCGTAAAGTCGAATGAGTGGAAATAGAAATTTAATATTCCCGTATCGATTTGGTAACTTATGAAACATACACCAATGAAATAAGGATCATAAAATGACGATTTAAATATCGATAAATTAAAGTATATTACACAATGAATACAATCTTGGGTAGTACACACACCACATGAAATAAATAAGTGGGAAAAAATGGAAATCTCATAGAATTAAAAGTGATATAAGAAACCCCTTACTTTGTACCTTTTCCTTGGTCGAGAGTTGGTTAACCTCCAGTATAATGGTGAAACAATTGTTATTAAATTATACATGAATCATATACATTAATATGATATCATATATGATCTTTTATTATTTCTTTGTTTATAATATCTTAGTAATATCGTCGTTTCGGTTGTTTAATGGATTCGGTTTCCTTTATATTATTTGTTATGTGAATCATATCTATTATGGATGCGATTTATCTTATTAATATTTATAATGATATCATGTATGTAAAAATTAATTTTAATCATCAAATGAAATTTAGTCTTGAATGGAAACGATTGGAAATGAATCTTATCGTGTTTGTGCAAACGGTAATCCGTACGTACGCTTGAGTGGAAATATCATTCTTTTGATATTAAAATAGTATATAATTGGATGGTATATCATATATTCAGAATAATTATAGTTTTATATTTATTATTTACATCAATTATACATCATTATTATAACAATCCAAATAATAATGTATTGGATAACGATTACACCATGACGTGGAGATGGTATGCCGTACGTACGCACGTATGGTGAAATCTCATTCAAAGGGTAGATAGAATAATAAAGATGGTTGTACCATATATATAATAACATAAAAGTATATAAAAGATACTGGAGTTATTATTTTATAATGGAATCAACAAAAAAATAGGAAGTGGAAGAAGAAACTAACTTTAAAGAGGTGGTTAAATATTTACATCTTCTCCGGGTTATTCCCTTGGATTTGATCAAAAGGGATCTCTAGGTTGGATTTATTACTAAAGGAAGGTCTCTAAGATGAAGGGAGGATAGTTGAGAAGGTATTAGGGAAGAGTTTTTCCAATCCAAAAGGCTTTAATGGTGTGAATTTTAGTGAAGGGGGAGTGCCCTTTTATAAGAGGGGTGAGGGGAACCTTAGGAAAAGCTAGAAATATTATTTTATAATTAAATAATGTTCAGTTTCTAATGGCTTAAAAGTGGATTATTTAAAGTATAAGGTGAGAATGGGTCAAGAAACCACTCATCCAATAGGTTACACTGGTTTGGTTCACTATATTAATTTTATCATTCAGCTTTAACACTTAATTAAATAGTTTTCCAATTACCATGTCTCTTTGTATTTTTATATTATATGGTTAATAAACATACTATATACTTCTCATAGAACCACAATTGGTTCATTAATAATACTCATATCATTATATAAGTCCTTTGGTCGAACCTTATATTTTTAGGAATAGAATATCTATTAATAATATATTATTTTCTTTAAAAACACTTTTATGTCAATTTTCACACTATTTGGTATTTTGTTTTTGATAACTTCATAATAGAATTATTAATTATAAAAAAATCATCTAACTAACCCTAACAAGTAATATTACCATATAAAATTGGCATAAATTATAAAAATTCTCAAATTAAATTTATTTGGATATTTATAATATAAATTATTTTAATATGTCATTAATTAAGTAATTACTGCATCATCATTGGGTCATAAATAAATTAAATTATTTAATGTCTAAAAAATATAAAAAAATACCATTACTTATTAAATATTTTTATATTTATAATGAATATTTATAACTGAATTTATCTTATGTATAACCCCATATTAAAAATGTTTTAGTTATTAAACTTTAATTTTAAATCATTTAAAAAATTCGTTAAATAAAATAATAATAAGTGTCCTACTCGGATCCCAGTGGACCAAAGAGGTTTATATTTTATTCCAATGGTTGTTTCTGGTCTAATTATACTAATCCAATAGAATTTGGACATGTTTTAGGGTAATAATAATATCATTTTTAACCATAATTATCTGATTTACTTTTAACCGGGGTAAATAAACGTATAACATTACAATTCAAAAAAAATTATTTTCATCTTATTGAACCAAATTTTACATCCTGATATCAATAATGTCACTTGGATTTTCAAAATTACATTCACAGAAGTGGAAAAATTATGTTTCATATGAATTTTCTATTTCTACTATGAGGTGGGTAATAGACGGTGAAAAGTTGAATAAAATTATTCTATATCTAAAATTATTTTAAAAAGACATTAATTAATTACATTGAAAATATATAGTTATTATGTGTCTGTTTTGACCTAAAATAAATTTAAATAAAATAAATTATTATTTAATGAAAATTTGATTTCAAACTATACCTTAGTGTTTTTCACTATTACTCAAAAATTGAATGTTTTCAGAAAAATATAAAAAATTAAACCTAAGATAATATTGATATTATGAATTCAAAAATGAAGTATATTTTTGAAAATTAAAAATATAGATATTTCATTTATTAGTTTGAAATTAATTCTCATTTCCAAAACCAAAAATCTTATTTTTATGAAATAATAACTACCAAAAGATTGAAATTTATTTATGTCCAATTTCAAATTGAAATTACTTCAAATAACCAAAATTGGATTATTTGGTAAAAATATAATCTAATTATACATCCAAAAAATTCTTATTTATATTTTAACACTATAAATTATTTTGATTAAAAAAGTTATTTTCAGTTAAAATATATTATTTTTCATTCTTCATCCAAATATGAAAGTTATTAGAAAAATACTAAAAATTAATTGAAACTAAATTCTTATGTCCTGATACCAAAGGAGAAGTGTTTTTGTCAAATTTAATAAACAAAAGTTTCAAATAGTGGATTAAAAAAGGGTTCTCCATTAAGAGGCAGTAAAATTGCATTTTCTAAAAAATACTTCTTTTATTTGAAAAAAATGAATTTGTTCTTAAATTGTGTATAAGATACTCATAATATGAATATTAAAATTATAAGGGTTATATAAAGTTCAAAATTATGTTAATACTATTCATAATCACTTTTGAACAGCTAGTTTGGTATGTCATGGTGTTCTTGAACTCGATGTTGGGTATAATGTATGTTATTAAATTACATTGAAGAACTAACATACTATGAAATATTGGGGGTGTTACATTCTTCCCTCCATCAATAAATTACGTCCCCTCAATTTTTAATATTGAGCTTGGGAATATAATGGAAAGTCCCACATCAAAAAAAGAGTCAATAAAACTATCACTTTATAAGAAAGAAAGATAAGTACAAAGATAACAAAATATAACCCATACTAGGAATACATGTCGGAAAACATGGATATGGAAGATAAACTAAGTTTCATGTTATGATGGAGAGGGATAGAAAACATGATTAGGATAATGTTAGCAACAAGAAAACCACAAACTTGTGATAGGTCAAATGTTCATTAGTTTCCCAGTAGGAAAAGTAATTGGACAAAGTTTTTTGTTTAAGTTACATTTCATAAAGATGATGAATGTATTTATGAGATTTACTAAGAACATAAAGAGATATACATACTTTTTATGTAGAGTTTCATTCTTTAATAAATTTTTACCACAAACTAATTTTTTTAAATGATGAGTATTCAAGAAGACTTGGTTACACCTGAAGAGCTAGAATAATCTTCTAGAGAATCACATGATCCATAATGGATAAACTATATATTTACCTTGTCTTTAGAGATTAATCAAAACCAAAATGGTTAGTACAAGATCTGATGATCCCCCAAAAGGATATACCTTTAGAGAAAGAATCACTAATATTAATTTCTATAATTAATCCAACAATACCCCAAAGATAAATAAATACCATTCAATAAACAATTGTCCTTAAAATACATCAATATAATCCAAACTAATATTCATACCCAAAACATAGAAGAATTTTTTTATGTAGTCCTCCACGTTAAATTGTATCTCCAAATGACATGAACTAATCTTAAGGTTACACACTTAAAATTAATTAACATAATCACATATTCTCTATTATAGGTTAATCGTTTCCATAAATAAAAAAAATCACTATAAATACACAATAAAAAAATAGATAAAAATCCATAATTTCTCTTCAAATAAATCCCATTGTATTCTATTTTCCATGGGCATATAGTTTTCCCAACAAAGAGAACATATTCCAAAAAAATATTTATCACCTAATCACCAAATCATTATCCTATACAAAGGGAATTCATTGGATAAGACATAAGATCAAAAATAAACATATTATTGATCAATAAAATCGTTTAACAAAAAATAATTAGTCACACTAACTAGGGACTTCATGTAGTCCAGTGGTAGGTGATAAATCTCAATCGCACTCTGGTTGTGGGTTCGATTCCCACAACATTGTCCGACGCGATGGGTTTTCACACAATCTGCATGATGTCATTTCTTAAAAACTATATTTTATAACATTACCAAAATGAGATAAATTCCTCAAAATTACCAAAAAAAAACTTAACCACAAATGTTATCTCTTATCTTGCATTTTATTCCCAAAATTTAATAATTTGTAATTTCCTCAAACCCCATGATCGTATAAAACCAAATGGTTATTTATGACAATATCCACAAGAGAAAATATCTTTCTTCCTAAAATATCATTTTCACATGACAAACTGCAGGGTTACAAAAACAAGTTAAAATTATTGCAATGTAATCCCATCAACAAGGAGCACTAATAATTTTATACATTTCTCCAACCATTTATTTCCACATATCTTTATATTTGACCAAGAAAATATCCTAATGAATAGGGAATTCACTTGGGTAATGGATAGGTCCCCTAAATTTACAGAAAATTATTGTAAGTGGATTCTTGAGACCATTTTTATTTTCATCCATAGTACTCTTCATTTTTCCTCGACAATTCTTCACTTTATGTCCTTTTTTCCCACATATAAAGCATTTATTTGTTCTATTTAGACACTTACCTGGGTGTCTCCTTCCACTTTTCATGCATGATTGAAATTGAGGATTAATTTCTACATGGTCTCTACTATTGGAGAACCTATCATTCATCACCTTTCTCTTATTTTTTGAGTTCAGGAGTTGGTTAATATATATTTTGTTTATCATATTTTTGTAAAACTGATTTGGAATGAAGACTATATCTTTTATTCCTATCAATATTCCATTTTTTTCTCATTTCTGACACCGTTCCCAATATGTACATCATTATCAAAGTTACTATGACTTCCTTGGAGTCTTGCCATTGACTAAAAGCAAAAATCATTGTGTGAGTAACAGTACTCATAAAATCATTTAGAGAATACCATGACACCATATATTCTATTTGAAACTTTTTAGGATTAACCAAGGTTATTTATTCTCATATTATATTAAAATAATTCAAATCGGTTTTTATGGAAAATGTAAATTATCCTAATCATATCCCCCAGGAGTGTCGTAACAAAAAGCACAGCAAAGCCTATTTTCATGCACTAGTTCCTGTTCGAGTCTAGCAAAAAAGCGGTGTTTTCGGGTTTTACCCCTTGGTACATATGTGCCAGAGCCGCCTCTACCTTCTCGTATCCAGACATGGATGTATTTCTTGGAAAACTCACAAAATAATTACAATACTAAAATTTAAGGAAATTCCTCTTTACTAATCCTCAATGTTCATCTTAGGGATATGTGCTCTAATCCGAGTTTATCTAAATCTAGTTTCCATGGTTTGTACAAAACTTCCTTTAATACCATCTGTAATTCCCCAACCGCAGAATCCTAGAGTTGGTGCATTATTTCATATCATTGGAATGATCATAAAAGATCGTGTCTCGAAAGACCAATTAGTTTAGTAGCCTTGGAAGTATTAGATACATTCATATGGTTTACATTACATCATAAAATGGAAAACTACGACAACATTGTTTCCACAGACAACACTAAGATCCCATAGACTATCCCTGCAGGTCAGTCATAATATACTTATTTGCATCCTGGAAAAAATAAAACACAGAAAGGGGTGAGCTCAGATTCTCAGTGAGGATAACATTATAGATGATACTTTCATAAATAACCATAAACATTTAAGGCAGTGTATAAGACTTGAAAAATCCTTTTCAACTAGGAATTCAGCATAATATGGAAAAGATAAAATCAAATAATTACATTTAATTATTCACATTGATATTATACTAGTTGAATAATCACATGAAAAATCAATAGCCACTTTCATAATGATGGAATGCATTATTCCAGACATTCATAACCACAGAGTCAAGGCCATGTGCCAAGAATACAAATAATATTTTGTCCGGGCCTTATGCCAAGAAACTAGTTTGTCTCATGAGACATACCGATGCATCGCAGTGATATAGCGGGATCCAACTGTCACTTACTAAGTCCAATGCATTCCTCATCTGAAATGTTTGAATCATAACATAAATATTCATATTAAAACTAGCATACAAAATGTAAATACTTTATCTACAAACCATGAGTAGTATAAAAATAGAATATCCACATCCAAACATAACCCATTCAATCCAATATGGAATATTTTATTGTAACAAATAATTCACAATCGAGAATATTGAAGTATATTGACATAGATGAAAATAATCATCAAAACTATTTATGAGAAATACCCCCCTTTTTCTTGAAAACATTTAAAAGTCACACTATTTATAAAGAAGATATTTAAAATAGAATTTTGAATCAAAGTTTCCCATACCACTTTGAAACTTTTATAATTAATATTAATTTTAAAACATTAATGTCAATATAAATAAAACCTTAAAACCATTTTTAAAATAAGGACATTAATGAGAAAGATTTAGAATAATAATTTTTTAAAACATTTTAAATAGATATTTTAGTTAGAGTTCCTAACCAAAAGAGAGACTCTTGGATAAAAATAATTGAGGTAATCAAAACTTTGTAATATAATGATAATAAAGCGATCCATGATATATTATGTCAAAGTACATTATATACACCATACAAAAGTGATTTGGTGTATAACAACAAAGAAGTCTCAACAGAATGTAAATTGAGATGAAATCTCTTATAAAGACTATATCCTTAGATTAAGGATAAATCAAAAAAATAATTATGTTTGAAAAATATAAATAGACTCAATATGATTGGATATTCAGTGTAAATCAATCAGAGGAAATTCACATATATTTTTGTAAAAACAACACCAATGAATTGGATATTTACTTCAACAAATGGAGATTGAGTTAAAATTACTCTTATCAAGTTCATATTGATGAGTTGAGAATTGATCAATGGAGATATTATGTGTAAAAAAAGTATATCCACAGAAAGGGGAGTGGAAATTATGACATAAACAAATTTTTAGTGATTCCACACATAATCTTGAATTAAAATAATCAATGAAGTATGCATAAAGTCAAATGAGTGGAAATTGAAATTTCAAATTCCCTTATCAATTTTCTAACTTAAGAAACACACCTCAATGAAAGAAGGATCATAAAATGATGATTTAAATATCCATAAATTAATGTATATTACACAATGAATACAATAATGGTTTGTAAAAACACCACATGCAATAAATAAGTGGGGAACAATAGAATTCTCATAGAATTAAAAGTGAGACAAGAAACCCCTTATTTGAACCTTTTCCATGGTCAAAGGTAGGTTAACCTCCTGTATAATGGTGAAATAATTGTTATTAAATTATAAAAGAATCATATACATTAATATTATATCATATATGATCTTTTAATATTTCTTTGTTAATAATATCTTAGTAATATCGTCGTTTCAGGTGTTTAACTGATTTGTTTTCCTTTATATTCTTTGTTATGTGAGTCATATTTGTTATGGATAAGATTTATCTTATTCATATCCAGAATGACATAATGTCTCTAAAAATTATTTTTAATCATTAAATTAAATTCATTATTGAATGGATTCATGCGGGAATGAATCTCAACGCGTTCGTGGAGACGGTAATCCGTACATACGTATGAGCGACACTATCATTCATTAGATATTAAAAATATATATAATTGGATGGAATATCATATATTCATAATAATTATCATGTTATATTTATTATTTACATCAATTACAGATCATTATTATACCTATCCAAATAATACTGTATTCAATAAGGATTACACCACGACGTGGAGACGGTAAGTCCTACGTACGCACATATGGTGACATGTCATTCAAAGGATGGATAGAGTAATGAATATGTTTGTACCATATTTATAATAGTATAATAGTATATAGAAGATACTGGAGTTATTATTTTAGAATGCAATCAACAAAAAAAGTTGAAGTGGAAGAAGAAAAGAACTTGAAAGAGGTGATGAAATATTTTCCTCTTCTTCGGGTTCTTCCTTTTTATTTGATCAAAAGGGATCCATAGGTTGGATTTGTGACTAAAGGAATGCCTCTAGGATTAAGGGAGGATATGTGAGAGGGTATTTTGTCAATGTGTGGCCGAGCCAAAAGGATTTGATGGTATGAATTTGTGGGAAGGGGGAGTTCCCTTTTATAAGAAGGGTGAGGTGCACCTTAGGAAAAGATTGAAATATTATTTTATAATAAACTAATTTTTGGTTTCTAATGGCTCCAATGTAAATTATTTAAACTCTAAGGTGGGTATGGGACGAAAACCACTCAAAAAATTGGTTTTAGAAATGGTTGGGTCACTATGTTAACATTATCTTTTAGATTTAACTGTTAGGTAAATAGTTTGACATTTACCATGTCTCTTTGTATTTTTATTTTATATGGTTAATAATCTTACTATATACTTCCAACAAAAACCCAAGTGGTTAATTAATGATACAACTGTCTTTATATTTTTCCTTTGGACTAAACTTTGATTTTTATGAATAGAATATCAATTAATAATATAATATTAGTTTTAAATAAACTTTGATGTCAATTTTGACACTGTTTGGTATTTTGTTTTTGATAAATTCAAAACATCATTATTAATTCGAAAAAGAAGTAATCTAACCAACCCTAAATGTCTTATTAAAATTGAAAATTAATGTAATTAATAAAAAGTCTCAAATTACATTTATTTGTATATTTATAATATCAATTATTTTAAAATTTCATTAATTAGGTAATTACTGCATCATCATTATGTCATAAATAAATTAAATTATTTAATGGTTAAAAAATGTAAATAAAATAACGTTACGTAGGAAATATTTTTATATTTCTAATGAATAATTATAGTCTAATTTATCTTATTTATAACCATATATTAAAAATGTTTTAGTTGTTAAACTTTTATTTTAACTCTTTCAACTATTCTTTTAATAAAATAATAATACGTGCCGTAATCTAATCCAAGTGGACCAAAAAGGTTCATATTTTATTCCTAAGGTTGTTTTTAGTCGAATTATACTAACCCAATATAATTAGGATATGTTTTAGGGTAACAATGTTTTCATTTTTAACCTTAATTACCCTATTTACTTTTAATCGTGCTAAATAAAAGAAAAAAGTTACTATTCACCATAAATTATTTTCATCTTATTGAACCAAATTTTACATACTGATATCATCCATGTCTCTTGGATTTTTGAAATTCCATTCACAGATTTGGTAAAATTATGTTTTATATGAATTTGCAAATTCTCCTAGGAGGTGGGTAAAACACGGTGAAAAGTTCCAAAAAATATTTATATATCTAAAATTATTATAAACTGACTCCAATAAATTACGTTGAACATATATAGGTATTATATATCTATTTTGATCTAAAATATATGTAAATAATATAAATAATTATTTAAATAACAATTCTGTTTTAAACTATAACTCAGTGTTTTCACTATTCATCAAAATTTGAAGGTTTTCAGAAAAATTCCTAAATTTCACCTTAAGATAATTTTTATATTATGAATTCAAAAATGAAGTATATTTTACCATATTCAAAAATATAGAAACTTCATTTATTAGTTTTAAATTAATTCCCATTGTCAAAACCAAAAAGCCTGTTTTTATGAAATAATAACTACCAAAAGATTGACATTTGTTTATGTCCAATTTCAGAGTGAAATTTCATCCAATAACAAAAAATGGATTAAATGGTAAAAATATAATCAAATTATACATACAAAATAGTTCATATGTATAGTTTAACACTATATATTATTTTTATTAAAAATTTTATTTTCAGTTAAAATATATTATTGTTCACTAGTCACCCAAATATGAATGTTATCATAAAAACACCAAAGATTTATTGAAACTAATTTCCTATGTCCCGATCCCAAAGAAGAAGTTTATTTTTTCAAATTTAATATATAAAAGTTTTAAATACTGGATTTAAAAAGGGTTCTCCATTAAAAGTCTTTAAAATTTCATTTTTTAAAAAATAATTATTCTATCTGAAAAAATGAATATGTCCTCAAAATATGTACAAGAAACTCATAATATGGATTCTAAAATTTTAAGGCTTTTATAATGTTAAAATTTTTGTTAATAATATTCATTACCACTTTGTAACGGCTAGTTTAGTAAGTCGTGGTGTGGTTGAACTCATTGTTGCATGTAGTGTAATTTATTGAATTACTTTGAAGAACTTACGTACTATGAAATCTTGGGGTGTTACATTATTTACTCCAGTATAGATTTCAATGTAAATGTTTCATCAACATCAACACTGTTAATATATTAATATCTTTTACACACAAGTTGTTCCATATTTATAATCACATTTCCATGCTCATCAAATATTCTTTTGAAAATCCACTTCGTACAAATCACATTGTAGGTTTTGGGCCTATTAACTAGATCCATTGTTTAGTTCATATCCAGTATATCCAATTTTTAAATCATGTCCTTAACCTAGTATCCTTCATTCACAGCTTATTAAAATAAGGATTCTTCCACCATTTAAATGTATGAAGATTGGGAATTATTCATCATTCCCCTTGTCTGTGTGGGTGAAGTCCAATCCAAAATGATTTAGGATAGATCAATTATTTCTCTTAAATTTTTCATGTGGGGTTCATATTTGTTTTCCTCATTAATGGTCTCATCTTCTCATCATTATGTGACGGTAAGATTTTTATCATGCCTTATTCTACATCATTATTTGTATCTACTCCATGTCCACATAATTTCAAATCTTCTATCACATAAGAAAACTATTTCCATGAGCCATATGTGGTTTTATCTTCAATAATGTTCTCATCGCTACTTTACATAAGTTTTAAAAGATATTTATTAAAAAATATGAAGTATTTCCTATTTATTGAGTATCCAATGAATATTTGTTCATCTGTATAATAATCATACTTTCCTTGAATTCCATCTTTGTTTTGAATAAAACATTTACTTCTGAAAACACAAAAATACTTCCAAGAAGGCTTCATTCAATTACATACATCATAGGGTGTCATGGTTTCCCCCATATAAATCCATCATCTATTTTAAATATAAAATGTTGCTTGAAAAACCCTTTTCTAGTAAGGTGAGAGATATTACTCTCAAATAGCCATGTTCTTTCCATACTATTCACCTGTCAATTCTGGTTCATAAAAACTCTATATTTTTATGAGGTTCTAATTGTAACCACCTCCTGAGTTATTATTTATTTTTCATTGTAATTTTAAAATTCAATAGATTTATATTCTCCTATATTTTCAGAACAAATAACATTGTTTTTTCATCCATTATCATTCTCGATGATTCAGTTAAATGTTTTAATTAAATCAAGCACTTCATGTTTCCTATGTACAAAAATCACACATGGAAATATACAATAATCATTGATGAAAATGTTGAAGTATATTTCCTCATATGTTCAAGAATCATTTATAGGACCACATATATATGTATGAATGAGATCAACAAGATTTAATGCTCTTTTTTTCTTTGGATAATATGAACATCACCCCATCTTAATTCATATTAATGCATCATAATTATTCTATCATTGACAATTCAGATTTGGGATATACAAAAAAATGTTTGTTTAGATATCTTTTCCATAACTTGTGGATCTTTGTGACCCAATCTATAGTTCCAGAACTTGTAATCTTCTTCAATAGTCATGTAACAAATGTTCTCTTTACTATCAACCATATGCAAGTTTCCATCTGTTCTATATTCTTTCATAAAATAATTCCATATATTTCAATTGATAGTATAACCTTATTGACATAATGCCACTATATTTAATGATTCATAGAGTTGTCTCTCACTTAATATATTATGATTCAATCCATCCAATAGAAATAACTTCACTCTTCTTCATATTTCCATCAACGAATTCAGTACCTACACTTTCTTTGATCTATAGAGCACCATTACTACCAAACTTCGCTATTCCATTGAACCTATTATTGATATTTGAAAATAGATCTTCATTTTCTATTACATGGGATGAGAATCCACCATCAATAATACATGAACTATTTTTTCCCTCGTAGCGTTAAGAGCGACTTCTGAGAATTTGGATTTTTCAACATTCTTATTTTCATTCTAGGAAATATTTGTTTGAGTGTTGGATAAAGATGGGTTTTCAAATATATTTTCTATGTGAACATGTTCTAAATATTTATACGATTACTCCATATGGGAAATCATGTTTAAAAAAAACAATGTCTTCTTGACGAGTAATGATTTTTTCATTGATTTCTATACTAATTGTTACTTATATTCATTTTCCTGTAATTAACAGCCTTATATCAAATGTTATAACACTAAAAAATATCCCTATAAACATTTACATTCATATGAATTATGATATGAGTTCATTATTATTATTTTAATTATTTTATCTTCCCCATTCATTTATTTCTAGGCCTCTTTAAATTATGTGATTGTATGGACCATATAACCATAGAATTGACATTTCATAAGTGGTAATGTATTTATACTTTTATTTCATCTCATGTTAATTTAGATTTTATGGAATTTTTAATTCTTATCATATTAAAATTCCTTAGAATAATCTTCATTTATCCATTCAGAATGATTATGTGTTTTTTCATTAACACTTTAGTTGACTTTTCAACACTTACAACTTTTATCTTACCTTTATTTTGTCTCATTTAGTTTCTCACATTCGATGTTTGGGAATCACAACTGATTCCACTGTTACCCATATATAAAGGTTTTTGGTTATTTGAAATCTTTCCCACTACATCAGAACCATTTTATTTTTTCTTCAGTAACCCATCATCATAGAATTTTTTGAAATGTATTTTCATATTTGTTTCTATTGAGATTAATTAACTTTCATGTTAACTTCTCAGAGGTACTACATATTCCACTAGACCATCAGTAGTATTGGAATTATCTTCCAGTATGGATGTAATTTCATTTATGAACTTACCATGTTCTTCAATTTTGAGTTGTAGTTACAAATGTTTTTTCATTCTATCAAGGGCTGATTCCTATATGTTCCAAAATTCTTATTGTTGTTCTATTTCAACATAACACTAATCAATATATTCATATGATTCATGAAAAATTTATCTCCACTTATATAATCTATTAAATTTATTCACAGGATTACCAAAAGCATCCTTATGTTACAATATTGGTTCATCATTTGTGGTCACATGATTATCTCAATATTTAACTTTTGAGGGTTCTGTTTTTCAATTGTATCCATCATGGAAAGATGGTTTCTAGACACCAAACATGCTTCCACTTCATAAATTAATTCATGTTAATCATCATCATCTTCTCATAAAAACAATTTCATTGTAATTTATTTCTATAATTTAGGACTCTAATTTTTAAAACCCTTTTATGAGGATTTTGAATGTCTCCATTTTAACAGTAATCATCGTCAGAATTTCATGGACACTGAGAGGAAATGTTTCCAACTCATCCAAAAGTAAATAAATCCGTAAGTAAATTTCCTTCAAATTTTCATGTTCCTTTATTTAATTTCCTTTAAATTACTTGAATAATTTTTTTTCTTCATTATAATTATCAACAATATCACCTGAAATTTATAGTTTTTCCATGGATTTGAATTACATTTCCTTACATACAAGATCCATTTCGTCTTCATATTTGACACTCATTTCATAATCCTCCAGACAAATCAGATGATTATTCAAATAAATATTAGGGAAATCCCTTTCCTCAATGGATGACAATTATTCTTTCTAATGCGGTTTAAGACATCTCTGTATTTTCCTTACAATATAAAGGCCATTGATTTCTTCACTAATTCCAACTATTTTTCTAACAAAATCATTAATTTAATAAAAAAACATCTTCATTTTCATCTAGACGAATTTCTAAATCATCAAAACTATTGTGAAACTAATGGTGTTTCACCTCCATCACATTGTTTTCTCTTTCATATATGTTCTCATATTTTTCCCAAATAAGCTTTTCTTATGTAAAACTCATTAAATTTCGATATGTCTGATCAGAATGAGATGTAGTGAGCATATTCTATGTATTAGAATTTTCATCAAGCAATTTCCTCTCTGTATCAGTCATATACATCCCATTTGGATCACTGACATGTATTCTTAGTGTAGTTATAAACATGTCTTCCATTCCAAGCGGTCATAGATGAGATCTCATCCTATTCTTCCAGATCTGAAAATTTGATTCCATTAATGTGGAGTACTCTACTGAAACCTACACATCAGCATACTTTTCATTCCCGAACATGTCCTACGTAAACCATCATTATTCCTCTTCGTACTTGAGTCCTCCATGTACTACCCATGCATACCACCAATGAAATTCTTGATATTGTACCTCTTTCAAAAATCATGTTTTGGAACATCCTTCACTTCTACTACTGCATACTACCTTCCTTTGAATATTTCCTTGCTCCACATACTAACTTACTTCCCCCACATACAGACTCATCTTTATACCATCTCCTTCAATGGATATCTCTTATCAAAAACTATTTCTCCCCCATGGACCACATACCCTCTCACAAAATCCTACTTACAAAACTTTTCTACCTTGTGAAAAAAAATTATAGTGAAACATTTTAGTCTTCATAGTACTCCTCTCGGATTTTATTAACCTTTTTCCTATTTCATAATGAGGGGATTCAAAAAAATTATTTATGAAAATTGATCTAAAAATTCCACTAACAAAAAATATTTCATACAAAACTTCATTTACTATGTACCTTAAATCAACTGTAAACCATATCCCCTATGGGTTCCACATACCACTATTATCCTTACATGGTGACACAAATCACAGTCGTGTTTCCGCAAATGACACCCTTTATAGTTTCTCAAAACGCCACCTCAATTTTTTGAATGATGCAACATACCTTAAACCATCATTCCATCCATGTTCAACAATCTTTCCCATGAACCACATGTCTTTACCAAGAACCACCATTTCTCAGTGAGTCGTTCCTCCTATACAGTTCATATGCTGTTCTCGCTTTGTGGTTCATAATTCACCATTCCCCATACCAAAATTTGTGATCAACGAACTATTCCCAGAACCTGGATCAGGGTTTATGATTCCTTTTCCAAACACATCATTTTTTGACTAGAAAACTAATGATACTACTTTCAGCCTCATTTGTAAGACCACATTCCTTGAAAAGTTTTAGATTTTCCGAGGAGGATTGACGACAAAAAATATACCATACTCCATTTAAAAAAAATAATATAATTAGTTCCACTAACAAGATGGTTAAGACCATCAACTTGAGGTATGCTACACCATTTATATCCATGAATGATAAATTCAATTATTTCAACTTCTTTGTTTACACTTTCAATAATTATGAACTAGATCTTCAGGTGAGAGAATATTCCATCACGGTCCCTTTACAAGGGGTATAATGAATTTAAATTTCATAGTAATGGAGGAACTCTATCCATTGAATTTATATAATGTTCAGATAATCTTAAATGAAGATAAAGTCGTGACTTTTGTTATCAGAGTAGATTATAAACTCTTCTCTCATCAGTCGGTGTCGCAACACTGTCATTGTGAATACTACGAATGCTAACTCATGATCATGGGTTATGTAGTTATTCTCATGTGACCTCAACTAGAATAAGACATAGGTAATCACCACTTTCCTCTACATCATGGAACATCTTTTCTCAGATTAAAATTCATTATATATTACTACGTACCTATCTCATTCCTCTTAAAAACTCTTAATTTGAAAACATGTCATACTCTTCCTCAACTACTAATGTAATGTGAACCTTTGAGAACCATCGTGGCTCTCTCATGTGATCAAAGTGATCATAAATCCTTGGTAGTGGATACATGTTCTTCACATTCAAATATTTCAAGCATTCATAATCCTAACACAACCTCAAGATTTTCTATGCCTTTTTGTAAAACAAAACGGTGTTTTCCAAGGTGAACCACAAGGACTCATAAAACCCTTCCCTATTAAGTCTTCCAATTACATACATAACCAGGAAATCACTACCGAAGGAATCTCATATGCTGGTGTATAAAACTGTTCTGTCCCAGGCTGTAAATGAATGCAGATGTCGATCTCACGATGGGAAAGTTACCTTGGAACATCTTCTACAAAAACATCCTCAAACTCCACCACTATCATAGGAAACTGAGGACTCATAACAACAACTGCACTGAGGGTTAGGTATTCCAATTGATGAAATAGTCAATCATACCCTCCTATGTGTGATTCCATTCCATGGTTCATTTCTTTCTTTTTTCAACAAAAAACAAAAACATGTATCTATCAGTGTGGACATAGCACAGTCTTCCCCTAAAATAGTTCATATGAGAATCAATTATTGATAACCAACCCATACCCTGAATAACATCACAAATCCTCAACACCACTACTATGATATCCAAACTGAAACTCTATCCTTCAAGAGTCATGTAACACTATTGACACCAGTGAGTGAACAATGGGTCTCCTATAGTAGGAGTCTTTTAGCCAGAGGGTTAAGGAAACCAATCATTCAGAATCTTTAGGTCTCAAACAAAATATGTGGATTGAATTGAATTAATAGCACCTGTGTCTATATTTACTGTATCTAAAGTATAAAATAAATATATCAAAACATGAATCATTTGTGAATACCCTGGATCATATGTATCAACATCATGTTTTTTCCCTTATAAATTCTATAGCTCCATGAGCCGTGTGTGGACTACCATGGGGTGGTTTTTGTAACAAGTTGAAATGTTGAAAACCTAATACTACTCTCCCATTAAATCTGTGACATTTTCCACCCATGAATATTTTTTCTCATATCGATAAATAATCCTTAGTGGTCCATCCACTATCTCCTTGTTAATATAATATTGGTTTGGAATGTAACTAATGAGATGTCTTATTCCATCACATGAGTAACACATCATTTTGATTGTTTGAATACACAAACCCTGTGATCTATAATTTATAGGTCTTATATCATGGGAGATCCTCTATAAGAATCTTGTATGCATGGGTAACTGAGACTAACATTGGAACCGTTTCTTTGTGGTCTCTACTCCTACATACACACCACGGACTTCCACGGGTTGTATCATCTCAACCATGGGGCTCACAACCACTAAGGATCGCTCTAGAACACCATCATAGTTATGAATTTCCATAGGGATAATGTTGTCTCATATGTATCTATTCAAACCCCACTTTATGGTACTTGACATGTTGTTTTGATTGTGTATAATATCAATCGAGTATCTGGAGTAGTTAGTATGTCTCGAGGAATAGTCATATACCAACATGTCATCTATCTAGAGCATTAGAAGCTTCTTGATATGTTGATCCCATAGTTTTTAAAGTGACACCGCATATCAGAAAAGGGTCTCAAACTCATTCCAGGAATGAGTCACTGCATTGTAATATCGGGTAACTAAAACCCACCATCACCCTACCGAGATGTCTATAGGGATCCCTCCCTGGACCACCATCTGATCTGCTAATTTCCTTTATAGATGAAAAACTTAGATCTCCATCTTAAGAAATTCCTCATCCTCCTGAGGGGTTGGATTTCATCAAAACCTTTGGGGGTTCGGCTACTAAAAATCGTGAATAAATATCATCTTGTGAACCTCATGCATCGGTACTACAAGTACAACGTGCTTCTCTACAGGTGGAGGTATGGCCAATGCACCACCTATAGGTAACATGTGTGCAACTTGTCCCTATATCAAAGCGTAATTGTTGAGAGGGTCATCCTTATGATCAAACTGTTGAATCAAAGCTGGTGTGCATCTCAGTGATGTGATATAAGAAAAAAAGGTCATACCACGACCGATGAATATATATGGAGATCTATCTCAAGAAGGATAGGGAACCACCACCCATTCATATATGATGCATGTTCCATTATTTTTATTTCAGTGAGTTCTCTCATGTAATGTGTCAAAAAGAATGTGGTCAGAGCCATGGTTTATGGATATGTTAGACACTGCACCAACAATTGAGTCTCTAGCCTGAAATCCATACTCTAAACACTTAACATAGTTTCCCCAAACCAATGTCAAAGACTCTCAATCCTAATTTAGAACGAACTCCTCTTATACGAATTTTTCATGAACTGTACCATTGGGGTCCATGCTGTAACTCCCCAAGCTTACCTAAAATTGGCCAGGGTGGGTGACATAAACTGAGTATGCATATAACTTACAGGGGATTCATTTCATTTGTACCTATACAAATGCAAAAATCATCAGGCCCAAAATTCTGAATTATAACTTAACACTATGAATATTAATGCATTCATACCACTAAACCAACCAACATAGTATAAAAGAGGTAAATTCGGTAATGTAAACCTGTCAAGATTATTATCCCACCAAAAGAGTCCATAAACCATGAACTCCAAACTGTAAACAAATAGGTACAGGGACTCCTATATGAATCCATATGAACACATTGGAAAATCGGATAGAGATAATGTTTTAATAATTTTTTTATATAATTCAATTATTTAATCCAGAAAATTGAATAAGTTGAGTTATTTACATCAATTTTGGATTTTTGATGTGTTTTGGGCTAAAATGGGAAAACAGGTTAATTTGGAAATATTCACAGATTTTAATCACGTTGGTAATTCACGCATATCTTTTAATATATAAATATAATTGATGTGTTTTTTTCTAATTGGGTACATAAATTCATTTTATTCATATTTTGGTTTTGAACTAGGATTTAATTCGACCATCCAGGGGTCCGAAAAATTCAATCAATGTGAATAATTATTCTGGAAGACCATGTGGACCCAACCTCAATAAATATATCATAAATAGGTCTACATACATCCAATATATGTGATTCTAATTTTATTGTAAAGATAATTAATTGGGGATTTCGGTTGTTTAATATCATAATGATTGACCTTCATTAAGGCAGTTCGTGAATGCCGAAATTGTTGGGAAGGAAAAAAGGAAAAATTCATTCAGAATAAATGCTCCAATTAAAATGGAAATATATCATTCTATACAGGGAGGATGAATATGAAATTTTGGGATGAAACTTCAATGATCTTTTGAAATATTGTTTAAGAAGGAACCATCTCAAATTTAATCCATTAAATTAGACAAACATGGTCAAACATTCGATGGAAAGAATATGAAGGAAATATTAATGAGGAATTATGAAGATCATAAATTTGAACACCGGAGGATGATAGCCCCTTGGCCTATAAAAATAAGAATTCATCCATTATGAGGAGATTTCGACACCACAATCAGATATGGGATGAAGACAAGTGACACTCGGGGTAATTCTCCTTCAACATCATTATGTATCTTTCTCTCCCACATCATCTCACTTACCCCATCCATGGAGGATTAGTATCATTTGATTGATGGGAAAGAGGGGAGGATGGACCTATGTGTTGTGTATGATTTCTTGTGCCTTAAATAAATCAAATTTTATCTTCATTCTTATTTTTGTTTCAATTCTAAATTCATCATTAAATTTCAAATGAGGTACTATTCAGTTTTGATTTTGAAATTATAAATTTCTTTGGTGAATGATCACATCTCCCTCCACCCAATTCTAATCTGTATATGGTTGAAATAGATTAAGGTTGGGTGGTGATTTCTCAGTAGTTGTCAAGAATGTGTGTAGGATTGTATGTCTAAATCTTGGTTTATTAGGGAACAACAATTACAGGTCTGGGATTTCTCTAATTAATCAAGAGACCATATATAACCCTAAAAACATTTGAAGGAGGATAGAACAATATATGGTTTTAGAAAGGAAATTTCTCATCACATTTATCTTACCAAGGGGGAGAGAGGACTCAGTAGATGAATCTATCTCTTACTAGTTTATGGAAGAAGAAGACGTAAATTTGGAAACCATGATGGCACAACACTAGGTCTAGCCGAATCGAATCTGATCATCATCTTTATCATTTGTTAAAATCAATGAATTCAGGCTGTTTGTTTCTCTCATAGTCATACAAATTAATTAAAACCATTCTTTTTCAGAAAAACAACAAAAAGTGACATCCTTTTTTTGTGGGCACTCCTCTTTGGGTGACTACCAGGATCAACTACTATACTATGGTTAGGTAAATCAAACATTGGTTTTCCACTAACCACGATAGGTGTTCATCAAACTTGGCACCGTTTCTGGGGAGGTAGTGCCTCAAAACATTTTTTTATAAAAATTGTCTTTTGAATGACCCGTAGTTCAAATAGAAAGTTATTTGAATTTGATCCAGAAATTGAGCACACAATAACCAAATTGGGAAATCATCATATTCAAAAAGATTTGAATGAAATAAATATCACATATTCCTATGATAACTGGAGTGAAGACTTTGAACACATAATAATGGATGTAAATCCCATCCGAACACTACGAGACATCTGTGCACCTCAATTTGTCAAAAACAATTATCAACTTGAAATTCATGCCATAGAAAATGATTTCATATTTCAAATTATCATGATCCAAGTGCTTCATAAATTTCATGGTCTTACAGGTGAAGAGCCAAATTGACACATTCAATAATTCACCTATTGCTACTGCATCTTCAAACCTCGAGCAGTCGCGGAAGAGAATGTGAAGTGGAGGGAATTCTCCTTCTCATTAGAGGGAGTAGTGAAGTAATGTTAGTACAATCTAAAACCGGGGGATATCAGTAACTGGGTAGATCTTAGAAAATGCTTCTTACAAATATTCTTCCCCACATCCAGAAGCACTGCAATAAAAATGAGATTTATTTCAACCATCAATCAACTGGAGAAACACCCAATAAATACTGGGAATGTTTCTAAAAGATTTGTTCAAGTTTCCCACACCATGAAATAGATGAGGAACAATTCCTTCTATGCTTCTACCAGGAATTTTTAAAAAATTATAGGAATCCACTAGATGCATCATAGGGGGGATCCCTCATTGACAAATCAACTACATATATCTGATTTATGATATAAAAGATTTCACAAAATTCACATCATTTTGACACCAGATATATGATCACCAGAGGAATCCATGAGGTAAGAACCTATGATTCCGTAGATTTAATTAGAAACCAAATGGGTGAACTCACCAAGTTAGTGTGGAAAATATCTGTTAACCATATGATGGAACAAAAAGACCCAAATCAGTTATGTGGTTTATGCTCTTCTAATTCTCATTACACTGATCAATGTTGATAAGTGCAGGGGATAGGAAGTTGTGTTGCTTCCTATCAACAAAGGCAATACCAACCACAAGCCCATCCAGGAAATGGGTTTTAATCGAACCAAGCCAGATCACATTTTCAATAGAAATATCAAAACCTGATAGCATTCCAAAAACTTATAAGTAGGCCTTCCATCAACAAAAAACTCTCCAACCGCCACCTTTATAGATGAATAATTATTAGAAACCATCATCAAGTGCACCGATAACTGAAGATCAATAGCTAAAGACAAGAGTTGCGAGATTATAAGATAAAATAGATAATCTAGATGATCAATTTACAAGAATTATGGATGCTCTCACAAAGAAACAAGGTAAGCTTCCCTTACAAACAATTCCCAATCCAATGGAGAATGTTAGTGCAATCAAAACCCGAAGTAAGAAGAATCGCACACCAACAGAACAATGTGAGGAGGATGATTCCGGTGAATAGTTTGAAGCACGCCCTATCCAACCAAAAGATAGAGTTAACAACAAAGGAGAGAGAACAAGGTTTCTGAAGGAAAGAATGGAAACACCATTTCCAAAAAAAAGGTAGAAAAAGGATATCCCAATACCATTCCCATCAGCATTGGTTGAGTCAAAGAAGGGTGAAGAAGAATGACTTCAACGGGAAATTCCGAGAAACATTCAGAAAAGTTGATATTAACATCCCACTACTAGATGCAATCAGAAAAATCCGTCAATATGAAAAATTTATAAAGGAGCTGTTTACTAAAAGTGTCAAGATGGAAATGAATGAATCAATATAGGAAGAAGCATGTAAACATTGATCACAACACTGATACCACAAAAATGTCAAGATCCAGGGACATTCTTTATTACCTGCACTATCAATTCGTTAAATTTTAATAATGCATTATGTGATCTTGGATATTTGATAAATGTGATGCCTCACTTAGTGTTTTCATCTTTACAGATTGGGGAACTAAAACCAACTCAGGTGGTGGTACAATTAGCAATCAGATCCACCGTTTTCCCAGTTGGAGTTTTGGAATATGTACTTGTAAGAGTGAGAGGATTAATCATTCCAGAAGCATTTTATGTCCTTTCCATGGAGGAAGACTGAGAACTATCCCAATCTCCCATCATCCTCGGAGACCATTACTAAAAACAGCAAGGACGATCATCAACGTGCATGAGGGAACACTCACCAACGAGCTCAGATAGATTATGGTACACTTCAGCATTCTTGATATGATGAAACAATCATCCAGAAACCACTCACATTATGTGATCTCCCATGATGAAGTTATGGAACCAATTGAAGACTCTGGTATGCTTCATTAATTTTTATTAGTGGGAGAACAGTTTTCATTTTAATTTTATAATTCACATGAACCTGAAAATTCTTATATCATGATGGAGGATGAGAAAAAATATTATTTTTTCGATGATTTGTTAAAAGGAATTGACATTATACCAGAGAATTCAACCCTAGAAGGTGGAAACCTAAATGCCATGTCATCCCTTGAACAACCCTCGTGTTTAGAGCTAAAGCCTTTTCCATGCGACTTGAAGTATGCTAATATAATGGAAGGAGATAAATTTCCAGTAATCATTTCCAATAACCTATCCCATTCACAATAATAAACATGGATTGAACATCTCAAAAGGAATATCAAGGCTATATGATGGAGTTTATGTGATATTCCTGGATTCGACTCTAAGGGAGGCTCTCACAGGATATTTTTAGAAAGTGATTCCCGGATAGTTAGGCAACCTCAAAGGAGACTCAATCCCACAATCATGGAGGTCGTGAAGAAAGAGATAGAGAAATTGTTAGAAGCTGATATAATTTACCCAATAATTGATTCTCAATGGGTCAGCCCAATTCATGTAGTCCCCAACAAAATCGGCATGACCATTGTTAAAAATGAAGGAAATGAATTGATCCCCATGAGAGTACAAAAAAACTGGAGAGTGTGTATAGATTACAGGAAGCTAAAACAAGTTACCATAAAAGATCAGTTTCATATTTTGTTCAGTGATCAGATGCTTGAAAGGATAGCTAGAAAAACTCATTACAATTTGTTAGATGGAATCTCAGGATGTTTTCAGGTACCAATTGCACCAGAAGACCAGGAGAAGACAACCTTCACCTACCCTTTTGGAATTCACCTAAAAAAGGAGGCCTTTCGGGCTATGCAATGCCCCATGTACATTTCAATGGTGTATAGTGTGTATTTTCATAGAACACATTTTTGACTCCATAGAGGTGTTTCATGATGATTTCACAGTTTTTAGAAATTCATTTTATCATTTCATGGGAAATTTGGGAAACGTTTTCAAAACATGAATTGAAAACAACCTTCTCTTAAATTTCAAAAAGGTCATTTCATGGTTGAAAAAGGGATTGTGTTGGGGGACATAATTTTACTAAATGGTATTGATGTTGATAAATCAAATGTTTATGTAATATATTCCTCCCCAAATATAACTTGTGTCAAACATGTTAGATCCATTTTAGGGCATGCCGAATTTTACAAAAGATTCATCAAGGATTTCTATATGATTTCTCTCCCTCCCTCAAGATTACATTTAAAGGATTATGACTTTAATTTTGATTATTCATATAGGGAATCATTTGATGAATTAAAGAATTGCTAATAACACCACCAATAATGCAGCCACCCAATTGGGATTACCCGTTCGAGCTAATTTTTGATGCTTCCAACCAAGCGGTGGGAGCTGCTCTATCTTAAAGAATTGACAGCAAGCCTCAAGTCATATCCTACGCATCATGGACCTTTTATGAAACACAAATAAATTAGACAACCACTGAGAAGGAGTTCGTTCCAGTCATGTTTTCACTAGATAGATTCTAGTCATATCTTCATGGCACTAAATTTGTTGTTTTTTCTGATCATGCAGCACTTAGGTGCTTACTGAAAAAGGCATATGATAAAAAATGGTTGGTGAGATGGATGATATTATTACAAGAGTTCAATTTGGAAATAAAAGATTAGAAGGGTACTGAAAATCATGTGGCTGATCATCTGAGTCGACTACCCCACACCGCTGAAGCAGAAATCCCAATGCAGATCCCACTTAATGATGAGCTTCCTGGAGAACAACTCTACCTTGTCAAAAGTGAAGTAACATGGTATTCCAACATTGTCTACTATTTGGTTACATCTCAGCTACCCCCTCATATATTCTCTCATCAACAACATAAGCTTAAATTTGAATCAAGATTTTACATTTGGGAAGATCCGTTTCTCTGGAAAAAATTTAATGATCAAATCATAAGAAGATGCTTTCCAAGAAGTGAAATTGATTCAGTGTTTGGATTTTTGCATAATAAATCTTGTGGAACCCACTTTGGACCTCAGTGTACCTCCCGAAAAGTTTTAGAATTTGGAATCTTCTGGCCCACCTTATTCAAGGATGCATATGAATTTTTTAATGGAAGTGAAAAATTCCAATTTTCGGGTAACATATGAAAACGACATGAAATGCCACAAAAACCAATAACCATTTGTGAAATTTTGGAAGTGTGAGGCATATATTTCTTGGGACCATTCCCAAGGTCATTTGGAAATTAAAATATTCTTTTGGCTATAGACTATGATTCAAAATGGGTGGAAGAATAATAAACCAGAACAGATGATGCTAATGTTGTTTGTGATTATTTCAGGGCTAACATTTTCTGTAGGTTTGGCATCCCATGAGCAATTATCAGTGATCAGGGAACTCATTTCTGCAACAAGAAAATGGAAGCATTGCTGAAGATGCAAGGGGAGAATCATAGATCATATACCCCATACCATCCCCAAACAAATGGCCAAGTAGAAGTATCCAAGAGAGAAATCAAAGCCATTCTGGAGAAGACTATTAAACCCAATCGGAAGGACGGGAGCCAAAAGTTAGATGATGCATTATGGTTATACAGAACGGACTACAGGACATCGATAAAGATGAGTCCCTATAAATTTATCTATAGAAAAAGTTTCCACCTAACTATGGAGTTAGAGAATAGAGCCTACTGGGCGGTTAGAGAGATGAATCTAAACCTTGAGAAAGTTGGGAAAGAAAGAAGATTATTGTTGTAGGAGTAAGAGGAAATTAGAAGAGAATCTATTGAAGACACAATTATTTATAAAGAGTGAACAAGGATATCCCATGACATGATAATTCAACCAAGAACCTTTAACCATGGAGATCACGTGTTACTCTTCAAATCTAGACGTAATCTTATGCCAGGTAATGTTCATTTCAGATGGGAAGTCCCCTTTACTATTATTCATGTATTCCCCTTTGGTGTTGTGCATATTCAAAAGGAAGAAATAGGAAACCCATTCACTATAAATGGGAAGAGGCTAATGAAGTTACATGGGACCGTACCTCAAGAACAAGTGGAGGACATCACACTCCTTCACCCAGAATTCAAATAAAGACCTACCAGGTTTCATCATTCATTACACATGATTAAATGCAGTAAATCTATCTTTATGAAACATACATAAAAAATTTCATTTACATGAATTGTGGACACTTCATAAATTAATTGTGGGGGAGGGAATCTTGTAGTATAGTATTTTTTAAAAAAATTAACTTTTTTTTAGTCGAGCTAATGAAATTAAACAAAGGCGCTACTGGGAGGCAACCCGCATTTTCCCCCATTGTCCACTTGTCCTCTTTGTCATTTACCTACATGATTGAACAATCCTTCACTATCAATTGGTTTCATTATTATATTTCAGGTCCATTAATGAAGATGCTGAAGTGGGATTTCAAATCATTATGAAAATCATCTATTTGAAAGGGGAGTAAGAGTTTCAATTCTACATTATCCAACTTTATTCCCTACATTTTTAGACTTTTAAAGAGTTAAATAAAAACGCATGGCCATTCTTGAATTCATGTTTTACTTAAATTATCTAGGAGACATGAGTTTCATAGGATTCAAGTATTTCCATGTTTTAAATTTCAATGTTAATAAGATTGAATGAGTAAAATGTATAAATGGATGATTAAAGTGAAGCATGCATATTGAAATAATGACTCATTATTTAAAGGAATTAAATTATTCATGTAAATGATATTTCCCTACCATATTTTATGCTTTAAATTTTAGATGTTCATGTGAATTTATTTGTTATTATTAGTCATTCCATGAGTGATTTTCCAATATCATATTTCCATTCATGAAAGGATTTCTACAACAAGTATTTCATATTTTATCTTGAGCATATTTATTGAGTGATCTTGGGACATTCCACCTACCAAAACTTGTATTGAAACTTGTCAAATCAATGACTTTACAAAAAAAAATTAAAATGATTGGGGCACTACATTGGATAACCACATATTTACCTAAGACCCACCCTTACATTTATCCTTTGTTATCCCGTAGAAGCCATGAATTTCCTTATAGGTTTATGCCACATTACAAGCTAATATTTCCTTACCTACGTGCCCTTTTATTATTTTTTCATGGTTATTTCAAGATTGAGTGTGGGGGGAAGGGCATTTAGTGTGCATTTATTGGGATATATATCATTTTTTGGTGGTTTAAGGTGTGCATAATCATTTTGGGAAAAGTATTATAAGAAAATTGGGCATGATTCATCATTTCATTATTCTTCTTTAATTTCATCTGGTTCAACATAAAAATGAAAAAATAAAGCTGTTCCTTTCTGAACCTTTAAAAAGAAGAGAAAAATAATGTTGTACCTTTCTAGAGGATTATAAAAAAATAGAAAAAGGTGGATAACATGGATGATATCATTCTGTGTAATCATTTAATGACTCATGACCCATGTCATTAAAAGGGGGTGGTGTTGTATTTCATCTTATCAAAAGGGATTTGAGTGAGGTTCATCCTATGTTTTCACTTGATTAATCATGAATTTTCCTTAAGAGTGAAACCTTTTTCTTTTGGGCATTAATTATTTCTATTATTTACCCACCAACCCAAATCCATAGAGTCATTTGAACCTTTATTGCAAGTCCGCATGATTTTATGTGCGTTTTGTCTTTACAAAGCAGAGAAAGTAGTTCATTTACATGAATATTGATAATGACCAAGTTCTCATGATATGAGCATAACTAAACTATAAACGGTATCATGATTTATGAGAGAAAAGATTCAAAATAGATGTAGATCATTATTTGGCATGAATAATAATAATAAATTGAAAAGCTTGAATGAATGAATTGAGAAACTCCATCATTTTTCTCAAAGGCGAAAAGTAAAATGCATGAATTGATTTTTTCTTTGAAAAATGGGAAATTAAATTGATATTTTTTTCTGGAACTTGAAAATTTTATTGTAAAATGATAATTTTTTGATATTATTGCATTTAAATTTAAATATTGGTAACATTCGTGTCCTTTGAATTCCATGTTGAGATTTTATGATTCGGGAAAAGCATAGTTTAAGTGTGGGGTAATTTATAGATATAATATTTTCATCATTTTTTATATTTAATTCAATTAATTAATCTAAAAAAAATTGAATAAGTTTAGTTATTTACATCAATTTTGGATTTATGATGTTTTTTGGGATAAAATTTGAAAAATACTTAATTTGGAAATATTCACAGATATTAATCACTATAGTAATTCAAAAATATAGTTTAATATAAAAATCCAATTGATGTGATTAATTTTTTATTGGGTTCTTAAATTAATTGTCCTCATATTTGTTTTTGAACTAGGTTTTAATTCGACCGTCCATGGGTCTGAAAAATTCAATCAATGTGGAAACTTATTCTGGAAGACTGCGTGGACCCCACATAAAAAAAATATAATAAATATCTCAAAATACATCTAATTTGTGTGATTAGAATTGAATTATAACTATAATTAATTGGGGAGTTCGTCTGTTGAATATCACAATGATTGACCTTGATTATGGCAGGCCACGAATGCAGAAATTGTCGTGATGGAAAAGGAAACATTCATCCAGAATAAATGCTCTAATTACATTGGCCTTATATCTTTCTATACCAGGAGGATGAATTTGAAATTTTGGGATGAAACGTCAAAAATATTCTGGAATTTCTTTCAAGAAGAAACCATCTCATATTTCGGCCATTAAATTGGACGAACAAGGTCAAACATGCGATGGACAGAATCTGCATGAAATATTAAAGAGGAATTATGAAGATAAGAAATCTGAAGACTAGAGTATGACACCCCCTTGGCCAATATAAGTAGGAGTTCAACCATTATGAGGAGATTTTGACACCACAATCGAATATATGAGGATGCCAGGGGACACTCGGGGAAATTCTCCTTCAGCATCATTTTGTTTGATTATTTTATTTTTCTTTAATTTAAAATGTTTCTCTTATCCCACATCATCTCACTTACCCATCCAGGGAGGGGTAGTTTCATTTGTGTGATCAGAAAGAGGGGAGGCTAGACCAATGAGTTTTTTTGAGTTCTTGTGAGTGAAATGAATCATATTTCTTCTTCTTTCATATTCTTGATTCAATTCTTAATTCAATATTAGATTTCAAATACGGTAGTGTTCAGTTTTGATTATGAAATTATAAATTGATTTGGTCGATGATCACATCTCCCTCCACCCAATTCTAATCTGTATATGGTTTAACAAGAATAGGGTTGGGTGGGGATTGGTCAACTGTTGTTAAGCACGTGTGTAGGATTGTATGTTGAAATCGTGGTTTATTTGGGAACAACAATTCTAGTTTTGAGATTTCTCTAATTAATCAAAAGACCTTCTACAACCCTAAACACATTGGAAGGAGGATAGACCAATATAAGGTTTTAGAAAGGAAAATTCTCATAACATCTATCTGACCAATGGAGACAGAGGGATAAGTACATCAATCTCTCTCTTACCATTTTAAGGATGATGAAGAGGTAATTTTAGAAACCATGATGGCACAACACTAGGTCTAGCTGAACCCAATCCGATCACCATCTTTACCATTTGTTAAAATCAATAAATTCAAGCTGTTTGATTCTCTCATAGTCATTCAAATTAATTAAAACCAATCTTTATAAGAAAAACTTCAAAAAGTGAAAACTTTTTTTTGTGTGCACTCCTCTTCCGGAGACTACCTAGGATCAACTGGTATACTATACTTAGGTAAATAAAATATTGTTTTTCTACGCCCCACGACAGGCGTGCGTCAATATCTATACTCACAATTCTCTATCTTTTCTAGGTTCTCCCTAGAATCTATCAAAAGGTCACTCATCTACAAAATACACGACATGTGTGGGAAAAGCCTATGTAGGGGTGATTGTAACAATACTAAGTAGGACTCCTAAAAAACAATACACAAAGGATAGATACAGTAAACTCTATTGAAGTATATTTCTACAAAATATAACAAGGACTTCCATATATACTCAATCCAGGACACACAGTCTTGAAGAATGTCACAATTTCATAATACCAAAAACTGGGATTCAGTTAATAAAATTACATGAACTACTCATCCGAGAGAACATACTCCTAATTCAGATAGCCTCGATGAAATCCATCTGATTGGTACTGTTCATCGGGAAACAACATGATAGATATATGATAATAGGATTGAAGGGAGAGAGAGGGGGATAGGGATATGATAAAAAAGATGAGTATCACAGCCAGTTCCATATAGAGATACCAATAAATCCCTATGGATTAACACTCTATGTAGAGGATAAACATCTGGTACGATTAGTCACATCAATACTAATGACTTGAGACAGGGAATAAAGATGAACAGAGGAGCTCAGATCGAGCCTCTTGGGGGATTACAACAACTCTATCCATGAACTATGACAAAATTGACCATACTCCTATGAGTATGAAACAAGACCGACCCACCATCACGGAAGAAATAGAGGGAATGAAACCTAGTGAATCCATTCAATGCTTTGGTGAAAAAGAGATTCAATTCATAAATAATGAGATACACATTATATAGTAGGATCACATATTGTGTCTGTAACACCCCAGGTAAATAAAAAATATTAAATTTTCATATTTATCCATATTTTTTAATAAATATTAATTTAAAGGGAACTCTATGCTTGATGGCGTACCCAATACGCAACAACGAGTTTCTTTGAAATCTTACGTTTCACTCTAATAATAAAATTATATTATTTTAAATGGTAGATAACGCCTAGATGTTGTAATGGAGGGAATGAACAAAACTAACTACAAAATGATTATATATGTTTGTCAAATATTTTTACTCTTATACAATAAATATTAGAGGCTCAAAATGAGAATGATTCCAATTTTAAGCGTAAATATTATAATATTCATTTAAAAGTAGATTAACAGCCTTTTGATGGAGAACCCTTTTTAAAACCACATTTTGACAATTTTATATGTTATATTGGACCAAATAAAATCCTTCTTTAGAATTGAGACATCAAAATCTACTTTGTTTATGTTTTTGTTATTTTTTCGATAAAGTTCATTTTTTATGAATAAGTGAAAAATGTTGTATTTTAATTCAAAACCACATTTTAATATAATTTATTTATATGATTAGATCATATTTTGAATTTTTTTAGAGTGAAATTAGAATATATTTTTACCATTTAATCCAATGGTGGTCATTGGAATTAATTTACCTTTGAAATTTGACTTAAACTAGTGTCAATCTTTTAATAGATTTTGTTTCTTAAAAACAAGATATTTGTTTTGTCAATGAGAATTAAATATTAAATTAATTAATGAAACTTATATGTTTTGGAATCTGTAAAATATACATAATTTTTGAATTCATAATATCAAATATATATTAGGGTGAATTTTTTATATTTTTCTGAAAAACTTCAATTTTTGATGAATAGTGAAACCACTAAGTGGTAGTGAAAAAACTGATTTTTCATTTAAATGAAAATTTACCACTTTTGTGATTTGATTTTAGAAAATCCAACATAAATGGTTGTCATTAGTAAGTAAAATGTGGTTCCATGGGATGAAAATAATTTTTTTGGTGAATAGTAACTTTTATGTTTTATTAATCGTGATTGAAGGTAATTAGTCTAATTTAAGGTAAAAATAATGTTATAATAATATGAAATTACCTCGACACATGTCCCAAATTTATTGTAAGAATCATGTCCGACCAATAAAATACATGGGTCGACTTGGGGACCCCATGGAGCCACAGGGGTAAGAAAATTACATTAATAACTTTTTATTTAAAGTTAAAATAAAAATGTCACAAACATGTATTGTTTTACTATAATATTTATTAAATGTGGTTATACAAGTCATATTTTTGACTATAAATAGTAATATGAATTATAAAATGATTTCATACATCATAGTATTTTATTTATAATTTTTAGACATTAAATTAATTAATTTATTTATGACACCATGATGATGAAGTGATTACCTCATTAATGAACGATTTAAATAAAATGAAAAGACAATGTAAAATATAAGCCATAAAATTTTCAGAATCCTATTGTATGGGTGGATTTATAACCCTTATCACATTATCCTCGAAATATTTCTTTTTGGGACCTTAAAAATCCAAAAATCATTTTAAAATAAAGTGACATTTCATGACTTTCCAAGAGTGCCCCTCCTCCCTCTAATAAAGGGCTCCCACCTCTACCTACTTACCCACACCTCTCAAGCCATAGGATCGGCCAAAATATTCTCCTTTTAACTATACACATCCCTATCTTCATCCTAGAAGACTCCCTTAGGCAGAAATCTCTTCAAGAAACACTTTTGGTTCAACCCAAGGGGAGTTACCAGATTTAAAGGTAAAGTCTTCCCTAATGTTCTTTTGTTTTATTTTTCTTCTCCAACCCCCTAAAATATTTTTATTCCATTCTAATGTAACAAAACAAGTATATTCAATATTCCAGGAGGTTTTTATGAAAATTATTCGAGCTACACTTACACACACCTCCGTCTAATGGTTAAAGAACATACTGTTTTCATGGACGGTGAATTACTGCCTCACGAAACGATGATTGTTCAATCTTCTCCTACCACCTCTCATGGTGGCCATTATGATGGAACTATATTTATTTATGATATATATTCTATATATTTCCTCTCGATGATTCTGTATATTATATTTAATAGATACCTTTATTCTTTGCATGTTGTGCAAATGCGATAATTTCATTTGAGGAAGTGTGGACTACCGCCCCCTCAAGTGATGTGACTCGTTCATGCAATACATGGAATGTATAAATAATGAAATTGATGAAATTATGTTACCTATATAACATATATATTATACTGGAATTATAATATATATATATATATATATATATATATCTAGTTTATTTTTAATTCCATTAATGTGGCAAAGAAATGAAAGCAGCATTCATGCGTACGTACGGCCTACCATCTCCATGAACGGTGCATTTCATTTATTTTTATCTCCAAATGTTATGTAATAGTATAAAATGAATATATACTGGATATATATTATATTTAAATCATTAATAATATTATAAACATGATGTACTTATAACTACATGGACAATTCTTTTCAAACAAGTTCATTTTTGACTCATGTACCGAACATCGATAAAAATGTCTGATATGAACTCACATAATTAACTAATTATTATAAAATTATAACATGTGATATGAATTTAATAATAAACATTAAATTATGTCCTTAATAAATTATAAATTGACCAATATTTATTATTCAGGAATATAAAGAAACGAAGAAGACAAGTCCGACATGAGGTAAGGGATCCTACCTCTCTCTTTCTTTCTAAGTACTCTCTTTTATGTAATTTATTTTAAACTCCCCTTTATTATGTTTGGGGATGAAATTTTATATTCTTTGTACTATAAATTTTATGTTCATATTATGAGAGACCCTATTTTATTTTATCAATCCATTTTTTGGATGTTTTAAGTGGCGTCGTTAGGCAGCCGAATTTTCGCAAGGGATTTTTCTTCTCACTTTTATTCCAGTGAGATTTATGCTAAATTTTCCACTATTTACATTGAGAGGTGTATTTTCATCCAATTATTCTACCCTGTGTGTAATATAATTTCATTTATGGGTATTTACATTAATTTTGAATAGTCCTTCTTTCATGGGGTGTACGTTTCGAAGGTTACCCAAGTCGGTAAGAGAACCTTTCACCCTCCTCTTTTTAAAAGACTTCTTTTGTTATGTCTTTTAATTCACATATTATTATGTTGGGATATGTTATTATATATCCTAATTGATGTAAATTTTATGTCCAATTGATGAGATACCATTTTCTCTCTCATTAACTCATTTTCTGAATTTTAATGCGACGTTGTTAGGCTGTCGAATTTTTGCAAGGGAACTTATTAACCCAATTTATATTCTTTGGGTTTAGCATCTATTTCTTGATTATGTCATACTATGAATATGTGTGTATGAAATATGATTATTTTACAGTTTACATCCACTTATTTGGGGTGTATTTATACTTGTCATACATAATTATGTAATTGATTTAACCTTTCACTAATTATATGATCTTTGAATGGGATTACGTCTCAATTTCTCTTCCTTGTGAAACTTCTTGATGATATGCACTTTTATTCTTTTTAAAGTGTATATAAAACCCCTTTGACATTCCATATTCATATTATGTCTATACTAAAGTCATTTAAATGTTTGAAAATGGTCCACTGTCATGTGGCTCATAATTTAAATATTCAAAATGGAAAATGACTCTTTTATTAAAACATTGTTTTAAATGGTTTTAAAGATTTATTCATTTAAACATTTATCATCCATGTCCATGTTTTAAAAATAGGTTTTAAGGATTTATTTATATGTACAGGAATGTTTTAAAACATTTTCAAAAGTTTATAAGTGGTATGGGAAACATTGATTCTAACATTTCTTTTAAATGTCTTCTTTTAATATTTTCAAAGTATAAAGGTATATTTCTCTCATAGAGTTTTAATGATTTTCATATATGTTTTTATTTATTTTAATATCATGACGTGATCTCTTGTGACTGAAATGTGGAAAATTTAGGTTTCTTTTATGCATGTTTTATGTGTTATGATTATGTTATGGTTCTTGGGAAATGTTTATGAAATCGGGTGGTTCCGTGATAAACTAAGGGAGGGTGAGCCCGAGATATCTCTCCAATTCATTGGGTAACACGATGGAGTTAAATGCTAAGGTTTCTCTGAAGATATTTAGGGAATATATTTTGATGGGTATTCCAAACATAACCAGGAGGGTTACTCCCTACGTAAGAATGTAATGAATGCCTCAAGTTACCTTTACGTCTTATGATTTCTACAAGCTATTAATAAATATTATGATTTAATGAGGTATTTTAAGGTTCTTATGTTTTATGAGTAAAGTATGATTTCATTGAATCTTATGTATACATGGACTAGTGTTTTCTTACTGAGCTTTTTATGCTCATCCCATGTTTTTTAAATGTTTTCCACGGGACTTAAAGGTGAATAGGGTCAAGGATGGGATCAAGGAATGACATGCTATCTAAAACATGGAACTAGATATGTTTTTTAAGAGTTTTTATTTTATGAAAAAAATGGAAACTTATTAGAAGTGTATACTTTGTAATCTTATGTGATGTATTGGTTATGTCCTAATTATCTAAAACTCTAATCCTGAAAAGATCCTCAATGTGAATTATTCATTTAATTCAATATTATGTAATTTTTTAAGGGTGGGTCCTTATAGTTCGTATTAATGGTCGGTTTAGATAACTTTAGAGGTTAGGGTATTATTTAAGCATAAGTGACATTACCATAATGGCTAGGATTTCAGAAAGAGTCATAGTTTTAAGATAAAGTGAATGAGTAAGTATATCATAGTGTTTATCTTCCTCATTAGTACATGATAATTTTATTGATATAGTCACACTGACATTTTTGGTTTTTGTAAATGGATGGATCTAGCAGGCACAAAAGTGACAATGGGCTTGACGTAAACTGTGGTGGTTCTCTAATTTAGAGACTGGATGAAATGGGGGATTCAATGAGGAAACTCATGGTTATTCTAAACCAACTATCAAGGAGTCATTATTAACCACTTGAACCATGGTGAGTTCTCTGATGCATCATGTACGAGAGAACTAACTCGATGTGGAAGTTCAGGTAATAATTATAATGGTAACCATTAGGGTTTATATGATCCTTACTTTTGAGGTAATTATGGGTTACTATATGATCGAAGATGAAAGGCATGAGGTAAAATTGAGGTTAAATTATGTTATGGTTATTTTTGAAGATTTTATCTCTTTTGGGGAATGTATTAAGAATTATATAGTTTTGGAAAATAGACAACACACCGACTGTGTGACAACCCGTCACGTCGGACAAAGCTATGGGAATTGAATCCACAACCAATGTGCGATTGGTATTTATTGCCTACCACTGGACTACATGAAGTCACTGTTTAGTATAACTAATTTGTTTTTATTTAGATGATCTTATGAATTATGAATTATTTCAGTTTGGGTTATCTGTGGAAATGATTAGCCTATCATGGATGATATGTGATTAGGATAATTACTTTTCAATATGAGACTTTAGGAGGAACTGATGTTATTTGGAGATAAATGTTAATATTTACCTTGGAAGACTATGTGATTTAAATCCTTCAGATATTTGGGTTTCAATCTTAGTGTGGTTTACTTTGAAGAATTTTAGGGACAATTGTTTATCGAATGATCTTTGTTGAACAGTGGGTTTTGTTTGACAAATTTTGGAGATTAAGAATAGATTTTCTTTTTATAAAGGATTATCCTTTTTGGGTATTATCTGATCTCGTACAAACAATTTTTTGGTTTTGGTTAATGTCTAAAGACATGGGAAATATATAGTTCTCTTTTGTGAGTTGGGTGATTCTCTCGAAGATTTGTTATAGCGCTCTTAATGTGAACAAGTCATCCTTAATACTCATCATTTGGAGAAAATATGAGTTTGTGCTAGAAATATAGTAAAATTTGAAAGTTTACATGACAATTAAGTATGTTTCCTTATGTTTTATTTAAGAACATAAATAATTTCTTCAATGAAAAGTAACTTAAAATAAAAACATTGTTTGTTAATTTTTCCTTCATTGGAATCAAATACCGTTTAACCCATCACAAGTTTGTGATTTTCTGGTGGTTAACATTATCCTAAACATGTTTTCTATAACTCTCCATCAGAACATGACCCTTTTTTTGTTCCATATCCATGTGTTTATGGAAAACTAGTATCTGTTGTCTCGGGTGACATTTTTTACTTTTCATTCTTTCTTTTAAAGTGATAGTTTAATTTACTCCTTTTCCAATGTGGGGATTTCGATGAGGTTTCCAAGCCCAATTTTAAAATTGCATGGATTCAATTCCCAAAAGGGGGAAGGATGTAACACCCTATGTAAATATAGAATATGAAATTTTCATATTTATCCATATTTGTGATTAAATATTAATTTAAAGGGGACACTATGCTCTATGGTGTACCCAATACACAACAATGAGTTTCATTGAAATCTTACGTTGCACTCTAATAATAAAATTATATTATTTTAAATGGTAGTTAACGCCTTGCCATTGTAATGGAGAGAATTAAAAGAACTAACTACAAAATGATTATATATGTTTGTCAAATATTTTTACTATTATCCAATAAATTTTAGAGGCTTAAATTGCGAATGAATCCAATTTTAAGCATAAATATTCTAATATTCTTTAAAATGTCGATTAACCACCTTTTGATGGTGAACCCTTTTTAAATCCACTTTTTTGACAATTTTATATGTAATATTGGACGAAATAAAATCTTTCTTTAGAATCGGGACATCAAAATTCAATTTGTGTAAGTTTTTGTTATTTTTTTCGATAAAATTCATTTTTAATGAATAAGTGAAAAATGTTGTATTTTAATTCAAAACCACTTTTTAATATAATTTATTTATATGATTAAATCATATTTTGAATTGGTTTTTAAGTGAAATTAGAATTTATTTTTACCATGTAATCCAATGGTGATCATTGGAATTAATTTCACTTTGAAATTGAACTTCAACTAGTGTCAATCTTTTAATAGATATTGTTTCTTATAAACAGGCTACTTATTTTGACAACAAGAATTAATTATTAAATTAATTAATGAAACTTATATGTTTTGAATTATTTAAAATTGAAATCATTTTTGAATTCAGAATATCAAATATAGCTTAGGGTGATTTTTTGGTATTTTTCTGAAAAACATCAATTTTTGACCAATAGTGAAACCACTAAGTGGTAGTTAAAAAACTAATTTTTTGTTTAAATGAAACTTTACCACTTATGTGATTTTATTTCCAAAAATCCAACACCATGGTTGTCATTAATAAATAAAATTTGGTTCAATGGGATGAAAATAATTTTTTTGTGAATAGTATGTTTTATGTTTTATTAATCGCGATTAAAGGTAAATAGTGTAATTTAAGGTAAAAATAATGTCATAATTTTATAAAATTACCTTTACAAATGTCCTAGCTTTATTGGATGAGTCATGGATGACCAAGACAATCCATCCATAAAAAAGGGGACCCCATAGAGCCACTTGGGTATGAAAATGACATTAATAACGTTTTATTTAATGTTAAAATAAAAATGTCACAAACATGTATTTTTTAACTAAAAAAATTTTCATGGGATTATACAAGTCATATTTTTTAATTTAAATAGTCATAAGAAAAATAATAATATTTCCTACATCATACTATTTTTTTTATAATTTTTAGACATTATATAAATTAATTTATTTATGACACCGTGATGATACAACGATTAATTCATTAATTAACGATTTAATAAAATGAAAAGATAATGTAACATATAGGACATAAACTTGTCAAAACCCTATTGGATGGTTTTATTTCTAACCCTTATCACCTTAACCTAGAAATATTTCTTTGTGGGACCTTTAACATCCGAGAAGCTTTTTAAAATAAAGTGACATTTCACGACTCTCCAAGAGTACCCCTCCCCCTCTTATAAAAGGCCCCCACTTCTACCTCCTTACCCACAACTCTCAAACAATTGGCTCAGCCTAACTCTACAAATTATATCTCTCCACATGTCTCTCTTAATCATAGAAGCCTTCCGATAGGTAGAAATCTCTTCAAGAAACCCTTTTGGTTCAAACCAAGGGGAGTTACCCGATTTAAAGGTAAAGTATTCCCTAATGTTATTTTGTTTTATTTTTCTTCTCCAACCTCATAAACTCTTTTTATTGCTTTATTTTGTAACAAAAACAGTATATTAAATATAATATGATGTTTTTATGATAAATATTTGAGCTACCTCTACACACACCTCCATCTAATGGTTAAAGAACATACTTTTTCCGTGGATGGTGAATTAATGCCTCACAAAACAATGATTATTCTATCTTCCCCTACCACCTCCCATGGTGGACATTATGATGGAACTATATTTATTTATGATATATTTTTTTCTATGCTTCTTTATTTTATATTTAATACAATCCTTTTTGCTTTTCATGTTGTGCAAAAGCGATAATTTCATTTGAGGAAGTGTGGACTACCGCCCCCTCAAGTGATGTGACTCATTCATGAAATACATGTAATCTATAAAGAATGAAATTGATGAGATTATGTGACATATATATCATATATATTATACTGGAATTATAATATATATATATATATATCTCATTTAGTTTTAATTCAATTAATGTGCCAATGAAATGAAAGGAGCGTTCATGCGTACGTACGTCCTACCGTCTCCATGAATGGTGAATTTAATTTATTTTTATCTCCCAATGTTGTGGAACAGTATAAGATAAATATATACTAGATATATATGATATTTAAATCATTAATACTATTCTGGAGATGATGTACTTATAACTACATGGACAATTCTTTTCAAACAAGTTCATTTTTGACTCTTGCACCGAACATCGACAAAAATGTCTGATATGAACTCACATAATTAATGAATTATTATAACATTATAACATGTTATATTAAATAAATTATAAACTTTAAAATATGTCCTTATGAAAATATAAATTTTTCAAGGTTTATTATTCATTAATATAAAGAAACGAACAAGACAAGTCGGACTTGAGGTAAGGGATCCTACCTCTCTCTTTCTTTTTAAGTACTCTCTTTTATGTCATTTATTTTAATCTCCTCTTTATTATGTTGGGGGATGGTTTTTTATATTACCATTACTTTAAATTTTATGTTCATATGATTAGAGACCCTATTTTATTTTATCAATCCATTTTTTGGAAGTTTTATGTGGTGTCATTAGGCAGCCGAGTTTTCCTAAGGGATCTTTCATTTCACTTTTATTCCAGTGAGATTAATTCTACATTTTCCACTATTTACTTTTATTGGTGTCTTTACATCCCATTATAATACTATTTATTTAATATAAGTTCATTTATTTGAATTTAAATCATTGTTTAATAGCCCTTCCTTCATGGGGTGCACGTTTCGAAGGTTACCAAAGTCGGTAAAGGAACCTTTCACCCTCATCTTTCTAAAAGACTTATTTTGTTATGTATTTTAAATAACATATTATTATGTTGGGATATGTTCTTCTATATTATTATTGAGGTAAATTTTATGTCCAAGTGATGAGATACCACTTTCTCTCTCATCAACTCATTTTCTGAATTTAAATGTGACGACGTTAGGCTGTCGAATTTTTGCAAGGGAACTTCTTATCCCAATTTCAATTCTTTGGGTTAAACCTCTATTTCCTGATTATTTCATACTAAGAATATGTGTGGATGACCTATTATTGTTTTACACTTGATATCCACCTATATTTGGTGTATTTATACATATCAGACATAATTATGTCATTGATTTATCCTTGCACTAATGACATGATCTTTGAATGGGATTACGTCTCAATTTCTCTTCCTTTAGACACTTCTTGATGATATGCAACTTTATTATTTTTAAATTGTATATACAACCCCTTTGACATTCCATATACATATTATGTCTATACTCCGGTAATTTAAATTTTTTTAAAATGGTCTACTTCAGGTGGATTATAATTTAAATGTACAAAATGTAAAAGGACTCATTTATTAAAACATTGTTTTAAATGGTTTTAAATAATTATTATTTTAAATAATAATCATCCATTTCCGTGTTTTAAAAATCTTTTTTAGGGATTTATTTATATGGACATTAATGTTTTAAAACATTTTCAAAAGTTTCGAAGTGGTATGGGACACTTTGATTCTAAAATCTCTTTTAAATGTCTTCTTTTAACATTTTCAAAGTATAAAGGGATATTTCTCTCATAGTGTTTTAACGATTCTTGTAGATGTTTTTATATATGTTAATATCATGATGTGATCTCTTGTGATTTAAATTTATAAATTTTATGTTTCTTGTATGCATGTTCTAAGTGTTATGATTATGTTATGGTTATTGGGAAATGTTTATGAAATCTGGTGGTTCCATGATAAACTAAGGGCAGGTGAGCCCGAGATAGCTCTCCAATTCATTGGGTAACGCGAAGGAGTTAAATTCTAAAATTACTCCGAAATGATTTAGGGAATATACTGTGATGGTTATTCCAAACATAACCATTAGGGTTACTCCCTACGTAATAATGTTATGAATGCCTCAAGTTACCTTTACGTCTTTTAATTTTTATGAGTTATTCATAAATATTATGATTTAATGAGGGATGTTAAAGTGCTTATGTTTTATGAGTAAAGTATGCTTTCATTGATTCATATGTATAAATGGACCAGTGTTTTCTTTCTATATTTTTATAACCCTTACTGAGCTTTTTATGCTCATCCCTTGTTTTTGAAATTTTTTCCACAAGACTTAAAGGTGAATAGGGTCAAGGATGGGATCATGGAAAGACATGAGATCTAAAACATGGAACTAGACATATTTAGTTTTAAGAGTTTTTATTTTATGAAAAAATGGAATCTGAGTAGAAGTGTCTACTTTGTAATCTTGTGAGATGTAATAGTTATTTCCTAATTCTCTAAATCACTAAACTTGAAAATATCCTAAATGTGAATTCTTCATTTAATTCATGATTATGTAATGTTTTAAGGCTGGGTCCTTATAGTGTCCCTTGACCCTATGGTCTTCATGTTCACAATGGTATGTGATAGGAATAATGGGTTATGTATAAAAGGTATAAAAAGTATGTAGAATGGATTACACACTATATTTTTCCATATAGAGTCTTCATGTGTAGCCCGTACATAAACTGGTACACGACATCAACCTGTGTCCACCTACCCACATACCCATACATGTGGTAGCTCGTGTTTCCAATCTTTGTCTAGCCACGGGGTTGAGTACATGCCATATACTCCAACCAGTGTCCCTGCATCCACTGTGTTAGAGGCTATGTCTTGAATATGAGCCCACACACCATGTGACACATTATATCTCTCTGAAAAACCAGTCACAAATCAGCTGGTCCCACACGGTGTCTATCAAGGAATACACAATGTGTTCATCATGATTTTATATAATCACATTTCTTCCTCCATGCACCTAAGTTGATCCTATGGTACTCTATATATTGGATTTCTCACCCCAAAATTGAGGATCCAATGTCGCCTCATCAATGTAGCACTGAATTAGTTTGTTTTGGGACTTCAATCCACTCTGAAAAAAAGTTATCGGTCACCCACATGAGGTGAACTTAGAGAACCATATCTACCAAAATTATTTTATTCGTCCATATCTATTGATGTTTCCCATTTTATAGTTTATCCTATTGTTTAATATACAATAATGGATTATTGCACCAAAATCAAAGTTTCAACAATCAATTGTTCATATCATGAGAAGAAAAGGGAACACATATAAAGAAGGTGGAAAAAAAGTTTTATCAAACCAACCTGAGGGACATACCTCATCATTTTTTCAATAAAAACTCAGACTATTCTCATAAGAATGATCATCAAGATAAATAACAATTTTCATAATCATCTTTAAATCAATATCAGGATAAACCCATCATATAAGAATGATCGAACCAAGGGTTAACCAGTTCATTAGTTGATTAGTGTTCATAAATTGATTTTAATAATGGGAAAGAATAAATTGAATCATTGTGCCCTATGTCGAGGTATGATCAGTCATTTTCGAGGATTCATTTTTTATGGTGATCACTCGATAATGATCTCGATCCACGATCAATTTTCATTTGTCGAGAGATTTCTCCAAGGTTCCTCTCAAGAGGTCCTAGAGATTTCTATAGGGTTATGAATTCTAACCATGGGTCTCTTACAAAACTGCTAATTTAAAATTGAAAATGTTTCATTTTTTCACTGTGTCTGGTTAAAATAAAAGAAATCATTAATTTATTTTATTCATTAAAACATAAAAAACTAACATCCACATCTGATTCGCACTAAACGATTTTCGACCTCACCCAAGGAATAGTTATTTCTCTGAATGTAATGGTACCCTCATATTTCTAATCTGGCATACGGTTTTGATGTTATTCCAACATTTCTAGAAAACCGCTCACACACACTCTTTATTATATTTAATATATTTCAAACATCTATTCATGGCACACTTGGCCTCATAATCAAATGTCATCTCAGTTCCTATTCTCAAATTAAATCAACATAATATTTTCAAAATATTACACAGAAATAATGGACATTACATACAATATTAACAATTTTATTCCTTATCTCATCCATGTATCTACTCTCCCATAAACCATGTGGAAAAAATTTAAAACATGGGATGAGGAAAAAATATTAAAATATTGAATAAAGGATGTGATAATGATTGTCCATTAATTGTTTCTCATAAAAAATACCTATTTTTAATAATATGGAATCATATTTTCAACATTGTCAATAACATACTTTTTAAAAATTATTTCATTTTCATTGAGATACTATAGAAATCATATGAAATATAATTAGTTAACATTGGAAATAAATCACTAAACCACTATTACATATTTAGTAACCAAATGGCCAATCTCCAACTATAGAGTACCAATGTCATTAGAGTTTTTTACTTAACCATCTATCTTTGGTTAATCACAGGATGACCTGAAATTGGTTTTTTGTGTAACCACTCATCATTAGTTTATCAGGTAACCACCATTAAATAGTTTATCGCATCACCAAGAATAAATATAAAAAAACTCCCATGGGTCATGACATAAACATAAATCATGAAATAACACTTCATAAAGATAGCCTGTGAAGAAAATAAATTTTCAATTTGAAATAAGTCAATATGAAAAACTATGTATGTACAATAGAAGTTGTTTTAATTGAATGTAATTATATATATTTTTTAGGAATGCTTAAAAATATTAAGGAGACATAAAAAAAAGAAAATAAACTCATGACATATATGTTATGAAAACAATCATTCAATCTTTTGGTATTAAAATTCAAGAAGAAACACTTACGGAAATGAACAAAATAAGTACATTTAGAAACATTTAAAAAATAATGAGAAGATATTGATTTATAAAAAGTGATAATAGTAAATAAAATATTAAAATAATTTTAGATAACATGGATAAGGATGAGAAATATAGTTTTAAGGGTAACATTAACAATTTTATTTTTAATATAAATCCCACTATAAATATCATATCATTTAATTTGAAATTAATAAAATGAATAAATTATTTATATACAATTAAATTTTTTTTATAACCATATAAGATATTTTTAATTCATTTAATTCATTAATATATCACATCATAATGAAGAAGTATATGATTAACCCAAACAATGGTAATTAGAATTATAAAATCCATTACCTCATACTTTTGAATGATTTTACCTTAAAAGGCTCATTGTCCACCCGACTGTGGGATTTAATTAAAATTAATTTCATCCTCAAATGTGTTTATCATTTAGAGAATTTTTTTAATTATTTTTAACAATAAAATAATATAATTTCTATATAAGTATAATTTGTTTTTTGAATAAATATTTTTTTGAATTCATTTAAAATTAATTACAATAATAATGGTCAAATTATGATTAATGAGAGGCTAAACTAATACCGTAAGGACTAAAATGATTTATAAAATTATCCAAAATGATTTTTATTTCCATATATAAACCCATTAATCACATTTTATTTACTATTGAACATTATTTTTCAATTTCAATAAAAACATTGGTGGGGTTTCGATCATCCAAAATATTACAAGAGTGCCACTCCTCCTCCATTATAAAAGTCCTAATCTCTTCCCACATCCTCAAACTACTCTAGACAATCTGGATCGACCAATAACTGGAAGAATATATCACTAACATCCCCCATTCATATTTTAAATATCACGTGGAATTTAATACTTCTAAGGAATCCCTTCGGTGTAACCAAAATGTAGTTACTTGATTAACAGGTAACACCCTCCCTAAAACATCGTTTTTTTATTTTCTTTCTCCTCTCCCTCATATATCTTATTCTCTAATTTTAGAACTAAAAAAATATCCTAGATATAATATTACATTTTTATGGTATGTGTTTGAACTATAATTACACAAACATCTTTCTATTGGATAACGAACATACTAATAATGAGTACGACATACTACCACATCAGGAGACGAAGATTGTTCATTTTTCATATAATTCCAATAATGGTGGAAATTATAATGGTAATAATGTATATATTTTTTTTATATAATATATAATTTTTTTATGTCCTTTACAAATCATTTATTTATTCTTTCCATTTTTTAATATGATAATATTGATTTAGAAAGTTCTTACTTCAACCCCCTCCAAGAATTGTAATCATCCCATACACTACATTGAATTTATTAAAAATGGGTTTAATGAATATATATAATATATATGATATTATCAAGAATCTATAATAATTATATATATATATATATACCTATATTTATTTTACATCAATTCATTTCTATATGAAAAATAAACAAAAATATTGTTCATTTATATGTATGACATACTGTGTCCGTGAATTGTTTATTCAATTTCATACATCTATATTGTTTGGTCCACAAGTTCCAATACCATGAGAGGAGGGGGGTGAATCTGGGTATGAAAGATTATAACTTTCTCCCATTTGGATCTTGTTTCATTTTTATGAAAAAATCTATTCTCTCTTGCTCCCATAGAAATATACAAATAGATACGAAATCTTGCACATGACACAGTAATTTATACTTGGTTCACCCTCACTAGAATACGTCCAACGAGAATACAACTACAATGTGTCAATGAAAAAAATTCACTATGCCTCACTTCTAATAATGAGTTCAATGTACGGTCTACATTTTATATGCCCTGGATCACAGCCATTACAAAGATTTGTGTGTACTCACTATATTCACAAGGATCACTCCTTCTACCTCTCCATCTAGCTCACTGTCGGTGGAAATGGTCACTGACATTCTATTCCTTCACTCACTACTCATGGAAAAGAATCCACACAGATTTTATGCACTTGTAGGCCTAGCACAATTTATGTACATATAGGGACTTTTATTTGGATGAATTATTGCATTCTAAAATATTGGTAGATGCTCTACTGAATTTCTAATTTCACCCATTGATGAAGTCCACCATAACGAGTACTTCTAGGTACCATTAAATAATTTTGCAAACTGATTTGAAGAATTCCCATGTTTCCATTTGCCAATCATGAAACAAATTCTTCTCCAGGTTAATTATTACCAGATTTGGTATCTAGAACACCCCTTTTGCATTCCACTTCATCTTCTGCTAAGCACCCTTCGTCCACGGAATGCCTCCAACTTCTCTATCATGTACTGCCTCTACATAATGATCATGATAACCTTCTCTATGAAACCCGACCTATTTGTGTGATGTTATTTGTTCTTGGAATTCCTCTTTGAATCAACATATGTCTTCGAAATGTTCTTTTTCCTTGGTATGCCTTCGCAAATAGCATGCATACCATGCTTTCTTCTTCTGCATACTGAGTCCTTTGCAGGTAATAGTTTTCCGTAATATCCTTTGATAGAATTTCTTCTAGGTGAACCACTTCATATTTCGTGAAACTCTCCCTCATCAACTCCCTCCAGACATCTCCGAAATCCCAACACAAAAATATGTACACCAAAGATATTCAATTTCAACAGTAATCAGTGGGATTAATAAATCTTATATCGAAAAAGATACCTACAAAATTTGTTAATCTAATATTTATCAAATCTTCAATCCACTGCATACCAATCATCTTTCCACTGTGAAATTGGATCCTTTCAACGAATGACTATTCATACATGCTTCACATACTGCCTTTTCTCATATGTGATCGATCACCCCAAATGATGACAATCCATTAGGAAATCGCACTACCTCCATCACAAACCATCACTGTGAACTATTTCTAGTTTCATGATCTACTATGGTGTACCATTCCCAAAACTCTGTGTACCGTTGCCATTACATAGTTCTTTTTCCATGAATTATGATACTTGGTTGACATAATTTTCAAATTTTCTTTAATTTTCCTCATAAAATTCACTCCAATGATGAAACCCATCATTTTATAATATCAATCTCTTGAATTTCAGGACTAAGAATTTGAAAAATGATGGGAAACTATGCCACCATAAAAATATGTATTCGGAAAACACCGACCATACTAATTTTTAGTCATCTAGATTTTCCAAAATATACAACCACTACAAAAACATACCGAGAGAACACCTTTAGGGATTTTTTCCACAACAATCTCCCCCTTGGGGTTTGTTGAAAACTCTTCTCATAACAATTTTTCTCATTTTAATTCCTAATTATACTCCTTCCATCTTCAAAAACCATTTTCTTAACGTGATTAAGATAGTGATCAAGGATTTACTCAGAATATACTCTATGTCCATATTATCCATGATCGGTGTGAGAAACATGAGTATAATTAAAGTTTTATTGATGAATCAGTTCATTGATAATCAAAAATTGTTGATACCCCATTGATACCAATCAACAACATTTATAACGAACCTCACCTATCATGATATGTAATATTATATCGATCACTTCATGCATCATAATTTTTAATTATCCCCTATGTTATATCTCTTATAAGTAGCTTAATCTCATCTTCAACTCCCCCTATCTTGCTTATCCCCATAACAACATCTCCCCTTACCATTTCTCCCCCTGTATAGTTACACATTCTCCCCCTTTATCAACCAACATGAAGATAGCATCATGTATTTCTACAACAAGGTAAAGAACACATATCATTATATTAGATAAAACACACTATTACTCAGAGAGAGGGGGTTCCACATCTACAATTTTTAAATTGCAGGATGTAAACAAGACTCATAAATCTAGTCGATGCTTTTCAAATGCTTCTTTGGGTATGGCCTTCATAAGAATATCTGCAACTTGTTGTTTTGTAGGAACACACTCCAACTTCACATGCCCTTGTTCCAACTTGACCTTGATAAAATGATATTTAATTTATATGTTATTTGTCCTCGAATGATGGAATGTATTTTTTTATGATTTATTGCACCTGAATTATTACAATGGATTCTGATTGGAGATTTCACTTCAATTTCCATATCCTTATGTTTCTGCTTTGTCCACAACAATTGTACGCAAGCTTGAGTAGCTGCAATATATTCAGCTTCAATAGTGCTCAATGAAATGAAATCCTATTTCATTCTCAACCAAGAAATACGCAATACACCAAGATAGAAATCACCTCCCGATGTTGGTTTATTATCATTTTTTTGAACCGAACCAATCTAAATATGTATATCTCAATAGCCGTAGCTATGATTTGTCATTATACATCAAACCAAAACCCATAGTTCCATTAATGTTCCAAAGTATAATTTTTACTACAATAATTTTAATTTCCTTGGGATTACATTGATATCTTCTTAATTTTCATGTGGATAACAAAATTTCATGCCTTGTAGTGGTCATGTATACAAAACAACCAATGATTTTCCTATATTCTATGTTGTTAATGGCCTTTCCATCATCATATTAGGATAGTTTCATCCAGGTAGCAATAGGAGTTTGCATCTCCTTCGAATTATTCATTCCAAACCTTCTCAAAAACTTCTTCACGTATTTTGATTGAAAAATAAAATTTCCATTAATTCCTTGTGTCAGTTGTAAGACAATGAAACTGTCATCTCAACCATCATCGATATTTCAAACTCTCTTTTCAAGAATTTAGAAAACTGTATGCATTGTGTTTCATCTGATCCACCATAGATTATTTCAAATACATAAACCTAAAAAATAATTATTTGATTGTTTCCATAGTTAAAATATATATTGTAATCAACTCCACGACACTTAGAACTCACCATCTATCAAAATTGATGAATCCTTGAATAACATGATTTTGGTGCAAGCTTTAAACCATATAAAGTCGTCGTCACCTGAAAAACCTTGTACCCATCTCCATAGATGATAAAACCATCTGGTTGCTCAATGTAAATATATTCTTCTAGAACATTATTTAGAAATGATGACTTTACATCCATTTGGAAAACGTTAAACTTTATTTTCACTTCTATGTCCACGAATAATATGATTGTTTGTAGCCTTGAAATAGGTGAAAATTATTCATCGACATCTATACCCTCTATCTGGGAGTACACATTTCTCACTAGCCATTCTTTGTTTCAAATAACAACTCCATATTCATTAAATTAATTTGAAAAACCCATTTTTTACCTATGAAATTCTTGCCTTCTACCTTGGAACAATCCTCCATGTTTCATTATTCTCAATTTGGTAAAGCTCTTCATTCATGGCTTGAACCTAGTTCTCATCTCTAGCTGGTTCATCAAAACATTTAGGTTACAGGTATTAAAATATGATTATTGTTTTATAGTATTCATCCTTGTTTCCTAAACTGGTGTCGCATGACCACCAATTATGTTCTATCTATAAATTTTGTCTCATCTCATTGCTCTCTAGATAGACTCTGATCATCCAAGTCTTATTCTGAATCTTCCACTAGAGTTAGAGTGTCTCATGATTTTCTCATCTCTTCATAACTATCCTCCCAGGTCTGATTATGTATTTCCTAAAGATTTTTTTTTTCATTTTCTACTATAGTATCATCATGACTTTCAACAATCATTTCCAGCTACTTATTGATGCATTTATATGATTTTCATTCCTTTAACATACCAAGAAATATCCCTTCATCCCAACATGATTCAAATTTCATATATTTCTATTTATTTAGAATGAAATTTTTACTTATGATTATTATAAGGTACTTCAATGAAGGAATCTTTCCATACCATAACTCGTATGGAGTATTCTCCTTTTTTTGACAAAGTAACTCTCTGTTTGAATTATATACAACTATCATTACTACTTCTGTCCAAAAATTCTCTGGAAGGACTTTTTCATTGATCATTGTTATGGACATATTGTTGACAATATGATTTCTTCTATAAATAAATCTATTCTATTTTGGAGTTTTAACTACTAAAAATTGATTCCTTATCCAATGTTTTTCATGATAATTCTTCACTGGGATATTTATGAACTCAGTTACATTATCAATACGAATAATCATGATTTTCTAACCGAGTATATTTTCACATTCCCATCGATATCTACAAATGCAACAGAACAATTCATATTTGTGGGAAATTTTTAAAACCCATGCCATTATGATGTAGTCATCAATGAAGAGAACATAATATCACATACCAATAAAAGCACTAGAAGAAATTGGTGCACACAAATAAATTTTTTCCAACACAAGAAATCTTGTAAACTTTTTCTTCTTTTTCTTATATGTATTTCATATGATTTCCCATATTGAAAGGAATCACAAATATCAGTACGATCACATGATAATATAGGTAGATTTCATGCTACATCATATTTCATCAGATCTTACAATGAACCTCAGCTTATATGGCTAATACGCTTAAGCAATAACTTGTTTTCTACATCCTTGGACATAAGTCTCATGTCATCTTCTCCACTCACAAGGTATAGAATCCCTTTCATACTCATTCCATGAAACACAACAACACCATACATTCCTTGACCATAAATAATTTATTATAAAAACATATGACATGCCCTGAGACACACAATTGATAGACACTATGAATGTTGTGACTAATCCCCTCAACAATTAATTCATATGCTCACCTCATGTATTTTTCTCGAATCAAGTATTTTCTTGAACCAAAAAGTGTCAAGCCCTCATCATTAGCAAATATAATGCTACTTTATTTATCATACATAATTAGAGTCACTATATAATTATTTATTTTCATATGGGAAGTGCATCCACTATAAATTATTCATATCCCAATGAGATCTAATTCCTTGAATTAAATTTCTACAACCACCACTTTCTCAACCATTTTTTATCCAAGTCTTTGAATTTACAATAATAATGGAATGATAATCTTTATCAACCTTAGAATGTGATGGACCATCTTTAAATTTCATAACTGTAAATCTATTTTGAATTTCCATCTCTCTTGATGATACATTTGGATGCTTCTAATGATCAAATGTGGTCTGCCTCGGCACATTCCATTCCAATGTAGATGTGAAATATCCTTCCATATGTCTTAATCATTTACACATGAAACAAATACAATCAAATGATGGACTATAATTTTGACCCATATAATACAAAATTTATGGTCTTTTTCCATTTGGAACCACTTTTCAATGGAATATACATTTTGAGAGGGTCTATTCATACCAAAATAATAGAATATTATTTGAGGTACATTCTTGTGTGGAAATGTTACACAAGTAGTTGTTCCTTGACTACTCTGAATAATTTGATTCTGGTTCATACCCAATTTGATCTTCAGGGTTGTCTATTTCTTGACTTGAACCATGACAGATTTCAATTTTATATTGAGTCCCATACAATCCTTATCATCCAGAATTGGTTATTTCTTGTGTTCTAATAAATTGAACTACTCAAATATAATTTTCTCTATTTCCTGTAAGATCTTCATTCCCAGCAGTTTTCATGATCTTCAATTTGTTTCGTAGACAGGTGACTTCCTTTTATAGTTGTTTGGTACATTTGATTAGATCTTTTCTAGTTTTAGTCAAACTGTCAAATTTTATTTTTTGTTCTTCACTTTTGAGTTGTACTTTACCACCTGTTCCCAGTTTTCTATAATTAATGACCTCAAAATTTCAATTTCTACATTAAGCTTAGAATTCTCTTATTTTAACTACTACATAATGAGTTTGACATCATGATTTTTTTGACTTCATTATTTTTCCTCATAACATCCATATCTTCTAGAGAAACATCTAATTTATCCTAAAAATCAACCCTACCCTCAATTTCTCCTTCATAACTCTCACATTCTTCTCTAGTTAATGAATTTCTCACAACTGCCACCAAAGAATCTATTTTATGATCAATAGAATTCTCCAACACTTTTACCTCAAATTCATATGAACATTCATCCTCTTTTGAAAGAAGATTCTTCTTTTTTAAGAACACTCTTCATGTACTTCTCCTCCATTTCTCTATTGATGAATACTTTTTTGATTAATTTTATAGTTTTCTTCATTTTCATCAAAAAATTTCTAAATACAAATGGCTAAAAAATTCACAATCTCTCCAAATCTAAATCATGAAAATGAATGTTTGCCTTTGAACTTACATTTTCCACTTTTCAGATTGGATGAGTGAAATGACATGACATCATCCATATTTTATCTTCAGGAATGTCTTCAACAGAGAGATTCCTCATGGCATTGAATTCTACATCCTTACAATTCCCCATTTACACTACATCTTTATAATCATTTTTCATTTCATATTTTACAAGGGTATTGTGTAGGTTATCTAGTGCAATCTCTTTTGGGTCTTTATCTTCCAATACTGAAACATTTAGATTGAACTGCGGTGGACGATTCCGAATGATATGTTTCTTAATCTTTATATATTAATTTACTTTTCCAAGACCCCGCAATTGTTTCACAATAATATTAATAATATAAAATAATGTATCAACATTATCAATGTGATTCATTATTAGATCCTCATATATGTTCCATATAACATGCACCATTGCATCTCGAGATTTTGAGTCACCCTCAAAACCCATCAAAAATTATTCTCACATTGCATGTGATGTTTTACAAAACATCACCTATGTATAAATTTTATTTTATAGGGATCCCCCAAAAGAATTGATCCCTTTATCATCAATATCTAATTCTATTATTATAGATTATTATAAGGCACCACTATTAATGTCACCTGATATTCCCTGCATAGAAATTATATATACATCCATCCCTAATAATAAAAAGTAGTTCTACAATAGATTCTCCTATAGTTGAAAACAATTTCTATCAAAGATCGAAATTCCATTAAGATTTAGCACATCTGTTTTTTCTTCCAGAGAGAGAACCACTAGCTTCCAACATTTCCCTCTGATACCAATGGTTCAGTCCACTAGATCGAATATCCTAAGAGAGGGTGGGGGAGGGGGTGAATCATGGTATGAGAGATTAAAACTTTCTCCATTTTGGAACTTGTTTCATTGTTAGATAAAACCCAATTCTCTCTTCCTCCCATAGCAAAATACAAATAGATATGAAATAATGAACATGAAAAATTGAATTTTACTTAGTTCTCCTTCACTGGGTTATTTCCAAGGAGCATACAACAAAAATATATTGATTCACCAAAATTCACTAAGGATCACTTCAAATAATGTGTAAAATATATGGTATATATATTCTATTCCTAGGCTCACTACCTTTAGAATGTTTAGGGTATGATCACTGTATTCCCAAGGGTAACTCTTTATGCCTCATTATTTAGATCATTGTTAGTGGAAAGGGTCATTGTTTCCCTCCTCCCTCACTCACTGCTCTTGGAAAGGAATCCACACACAGATTATGTACATTTATATCCATTCCTTTGAATGAATTTCTACATCCTCAACTATAGGTAAATGATCTATTGATGTTCCTTTTTCACCAATAGATGAAGTCCACCTTCCGGAGTACTTTTATGTACTTGAAAATACTTTTTCAAACTTATTTGATTTTATCACAAACTTCATTGTGAAAAATGTGAACATCCTTCTTCGCCTACGTACTGAGTATTGATTTTGGTATATAGAACACCTACTTCGCGTACTTATATCACTTATCTAAGCCTCCCTCGGTCCACAGACCACCTCTACCTTTGCTGTCTTGTACCACCTCTGCATACCAACCTCACAAACCTCCTATGTGAAACCCCTCAAGTTTGGGTATTGTTCATTGTTTTTTACTACCTCTATGATCTTCCTATATTTGAAAACCGTTCTATTTTTTGAGACTGTATTTACAAACACACCACATACCACTCCGTCTTTATTCAAGTATAATTTACATTACGGGTAAATTTTCTCTGAAAAATACATCGATGGAATATCTTTCATGCGAACCACCTCAGCCTTCACAAAACACTCACTTTTGAATTAGATTCAGACTTCATTGAATTCCCAGACCAAATATATGTTCTCTAATGATATACGGTCTCAATAGTAATTGGTGGGACTAATGACTCTAATATAGGAAAAGATACCCTGAAAATAATCTAATCTAATATTTAAGAATTCTTCAATCCACCATATATAGATCATCCTTATTCTATGAACCATAAGCCTTCCAGTGTACCGCTATTCATACGCGCACTGCATGCTACATTAGATCATATGTGGTCTATCTCCCCCACCAGCGACAATCCATCTACGTACTGGACTTTCTTCCCCACAAACGATCACTACAAATAATTTCTGGTTTCATGAATCACTCTATCTTACCGTTCCCTCTGATATTCATACCGTTCCAGTAACATGGTATGTAGTCCCTAAATTTTGATACGCAGATCTCATCTATTTCAATTGTCTTCAATGCCCTTCATACCATTCACACCAATGAATAAATACTTACTTTTTTAATATAAAACATTTGATATTGAGGCCCATGAATTTGGAAAACACTAAGAAACCACACCACATTAAAAGCCAATCATCAGAAAACACCAACCATACTCATTTGTAGTCATTTGGATTTTCCAACAAACAGAACCACACCCTAAACATTCATAGAGGACACCTTTAGGGATTTTTTTCCCAACATGTATTATATGGATTATTTAATTTCACATAAAATTAATATAAATTATATTAAAATCATGGTTTACATTCCTGAAATCATTATCTAAATATAAGGACACAATATATAATAAATTAAGTCACATGTGAAAAAAGTGGATATTAGCCGAATTGAATACTTATCATGGAATTGTTTCCAAGAGGGTAATAAAAAGACCAAATAAAACAATATATACTATTAGAATTAATAATATTGTTTATATTTATTTATATAGAAAATTTATATTTATTATATATTAGTTTTAAATGAGTATGATGAGAGTCCCGACACATTGTAAGTGGATTTCATGTCACATTTTATTTATGTTGGATACATGATTTATTCACCACCCATTACTTTTGTGTGGTGTGTATACTAAACATTTCTGTATTATTTGATTATAATAATTGATTTTATGGTTATTTAAATATCCATTTAATGAAATTCAATTAATTTTTTTTATGTTTCAAAAGTAATTACAAAATTAAATGAATTTATTCTCATTTTATTCTTTGTGAAAAACTCCATGTTATGCACCGAAATATTTCTATGAGATCAGTATACTAACGTTGAAATGGTATATCATGAATATCATTGTTTTTTTAAAATTTTATGCTTCATGTAATTTCATTTATTCATAGGGGGGTATGTTTCAAAATTACAATGTTGTAACAGTTTAGTGAAATTGTTGGTCGGAGTGGACACTCAAGAGGGGGGGTGAATTGAGTTCCAATTAAAATTTCTGTTAAAATATTGTCTAGTTAAAATCCCCCGATTTATAGAATAAGTTAAACTGTAGTGAATTTATACAGATTGTAAATGTTCACTTAGCATCTCAAGGATTGATTAAGTCTCAGTTAATTTAACCACAAGATAAACTAACTTTTGAAGCTAACCTATTGATTTACAATAAGTGTAAACACTTGCTAATTTAACTATCAAAGTAGATTCAAAATAGTTTTGTATTACAAAGTAATAGTAGCGGAATAAATAAGAGATATGTAGTATACATTAAACTTAAACAAAATATGCACAACAGATATAACAAGAGGTTTAGTCTCAATCCGAGACTTAGTCCTCTTAAATATATATAAATTTGATCCACACCCTGGATCGGGGTTAACAACAGTTTTACAAAACTTCCAGGCCATGCAGGGACCTCTACCACTGTGCTTCGTGGGAGACAAAACAAAGACCAGGTCACACAAGGACCTCTTCCACATTTGACGTGGGTAAACAAAAGTTAATAGAATTTGAGTGAGGATTTTTATATCCTCCAGTTCAGTGTAGGAGACAGTGTGTGTAATGTTATACAGAGTACACCACACTACTCAAATGTTAATAAATAAATCATGTAGAGAAGATAGATGAGAGTTTAGAAAGCTTTAGTGATTATCAATGTAGCTCTGGACTCGTTGGATTCAGCATGAATTATTCTGAGTCCTTCTCTGGTTTTTCTGTTGAAAAACTGAGTGTCGTAGTTCAGATTGTCTTCTTCAGGAGTGAGAAAGATATCTTGATTCGTCATGTTCTCTTCAGCAGTATTGGATTGCACTCATGAGTGTTCTTTTAAGGTCTTGCAATCTCCTTCTTTTTCAGGATTGTTCTTCTTGTTCAGCACAGTGCACTCGGATGTACGTATGTTCTTCGTGTTGTATATTGTTGCTTCTTACTTATTACTTCTTTCACGTGTACTGCATCTCAGTATTTCTGATATTCCACGAGTTCTGACAGTAGGAATGATTCCCTTTTCATAGGTACGAGATACGGTTTCCTGACATTCCAACAACTATCATTAAATAACGTTAATTTCATTTATAATAAAAAATATGACCGTTAGCATTATTTAAATAATATTGAAAAAAACATAAGAAACGGTGTCACGGTGATTATGGAAACGGTGTCTTCGTCATGGTATGTGGTTCACGGTATGAACTTCATGGTGTGTCCTTCACGGTGTCTGGTCACGGTGTCTGGGTCACAGTGTCTGGTCAGGGTGTCTGGTCAGGGTTTTTGGTCACGGTGTCTGGTCACGGTGTCTGGGTCACAGTGTCTGGTCACGGTGTCTCGGTCATGGTGTCTGGTCACGGTGTCTGGGTCACGGTGTCTGGTCACGGTGTCTGGGTCACGGTGAGTCCTTCATGGTGTCTGGATACTTGGAAAAATATCTGTATTTAGACTAAGACAGTGATATGCAGAATATGGATTAAGGTTAATCATTAGAGAGTAAGATAATATGAATCATAAATATAAATGTGTGATAATATATGTGAGAATTGTGATCATTTATAAGACTTGTAAATAATAAAGAGAGTAATTAACATCCATAATATTTGTTATTATAAAAACAAGATGTGTAGCTATTATTGAGATTGAAGAGCATTAGCAAGATGTGCAATGAAGATCGAGATTAATTAACAATAAATAGATTTGTGATCATTAAAACATGATTAACACATGAGGATTCCAACAATATCCCCATTTTTGATGATCACAAATCATATATTGGTAGAATATAAATGACATGTAAAATTATAGTAACTAGCATAGCAAAAACATTATAGAACTGATACTTGTAATTTTTTCCCCCATTTATACTATTATAGAACTGACACTTTTAGTTGTTCTCCCACTTTTGGGATTATAAAAATGTAGAGTTAATGAAATGAAACACTACATTTGGTATTAAACAAAGGGTTCAGAATTCAATAAAACATGAAACAACAAAGGAAATCCCATCAAAAAAACAGTCCTAGAACTCTTCAGGGGTTCATCTTGTCTTTGAATTTATCAGCAGCAGGAGCTGGTGATGAAGTAGAAGAAGGCATAGATGTGGTAGACAATTAGGGTAAGGGTAGACCTTCAAAAAAAGATGGAGCCAAAGTAGGAGCAGTATAAGATCTAGGCTGTGGTTGGTCAAGAATGACTGGCCGGATCTGAGAAAGAGCTTGACTAACTATCATGGAAGTTGAGGCTAAGGCAGGTAGTCTAGGTTTAAGGGGTGAAACAGCTGGAGCACCTACATCAGTACTATGCACATGAAGATACATCTTCAAATTATTGATGAAATCAGTAATTATTTCACCACCATACTGCATAGAGTTTGCAAAATCATCCTTATTCTCTAGAAATCTGTCCAACAATCTGGTGAACTCTGAGAGTTTCTAAACTTGAGCTTTAAAAGATTTAGTCACCGGAGGGATTCTCTAATTTTCCACAAGATACCTAAAGTGATCTGTCATATCACTTTTAGAGAAAATCCAGGAAAGATACAAATCTATTTTCTTGAAGATCTCTTGTTGAGCATCATTGGCTATCTTAGAGTGAATCCAAACCATGTCTAATGCTCTATCACTGTTCTTAATCAATTCTGAAAAAGAAGATAGATCCAAGCCACTGAAGGCATTCTGAAATTCTTCTTTATTATGGATCTCAGTATAGAATCATCCATAGAAGGTGTGGTGGTCTGACCAGAAATAGGTTAATCCTTGACAACTTCAGTTAGAACTTTGAGCTATTTCAGAACTTTTTGCAGACATCCAATGTATTCTTCTATAAGCTTATTCATATTTTCTACAAGTTCTCTCATGTGTTCCAGCATCTTGGTGTGCCTTTTTCCAATCTTTTCATCAAAAGATAGTAGGTATGGATGAACTTGAGACACAATCTCCCTATCAAGGAGGGAATCAGAGGACTCAGGAGAAACAACAATAGGTGCAGGGGAAGAAACATGAGCATGATTTGATCTCAAAGATAACTCATTCTATAGACGTGCTACCATACTTTTCATATTTTCAACATCAGCACACAGTAGCTTATTCTCTACTCTGACTTCTTGAATTTCTCGGATCATCCTTGGTTGAATATGAAAGATAATATTTTCCAAGAGAATTGATGAATCTTATTGACTTAACTGAGTCACTGGGTGAGGTTGAGTGGCGACAATTTTCTCAACTCCAGCTAACAAAGTCTCTCAAAAAACATTCATATCATCTTGGTCACAAAAGAGTGAAGCTCAGGTAAGGATGCAGGTAAAGGTAAAGGATCATATTCTGGTTTAGGTTCAATGTCATCTTCAGACTCAGATTCTGATACAGATTGAGGTTGGGGCTCTGGTTCTGGTTCTAAATGAGCTAAGGACATCAGTTGAAACAGAGAAGAAAGATCCATTCCAGTTGCAGTTACTTGCTGTGACTCATTCACATCATAAAATCTTGGGAAATCATACTGAGATTGCACAAAAAAAGTGATAGAAGGTTGAGAATCTTCAACAGATCCAACTTCCACAATATCAAGATTTTGAGGTTCCTCCCCCTCAACTTGTGCTTCCCTTCCAGATTCTTGAGGTTCAGGAACATGGACAAGATCCACAAGATCATCCCAAATCTCTTCAGAAAACTCTTGCCTTTCCATTTGAAAGGCAATTTCCATTCATTCTTTAGCAGATGGAATAATCTCAGTAACCGATTGTTCCACTGGATAAGCTTCCAGACTTGCCTCTTTCTCAACAGAAAGATTCTCTTCAACATGATCTACCTCTAAGGTTTCTTGCTGTTCTGAAACCGGAAAAACCAATTTCCTTGTTGCATTGGGATGAGCTTCTTCCTCATGAAGAACAATTGAAGGATACTTAGTCCTTTTCTTTTCTACCACAACTTCCTCTCCTTGAGGTATTTCAGCAGGGATAACAGCAGGGACAAAAACCCTTTCCTTTTCAACCAGAACTATTTCCAATGAAGGTATTACAAGTTCTTCTCTAGGTGGTACTTCAGCTGTTACTTCTTCTTGTTGTTATTCTTCTAAATATTCAGCCACTTCATCTGGTTCCAAACCATGATCGGTTAGGTTCTTAGGCCTTCTTGGATAGTCAATAGGATTAAACTTTTTATACAGTTGATCACTATCCTCAACCCATTGCTTCTACCAGGGATTCCAGCTTATCCTCATCCTTCTGATGATAGGAATGGATAGGCAGAAATCAAGGTCCTCTAAATTTTCTTCATTTGGTAAAACCATCCCTTTTTCAACTAACATAGCTGAAATCATCCTTGAGTAAAACTGGGAGGTGGATTTGGAAGTTACTTTGATCAGCTCACAGATATGGTTGATAACATACTTACACATATTGATCTTATGGACATTCCTCAACAGGTGAATCAGGAACACATCCTGATACTTCATCACTTCAAAATCCCCTTTTCATGGACTAACCAAATTCTGAACAAACTTGAACAGATATCTTGTCTCCCAATCTAGTTCTGCAGCTATGGCCCTTCACTTGGTTCCATTTCCGGTTAGAATTTACAAAGTAGTCTCTAGGTCAAAGATGTTGGTTGTTAGAGGAGTGTCTCTCTGGTAATAATCCCAAATTCCTTCATTTGGAATTATTAGTCATGCAACCCACATCCTTAAAGAGAAAGATCACTTCTGAACATCGATCCAGTTTGTCACCATAAAGCTTTCTCCAAACTCAAAAGAAAACTTCACATACTGGTAGAATTGAGATACATGCCTTGGGTAAATTGGTCTATTATATCCAGTGAACCATTCAATCCATCCTTGTTCTCTTAAATCATTCAAAACTAAAGATCTTCTAGACATCAGCAATTCAGGGCAAACCTCTTTTTCATGTACAACTGTACGACTTACTAGATTTGGGTTTAGAGGTCCTTTGGGAGCTATCCTCGGTATCCTCTTTTGTTTCATAGAGCAGCGCTTCTCAGACAAGGGTGAGGATGGAGGCTTCATCCTTGGCAGTCACTAAAGGTTCGGGCGAGAGGGAAGAGAAGGTTTAGGAGAGAGTTCGGGTAAGGAATCGAATGAAACCATTAAGTTTTATCATTTGGGAATGTCAAACGTCGTAAAAACAAAAATGTGGGAAATAAAATAGCGGTGAAATAAAAATTAACATGATACGGGTTAAAATAAAAATAAACATAATTCTCACAGTGAGACCGTGAGTAGGGATTACAGTGAGACAGAAAACTAGTCATCACAGTGCAACAGTTTGTAGTCGTCATGGTGAGACAGTGAGCATTTTATATAGTCACGGTGAGACAGCGAGTTGTCAGACCGTGAGCATAAAACAATAACTTAGAAACAGTAAGTATGAAACTGTAATGTAAAGTACAGTAAAGTATTAAACATTAAAATCCGAAAGATATTCATTTATGATTAATCATACCAAGATCATGTATGATGTAGTCTAATCTATCAAAATTTAATGGTTTAGTGAATATACCAGCAAGTTGATATTCAGTACTAATGAATTCCAAAGTGATATCACCTTTTTGATAATGATCCCTCAAAAAGTGATGTCTTATATCAATATTTTTTATCCTAGAATGAGAAACAGGATTCTTAGAAATATTAATAGCACCTGTGTTGTCACAATTTATTGAGACATGTCTGAATTGATATCCATAGTCTAGTAATGTGTGTTTCATCCACAAAATTTGTGCACAACAACTTCCAGCAGCTATGTATTCAGCTTCTGCAGTTGATAATACCACAGAATATTGTTTCTTACACACTATGATACTAGTGAATTCCCTAAAAGGTGACGTGTTCCAGAGGTGCTTTTTCTATGTAGCTTACAACCAGAAAATTCGGCATCAGAATAACTAACTAATTCAAATGATTGTCCATTGGAATAGAATAGTCCTAAATTGGGAGTATGCTTGAGGTATTTGAAAATTGCCTTTACATCATTTTAATGTGACTCTTTAGGGTTTGCTTGAAAACAAGCACACATACACACACTAAACATAATATCAGGATGACTAGCAGTCAGGTAGAGTAGACTTCCGATCATTCCTCTATAAGTTGTTTGATCAACAGATTTACCATTTTCATCAAGATCCATCTTACAGGTGGTACTCATGGGAGTGTCACTACTTTTTGTGCTCGCCAATCCAAAACTTTTTAAAAGATGTCTAGTATATTTACATTGAGTTAAAATAATTCCACCATCATTTTTAAGGATTTGAAAACCAAGAAAGAATATAAGTTCACCCATTAAACTCATTTCCAATTTATTTTGCATCATTTTAGAAAAATCATTACATAATGTAGTTTTTGAAGATCCAAAAATAATTACATCTACATAAATTTGTACAACTAAAACATCTTTAGAAATTTGTTTTATAAACAGATTAGAATCAGCTATTCCTTTTGTAAAACCTTTAGAAATTAGAAAAGTACTTAATCTCTCATACCAAGCTCTTGGAGCTTTCTTTAAACCATATAAAGCTTTTGATAGTTTGAAAATATGATTTGGAAAATGAGGGTTTGAAAATCCGGGTGGTTGTTCAACAAAAACATCCTCAGCAATATATCCATTTAAGAATGCACTCTTGACATCCATTTGATATAGTTTGAAATTTAGATGTGCAGTATAAACAAGTAAAATCCTAATAGCGTCTAATCTGGATACTGGAGAAAAATTCTCCTCATAGTCAATACATTCTTCTTGACTATAGCCTTGTGCAACTATTCTAGCTTTATTTCTAACTATGTTTCTAGATTTATCTACTTTATTTCTAAACACCCATTTTGTGCCTGTTGTGAAAGTGTCCTTAGGTCTTTCAACAAGATTCCAAACATTATTTCATTAAACCTGATTGAGTTCTTCTTGCATAGCAATTACCCAAAATTCATCATTAATAGAATCATCAATGTTTTTAGGTCCAAGCTGTGACAAGAAGGCTTGATGTTCAACCTGATTTCTAAGAGAAGCTATAGTCTGTGTCCCTCTATCAAGATTTCCTACAACAGCATCTAAAGGATGATTCTTTAGAATTCTAGTTGATCTAGTAAAGGTAGGACTAGAAACTTTATGTTCATCCACAGGTTGGGAATCTACAGAAGCAGGTTCTGGAAAATTTCCAGAACTGGTTGTCTTCATAGCCGGTTCATTTGATTTGTCATTAAGGTCTAAAAAAGATAAATATTCTTCAAGATTTTCAAGAAAGGATTTAGGCTCATGTGGATCAGTTTCATCAAACTTGATGTGAAAAGATTCTTCCACACACTTGGTTATTTTATTGAAAACTGTATAGGCTTTACTAGAAATAGATTAACCTAGGAAAATTCCTTCATCACTCTTGGATTCAAACTTTTCAAGATTATCTTTGGTATTAAGAATAAATACTTTGCATACAAAGACTCCGAAGTAGTGAACCTTAGGTTTCCTAGGGTTCCACAACTCATAAAGGGTCCTCTTAAGAACAGGTATGATCAGGAATCTATTAATAATATAAAAAGTTGTATTTACAGCTTCAGCCTAAAAATAAATAGGCAGGTCATATTCATTATGCATGGTTCTGGCAATTTCTTGTAGGGTTCTATTCCTCCTTTCTACTACACCATTTTGATGAGGTTTCCTAAGGGTAGAAAAGTTATGACTATAGCCATTGTGTGAGCAATAGGATTCAAATTCATGATTCTCATACTCATGGCCATGATCACTTCTTAGAGTTTTAATCTTAAGTCCACTATGGTTCTCTACAGATTTGGAGTATTTAGCAAAGTATGAACATGCTTCACTTTTGTGAGCTAAGAAGTATACCCATGTATATCTAGAAAAGTCATCTACTAAGAAATAGACAAAGTGCTTCCCATTTAATATAGAAACTATAGATGGTCCAAACATATCCATGTGAACCAACTCAAGAGGTTGAGAAGTTTAAACTTATTTCTTTGGTTTGAAAGAGATTTTGTGTTGCTTTCCCTTTTGTCAGGGATTACAAACTTTGTCATTTGGAAACTCAAGTTTGGCTAGGTCTCTTACTAAGATCTTCCTAGTATGTTTTCTGAGTGAGTGTATATTGTAGTGTCCTAATCTTATGTGCAAAGTCCAAGACTCTTTATGAAAAACATTTAAACAAGTAATATTTTACATGGCTAAAGAATTTAGGTCAACAGCATAAACATTTTCATTTCACAGGGCAGAAAATACTAAATCATTTTTAGATTTAAAAACATTTCAAGAATAATTTTCAAATTTAACATTAAAACCATAATCACATAACTGAGAAATACTGAATAGATTATATTTAAGTCCATCAACGAATAAAACTTTAGAAATTAATACTGAGTCATTATTACCAATCTGGACTAAGCCGATGATTTTCCCTTTAGAATTATCACCAAAGGTGACAAAGCCTCCATCAATTATGACTAAGCTTTTAAAGCATGTGAAGTCTCCTAACATATGTCTTGAACATCGACTTTCCAAGTACCTAGTCTTCCTATATGAGCTCTTTAAGCAGGTTTCCTACAAAACAGATTTAGATAGGAAATGATTTTGGTACCCAGATCTTGTTGGGTCCAGACAGGTTAGCAATCAATGCTTCCGGTACCCAAATTTGTCTTATGGGTCTCATTAAATATGTAGAATCAAAATATTTTTAAAGATAAACCGTATTAGATCCGTAACTATGAATATAACTAGTTAAAGTAAATAAATGTCCAGAACTAGAACTAGCAGTATTTTGTCCAGATTTAGGAATAAATCTATTCTTATTAAACTGTCTCTGTACCGGTTTGTAGCCTAAAACAGTCGTGTATTTTGGTGCAACTTGATTTCCTAGAATTTGAGTTAGTGTATCCTTTCCATTTGTGAATTTCTCTAAATCCTTTCCAAGTTTCTCATTAGACATTTTCAGTTCAGTGTTCTCTTTTAACAGTTGAGTATTTTTCTCCTTTTCAATAGAAAGTTCACTTTTAAAAGTAGTAGTGAGAGCATGCTGTTTCTTTAATGATTTGTATTTATCCTTAAGTTTATTGCTTGTCTCTTCCAGTATATTAAAATATTCAAAAAATTCCTCACTAGTCATGTTTTCAGAATCAGAATCAGATTCTACATTATCTTCATAATAATAAGAATTTAAAGCATGAGTATCTAAGATTACCTCAAATGTGTTTGTCATAAAACACATGTTTGCCTTATTTCTAGTTTCAGTCTCAAAAGCTTCAGATTCACTGGAGCTATCCTCAGAAGCGCTCCAAGTAGCCTTCATATCCTTTTTGTACTTACTATCCTTGTAATCATATTTCTTCTTGAATTTGAGCTTTGGACAGTTTTCTTTAATATGTCCTTTTCTTTTTCACGCATAACATACAACTTCATCACTTTTATCTGGATTTTTCCAATCCTTCTTCCAATGTCCCTTATTGTCATACTTTCCTTTGTAATTTGATTTTCTGAAGAATTTATTCTTCCTAAAAATTTCTTAAACCTTCTGGATATTTGAGCCATTTCAGCATCACTATCAGAGTCTGAATTTTCACTGGTTGAACTATCAGTAGGTAGTTGAGCTTTATCTTTGTCCTTTCTCTTTGAAGCAGTAGTCTTGAATGCCAATGATTTTTTCTTAGGTTCATCATCTTCCTCTTTATTCACCTTGAGTTCTTCCTCATACATCATAAGCTTACCAATGAGTTCTTTGACAGGTAGAGCAGCAATGTCACATGACTCTCTGATTGAAATAGATGTGCCTCTCCATCTGTCTGGTAAACATCTCAGAATCCTCATAATTTGTTCCTTTGCTAGAACATCCTTTCCATGTGAATTCATTGTATTTAAGATCTCATTAAACATGAGATAGATATCAGAAATGGGTTCATCGGTCTTCATTTTAAAATTATTATATTTAATAGTATAAGTATTTAATCTCATTTCTTTAACATTGGTTGTTCCTTCATGAGAAACACCCAAAGTATCCCAAATTTCAAAATTAGTTTTACAAGTAGAAATTTTGTCAAACTCTTCATCTCCTAAAGCATAGTACATGGAATTCATGGCATTACAATTATTATTGTAAGCAATCTTTGTAGGTTCATCCCAAGTTGATCTAGCAGTAGTGGGATTTTTATATTCTGATTCTATGGAAGTCCAAATATCAAAACCTATGTTTTCTAAATGAATTTTTATTTTAAGTTTCCACTGAGAATAGTTTGTACCATTGAAGAAAGATGGATTGTTAGTAGCATCACCTTGTAGTATATTATCCATAACTATATTTTAGAAAGATAATTCAAAGAGATAAAAATTTAGAACTAACAGAAATTTAAGATCTTTAAAGATGCAACTAAAATCACAGTTGAAAAATATAGTATTTAAAAAATCTTTGAACAAAAACTAATCCTCTGATACCAAATGTTGGTTGGAGTGGACACTCAAGAGGGGGAGTGAATTGAGTTCCAATTAAAATTTATGTTAAATTACTATCTAGTTAAAATCCACCAATTTATGGAATAAGTTAAACTGTAGTGAATTTATACAGATTGTAAATGTTCACTTAGCTTCTCAAAGATTGATTAAGTCTCAGATAATTTAACCACAAGATCAAACTAACTTTTGAAGCTAACCTATTGATTTGCAATAAGTGTAAACACTTGATAATTTAACTATCAAAGTATCTTCAATATAGTTTTGTATTTAAAAGTAATAGAAGCGGAATAAATAAGATATATGTAGTATACTTTAAACATAAATAAAAGATGCATAACAGATATAACAAGAGGTTCAGTCTCAAGCTGAGACTTGTCCTCTTAAATATATATAAATTTGATCCACACCCTGGATCGAGGTTAACAACAGTCTTACAAAACTGTCCAGGCCACGCAGGGACCTCTACCATTGTTCTTCATGGGATACAAAACAATGAATAGGTCACACAAGGACCTCTTCCATAGTTGACGTGGGTAAACATAAGTTAAGAGAATTTGAGTGAGGATTTTGATATCGTATCGTTCAGTGCAAGAGACAATGTGTGTAAAGATATACAAAGTACACTACACTGCTCGAATGTTAATAAATAAATCACGCAGAGAAGATAGATGAGAGTTTAGAAAGCTATAGTGATTATCAATGTAGCTCTGGACTCGTTGGATTCAGCCGAAATGCTTCTGAGTCCTTCTCTGGTTTTTCTGTTGAGAAACAGAGTGTCGTAATTTAGCTTGTCTTCTTTAGGATTGAGAAAGATATCTTGATTCGTTGTGAGTTCTTCAGCAGTATTGGATTTCACTCATGAGAGTTCTTTTAAGGTCTTGCAATCTCCTTCTTGTTCAGGATTGTTCTTCTTGTTCAGTATAGTGCACTCGGATGTACGTATGTTCTTCGTGTTGTATATTGTTGCTTCTTACTTCTTACTTCTTGCACGTGTACTGCATCTCAGTATTTCTTATATTCCATGAGTTCTGACAGTAGGAATGATTCCCTTTTCATAGGTACGAGATACGGTTTCCTGACATGCCAACAACTATCATTAAATAACATTAATTGCACTAAAAACAGAAAATATGACCGTCAGCATTATTTAAATAATATTGAAAAAAACTTATGAAATGGTGTCACAATGATTATGGAAACTGTTTCTTCTTCATGGTATGTGGTTCACGGTATGAACTTCACGATGTGTCCTTCACGGTGTCTGGTCACGGTGGTTGGGTCACGTTGTCTGGTCACGGTGTCTGGTCATGGTGTCTGGTCACGGTGTATGTGTCACGGTGTCTGGTCACGGTGTCTGGGTCACGGTGTCTGGTCATGGTGTCTGGGTCACGGTGTCTGGTCACGGAGTCTGGGTCACGGTGAGTCCTTAAAGGTGTCTAGATACTTGGAAAAATATCTGTATTTGGTCTAAGACAGTGATATGCAGAATATGGATTATGGTTAATCATTTGAGAGTAGGATAATGTGAATGATGAATATAAATGTGTGATAATATATGTGAGAATTTTGATCATGCAAAAGTCTTGTAAATAATAAAGAGAGTAATTAACATCCATAAGCTTTGTTATTATAAAAACATGATGTGTAGCTATTATTGAGATTGAAGAGCATTAGCAAGATGTCCAATGAAGATTGAGATTAATTAACAGTAAAGAGATTTGTGATCATTAAAACATTATTAACACATGAGGAGTCCAACAGAAACAATGTCATCACAATTCAAGATTGTTTTTGTTTATGCTTCCATTGATGAAAACATATTATCTATATGAAAAAATATCATGTAATTTATTATCATCTATTTATTGAAGATATGTTTATGTATTTTCATCATATTTTCACTCTTTTTAATGTCAAATAGTTAAGAATGTGTCTTATGAAAGCCTAACATTCTACTATCTTTAGTCGTAAATATATTTTCCCCAAAAAACCATTTATTCTAAAAAAAATATAATCCAATAGTATTTTATTAATATCCTATTACCATTAAAATATGTTTTACCCCTGTTTTGTTTAAATAGTTTTTTCATGTGAATCTTCTTTTCACTTTCCGAGTGAGCAATTTTTCATCCTTTCTTATTGTGAAATAGTAATTTCCTTTTTTACATTGTATGACATGTACATATTTTCCCCGCATAAATTATACGATTATTTATTTATATGTTTAAAATTTTAATTTTTATTATATTTTTTAAATGATATTTTAGGGAATTGGTTTGCAAAAGAATTTCATTATTCATTTCTATGTATTCAATGAAAAATATATTTTAAAATGTTTTCATGATCCATTAGTTGTTTTTAATGGTATAATATTATCATAAAATTTTAGTTATTCTTTTATAATTTTAAATTTTTATTTTAAATGAAAATTTTATTGAAAAGTTTTTACATTTTTAAAATTATTTTCAAAATAAAAAGGATATTTTCCGTCCAGAAATGATTATAAAAGATATTTCAAAATTATTTCTCATCATTGACAACACTTATTGTTACTCCGGCCTTTTTTTGAAATAATCTAAATGAAACATTGATAATACTTTTCTTAATAGTTTAATCCTCAATTTATGATCTTTATGAAATCAGTTTAACTTTTAGGGGTTATGTTTCTTATGAAATGATTGTGAACATGTGTATTTTTTCCGTAGGATATAAAATGAATACATGTTCGTGATACCAATTTCATTTCTATGGTTAGGATATTTTTTTTCAATTTATTGAACTTGTTTGTTTGATTTAATTATTATATGGGTAAACTATATCTCTCAAAGATGAATTGAATAATGAATATTGATTTATGATATCAAAGGTTACAAAAGGTGGAATCCCAATCCGGAAACACTAGCTTACATAGGAGGATATCTCAATGCTGAAACAAGAGGATATAAGGGATGGAATAACAAGATCAATAAAAGAGGGTACATGGGAGGACATCTCATGACAAAAACAGGTATATAGCTGATTATCCCATGTCTGACAAGTTATATAGGTCTGGATATCCATCCTTAACATTGGGTGTTTATATTCTTATGTGTTTTCCACAATTACATGTATTATTATTATAATATTCTATCAGGGATCATGTGTTTTTTTTCATGTCTTATGAAATAAAATAAATTATTCCATGATTCATGTTTATGATTTTTGATATGTAGGGTATGATCTTCTAATGATCATGATCACATTATTATACCCTTATGTTCATGATATACATACAAATTTCCCTTATTTAACTTCATTTATAATTTGATCTCATACCATTATTATCATTCCATTCCCCTATTAATGAATATTTTTTTTATATAAATACAATTGGTGAAATATTAAATTTATAAGTGTTTCAATATTTAGAGTTAAAATATGTGCACCTTTAAAAGGTTGAAAATTTTCCTTTTCATAAAATTTAGATTTTTATTCTTTAATATGAATTTATTATTTTCATAATATTATAAACATATTAGATTATTTTCTTAAAATTTTATTTGATATAAAATAAAGAAATTTATTTAATATTTTTTAATACTAAATTTTTATACTATTTATTACAATAAAATTCCATTAAGGGAATAAAAATAGTTTTCTTAATGAAAACAAATACTTTAATCTATTGCTTTTTATATTCATTTATAATAATATGATATATATTTAATTAAATTGTTTAGAATTTTTGAAATCTGATTTCTTAAAATAGTTGTGATAATTTACTCCATTCATTCTAATGTTGAAGTGAAAACATTTAAATTTAGATAATATCGTAATAGAATTTTTGTGATGGTTGATGTGGAATATTTTGTATGGTATCTTACATAGTTTTTCCTTCATAAAAATACAGGATGTTATATTATAACATCATTAATAATATCAATCCTCATAATTTTATCTCATGATTCAATAAATATGTATTTCTACTATTGAAAATACGTTTGTTGAAATCCATCATTAGAAAAAGGGTTAATAAAAATACCATTTTAAAATAGAGAAACAATTGAATGATGTTATAATGGGATTAAATGTACTATGGTTCCTAGAAGGAAGACTAGGACATAGAAGAAAAATCTATCAAATAAGTTATGATAGGGAGTGTTCTAGAAAATTTCCATTATAATTTTAGCTATCACAAATCAATAAATCTATGATAGGTTAAAAATATATTGGTTCCTTTTTACGAAAATTAAGTGGATAATGTTTTTAACAAAAATCGGTTTCTCAATATTAAGGGATTCCTTTACTAACTAGAATAATAATATATGAAAATTCACATACATGAAATGTATAACATAATCCTTTAATAAATTTCATCAACAATGTGTTATTTTCTCCAATAGATGAGTTTTTAGATGAATTTTAGTATCTGAAGAATTAAAATCAAATCCCATGGATCAAAAAGTCCATAAAAGTATAAATATCCATTACATATTTCATTATACATTAAAAAAAATCTAAAATTATTAGTACAATATAATGTAATTATCAAAAAATATAAACCCTTTATGTGATTAAATACTACATTAATCATTTAAATTAAACATTAATTCCAAATGATCAACATAATTCATTCAAAAAATAACTATCCTTAAAATTCAAAAATAATTTTCTATACTATGTTTAAAAACCAAAAATCAGAATCATTTGATGACACATATTTCCAAATAACATCAATCACTCTCAATGTCTCATAACACAAATATAATTTCCAAAATCACATAGTCTCCTATATAAGATATCCATTTCCATGTAAATCATGAATCACCATATCTCTACAGTAAGATCATGGATTCATTAAAAAGATAATAAAAACTATATTCCTAAAATAAAATATCAATGTATTAAATTAACATTATTCATATAGGATTACCAAAATATATAACTTCTTCAAAAATAACATGAATCCATTAATCTCAAACACAATTTTTAATCCCATGGAATTCGATTCTATAAAAACGATGTTTCCAAAATGAAAAGTAAAAATATATTTCAGATAGAATAAAAAAAATTATTTGTTACCAGGACTTCATATAATTCATTGGTAGGTGATTCACACTTGTCACCCTTCGGTTTTGGTTTTAATCCGTTCGATGATGTTGGATGTTGTATGTTGTTTCCCATCCTTTGAGTTGTGGTTTTCCTAAAACTATATTATATTATTATAATAATAGTATATAAATTTTAAAAAAATAATCAAATGTAATGATAAAATATATTAATCTAAGTGGTTATCTCATAATATTTTATTTTCCAACCAAAATGGAATATTATACTATTACCTCAAAATCAGAGATAATATAAAAAACATTTCAAGTTCATTTGAAAATATTTACCCCAACAGTAATGGGATTATTCATCAAAAAAGTTTATTCATATCACAAAATTATGTGTTATATGAAACCATTGACCACATTTCAACAGTATAATTTTTATCAATCTTGTATTTCAATTTTATGAAATCAAAAACTATTTGTGAAAATTCATAAGGTGTTCCATAAAGCTTGTAATTTACCCCTATAACATAAATTTTAAAGCAAAATACATAAACAAATCCATAATTTGTCATGAATTTCAAAACATTAACCATTATTTGTCATCTTAGTAAATAACTTCCAAAATAACGATATGAATTGTATTCTTAGGATTCGTCAATATTAATAGTAATGGTTACCTATACCATTGATATTATATCCAAAAAAGGAAAAGATAATTTTTCCTCATCAAAAAATCACACTATAAAAATAATAGTTAAATATAACTTAATCTTAATAAAGGACTCAAATTGATGTAAAATAAATAGTATTAAAACATTTAACAATTTCATAATAAATAAATCACATTGATCTCTTGAATCCATTATATATAAATTTTTAAATTATTCACCATTATAATTGATCACATTCTAATTCATTTACATCTTATTTGTCAAAAGTTATATCTAGAAAAAACATGAATCATTTACTAGGATTCAATAAATTAAAAACATGAACCATGAAATAATTCATACCTTTCAAATTCTATTTTGATTTTCCAAATCTTCTTCTATAATGGAATTATGTAATAATAAATATTAATATTTAACATCCTTATGATATAATTCACGATTATTTTTCATATGACATTTATGAGAATAATTTCAATACTCCCTACATTTAAAACATTCAATTGTTTTAATGGGAAGAACATATTTCTCCTTCATGAAGATAATGTGATGCAAATTGTCCCTTTTAATGTTTACTGCCTTTTTACCTAAAATTAATCAATAAAAAAAATCATATTCTTTTATGAAATAATCTTATGTGTGTTCTTAAACATTCATGACATATAGGTCATTTAATATATTTTCATCAATGAATTTTTTCACCTAAACATCCAAAAGGATTCAAATCTATCGAATTTTATGTTCTATGAGACTCACCATAGTTGGCGTCGTTAATCACATTTCTAATTGATGGTTTATATATCCAAAATATATCTCATTATAGCTCCAATTTCATTTGGTTCCTCATTCCAAAATCCACTTCACATTCCTTCACATTTTTTTGAACATTACTCCCGGATGTATCCATCCATTTACTAAAAAAATATGTTACTGTGGGAATATCAATTAAATCCTAAAATACCATACTATGAGGTTCATTAACAATAAGATATAATTATTTATTTTATCTCAAACACACTTAATTTATAAAAAATAACTATAACTCTTCCTTCCATGTTATACATTGTGGTTATATTGTATTTTTAACTTATGATTAAATATAATACAAACATCTGATGTTATCTAAATGTTTCTCTAATACAAATTATAAGGATGAATCCTTAAACATCACATATTCTATAGAATTTAAACTAAAATTCAATTTATTTATTTCCAAAAGATTAGTTATGTTTATTGATTTATATAAATAGGATGACTATAATAATTTAAAATAATAAATTATATGTACAAACATATACATAGAATCGTTTTTATTACCAACAGAAACCCTTTTAAAACAAAACATAATTTATCTTTATGTAAAATAATCATATTTTTTAACCTTATCTCGGACCTGTCTCCTCTCTAACATAAAAATTATATAAAACATTTTAAAATATTTGATAATAAAAAAACATAAATAAGGGACAAAAGAGGTGGGAAAAGGTTATTCCATAAAAATGTTTCATAAAAACATATATTTTTATTCATAAAAAGGGATCATCTTTTCATAATGATAATTAAAAATCCTTTTAAGAGTCTGTATTTTTTTTTGAAAACATCATTAAAATCATCTAGAATATAATGATGTTACTTAGGAAAAAATTATTTAACCACTCATACATATTTACTAACCTTAATAGCTAACCTCCAACTCTAGGGTACCCAATGCATTGAAGGATGTTATGTAACCACACTCTATGGTTTATCACATAACCACCCATCATTGGTCTGTACCATTACAATCCTTCATTGGATAATCAGGTTAACACAATTAATTTTATTTTTATATAACCTCCCTCCATTATAATCTATTCCCAATCACAACAATATAAACATAAAGCATGACCTATTTCCCTATATAATCAAACATTGAAGACAATGATTTTTTTCATTCTGAATGAACTCATTTAAAACAATTAAACAAGTACGAAATAATTTTTCTTATTTTAATGTATCCAAATAAATATGAAAGGTAATATTTAAAATATTACATCAATATTATGTTCTAAAATTCCGTAATTCTATATAGGTAAAAAAAATTCATTCCATATTTTTGTCAGAAAATTCACACAGAACCTATTTTAAAAATCAATAAAATGAATACATTAAAATGATACAATAAAAAGGAAAAAATTAGTGGAAATTATATTAGAAAATAATTTTAGAATAATAAATGAATTTTTGGAAGTAAATTGAGAAATCATGGACACATGGACATAAAAAATGATTCATATTGGTAACATTAAAATGATATTTTTTTTAAATAAAATCCCTTATAAGTATCATATCATTGATGTGGGAATTATTTGAATGAATAAAACATGTGTATATGATGTTAATTAATATAAAGAAATGTAAATTACTATAATTTCTTATCAATTCATTTAACACAAAATCGTATAGAAATACAGTTATGAAGTAGAAAATTAACCCAAAAATTGAAATTGGGTTAGAATATCTATTATGTCACACATCACTTTAATTTGATGAACATTAAAATAATGTATAATAGTTTAAATTATCTTATTTTCTTATTATTGAACTATATTAATTTTTATAATAATTTATGTGATGATTATTTGACCCATACAATTATTCTATATCATTATCTTCATGGTTTTTGGTGAGTTAGTGTCATTATTTCATGATTGGTTAATTTGTGTTTAATTATAGTTTTTCATGTAAAATTGAATTACTACTCTTGGAGTGGAATGAAATCATATTAATGATCATATATAAGTATTTACATTACCATATATAATTATTATTTTATATATGAATATGATTCATTAGATTAAAAATTAATGATAAATTATTAGTTTATATTGGCTGTTTTCACAAAATTATGAAATTGTATATTCTAATATTATATCATTTGGGTATATGTATAATCATGAAACTTCATGGAGGTATGTTCTTGTTTATTTTGTGCTTAAATTTTAATTTTCATTCCTAACTAATTGTTTCACGGGAGTATGGGGATTTTTAGAGTTTTCTGGGGGTTTAAGGGCACAATATGAGTGTAAAATAGGCCAAACAGTGTATTGTGCATGCTTAGCACACAGTTACTATACAAGATGATGATATTGATTCATAAATGAGAAATTTTACATCGTCTTCATCAATGGTGGGAGAAACCCAACCATTATTAAAAAATATTTCATTTATGAAAATGTAGATGTCCATTAAGAATTTTTGATGATGTGGAATGTAACATTGTCTCCAATTTTTAAAACATATACTAGTTGAATATGTGCTTAAAATATAGGAAAATATTAAGTGAATATTAGAGATATAAGTGTAGTAACGAATAAGATAGGGTTCTTCAATTTTTTGAGATTATAGTTTTTAATAAGAGATATCCAATGTGCATCTATCCCTATTTTTCATATATAAATATATATATATATATATTTATATCGAGAATAAATATCAAATTATAAATAATTTATAAAAACCTAAAAATATAGCCTACAGAATGTGTATATATTTTTTTATATGAAAAATAAGTATAAAATATAGAATATTATAAATTATATTTTATTTAATATAAAAATATAAATGTATTAAAAAATTTATGCACTTACTAAAACATAATGTACACTATATATTAATATTATTCTTTATAAATTAAAAAACTATTTAGATAATGTATAATATATATATATATATATGTTATATATATAAATATTATGAAAATATATATGTTTTTTAAAATGAAATATATATATATATATATATATGAAATAAAAATAAATGTATATATATAGATATATCTATTGTCACACCCAGTTTTGGAATTTATCTTTGGTCTTAGTTCAGGTATGCTTTTGAGTTATTTCCTAAGTAACTGACTGTGATAGGTTTATCTTTTTGGAGTATTGATTTCATCCTTTAATGTCCTAGCTCTCATAATTAGTTATTACATTGAGTATTGGTGATGATGGGTGTTTTGGGGATGGGCAATATCGGGCACCCGGTTAGTAGTAATTAGGCGCCCTGGCCCAGGTAACTGTGAAGAAGCTCATGGGAGAGAATATATATACCACACCACTACTATGTGGATATTAATACCATGTGGGTGGGTCAACTAGTCAACCTGTTTCACTGTCATAGTGGCTGCATGGTATCCACACTACTTGAAAGATTGTGCGGACTAACCCTTCGACCTATCAAGATTTCTAATGTGACTTTCCCTCTCCATGATTTTCATAAATGAACCCCTATATTCCCCCATTCATCCTTATATTAATTAAGAACCTACCATGGGGTATTTTGAGACCCCAAGGCCCCCTATGAGGGATTTAATGTGGTTTCCTGGTGTTTCTCCACCCATATCAAAATGATAGGGAATATTTATCCCCCCTATTGATTTCTCACCATTTTCTCCTCTTTGATATACCATGTGGACATGTTATTCAATTTCCTTTTCTAGGGTATCTTTATTTTTGGGTTTTTCTTTATTAGGGTTCCTTGAGGTTGGATATATCCCACCTTGGGTGTGGTTGAGGTGGGAACAAGGTTTCACACTAGATTCCAGAAGTTATTTTCCGATAGGGGAGGGATGCCTTTTCACATATTCATTAAATATTTTATTCCATTAATTTCATGATTTTAGAACCTCAAATATATTATATATTTAATTTTATGTATTTAATTATTGTTTCTTGTGAAATATAAGGTTTTTAAATATCTATTTGTATGGATGAAATGTATTTTGTGGGTTTTTTCACACAGAATGCTTGTTTAATTGACCAATTAGATTTTTTAACCAGTTTGTGATTTTAACGGGAATATTTAGCCTTTTTAAATGATATTTTTATAATAAAATGGTGGTTAGGGGTTTCTAACAATGTTTTTCTATCTTTGTTTGATTTTGAAAATGAATTTTGTTTGGTTGTTTATATAGGGATTAAATTGGAAGTGATATGCGGACCATTTGAAATTTTTTCATAACATGCTTTAAATTAGAAAACACCAAAGGGATTCAGTATTACCATGTGTGTTGATCATGGGATGGGTGTTTCCGTGAAATATGATCGCTCATATGAAATATTTTGTAAGGCAGGGACCACTCCTTGTAGTGGTTGGGGTGGTGATAGTTTGTGTGATGTGTGTGATGGTATATATATATATATATATATTGATTTTTGGAATGGGTAGAACACCCATTAGTGAAAATTGAATGGGAACATATCATAGAAATGAGGAATTATGTGCAAATTTTCTGAACTGGTAGTTCACATACTACCATGTGTCCTATAGTAGGTGGTTATTGGTGATTATTGCTATAGGATTGGGAACCTCCGTTTGTCCTGAGTTAGGGTAGCTGTGCATTTGGACATTTAGATTTAATATTTTTTTTCATGATATTGGGTAAGTATTCTCATGTATTATTATTTTATAGTTCTCCTCTGAGTTCAAAGCTATTCTAATGTTCTTCCATTTCTATCATAGTTAGTATCATTTCCCTCATTGCGTTGAATCATTATATTTATTCTTTTTTTCCAATGTTCTTCTGGTAGATTATGATAGTGTGGATTTTTATAAGTGTCTTGATAAATACATTTTGATATAATATTTGTTTTCACAATTTTACCTTAATCATTATAAATTAAATATTCCAATTGGTTTCATTTTTTTCTTTCTCCCTTATGAAAATAACCATCCTTACACGAAAGATACTTGTTTTCAATTGTGAGTGCATTGAATTGATATTGTAATTTGTTTTGCTAATTTAATATATAGAGAAACCAATGTTTTTACATTGTAGTTAAAAACTAGTATTCAATGTTTAATTATTTAAACGAATTTTTATTTGTAATGGAATTTATCTTTCCTACATTCTATGTTTTTGAATACTCATGCATACAAAAATTTATTATTTGTTATCTCATATTTCGTTTCCCAACATATATATGATCAACTAGGAGATGTTTGGTTATGGATAAGAGGGTGACCCTCTGGGTCACATTGAGATGTCTTGGGTGTTGGGATCCAATTATTTTATTGTTATAGTTTTTTGTAACATTTTTTTTATGTAAATGATGCGATATCTGAAAACCATTTTCAGGCTGGTTTACTAATTTATTAGTTCCACTTTTTTGGAAGAAATCATTTCCATTTATGTATATTATTATTCCATTTGAACTTGTTTCTAGAACTAGGGGATTGGAAACCCCTCAATGCCCTTTCCATGAATCAGATCAGGTTACTGGTTCAGGGTCGACACAAGTTGGTTTGTGAAAAAAATGGTATCAGAGTTGATTGTAACATTTAAGGACCATTCTATTGGAGTGACCATCATTATTATGGTTTTCCATTTTAGAAGGATTATGATATTTTTGATCGAGGTTTTGGACTGGGATGGACATCATGAACCCTCATCCTTTACAAACATTGTGTTTCCCAATGATTTCCGGGTGTGTTGGTGACTTTTGGGGTTTTTTGGATTGTGTGTTATTGGGAAAAGAAAACAATGTTGGGAAAGTTTCTCATGTGAGATCAAAGGGCCTGGAAAACAATGTGGATCTGAAAAATTACCCTAGAATTATCCCTGTTCTGGTAGTGTGATTATTATATTGCCGTTAACAATATAGCAATATCACTCATAAATGTTAGTCTCCCTTTTTGTGAGTCATCTTCCTTTTCCATAATTTTAGAAAAAAATTGAATAATATTTTTTTAGTATTTGAAAATTTATGATTTTAAAATACTATTTTTATTTTTTTCAATTAGAAAATTCATTTTCATACCTTATTTTAAGAAAGGTCTAAAAGATTAGTTTTTTATTGAAATAAATTTCTAGGGTAAAACTATAATGGTTTAATAGGATGTGTTAAATTACTGAAAAATGTTGGAAATCAAGAAAATCGATATTTGGAAATGATCTTGAATGGGATACGATTCTTTGAAAATAATCTGTTTTGTCTATAAGTGGTTCTGGTTGTGAACTTAGTGTATTTTTGTGTAGTTTTATAAATCTCTAAATTTATTTAACGTTTTGGAAGGGTTGTGTGTGGTATAGAAATAGGTTTTAAATTTAATAGTTGGTGTTATTTTTCTATAAAAGATTTATGATTCATGGATCTGGATTTAAATTTTTGAAGATAATGGTTTTTGAAAGGGGGTGGGTGAGTTTTGAAATGGAGTTGTGGGTTGAATTACTTGTTTTGAAAGTTGGAAAATGTTTTGTTATAACCATTTTTATATTAATGGGTGACCAAATTCATGGGAATGTATGAGAATGTGAATGGTTTCTTAGTGTGGCCTATGGATATGCATTTGTTATACTCATGTGGATTCCATCAGTGAGTGTGTAACCTAGAAATTTTATTTTATTTCGAAAGTTGATTAAATTTAATGATGTCATGTGTTGTGGCTTTAAATATTTTGAGAATATAGGTTCTATAAGGCCCCAAACTTAAAACTTACTTAATCTTGAGATTCTTCATGAATAAACATTGAGGATCTTTTCAGGTTTAGAGTTTTAGAGAATTAGATCATAAAACATGAATTACATTCCACATTTAAACAAAGTGGTTACATAAACGATAGTATTCATTTTTTCCATCAACGGAAACATATTTAAAATAAAACATGGATTCCTTCTTGACACTTCCTTGACACTATCATCATATCATGTACCTTTCCCTTGACCTGTGAAAAATATTTCAAAAACGTGGGATGAGCATAAAAAGCTCAGTAAGGGATATAAAAATATGGGAAGGAAACATGAGTACATATATACATAATATTGAAATCACAATTTACCCCTAACACATAAGAAATTTAACATACATCATTAAATCATTAATAAATCATAGAAATCATAAGTCATAAAGGTAACCTAAGGCATTCATAACATTTTTATGTAGGGAGTAAACCTCTTGGTTACGTTTGGAATACCCATCAGAGTATATTCCCTAAATCTCTTCGGAGAAACCTTAACGATTAACTCCTTTGCGTTTCCCAATGCATTGGAGAGCTATATCGATCTCACCTGCCCTTATTTTATCATGCAACCACCAGTCTTCACAACAATTCCCAATAACTATAACATAATCATACCACATAATACATGCATAAAGAAAACATAACATTTCCACATTTCAATCACATGATATCAATAAAACACATTCATATAAAAAACATTATGAAAACCATTTTCAATACCAAATTAATAGAAAAGTAAAACATGGTATTTATTTTTCTTTTAAAAAAATGGTATAACTTGTAGAGGAAGCCGAAACTCAAATAATGGTCACGGCGGCAGAGAAGTTGTTGTCAACGCATACGTACGACAAAAACATTTCCTTTTGTCATTTAGTAAATGATTCATATAAAAAAGATTCATTTTGAATAAACGAAAATTCAAAGGGGTTTATACACCGTATAAAAGAATGTTGTGTATAAAACAATATATGCCTCAATGAATGGAGATTGAGACGAAGTCCCATACCTCGGGTCCGACTTGACTCGATCGTTCTTTAACCTTCTGAATAATAAACTTGTGTTAATTTCTACTTTCTTAAGAACCTTTTTCAAGTTCATTATTCCTTTTATATCACTTATTACCATGTCATGAAAACTATGTAATTATTTAAGTTAATAAAGGTCGTTTTAACGATCATTGGTACTTGAGTCAAAAATAAACTCTTTATAATTACAAGTTGATCATGTATCAATTATATCCAGAGTTATACTCATGATTTATATATCATATATATCATATATATCCAGTATATACATTCATTTATAATATTACATAACGTTTATAGGTAAGAAGTGAAATGCACCGTTCATAGAGACAGTAAGCCGTACATACTCATGAACGCTACTTCCATTTCTATTTCATATTTAATGGAATTAAAACATAATGATACATAATAGTATTATAATTACAGTATTTTATCATATATAATATCATTAATTCCATCCTTTATACGTCCCACATATGATATTAACGAATCAAATCACTTTGAGGGGGCGGTAGTACGCACTTCCTAAAATGAAGATATCGTGTTTACACATAATGGAAACCATAAAGGTATGCCATAAATAAAAAATAAAAAATATTAATTAAAACATAAACATATTATAAACCATATATAAATATATTAACTTCTTAATGGCCACCATTAAATGTGTTAAAAGAATATTGAACAATCATCGTTTCGTGAGGCAGAAATTCGCCATCCACGGAAACAGTATGTTCTTTAACCATTAGATGTAGGTGTGTGTAAGTGTAGCTCAAATACATCTCATAACAAAATCCTAGTATATGGAAGATAATTTTTTTGTTACCAAAGAAATTAATAAAAAGAGTTTAGGGTGTTGGAGAAGCAAAATAAAACATAAGAACACAAGAGAAGACACTACCTTTAAAACGGGTAACTCTTTTTGATTTGAGCTCAAAGGCTTCCTTGGAAAGACTTCTGCCCAAATTGAGGCTTCTAGGAGTAAGAGAGGGATGTTTAGGGAAAAAATGGGCAGGGGATGGCCGAGCCAAAGGCATTGGAAGTGTGGGTAAGGTGGTAGAGGTGGGGGCCTTTTATAAGAGGAGAGGAGGGGCACTCTTGGAAAGTTATAAAGGGATACTTTATTATAAAAATTCATTTAGGATTTAAAAGGACCAAAAATTTTATATTTCGAGGATAAGGTGATAATAGTTTGAAATCCACCCATCCAATAGGTTTTTGACATGTGTAGGTCTTAGATTTTACATTATCTTTTCATTTTATTTAAATCGTTAAATAATGAGGTCATCGTTGCATCATCATGGTGTCATAAATAATTTAATTTATTTAAGGTCTAAAAATTGTAAAAAAAAATACTATTATGTAGGAAATCTTTTTATCTTTCTAATGAATATTTATAGTATAAAATATGACTTGTATATCCCTATTTAAAAATTGGTTTAGTAAAACTACTCATGTTTGTGTCATTTTTACTTTTCCTTTAAATAAAAGGCATTAATGTCTTTATCTTACACAAGTGGCTCCATGGGATCCCAAAAATCGACCCATGAGTTATTTTGGTCAGACATGACACATCCAATAAGGGTAGGACGAGTTTCAAGTTCATTTCATATTATTAAAACATTATTCTTACCTTAAATTACACTAATTACCTCTAATCGCGATTAAAAACTTAAAATTACTATTCACAAAAAAAATTAATCCCATTGAACCAAATTTTAATTCTTAATGACAACCATGTATGTCGGATTTTTGAGCTTCAAAACATAGAGGTGGTAAAATTTTATTTAAACGAAAAATCAGTTTTTTAAGTACCACTTAGTGGTTTAACTATTCATCAAAAATTGATGTTTTTCAGAAAAATACCAAAACTTCACCCTGAGCTATATTAGATATTAAAAATTCAAAAATTATGTATATTTTACAAAATTCAAAACATATAATTTACATTAAATAATTTAATAATTAATTCCCGCTGTCAGAGCAAATAGCGTGTTTTTACGAAACTATAAGTATCAAAAGATTGACACTAGTTTAAGTCCAATTTCAAAGTTAAATAAATTACAACGACCAAGATTGGATTAAATGGTAAAAATATATTCTAATTTAACTTTAAAACCAATTCAATAGATAATCTAATAATATTAATAAATTATATTAAAATGAGGTTTTGAATTAAAATACAACATTTTTCACTATTCATTAAAAAATGAACCTTATTGGAAAAATTCCAAAAATTTACCCAAAGTAAATTTCAATGTTACAATCATAAAGAATAAGATTATTTTTACCAATAGAGCTTATTATGTTTTCAAAAGATTGATTTAAAAATGGTTTGCCATCAAAAGGCAGTAAAACAATCTTTTAAAAATATTAGTGTATTCCATGCTTAACATTGGATTTATTCTCATTTTAAGCCTCTAAAACACTATCTAATTCATTAATAGACATAGATAAAAAAAATAAATTATTAATTACTTAATTGGGATGTTACAGGTTCTGTGGAATTTGATTCTGAGTATTATTTCATGTCTATTAGTGTATCTAGAATATATTCTGTTTGGTGGTTTCTAATAATTATTTCAGGAAACCATGGTTATTGTTTCCTTAGGATTTTTATGTTAATTTGTTCTATGTTTTGGCCAATTGGCCTAATCGGTAGGATCCTTGGCCTCACCTCATTCTCTAGAGTGCTCCCCCATGATGAATGAATGTATGTTCAGAATGTGGTCATGGGAGACCTCCACAATGTTAAACCCTCCATTTGATCAATGAATGAATTTCCAACATTTAATTTAGATCTCAAATCAACCACTTTCCTATATTGGTTGAGCATATCATTTCACTGTGGGAGGGAAGATACATTAAAGGTGGAATACTAATTTATTTTCATGAATAGACAGAGTCGTTTAGGATATAATATGATAGGCTTGGGTTCAATGGTTTAACATGGAAATAGTGAAGGGATTTTTTTTATAAAATATAGGGGAACACGCTCTGAATTTCTTATCACATGCTAATAAACTAGAATTCATATTTTTTTCTTTCATTGGTTTGTCCTATATATTTTGGTTATAGGACACCAGGTTAGTGAGTTTGGTTTTAAGGGTATGTTATAATAATTTTTTGGAATATTGTGTTAATTGGGACTTGGGTTAAGATCCCTCTCCTAGTATTGTTTCCCTTAGTTATAAGAGTCGTTTTTGGTGGCCTATAGCAGTGTGGAGTTCACGTGAAAATTTCATGGGTTGTGTTGTGGAGAATATTTGGGGCTTATATTCCGACATGAGTGTGTCCTTCATCCGGGAAAACAAATCATCTTAGATTTGATGGAATTGTTTCCCCATTTTACCATTCTGTCATTGTTAATTTTTCATGGAGTAAATGATGATTCATGTGTATCTATCAAGTCCCTATCATAGAAAATTTCCATGTTGAGGTAGAATAAGTCTTGAGGTGTGTGGGCTTCCATTAGATTGGCCCAGAATGTGGTATGGTTAGTTGTGGAACAAGAAGGGTATGTCACATTCTTGCTTTCTAGAGTATTAATGTGAGGAATAGCATTCTTCAATCAATATAGATCGTGCCTTTTGTCTCAGAGTGAAGCTGGTACATAGTTAAGAGATCCCCGGTGGTGTGGAAGGACACAAATGAATATAAATCCATAGTATGGATGATGAATGAAGTTCAATACTAAATTGTAACAATTCCTGTATTAATTCTTTGATTCAATGGGAACCAGTGTAGGAACCTTGTTTCCACATTGTGAACCATTTGTTTTTACATGTATTTCCTTGGTTATATAGATGTGTAGTTATTTCATCTTTTTTAAATTCATGGTGGTTCTATTCCACTGAGCTTGAGCATTCATTTTTATGGACATTGTGTGGGCCATCATTATTAATCCAGTGTTATGGGTTGAGGTTATACGTAGATGTGTATGGTTGGTAACAAGATTTAGTTATTGTTATATTAGTCTATTAGATTGGCCCTTCCCTCCCCTCCCATTGTGGTGGATGTTTTTAGTTTCTATGGGAATGTTATCGAGTCTTTTTAATCATGAAATTTATATTGATGGGGAGAACCAATATGTGTCCCATTTAATTCCTCAAATTTAATCTATGTGAACCTATCTCTCGTGGTGGGGTATTTATACATACCTCCATGTGTTAGTATAGTAGTTTTTTTATCATGTGGTGGTTCATTTCTAATGGTGGGTCATCCATTTTGGATTCCCCATATCGGTATATTTGTCCCATTCCTGGTATCAGTTTATTGATAGATAGTTTCGTATATAACCATGATATTATACGTGATTACATTTTTTGAATTTTTGAATATTAATGTTCCATAAGTTCAGTTAAGTTTGGTTATAGAGATACATGGGTGATAGGGGTTTTAATTCATTCTTTGTTCATGGAGAATGGTATAATTTCCACTCGACTATGCTAGAGGTGTTATTTCTAGTGGATTAATTTGGTGTCTTATGTAAAGACTTAGAAATTCCATTTGTTAATTATATAGAATTATTACGTGTCTGCATAAATTGACAGCACGTCATTCCATGTCCCAAAGAGAATGGAACATAATTTTGATCATTTTAAAGGTACACTCAGTAAACACGTGGGAGGGTATTTGTATCTTTTAAACCTGTGCTCAGATTAAAAATCTAAGGGCACTGTTTAATTCATAGCACAAATATTTTATTTAGAGAGCTTATGTTTGGATTGAAAGGGTCGTATGGAATAGATAATTTTTCAGACCCTTTCAAAAGAATATAATAATATAACATTTTCTCTGAAGTCAAATTACAATTTCTTTGTAGCCGTCAAGTGATGTAGTGGGACCGCAGTGTTAACATGACATTTATTAGCCTGTTACACATGGTCGTGTAACCCCACCATTGGGAAATTAATGGCTTGATTAATTAATTCCTTAATTAACCACATTAATTAGTGTAGAGTGGGACTCGTGAATCTTTTTATTTAATAAAATTGTTGGAATGGGTTTGGGAAACCAATAAGAGAAGTATTGATGTAGTGCTCGGGGTGTCTTCCTATAACAAAAATGAAGATTTGATTACACAATTAAGGATTCAATCTAGAGTTCAGTGAATGATGATGAACACCATCGAATGCGAGCCCTTATTCTTCTAGAGCATCTTCCAATGAGTTGAAGGTATGGGTTTTCTTATTAAACTAGGATATTGTTTATTATTGATTTCTTTCCTGTAACACCCCAAAGTATTGAAAATAAATATTGAAGGCATGAAACATTGTGTCCTTATAAAACAACAGGTTTAATAATCTGGCCATTAAATATATCTTTCCCTCCACAATGTTTTGAATTTTAATAAACATATATCAAGAGTTATGATTAGTATTTCATTTGGAGTCTGATAGAACAAACTTGATTTTTGGTGAATAATAACATACCCATATTAAAAATAACTACACCTTTAAATTTTTTAATTTTTTAATTAACTATAATTTTATTTAAAAATTAAATTAATAATTTTTATTTTTTTTAAAAGGAGTTCATATTTTATATCTGGAGGTTGAAAGATGGTCGATGTGAATTTTTGAGATTTTTCTGAAATTCATGAATTTTTTATGAATAGTTAAATATGGTAGAATTCCGTACATTCAAATTATTGGTTAAATAAACTTTTTATGAAATCATAAGTGATGTATGGACACAAGGTTATAACTCACATGCACATATTACTATTTTCTGTCACATGAAACCACATTATTGGTTTTCAAGTTGTAAATAATAAAATAATGAAAAAATATTCAAAATTTACCCCTCTCCTCCACTATAAAAGACCCCCTCACTCTATATTCTCTTCACTGCCCTAAGACATTAATCTCCTCAAATATCTACCCAATTACCCTCCCCTATTCACTCCCCACTTCCAATAATATCTTGGTCCTTCCAAAATAACAAAACCCCTTCACATAAGGAGGTTCAAATGGAGATTATTTCAAGAGGTAAATCACCTTTTATTTTTATGTAGTTTCACTTCAATTTATCTTCTTTTGTTATCCTTTCAGGACCTCCTATGTATGAATAGCCATGATAACTCTAGTATTGTCTATATACTTGAATTATGTCAGGTTAATGGAAGAACCATCATCAATATTTATAGTCTCTTCCTTTTATTTTATAAACAAACTCAACCCCCATGAGGTTGCAATTTACAACCATCATGGATGATGATGTTTCGTTCATCAATTTATCCTTCATTACTGATCATGAAACCATTTTGATGGTCTAACCAGACTATAATATATGTATTATAACTTATTTAATAGTATTTAATCATTATAAATACATATTATTAAATCGTATGACTATACTAGTTCCAAATAATCAAAAAACATCTAAAATAATATAAATTAATGTAATAAATATTTCATCTTACTATTTATCCTCATTCCATGTAACCAAATGTCAGAAATGACTATTAACACTTCTTTATATTCACAAATAATATGTAATTTCAATTATATATATTTATATCCATTCCACATGAACTCCATTACTTATTAAAAAGTAAACTGATTGAGAAAATAATGAAAACGAACACTCTAAAACGTCGAAATTCAATATAAAAACTTATAAATAAGTGAATAAAGGAACATAAAAAAATAATGATTAAATAAATAAATGTATAAATGTTTACAAAATAAGTTATTAATATGTCTACAATCATATTCCACCAGCTTATGTTAATGAGGGGAACACATTCAGACTTAAGGTAAGGGTTTTTTCACCAGAACATCCATTTTCATTCAGGTTACGTTTATTGTCTAATTACCCCAATGAAATTATAATTTCTTATTATTTAATCATAAAAAATTATGTTTTAGTGATCTAAATATTTTTAAAAACCAGAATAATTCATTATTTAATGGATTAATACATGTTTTAAGTTGAACCTTCAGAATTGTTTCCCGAATACACGCCTGATTCAAGGGAATTTCTCAAATTCTCAACTATTTTCAAGGGCACTATATAATCTGTTTTTGGAAACCATTAACTTTATATAAGATCACATTATATTATGAAATTTATATCTTACATCAATATGGATTTATAAAAATACATTTCAAAATTAAATCTTCATTTCCATATAAAAAAGTATATATCTCAAGAATTTCATAATGATTTTATAAGAGTATTTTAATATGTTTCAACACTCTTTGTGATTATTAAGTACTATTGGTATTAATCACTTATGATGTAATATACCATATTGATTGGATGTTCTATGGCAATACTCACTTTGTATGTGCTATCCTAAAACTATTCAACAATTTATTCTAAATGGTTAGTGTTCATGTTTAATGATTTTCGAAAGTTAGTTACATTTCATTTGATAGTTTCACTATTAATATATATGTTGTTTAAATTTATCCCAAATCATATGAGAAATTAATTGAACATATTAGGTTATAAGTAGGGATTTAAATAGTCTCTCACTGCATTAGTAGGTTTAAATAAAAAATAGACATGGAATTGGTTGAGGCCTTTCCCAATTTGATATGAGGTTATGGCCGAGGTGTTAATAATATTAAGACTCCTTAGTTGAGGCCATGAAAAAATGTTTCATAATTTATAACATATACACTTCCCTCATTATATATATAGTAATTTTATGGTGATTTGGTTATTATACTAGTAGAATACCCATGATTATGCTTTATTATGGAATCATTTACTCAGCTCATATTCCATCCATAATGTGTTGAAGTTTATTTTTTTAACGGCATGTGTTTTCAGTTATTCACCATTTCTAATGTTTATATTTTCTTCTTCTATATTTATTACTCTTATTGAGTGTTTGATATCACCCCTTTCTTATGTTTCATTTTCCTAGTATATGAATAGGTATGTTATGAGTGACTCTTAGGAATAATCAAGGGGGAAAGATGTTTCTATTGGAATAAATTTGTGTTGTAATTCCATTCATGATGTAATTCTGAACTTATAAATGTATCCTATGTACAAAATATACTAATATAATTGGTCTATTGGGATGGAAATTCTTTTTTAATATGACAATGTAATTAAAATTGCACCGACTCAGGGAAACTGGAGTTGAGTTCTTACAGTTTTTATCATAGAATGTTTAGTAGAAAACATAGAAACTAGATTTATAAAATGTAAATTAGGGAAGAAATCCCAAATATAGACATTAAGGACAAGAATAATAGAACATCATGGTATTTTTGGTCAATAATATATTATGTGTATCTTTATATAAAATACATCCTTGTTTGGATAAAAATAGGTAGAGGTGGCTCTGACAAAGATGTACCTAGAGGTGAAACCTCCGTCAAGGAGTTTTGAGCTTGACATGAGGTATCCTGGTACATGAAAATGGGACATGATATACTATTGGAATTGACACTCCTAGGGGATATACTAAGGGTAATTAAAATTTTCATTACAAGACATTATGAAGGATTTAAATATAAATTTTTCCTCAAAGAAACTGTTATTGATATTATGGGATTATCCATGCGTAGGATCTCAATTTATGGTATGTATTTTTTAGGTTATTATTATACATTATGATTCATAACCAAATGTAATACATAACATATTCTAGAAATTTCACCTATTTGAAGAAATGGAAACCCTAATAACAAGCGTATCACATGTAGGGATTTCCCTCCGACACAAGATAATGAGGTGGATCTTGTGATGCGACTATTGAAGATAAACTTATAACTATATAGGGACAAAAAACTCATGTTATAAACAATAACATTACCCATATATAGAATCTTTATCCTCTGTTTGGAGGAGATTTTCTAGATCACTTTATGCGACAATAACCTTCATCATTCAATTGCACTACATACCCATTTGTTACTAATTAGTGGATATGTTACCCAGAGAAGATATTCCTTACTTTGGGATATAATGAAAGAGGGAAGGTCATCATGGGAGTTTATCATATATCGATATATGAGGGTTAATGGTGTTCATTAATCCAAAATTCAAAGGAGGGGGACAAGATAGAAGAGTTGGAATAGAGGGACTTTAAGGAAATCCTCCTAGAGAAATACTTCCCCATTGAACAGTGAGTAGATATGAAATGGTAGATTATAAATTTAAAGAAAAAGTAATATTATAATGTTGCAATGTATGATGAAAACTTCATAAGAATAGAAAGGCATGATGTGGAATACAAAACATATCTGAGGAGCAATATTCATAGATTCGTTGATAGACTATAACAATTCGTTTGGCAGGCTCTGGTCTCCCAGAGTTTATCATCATATGAAGATATAGTTTCATGTGCTATCAAGATGAACAAATATTTTTTTATGTAATATGACTTTAAGGGAAATAAAGAGAAGAAGAGGAATTCTGATATCTCTGGAAAAATAAATAAAGAAATAGGTAAGAAAGGATGTGTTTAATTTACACCCTATTATAATTATGGAATGAAACACCCTAGTGCATTCTTAAAAGGAAAAGGAGTATGCTATAAATGTGGAATGAAAGTACATCATATTTGTGATTATATGGGGAAGAAACAAGTCATTAATGTTAAATTCTATAATTTTTTGGATATGTTACAATATGATAAATATTTTCCAAAGTGTCAAGGAAACATGCAACAGAAAATGCAAACAGAGATTGGAAAATCTTATGTGATCAGAACTGCAGATACTGAAGTTCCTAATGAAGTGGTGGTAGGTACATTAACAATTTCATCAATAATTGTCAGTGATTTATTTGATTCCATTTCATCACATTCATTTATATCATCCCTATTTTCTAGGAAAATTAGACATGTACAATTTCATTTAATAATGGAATTATCAGTCAAAACTCTTAGTGGATTTATCATTACAAAAAACGGAATTTTGATTAGTTCCCCTCATGTCACAATAAAATGATTTACATCATAAACTTATCATCATAACAATGATTAAATTTTTTACAATTCTTAGTATTAATAGGCTATAAAATTATGATGCGATGATTTATTGCATGAGTATGGAAGCTACAATTTTTGAGAATGGTGTATAATCCCTTTTCATTAGAGGAGAAACATAACCACATGATTATCATCTTGATCCACCAACCTGTATCTATAATGAATTCAAATATTGGGGAGGAAGGTAATACAATAACTATGGGCGAGGAAAATAATGTTCAAGTAGATGATGTGCCTACTATGACAAAATATATTGATGTTTTCTAAAGGATTTACCTTGACATCCTCCAAATAAGTAAATTGAGTTTTACATTGACTTAATTCCTATTTCAAGGCCCATATCAAATGCCAATTATATAATGCAAACTTTTCAGTTAGTGGAACTAAGGAAACAACTAGAGTAACTAATTGATAAAGGAATTATTCTCCAAAGTGTTTTTATATGAGGATCCCATGTTCCTTTGTTTTGGTAGTAATATGGGTCAATGAGGTTGTGCATTGACTATAAGGAGATCAATGATATAACAATACAGAACTTGTATCCCCTACCTCACTTTGATGATTTATTTTATCAAATTCATGGAGACCAATATTTTTTGAAGATTGATCTTTGATCTGAATATCATCAGTTACTTGTGAGGAAGGACGAAATTCTGAAAATAGCATTCCGAACCAGGAAAGAGCATTATAAGCTTATAGTAATGTCTTCTGGAATATCTAATGAAACATTTATTTTCAGGGATCGAATGAATAGAGTATTCAAGGAATATATTGATGGTTTTTTGGTGGTGTCTATTGATGATATCTTGATATACTCTAAAATATATGAAGATCATTAAAATAACTTATGAACTATTCTGAAGACTCTTAGAAGAAATTAATTATATGGAATGTTTAGAATGTGTGATTTTTGGCTCCAATCAGTTTCCTTTAGAGGAAACATTGTCTATAAGAATTGAATATCTGTAGATACTGCGAAGAAAAAGGCTTTGCCATAATGTCCTACTCCAACGATCATAACTGAGGTACACAGTTATATTGGTTTATCTATTTATTATCACCGTTTCATTTAGAACATCACCTGTTTATCTATCTCAATGACCATTCTTACACAAAAATATGATAAGTTTGTACAGAAAAAGTAATTTCAATAATGTTTTAATGAATTGAAGAGAAGATTAGTGAATGCTCAAATAATGACTCTACCATGAATGAATGTAGGATTTTTTATCATTAGACAACCATCAAATAAAGGATTGGGTTGTGTCCTTATGTATAATGATATAGTGATTTCCTATGTATCTTGGAAGCTAAAAATTCTTGAAAAAAACTATCCAAATCATCATATAGAGTTAGAATCAGTGATCTTTTATCTGTTGATTTAGACACATTGTTTCTATGGAGAAAAATGTGAGATATGTACAGATCATAACAGGATGAAATATATCTTCTCACATAAATAACACAACACGAGACAAAGGATATGGATTGAGCTACTCAAGGATTATGATTGCATAATATACAACCACCTAGGGAAGGAAAATAATGTGGTTGATGCTTTGATTATAAAGGACCACTGAATTCTAAACGACATGATAGTTGAAAGAGATCCTTTGTTCAGGGATCTAGTAATGAAGGATATGGGAATTATCAAGGAAGATATCACATCACTACTTTTTCAAATGGTTTCTAGGCATTCATTACTGAAAAGGATAAAAAGATTTTAGGATTATGATGAGTAGTTTCAAAAGAATATTAAAGTCGTAAATGATGGGAAGTTGAATGACATCGCATATGAAGGAAGAATATTGAAATTCAGAATGAGGTTTTGTGTTCATGCTATTCCGGAGAAGAAGTGGGAATAGTTGGATAATTATAATAGCTCTAATTTCTGTATACATCCTAGTGGAACAACGATGTATATGGATTTAAAGAAACATTTTGTGTGGGAGAACATGAAGCGGGAAATTACTGATTATGATTCGAGATGCTTGGTTTGTCAACTGGTGAAGGAAGGATGAAAACTTCCTAGAGGATTCATGCAACCCCTTATTATTCCTACTTGGAAATGGTATGATATTATGATGGAATGTTTCAATGGGATACCAAATAATTCAAGAAATAATGATAAGACAAGTGTCATTGTTGATCGTCTTACAAAATCAACACATTTTATTTCTATAAGAGAATATTTAAAACATGAACATTGAGAAAGAATATATATTAATGAAACTTTATGACTTTGTGGTGTACCATTGTCAACTTTTTCTGATCATGATCCCCGTTAAACATCACAATTCATGAAAAGTCTCTAGAAGGCCCTAGATTCTATGCTTCGTTTTAGCACTGCCTACCACCCACAAACTAATGGATTATCTGAACAAACTATTCAAACATTGAAAGAAATGTTGAGGTCTAGTTCACATGACATTCAAGGAATGTCAGATCATTATTTACCTCTCTATGAATTTACCTATAAAAATAGCTCCCATTCGAGTATTCATATGGCATGTTATGAAGTGTTATATGGATAGAGTTTTTGTACACTAACATACATGGATGATGTTGGGGAACAAAAGCTTGTAGGATTAGAGATTATTGAGGAATCAATGGAGAAGGTGGAGATTATCCAAACCCATATCAAAATAGATCAAAGTAAGAAAAATATCTATGTTTAAAACCAAAAAAATTATTTGGAATTACTAGATGGATATCATGTTTTCTTAAAGGTGTCTCTATTGAAGGGTATTATACTATTCTGTAAGAAGGGAAAATTATGTTCCATATATATCCGACCTTTTGAAATTATAGATCAAATTGGAACTCTAGCTTACCATTTGAAAATTCCTCCATGTCTCTCCAATGTTCACAATGTGTTTGATGTATCAATGTTAAGGAAATACATTCCAGACCGAACACAAGTACTCACATATGATGAAAAATAACTTGAGCCTGATCTGTCATATGGAGAAGGGCCTAGCAAGATTCCTGATACCAGAAAACAAGTATTGTGAAATAGGACAACTCGTCTAGTAATATTTCATTGTAGGAACCATAATATGGTGGAAGATACATGGGTGTCTGGGGTGATTATATTAATGACATACCTGAATATTTTTAGATAAAATTATGTGAATTTTGTGGATAAAATTTTCTTAAAGATGGCAGAATATAACCACGCAAGGTTTTGAAAATAAATATTAAATGCCTAAAATGTTGTGTCCTTATGAAGAAACACTTTTTCTAATCTTGACATTAAACTCAATATTTCCTCTACTCTGATTTGAATTTTGAGAAACGGTCATCTAGAGTTATGGTTAGAATGTCATTTGGAGTCTAATATAACAAAATTGATTTTTTGTTAATAGTTACATACCCTTATGATTAGTAATAATAATTGTAATATGGCCCTTTTGAATAGAATACAATGATGTTATTTTACTTCCTTAATGTAATAAGATAATGAGATCTGATTTAATTTTTCCATCAGATATAAAACTAATTATACCATTAAAATTGTTATTTGTCAAATTAAATTTGATTTTATTTAAAAAATTACATTGACAATATTTAAAAATTTATTTTTAAAAAAGGAGCTCATTTTTTAATTCGACACATCAAAAAATTGTGGGGGAGAATTTTTCGGATTTTTCTGAAACTCATGAATTTTTTATAAATAGTGAAATACTGTAAAATACCGTATATTCAAATTATCAGTTAAATACACTAATTATTACATCATATGTGATTTAAGTCCACCTAGTTCAAACTCAAATATTTATTTTACAATTAGGGGTCACATGAAACCATAGTATTTGTTTTCTTGATCGGAATAATATAATAATGAATAAAATATTAAAACATTCCCCCTCTGCTCCACTATAACCCTCACCCCCTCACTACCTCTTTTATTAACTCATCTAAGACTTGATTCTCATAAATGATCTGAGGAATTACCCTCTCGAAGTCACAACACATTTCCATGAATCTCTAGGTCATTAAAAAAGTCCAAAACCCATTCCCTTAAAGAGGTTCACAAGGAGGTTATTTCAAGAGGAAAAACATCATTCGTTTTCATTTTGTTTCATTTTAATTTATCGTCTTTTGATATCCTATCCTCACAAACTCTATCCAAATGATCATTAAAACTCCAGTATAATCTATATACTATAATTATAAAATGTGAATGGAAGAACCATCATCAATATTCTTACTATCTCCCTTTTATTATTTAATCAAAATCAACATCTATGAGGTTCCAATTTATAACATTCATGGATGATGAAGGTTCATTCTTTAATATCTCCTTAATTACTAGTCATGAATCCTTTTTTGTGGTCTATCCAAACTAAAATATTTTTATTATAACCTCTTTATTATTTAGAGACAAATATACATACATATTATTAGATTGTATGACAAAACTAATTCATACTATTCAAAATTCTGCTAAAATAATGTAAGTGCATATCATAAATATTTCATCTAATGATTCATCATATTTCCATGTAACCAAATGATAGAAATTACCATTAACACTTTATTTTGTTCATAAATGATATGTAATTTCAATTCGATAGATTTAAATCCTTTCCACATGAACTCTTTTAATTTAAAACAAGTGAACCTATTATGACATTAAAGAAAATGAATACACTAGAACAATGAAATTCAATATAATTACATAACAATAAGGGACGAAATGAACTAAAAAGAAATATTATAAACCAAATAAATTTATGATAGGTTCATAAATATGTTATTTATAAGTCTAATTTCATATTCCTTGATATTATGTTCAAGATCGGAACACGTTTAGATATAATGTATGGGTTTTTTTACCCAATCCTCCATTTTCATTTGGGATACATTTATTGTATAATTACCTAAATGAAATTATTATAAATTATTACTCACTCCATATAAATTATGGGTTAGTGTTATAAATATTTTTACCAATGATAATACTTCCTTATTTTATGGATAGTTATATGTTTTAAATAGAACATTCAAATTGATTCCAAAACACAAGCCCGATTTAAGGGAATTTCTCAAATTCTAACCTATTGTCAAGGGCGCTGTATAATATATTTTTTGAAACTATAATATTTATAAAATAATTCATTTTATTATGAATGTGATATCATTCTTCACATACTTTTGTATGAAAAAACTCTTCCAAAGAACTATTCTTTTCAATATAAAAGTTTATTTATCACCAGAATTGATTAATGATTCTATAAGTGTATTTTTGTTTGTTTTAACACTGTTGTTGGTTCTTTTGTACTATTGTGATTAATAATTTATGATTTCATATATCATATTGATTAGATTGTATGTAACTAGTTTGACTGGAGAATTTCTATCCTAAAACCAATCACATATTTACTCCAAATAGTTAGTGTTTATGTTTAATGATTGGGTAATGTTAGTTCCATTTAATATGATAGTTTCAATATGAATGCATCTATTTTTTATGATTTTCCCCAATCATATGAAGAATGAACTAGACTTATAATCTGATGGATGGCCCCCGGAATAGCCCCTATATTCATATGAAGGTCTCATGAGACAAATAGACATTGAATTGGACGAGTCCATTCCCAATTTGATATGTGGTTTTGGCTGAGGCCTTAATCATTAGTATACGTCTCAACCGAGGCCTCGAAAAAATGTGTCAGAATGTCTGACATATGTACAACCCTCATTATAGAGCTCGTTTACTATGATTTCATGTGGATATTCGACTAGTAAAATACCCATGATAATGATTTATTATGGGATAATTTACTCAGCCCATATTATTTCCATAACGTGTTCAATTTTATTTTTTAAGGGAATGTGTTCTCAATTATTCACCATGTCTAATGTTAATATTATTTTCTATTGTATTGGTTACTCTTATTGAGCATTTAATCTCTCCCCTTTCTTATTTTTCATTTTCCCTATATATGAACAAGTATGTTATGAGTAACTTACTGAAAAAATCTATGAGGAATGGATGTTTCAAATGGATTAAATTATTTTTTTAATTCATTTCATAATGTAATGTTGAACATATATACGCATCAAGTTCCCAAAAGCTACTAAACTAATTGTTTCTTCAAGATATAAATTCCTTGTTTATATGAAAATGTAATAAAATCTAGCACCAGAACTAGAAAAATGGTGTCGTGTCATTACACACCCTTTTCATAACGTTAAAGTGGATGGCACGGGAAAAACTGAACAAGACCCATACCCTCATATGATCCTGTTTTGATGTGTTCTTCATTGGTGATCAGCAAATACTACATCTAGGTGAAACCGAGGACTATGTAGAGTACGAGGAATCCCAGGAGGCCTGTTGGCATAGATGAGAAGAAAATCAGACCCCCAGAGCATCACCTATGCCCCTTGGAAGAACAACCGGTGATCTTCAGTGGTGACTGGTAGTTGTGGCTGGCTCCCACTAGGCGTGGAGGACAGGAACATCCAACATTTTCTGGCCACGTTGATAGTGGGAAGCGTGATGTGGAGGAGTCATGGAAGAGGATCTGTGGCTCTAAGCCATGGTGGAGGGTGGACCTATGCCCACAGGTCCCACTTATTGACAGGTCCATACATACCTATTAGGTAGAGTGGCTCCATCGTGGTGCAGCTGATTGAGGATCCCAAATGGATCCATCCCTTTGGGGAGGAAGACCACTCCCAACATGCAGGTCGGGTTGGTTTTGTGGACTGGAAGGTTGTGCCCTGCCGGGTGGTCCAGCCGGTGCTGCAGCCAGTAGGATGAGCTGCGGCCCAATGACATTGATGGGGCCAGGCCCAACAAAACGAGTTAGTTCGGGTCAGTCCGACTAGATCGTGCCGGATGCATACCCCCTTTTTACCTTGTTTCTCTTCAAAATCAATATCCTCTAAACTGGACATCTGTATGACGAACAGTTTGCAGTGTTGGTACCCTTAAAACGAGGAGGTCATTTTGAAATACTCGGCATGGGTTTTAGAGAATGATGAAGTATGGTTAGGTTGAATCGAACTCAACTCCAACCGGACACTTAGTAAAAAAATGCCTATAACATACAGACCGATATTCTGATTGACACATCGTCTATTGTGTTGAAATCTTTATGACATGGTTGTTATTAAGGTTATATCTTTGTTTGAATTCGTTGGAGTTGAGGTACCACCAATTTATTGTGGAGCTGATCCCCCCAGAATCAATCGTTCTATGTGAGGGAATCTTCTGGTTTCCTATGATGTGAAGAGAGAATAACGATCCACAAAGGGGGTCAACATCTAGCTATCATGGTAGTGGGTTAGATCCTAGAAAACCTCTATGGGTCTACACCTAGTAATCCTCTTAGATATTTCACCTTGAAATTCTCAGAGTGGGTCAGCACCTACCAATCCTCTAGGTGGTTCAACACCAAGTGATCCTCTTTGGGTCATTACTTAGCGATCCTCTGTGGGTAAGCTCCTTGACATCCTCTATGGGTATGCACGAAGCGACTATGTGTGGCCCTGTAGAAAAAACCTCTCAACAGAATAAGGTTATCTGTCTTTATGAATAATTATATTTATTCATATTTTTTATGTTATAATCCTTTTGTGAGTTTTATTTTAATCTATGCTCTTTGTTTGAGATCATGATATCTGGTTTTTACTTTTTGGAATTCTAGTAGACCGTAGTGGCTCTTGGGGTCCCTAATGGGTATTTTCATGCTGACACCTACACGGGATTCACCCGCACCATATTGTGTCTTGTGCAGACAACATACAGAATTGATTGTGGTTTGGGATCCATGACTAGATAGTGCACATAGGTGACCAGTTGATAGGGAGAGCCATAGTAATGAGTTGTACCTACACTTTAGGTAGGATCCCTATTAGGAGATCTATGGAGATATTTTATAATTTCTGTACTTTCATTTAGTTAGGTTTGTATACAGACCCATTTTTCTTCAGTTCACTCTATTAATTTCCGTAATTATACTATTTGGATTTCTCTTGTTGTGTAACTGGTCTTTGTGTTTGTGGGATTAATGTCAATTTCTTACCTTTTTAGGGATATGCCTTCCCTTTTTAGAGATATGTCGTCCCATTTCTTATTTCCAACCCCAAGACTATGGAAGGCGGGAATGGGGTAGTCATGGCACGTGTCCCGGGGGACGAGTTGGGACTGAGTGTTATTAGAGGGCGGTTCGTTCTACCAGAAGTAAAAAGTTTCTATCTTTTAATAGAGAAATAGTGGTAAGTGTCTGGAGTTTAGGTTTCTATTCGGGGTGTCCAGTTTTGGTGTTGGAGTTGACATATCCATACACCAGGATCCTGAATTCTGATTTCCAACTCGGAAGTCGCCACATAGACAACAATCATGGATTCTTGTGAGAGAACATGACGACGACCCACTGAGTGATGACGCTTATGTTTTGGGCCCTCATACAGTGATGGTACCTTTGTGTGGTGTACAAGTGGAACCACTAAACATAGGGTTGAAGATGAAAGTTGCCCCACTAGTAGACTGTGCATGCCAACTGAGCATGCTACACGAGATCCAGAGATAGATGCCTCCAAGGATTCGATGCGAGACAGATATACAAGTAGTTGAGAACTGCCTTGAGGATGGGGCACAGTTTTTTAGATTGGATGATACACTAGACAACCAAATGGTGATCCTAGTTACTGGACACTTCTAGGAAACAATAGAGAGATGATGGATCCTGATGATCCAGAAACATGAGGAGGAAACACTCTTCGACTTTAACATTGTGAACCTCTTCAGGGTGGAGTTCGTACTAGCATCATGACGCTTAGTGTGTATTCAGGCACTACTGCACCAACAAGAGGGTTGCCTAACAGTAGACCAGTACTCAACGATATCCACCAACCTCTCTTGCTACTCCACCGACATGGTACAAGACCCTTTCATTAGGGCATGGACCTTTGAGCAGGGTCCCCAATGGGAGATCAGAGCATCGATGATATCACTAAATATATTGACGGATGATGATGTAATTTAAATAGTGATATTGGTGAAGAGGTTCCAAGCTGATTAGGCACCAACGGTGAGATACACCACTAGAAAATAGATTGTCGAGTTATCTGCAGAAGGCATTAGGTAGATGAAACTGAGGTCTAAGTAGGAACAGCAATCCTTAGGATCAAAATGCAGTGTTTTACATGAGGAGCATGCAAGACAGAGGATGTCATCTGAAGACTATATCATTTTACTCTTTCATTTTATAGGTTATCATGTCTTTAGACTATCTGAATCCCCATGTGGAAGATCTCCAGATTGTATAGGGACCTCCAAGATAATGACAGAGGTTTGATCATAGAGGTCTGCAGGGTGGCGAACATGGCAGAGGAGCTGGTTGTGCAGTATGAGGTGGGAGAAGATTTGAGGTTATACCGCCACCACCCTGGTGGTCCTCCCCGACCATAGGGAGTAGGTTGAAAGGAAAAATCTCAGGTACATGAAGCTGGGGGATATGACCATGACACTCCAAATATGATTAGAGTTATGATCTATGTCTAATCCACCCTAGATATAGTTCTTATAAACATAGGTGTCATTCTGTCTTTCATTTCCACATCTATTATTCAGAGCTCAGAGAATCTTATGGAGCCATTGGATTGATCCTTATGATTAGGGACTCTTAAGGGAGAAGATTCAATGATTACACAATGGTGAAGTTATCATGAGATCACTATTGGTTGGAGATAGCTTCGGTTGGGATCTCCTAGTAGCAGTGTCTTGGTATTATGACATCATATTGGGAAGGCATTGTATATCAACAGTCCATGCTCAGATTAACTATTTTAGGTGAAAAGTGAATTGTTTCTACAAGGATGGGATGTTTGTTTCTTTCACATGTGAGAATGAAACCATTACAGCACATGATGGACTTTCTCAAAGGAGGGTGTGGTAGATTACTTATCAGTTGGCAAGCGTCACCCTCAATGTAGTGTATGAGAGGTGTCAGAGATATCCTTGTGTGGTGTGCCAAAATGATAATGTCTATCTTAATGAGGTTCCAAGACTACCTCCTCATAGAGAGGTATACATTTACATTGACTTGTACACATGGATGACACTGATATCTACACCAGCATATTGGATGGCTCGAGTAGAGCTTTGTGAGAGAAGTGAACATTTGGAGGACTTATAGAGAATGGGGTTGTAAGACCTAGGGTCTCTCCATGGGAAACCCTGGTTTTTTTCTCAATCAAGAATAAGAATGTTTTAGGCTTTGCGTGGACTATCAGTTCCTGATTTCAGTGACTATGAAGAACATGTATCCTCTACTGAGGATTGATGATCTTTTCGACCAGCTGAAGGGAGAACAATGGTTTTGGTAGATATACCTCAAATCATGATATCATCAGCTCATGGTACGGGAAGAGGATGTAATGTAAGAAACATTCTGATGTCGGTATGGCCCCTATGATTTATTGGTGATGCCCTTTGGCATGACAAATGTACCAACATTGTTCTTGGGGATCATGAATAGGATCTTCCACTGTTAGCTCATTCCATTTGTGGTGGTCTTCATGGAAGACATATTGGTATACTCGATGTCATAGGAGGATCACACTACACATATTTATATAGTTCTGGATACTATATAAGAGAACCAATTTTATGGAAAGATCTCGAAGTCCCAATTTTTCTATAAGTGAGGTCCACTCTCTGGGATATGTTATCTCGAAGGCTGGAGATGTAGGGGATCCGGTGAAGATAGAGGCAGTGCTGGCTTAGGAGAAACCGCGGAGTGTGACTGAGGTGAGGAGTATCCTGGGATTCTCTTGTTAATACCAGATATTCATACACAACTTATTTAGAGTAGTAGAACCATTGTATTATTTGAAAAAAAAGTTACATCCTTTCCTGTGGACATATAGATTTCAATAGAGTTTCTAGGAGTTGAGAAAGATACTGACAACTGCCCCCATCTTGAGGCTACCAGAAGAGGGAATTTGGTATATCGTTTATAGCAACACATCTGGGACTGTACTGGGATGTTTCCTGATGTAGGAGAGAGTAGAGATCAAATAATCATAACGATAACTAAGGCAACATGAGAATAAATATACGACCCATCACTTGGAATTAGTCGCAGTGGTCTTTGCATTGAAGTTGTGGTTGTACTACATGGTGTGAGAACTATTTACTATATATTCCAATAATAAGAGTCTTAGGAATATCATCTCACATAAATTCAGGAACCTCAGATAGAGGAAATGGATGGAGTTCCTCTAGGGCTATAACTTTGAGATAGTCTACACTCAAGGGAAGGGGAGTGTAGTAGGATACACACTTATCAGAAGGTTTGGTTTATAGTTTCTGAGTGCAGCCACATAGTAGCTTTCCACATTTCAAATATAATTTTTGGATTGTGATAGTTAATATTACCTCAAATCTATGATAGTCACTCCCCCACTCATTCAGTGAGTCAGTGAGGCACAACTTAGGGGTGTTGATTGCAAGGCCCGATGTTCTCAGACATACTTGAGACAAGCTCCTGATGTATTTTGTAATTGTGGGAAGCATGTCATCCTTTTCAAAGGATTCTCCATACTACTAGTAACAGTTTTATAGGATGTGTTGAGGGAGTTCCACACATCCCATTTGGCGGTACATCCTGGCATGGTGAAGATGTACGAGGACCTCCGGCATATGTATTGGTGGCCAAAGATAAAGAATTTTGTGGGATTGTTCATTTCCTGATGCATCACTTGTTTGAAAGTGAATTGATAAAATCAGTTTCTAGAAAGCTTATCGTGTCCACTTGATATGCCAAAATGAATGTTGGATGGAATCTCCATGGACTTCGTGACACATATACATTGTATGTCCAAGGGCCACGATTCCATTTGGGTCATCGTTAACAGAATAACCATGTTGGAACACTTACTGACCATCCTATAGTAGGGATAAGTATAGGACATTGGATGCCTCTTTATTCAAGAGATAATACGGCTTCCCTTTGTTCCATTGAATATCATATCAGATCATGATGCTCGTTTTACATCCCAGGTTTGGATGGGATTCCATGAGGCATTTGGGACTTAACTACATTTGAGCACCACCTTTCATATTTAGATTGATATTCATAAGGATTGGACCATATAGGCACAAGATGACATGCTTTGTGCTTGAATCCATAATTTTATCAATAGTTTGGAAGATCACTTGCATTTGGTGGAGTTCACATATAGCAACAACTATCACATCACCATCAGCATGGTACTGTTTGAGTCTTTGTTCGGGAGACCATGCAGCTCACCTCTATGATGGACACACCCAGGGGAGTCTGCACTTATGGGTATAGAGATGGTACGGGTTACCACTGGGAAGGATCAAGTCATCCAGGGGTAGATGAAGCCTGCACAGAGGAGGCCGATGTCTTTTGAGAATAGGAGACAGAGACCCCTGGCGTTTGAATATGGCGGTCTTGCACTACTATGGGTCTCACCTCAATGAGGATTGCATAGATTTGTATGGGGCCTCAAGCTATCTAAGAGGTTCATAATTCCTTTTCAGATTCATAGAAGAGTTAGTGAGCGGTCATACCACCTAGCCCTACCCCCACAGATGCACCAGGTGGATAATGTTTTCCATGTTTCACAGCTGATAAGATACATGAATGATCCATCACACATCATTGACATGGGTGAGATAGACATGGTTAATAGGGTGACGATCACAGAGTTTCTGGTGGAGATAGAGAATATGAAAGAGAGGGTAATTTTTTCGGTCAATTACTCTAGTGCGAGTTTGGTGGAAACACGGGATCCTTTAGCAGAGAACTTGAGAGAGAGAGAGAGGCTCAGATTCATGCTCAGTACCTCCATTTGTTTCCTTAGATTTGTTAAGGCATTTAGGGACGTAAATTACTATGGGGGAGAATTTAAAAACTCAGAAATTCCATTTCATTTTTTTTAATTATATAGAATTATTACGAGTCTACAAAAATTGATGGCAGTTGATTATGAGGGCCGGAGAGCCTGAAACATAATGTTGACCTTTTTTAAGGTACATTAAGTAAACGTGCGTGTGGTGATTTATATCTATTAAATTCATTCATGGATAAAAAATATGAGGCCACTATTGAATTCAAAGATCCGGTATTCCATTAGGGGAAGCTTAAGATTGACAGAAAAAGGTTAGATGGAGTAATTAATTTTTCTGTCCTTTTCAAATGAAAATAATAATATAAAATTTTCTTCAATTTATATTATTCATTATTTATAACCATTGAGAAAAATAGAGTGTCCATAGAGCAAACATGTGGCTTTATAAATGGTAACATGTGCTTGTGTAACCATACTATTAGGAAATAAATGTGTCCATTAATTAATTCGTTAATGAACCACATTATTGAGAGGAGAATGTGACTCTTCTTTTGTTTAATTCGATCAAATCATTGGCATGGGTTTTGGAAGCCAACAAGATGACTCTTGATGAGTTTATGATAATGTCTCCTCCAACAAGAATCGAGATTCGATGACACCATTGAGGATTCAATATGGATATCAAAAAATGCCGATGAACACCTTCAAATGCAAACAATTTTTCCTCTGTAATGTCTTCCATGGAGTTCAAGGTAGGGGGTTGTTGTTAATCTAAGAGTTTTTTTATTATTTATTCCCATCCCATGTAATAAATCTAACACAAAGGGTGTGGGCTGAACTGAGCAAGACAAAGACCCTCCCTCGATAATGATTTGATGCATTCTTTGTGGGAAATTACGAAATACTATGGAAAGGAAAAACGGAGCACCACGAAGTGTTGGTGGCAACTCGGTTGGCCCTTAGCCGTAGGCGAGAAGATAACTAGAACACCAGAGCTTCACTGGTGGTCAGTAGAACCACCACTAGTGGCGAGGACCGGCGGCACCCAAAGGCACCAAGGCATAAAGGGGAGGCCATCCTTTTCTGGCCATATTAACCGCAAGCGGTGTGCATCAGATGCTCTCCATTGCAAAGGGTTGACCCATGACCGTAGGTCCCTCTTTTTGATAGGTCAACACAGACCGATCAGGTGGAGCAGTTGCAACCTGACACTGCTGATTGGGGAGCCCAAACAATCTTGTCCATTTAGGGAGGCGGATTGCGCCCAACTGCCGGGTCACACCCAACTAGAGGGTCGGGCTGGTTCCACGACCCGACGACCTGGACTAGGCCCAACCAGACCAGATCCAGTAAGATGGGGATGGGCCTAACAAGTTTTCACTAGGCCCAATGGGATGAGTCCGATCTATTCTGTCCAACTAGGTCAGGCTGGACCCTGACCTTTTTTACCCAATTTCACATAAAAGGTCATATCTTCTAAACCATTTTTCTTTTTGATGAACCGTCTATGGGGCATGAAACCTTACGAAGAGGAGGTACTTTTGAGATAATCACCATGGGTTTTGGTAAATGTAGGTTTACATCCGAGTTGGACTAATCTCAAATCCTATGTAGCCCTCAGAACTGAAAAGACTATAAATTATAGACTGGGTATCTGATTGACGTGCAGTCTATTGCATTGGAACCGTTATAACATTGCAGTTTCCTCGGGTAAAATATGCATGGTACTTTGTGGAGGTTGAGGTAAAAAGGATGGCTTGAGGATTGGACCCTCCTGTAGTCAATCATGATAAGTGAGGGAATACATTGGTTGGTTGTGACGTGATGAATGTATAGCGATCTACTAAGTGGGTCAACATCTAGAAATCCACTATGTGGGTCAGCAACTAGTGATAATATATGGGTATTCAAATATAGATCCTCTATGGGTCTGCACCTAGCGACCCTCCGAGTGGGTCCGCACCTAGAGTACATATGAGTGGGTGTGCACTTAGAAATCCTATGTGGGATAGCACTTTGGTATCCTTTGTGAGTAACCACCTAGCGATCCTATGTGATTCAGAACCTAAAGACCCTATACGGTCCTACAGTAGAGTCCTCTGGACAAAATATAATGATCTTGATTTTCTAATAATCATATTTATTCTTGTCCATTATGTTATATTCCTTTTATGAGCTGTATTTTACTATATACTTTGTAATTGAGATGATTATTTGTGGTTTTTCCTTTTTGTAATTCTTGGAGACCATCAAGGGGCTCGGGGTCTGTACAGGGTATTGTCATACTGCCGACTACATGGGCATCACCCACACCTTATTGTGTCTTTTTCAAATGATGAACAACTTTAACCTAGGTTTTGGAGCCATGAATAAAAGATGCACGGATGCAACCAATTGACATAGAGAGCTCCAGTGATGAGTTGTACCTACCGTTAATGTAGTATCCTTGGCGGACAATTTTAGGAGTTGTTTTCCTTTTGATGTACTTTATTTTAGTTGGGTTTGTATACTACACCATTCTTTATCAGTTGACACTTTTACATTCAACAGTTATACTACATGGTTTTCTCCTATTGTTTACCTAGTCTATGTGTTTGCAAGTTTAAATTAAATGCCTTCACTTTTTAGGGATATGACTTCCATGTGCTAGTTTCCAATCTCTCACCTATGAATGTGTGGATTTGGGTAGTCACGACACGTGTCCCGAGAGATGGGATGTGAAATCGTGAATTTCCTATTCCCTTTTAGACCGTTCATCAAAAGTTATTCATCTTCTAAGTGTGGATGGAACTTGGTAGAGAGCTCATTTGGTCTCCTAATATCATTATGTTAGCTCTTCCTTGATGGTTCTGTTTTTGGTAAGCCCTGCGATTGTCATTATTTAAAAATTACCTGGATTTGTAAAAGAGTAGTGGGTTCTTCTTTTGGAATAGGGCTTGGGTTGGATATCTTGGGGTGGAAATCCTTATGGTGGGGAGAATTGTCAAACATGTGCTTTATCATTTATCATCAGTCTCGGTCCAGGTTGGATTTTCAATTTCTTCCTTAGGAACCGGGTGTGAAGTGTTTGACTTTTTGGAGTACTTATTCCTTCCATTCATGGCCTTGATATCCTCCTTTGGATTACAATTTTTTTTGGTGAATATGGGTGATTCAGGGTTTCCTCAACTTGGTTCATGGTTATCACAAGGATTGTAGTAATTGTGTGCCCTAGCCCATGCATCAAGGAGGAGTCTCCTAGATGAGACAATATCTACCGCACAACAATCACACATTTTTTGATACTATATAGGTAGGACATGTGGTTGAACATTTTTTTTGTAGTAGTGTCTACACTATATCCACATGGTCCTACAAATATTGTGGACTAACCATGCAGAGTGTAAATATTTTTAATATGACATTGTCTCTAAAATATTTTTGTATCCTAACCCACATTTTCCCCCCATTAATCCTCTTCTGACCAAGGAACTTCCCATGTGGGATTTTCAGAACTCCATGTCCCACAAAGGGGAATTCAAGGTGGTTTCTTGGTGTCACTCCACACTGATAGAAAGGATAGGGATTCTTTCTCATCTATTCATTCTTTCTATGCATTTATCTATTATTACTTAACCCTAATGGCCATAATGGAAGACATAATTAGATAGTTTTACTATATTTTCTGTCTTACTTCCTTATTAATGTTAATTGAGGTTTGATTTATCCACCCTTAGGTGAAATCTAGGATTTATTAAGGATTTTCAATAAATTGTAGAGGTTCTCCATCGATTGTGGTAGGATATCTTTTGACCTCTTCTTTGAGGTTATGATTTCATTAATTACATGATTTCCACACCTTTATTAATTAATAGATACTGATAGTGTATATACCCAAAGCATGATGTACATGGACATTACATAACTTTTTTGGAATACTTAATACATGACAGAAACAGACACCCAAAGATCTTATTAGTTTAGTGTCTTTGGAAACTTGGAATGTAATCTTCTAATCATGGTGAAAGATCATCAACATCTCCCATAAATATCTTCCCCTTTGTATTTTTTACCTAAAACCTTTCTTTATATCTTGTGAAAAAGATAACATAAAAATGTTGCACTCAAATGCTCAGTAATGGAAAGCATAGAGAACATAAAACAATCCATAAACATTTGAATGCAAAAACTTGAACATAATATCTAAACATCAAAATCTTGAGCAAAGACATAAATCATGCAAGTACGTAAGGAATATATCATAAAGGAGCATCAATAATGATAAAATATCATTTGAATAAAACATGTAATTGTGGAAACCATTAATCACATGTTATGATTTCCATAGTTTCCAAGGCATTGCTTCCAAGACCATCTTAGTGGACAAAGTCCCTTTCTGAATCGAGTTCACTCCTCGTTCCAGTCCTGTATCATTGACTCATATTAACTTACCCTTCCAGCCATGTCTATATCATGAAATATAAATTTTTACCCAATTCATTGGAGGGAGATATAGTTCCCACCCATACCATAATGAAATCATTCTTCCATGTGCCACAAAATCATAAATCATACATCATAGCAATACCTATGTAATAGAATGGGATTCCTAAACATCAAGCCATCATAACAAAATCCATATAAAAAATGGATATAATTTCATCATAAGAAGAGTCAAAAAATGTAAATAATGGAGACATTATACTTGAAACATATTAAATAATGTCATTTTAGATGGAAAGTAGTTTTCATAAAACACTTGAAATGAATTCTTGAGGAAAATATCCTTTCTTCTTCAAAATAATTTTCTTTTCACAAAATGCCATGTAATTTTAAAATAAATGGGTTTTTTTGAAAATAATAATTAAATATTTTATAGGAATCTTCATGAAAATAAGGCTTTATGAAACCGTAAATATTTTTTCACGCCGTATAAGTTAAAAATAACATTCTCCTCGTGCGTTTGTCGGAAAAGTAAAAAAGTCCCTCTTGTGATAAACAAAAGTAATATTCCATTCATAACATATAGTAAAATTAAAAAATGTGTAAAAAGGAAATAAAAAATACATGAAAACATTTTTAGAAAACAAGGACATGGATGATAACAAAAACCCCAGTAAATACTTATGAATAAACAATCTCGGATAAGAGCGAGATTGGAATAGTTATCCCTTACCTTATGTCTGATATGCTTTGTATGTATCCGAAATTCCGGTATAATGATTTAAATAATGTCATTGACTTATTACAGAATCATATTCATTATTATGATATCATATATAGTTTACTTATGACTTTATATTACCCGTTCTTTTGTAAATTCGATGTAAAAGCAGCGATTTGGGTAAAATCGTTTAATTTATTGTACGTGTTTCAACTTGTTGTTCTTGAAATTATTACATATATCCTGATTTACATAATTATTGAATGTAAAAAATTATTTATATTTAATATATATTCATAATATACATATATATATATATGATATATCGATAAATGGAATGAAATACACAGTTTATGGAGACGGTAGGATGTACGTACGCATGATCGCTGTTTTCGTTTCCTTATTAAATTGAATGGAAATAAGTAGATGACATACATAAATATATACATAAATACAGTATAATTATTATGTCTTATATTTCATTATTATTCACTATATATACTTTATAATCATTCATGAATGGTTAACATGGGGAATGAATCTCATCGCGTCGTGGAGACGGTAGTCCGTACATACGCACAAGCGATGATATCATTCCCATGATCATAGAATTGTATTGAAGTGTATGTATAATATTTTATAATAAATATCAATTTACAAAAATCATATATAGATATTTATTTACACCATTATACCCATCCATATAAGGTGGTGGTCGAAAAGAGATTACACCACGGCGTGGAGACGGTATTCCGTACGTACGCACGCGCGGTGATTTCGTTTTCCGTAGGATGGATAGAAGGTGAAATAGAGTTGTTTCATATTTATAATAACATATCAGTATATAATTAAAACTTATTTTATTACTTTATAATTATACAACTAAATATGAAGAAGAAGTAGAAGAAGAAAGAAACTTAAGAGAATCGAAGAAGAGATTACCTCTTCTTCGACCCACCTCTTGTATGATTCGTCTTAAGGAAGTAGATTTGGACTTTTGAGAAGACCATAACATCCAGAATTTTTCTTGGTAAGTGTAGAAGAGAAATGGTCATGGGTTTTATGAGCTTCAAGGCTCAAAAGGGTGTGAAGAGAAGAGGGAAGGGGTTCTCTATTTATAAGGGAGGAGAGGGGCACCATTGGAAAAACATAAAATATTATTTTATAATAAAGTCATATTCGGTTTATAATAGCTCCAAATTGATATATTTATAAGCTAAAGTGGTTATGGGTCTAAATAATCTCACCAAATTGGTTTTAGACAAGTTTTGGTTACCATATTAACCTTATCTTTTAGATTTAACTCTAAGTTCAATAATTTTAACTTTTACTGTGTCTTCTTGTTTTCTTAAACTATATGGTTAATAAACTAACTATATCCAGCGAAAAGAACCCCAAGTGGTTCATTATTAATATATATAACCTTATCTAAGTCATTTTTCCAAACATTAGATTTTTTGGAATATAATAACAATTAATAATATAATATTTTTATTAAAAACTATTTTATGTCAATTTTGACATTATTTTGTAATTGATTTTTGTGAAACTTATACCTGCATGATTAGTTCAAAAAAAAGTTTATTAAATCAATTATAACATGTAATATTAACCTATAAAATTATTTTAATGCATAAAAAATCTCAAATTACATTTATTTGTGTATTTATAATATCAATTATTTTAATATTTCATTATTTAGGTAATTACTTTATCGCCATCGTGTCATAAATAACATAAATTATGTAATGTCTAATAATTATAAATAAAATACAATTAGGTAGGAAATCGTTTTAGCTTTCTAATGAATATTTATAGTCGAATTTATCTTATTTATAACCCTATATTAAAAATGTTTTAGTTATTAAACTTTGATTTTAACTATTTTAACTCTTCTTTAAATAAAATAATATTAATTGCCCTAATCTAATCCAAGTGGACCTAAATGGTCATATTTAATTTATAATTCATTTTTTTTCCAATTAAACTTATCCAATAGAATTAGGACATGTTTTAGGGTAATAATAACATCATTGTTTCCCTTAATTACCCTATTTACTTTTAACCGTGGTAAATAAAAGTAAAACATTACTATTCACAAAAAATTATTTTCATCTTATTGAACCACATTTTACCTCTTGATATTAAACATGTCTCTCGGATTTTTTAAATTCTACTCATAGAAGTAGTAAAATTATGTTTTATATAAATTTTCAAATTCTCTTAGGAGGTGGGTGAGAGACGGTGAAAAGTTCAATAAAATTATTATATATCTAAAATTATTATAAAATGAATTCAATGAATTACATTTAACTTATATAAGTATTATGTATCAATTTTTACCTAAAATAAATTTAAATAAAATAAATAATTATTTAAATAAAAAGTCGGTTTTTAAATAGTAACCCATTGTTTTCACTATTCATCAAAAATTGAATATTTTCAGAAAAATACAAAAAATTCAACCTAGGATAATTTTGATATTCCAAATCCAAAAATGAAGTCCATTTCTAAAAATAAAATTAATAAGATTTCAAAAAGTGTGTATTACTATACATAACGACTAGTTTATATAACATTTCATTGTTTAGTGAAACTTGGTATTGCGTACAACACACACTATCGTGGAAGGTTGCGATTGCGTGTAATGAAAGCCAAGTCAGGGATGCGTGTAGTGCAAGATAATTTTTGTGTAGTGTAAAACACAAGATATAAATGAAATTAAAAATAATATTTTTCATAAAATCTCGGGGTTTTTCATTCTACCCCCCTTAAAATGAATTTCTCCCTCGAAATTCGTTGGGGATAGAAATGGTTTACTACTCGAATGTATCTTTAATAGAAACCCACATCGTAAAAAGTAATACAAAAACTTATCTTTAAAAACTAAATTATGAAACATAAAGGTTACCCAAATTAACTAATCACTGGGTTTCCACATTGGAGAACATAGGTGAAATATGGATATGGAAGAGAAATCATACCATCATGTTCTGATAGAGAGTGGTAGAGAACATGGAAATGAAAAATCCAACAATCACCAAAACATAAATTTTTGATGATCTAAGGTACTATCTGATTCAATGGATATAAGGACACTAGGACTCCATTTTTTGTATTCAAGATCATTTCCCTAATGTTGTTGAATTGTTGAATTAAAAAAATTCATACTTGATTTTGGTACAATCTTACTATTGGTTGTGCCTTGAACAATTTCCACATAATCTATTAAAGAAATGATGTTGAATTTGTCTTCCGTTAAGTGTTAACATATCATGAGATAAAATGACAGGACATTCCATCTGTCTCAAACAAAAGGATAGTAAAAGTTATTAAATATACATAAGTCCATCTATAGTGAAAATAATCGTATATAGTTCCTAAAATGGATTTATACTTCATATATCATACCTCTTAATATAATAAAACTAGCTTCTACTAACCAGGGACTTCCTATAGACTAGTGATAGGCGATAAAGGCCTGTCACACTTCAGTTGTGGGTTCGATTCCCACAGCCTTGTCCGACGCGACGGGTTGTCACCCGTCCTGTAGGTTGTCCTTTTTCTAAAACTACATTATTATAAAATTCCATAAATAATATCAAAAAAGTTATATCCTTGAACAATAATAACTTATGTCCTATATAATCCATTCCAATCATTAGGATTATCCAAAATACTTCTGTCCAAGCTCATTGTATAAAGAAAACAATTACTAGAAATGTCATCGTTCGAGAATGTGAATACCATCATTTATCACCCATATATCATATAATATATCTTGTTGGTCACATTCCAAACATTTGAATACATTAATAATGTATTCTTTTAAAAAATTAATACCCATTGAACCTTAGTGAAAACATGAATGCTGTCAAAATTTAACACTTTCCACATACCAAAATCCCAAAATTTCTATATACTCAAACAATGATATCACTTTGTCCTTATATCAGTCATGAGCTTATTAATACTATTAAACATATCATTATCTCCTTATCCTTTCATTATGAACATATCATCTACCTTCCAAAAACATTTTAATAACCATTAATGGTTACCAGTACCATTCATTATATACATTCAAAAACTCAAGGAAAGACAACAGTGTAACAATCCTTAGATTTTACTTTATTCCATAGCACCATACATATAATCATTCCACTGCCTTCTTAAACCACTGACTGAGATTCATCATTTATTTCATCTCATATATCATTTGTAGTCTCTTCATCATCATCAACACAAATACTACCCATACGACCATGCTGATTCTCTTAATGAAATTTTCCCTTAGAGCATTGGTTTGAAAAATGCCTGTACATTCCACATTTAAAACATATAACCATTGTTGATGTCTTAGAAATACCATTATACTTGTACATGGTGTTAACTGAACCTTTTCCTTTACAATTACTGGCTTTGTGTCCTTCTTTTCCACACCCAAAGCATCTTCCGGTACCATTGAAACATTCTCCCTGATGCCTCTTCCCACATGATTTACATGAGGGCAATTGAACTTTATTTCCTCTATGATCATCATGAAACTCCATCATTCTCTTATTAGATTAGTCGAGATACTCACCAAAGTTGATATTATTTATCATATTATGAGAGTACTGATTAGGAATAATAATGATGTTTGGACATCCAGATCCAATTTCGTTTGGTTTCTCATGAAGAATATCATTCCATTGTCCATCATAACCTCCATTATCGCGAATCTTCCTTTTTCAAGCCATTTTCTAAAACCGAAAAAGAATAGTGTGAGAGGAAAAAATCATTCTAGGGAAAACAACATTATAAAGGGGGAGTACCGTCAATATCTAACATCTTAGGATAAATTCTATGATCGTTACCGTAATTCTAGGACTATAACCTATATGTATACATATCCTTAGGAACATCCCTAGACATACCTTAGAAATATTTCTAATGATTTCGCTAATATTTTCACGTCCTAGTTTCCAAAGGTTAACTAAACCTTCTCTCTGATACCAACTGTAGAGACCCAAAGCTTGACGTACATAGAAATTACATTACTTTTTCAGAATACTTAATAAATGATAGAAATAGACGCCCAAGGATCGTATTAGTTTAGTGTCTTTGGAAACTCGGAATGTAATCTTCTAATCATGGTGTAAGATCTTCAACATCTCCCATAAAGATCTTCCCCTTTTGTTTTACTTACCTAAAACCTTTCTATATATCCTGGGGAAAAGAAAACATAAAAAGGTTGAGCTCAAATGCTCAGTAAGGGAAAGCATAGTGAACATAAAACAATCCATAAACATTTGAATGCAAAAACATGAACATAAAATCTAAATATCAAAATCTTGAGCAAAGACATAAATCATGGAAGTACGTATGTCATATATCATAAAGGAACATCAATCATGATAAAATAGATTGGGAATAAAACATGTAATTGTGTAAACCATTAAGCACATGTTATGATTTCCATAGTAGCCAAGGCATTTCTACCAAGACCATCTTGGTGGACAAAGACCCTTTCTGAATCGAGTTCACTCCTCGTTCCGGCCCAGTATCACTAAACCAGATTAACATACCATTCTAGCCATTTCTATCTCATAAGATATAAATATTTACCCAATGAATTGGAGGAATATATAGTTCCCACCCATCTCATAATGAAATCATTCTTTAATGTTCCACAAAATCATATATCATACATCATAGCATAACCCATGTAATAGAATGGGATTCCTAAACATCATGCCATCATAATGTAATCCATATAAAAAATGGATATCATTTCATCATATGAATAATAAAACCATGTAAATAATGGACACATTATACTTGGAACATATTAAATAATGTGATTTTAGATGGAAAATAGTTTTGATAAAACACTTGAAATGAATTCTTGAGGAAAATATCCTTTCTTCAAAAATATCATTTTATTTTCACAAAATGCCATGAAATTTTAAAATAAAAGTGTTTTTTTGAAAATAATCATGCAATATAATAGAGTAAGAATCATGAAAATAAGGCTTTATGAAACCGTAAAAATCCGTTCATGCCTTATAAGTTAAAAAAATAACATTCTCCTCATATGTTTGTCAGAAAAGTCAAAAAGTTCCTCTTGTGGTAAACAAAAGTAATATTTCATTCAAAACATGTGGTAAAATTCAAAAAATGGGTAAAAAGGACATTAAACATACATGAAATATTTGTATAAAACAAGGACATGGATGATAACAAAAACCCCAGTAAATACTTACAAATAAACAATCTCGGATAAGAGCGAGATTTGAAATAGTTATCCCTTACCTTATGTCTGATATGCTTTGTATGTATCCGAACCACCTGTATAATGATTTAAATAATGTCATTGACTTTTTACAGAATCGTATTCATTGTTATGATATCATATATAGTTTACTTATGACTTTATATTACCCGTTCTTTTGTAAATTCGATGTAAAAGCAGCGATTTGGGTAAAATCGTTTCATTTATTGTACGTCTTTCGACTTGTTGTTCTTGAGATTATTACTTATATAATGATTTAAATAATTAAAGAATGTTAAATATGATTTATATATAATATATATTCATCATATACATATATATATGATAGATCGATAAATTGAATGAAATACACCGTTCATGGTGACGGTAGGCCGTACATACGCATGAATGTTGTTTTCGTTTTCTTATTGAATTGAATGGAATTAAGTAGATGACATAAATATATATATATACATAAATAAAGTATCATTATTATTTCATATATTTCATTATTATTCATTATATATACTTTATAATTGTTCATGAATGGTTAACATGAAGAATAAATCTCATTGCATCTTGGAGAAGGTAGTCTGTACATACGCACAAGCGATGATATCATTCCCATAATCATGGAATTGTATTGAAGTGTATGTATAATATTTCATAATAAATATCATTTTACAATAATCATATATAGAAATTTATTTACACCATTATACCCATCCATGTAAGGTGGTGGTCGAAAACAGATTACACCACTGCGTGGAGATGGTATTTCGTACGTACGCACGCGCGGTGATTTCATTTTCCATAGGATGGATAGAAGGTGAAATAGGGTTGTTTAATATTTATAATAACATATCAGTATATAATTAATACTTATTTTATTACTTTATAATGAGACAACTAAAGAAGAAGAAGTAGAAGAAGAAAGAAACTTGAGAGAATCGGATGAAGAGATTACCTCTTCTTCGAAGCACCACCTTTATGCTTCCACTTAAGGAAGTAGAGATGGTCTTTTGAGGAGACCAGAACCTCCATAATGATTATATGGAAGTGGATAAGAGAAATGGACAGGGTTTGGCCGAGATTCATGGCTCAAAAGGGTGTGAAGAGAAGAGGGAAGGGGTGCCCAGGGAGGAGTGGGGCACCTTTGCAAAAACATAAAATATTATTTTTAAATTAAAGTCATATTTGGTTTATAATAGCTCCAAATTGATTTATTTTTAAGGTAAAGTATGGATGGGTTGAACTCCACTCAACCAATAGGTTTTAGACCATTTTAGGTTATTATATTAACCATATCTTTTAGATTTAACTCTATGTTAATTAATGTTAACTTTTACAGTGTCTTCTTGTTTTCTTACACTATATGGTTAATAAACATAATATAACCAGATAAACGAACCCAAAGTGGTTAATTATAAATATATATAACCTTATATAAGTCATTTGTCCGAACCTCAGGTTTTTAGGAATATAATAATAATTAATAAAATAATATTTGTTTTAAAAACTATTTTATGTCAATTTCAACACTATTTGGTTATTAATTTTTGTGAAAATCATAAAATCATTATTAGTTCGAAAAAAGATAATTAAATCAATACTAACATGTCATATTAACCTATAAAATTAGTGTAATTAATAAAATGTCTCAAATTATATTTATTTTGGTATTTATAATATCAATTATTTTAATATTTCATTATTTAGGTAATTACTGCATCACCATTGATTCATAAATAACAAAATTTATTTAATGTCTAAAAATTATAAATAAAATACCATTTGGTAGAAAAACTTTTTATATTTATAATGAATTTTTATAGTCGAATATATCATATTTATAACCCTATATTAAAAATGGTTTAGTTATTAAACCTTGATTTTAACTATTTTAACTCTTCTTTAAATAAAATAATATTTAATGTCCTAATCTAATCCAAGTGGACCTAAATGGTCATATTTTATTCCTATCGATATTTTTGGTCGAATTAAACTTATCCAATATAATTAGAACATGTGTTAGGGTAATAATAATATCATTTTTACCCTTAATTACCCTATTTAATTTTAACCATGGAAAATAAACGTAAAAAGTTACTCTTCACCAAAAACAATTATCTTATTGAACCACATTTTACTCCTTGATATTAACCATTTATCTTGAACTTTCAAAATTCCACTCACATAAGCAGTAAAATTATGTTTTCTGTAAATTTTAAAAATCTCCTAGAAGGTGGGTGAAAGACGGTGAAAAGTTCAATAAATTTTTTATATATCTAAAATTATTATAAAATGACTTCAAGGAATTACATTGAACTTATATTGGTATTATCTATCAATTTTGATCTAAAATAAATTTAAATAAAATAAATAATTATTTTAATAAAAAGTCGGTTTTTAAATAGTAACCAGTGTTTTCACTATTCATCAAAAATTGAAAGTTTTCAAAAAAATACCAAAAATTCTCCCTAGGATAATTCAAATATTCAAAATTAAAAAATGAAGTCCATTTCTAAAAATATAATTTATAAAAATAAAAAAAGTGGGTATTACTATTCATAACCGCTAGTTTATATAACATTTCATTGTTTACTGAAACTCAGTATTGCGTACAACACACGCTATCGTGGAAGGTCGTGATTGCGTGTAATGCAAGCCATGTTAGGGATGCATGTAGTGCAAGCTCCTTTCGGTGTATCGTACAACAAAAGATGCCAATGAAATTAAAAATAATATTTTTCATAAAATCTTTGGGTGTTACAGATAGTTTATAATTTGATTGATTATTCCCTGTAAAATATAATTATTATCTTAATATCATTGTTTGGATGAAATGGATTTGGTGGGGTTTTCACACTAAATTTTTGTTGAACTTCTCAGATGGATTTTCTAATTAGTTTGTGTTTTTTAATGGGAATGGTTTGTATTTTTAAATAAAAGTTTGATATTAATGGATTAGTTGGTGTTCAAAAAATGTTTTTCTATGTTGGTTTGTTTTTTAAAATGGTTGTCGTGTTGTTTTTTATATGGGGTTAAATATGTGAACGTGACTTGGAGCCCATATGGAATTTTTCATAAAATGGTTTCATTTGGGAAACCCCTTCAGGTTTGATTATTTCCTAGTTAGTTAATCCTGGAATGTGAGTTTTCTCACCATGAGTCCTCCCTTATTGAATAAAATTGTAATTCAAGGAAAACTCCTTGAGGTGGTCGGGGAGCAACAATTTTGTGTGATGTGTGTGGTGGTATATAAATATTCCTTTCTATTTAGAATGTGTGTAACACATCGTTGTGAACATAGTTTGGTGTCCTAGCATAGCAATGTAGAATTATTAGAACATTTGATGCATTGGTAGTTCACACACAGAACTATGACCTATATTAGGGGGGATATTTGGGATTATTCCTATGGGATTGGCCCCATAGTCTTTCAGTAATTATGGTGTCCAAGAGTTTAGTAGTTTTGATTTTATAATTTTTGGAATTCTATGATGGATGGGGTCTCAGGTATTAGAATGTCATAGTTCTCCTATGAGTTATTAGTTATTCCCATTTTCCCTATTTTTGCAACTATAAATATCATTGCCCTCCTTACATGGAATCATTATCCTTATGCTTGGTTTCAATGTTCTACTCATAGTTTGTAGAAGTGTTGTTTGTTATAACGTTTTTATTAAAGTTGTTTTGAAGGAATATTCATCTTCCCAATTTTACCATAAGCTTGAAAAATGAATGTTTCCTAATTGTTTCGTTCTCTTTCTCCCTTGGGAACAATACCATCCTTACACGAGAGAGCCTTATTTTGAAATGTTAGGTAAATGAATTGAGATCATGATTTTTTAGGTCTAAATGATTTTTTTGGAAAAACCTATGTTTTTATATTGTAGTTCAAAAATTATAGTCAATGATGCTTTTTATCAATATTGTGAATTTGGGAAGAGAAATATTTGGGCCTACCTACTTAGTTTTAAAAATAACTCTTATAGTTCTTTTTTTAGATTCTGTTATAGGTTGTGGAATTGGATTGATCAATTTGGAAAATGCTAGATTGTTGATTATAGGGTGTCACATATAGTAACATGGAGATGTATTGGGTGTTAGATTCAATTTTCGGTTTATAGTAAAGTTTGTTGTATCGTTTATTGTAATGTAAATGGTGTGAATATTGAAAACCATTAGGACATTGATTTGATCTTTTTTTGGTTCTTTTTTTCTTTTTTAATTTTTCTTATAGGGTAAATTTGTTCCAATTTTTCTCTCTTATGATGCCCCTTGTGGTTTTCAGCTGCCTGGGAGGATCGTGAACACTTCTCAGGCCTTACAACAGATTGACTTGGGTGAACGATTTAGGGTTGACCCAGGTTGGATCATGAAATATATATACATTAATACATACATACATACAATCCTACTTACATATATATAGATACATATTCATGTTTTTGGAGACACACATAAACACACACACACACACACAAAACTAGCTATATATATATTTGAATTAATTTGAATTCATATATATAATGTGTATTGTAGAAAAAATAGATTTGATAAAAAATGATTGATTTTGATGAAATGCAATGTGTTTATAAATAATTTGATCCAATAACACTTAAATATATGACAATATATATAGTTCTTTTATTGTCACATTCAATTAGAAACAAAGGGAAATATTTTTTTGCAACGTTTCATAGAAAATAAAATTAATTTTATCTATGATTACTTATATAGAACTGATATAAATTATTTTTCTCAATTCTATGAAACAAACCCTATAAAATCACAAAATATTGTACTGATAATACTTAACATAGAAATAATAATTTGTGTTCCATTGGAGGTTATAGAAATTTGATATTGGGATCTCATTATGTTTAATATTAAAATTATCAGTCAAATTATACACATTTTCTAGTGATTATAACAATTAGTGTGTACACACACACATATACATTTAGATTAATTATTTTTTATTTATAAGTATTGTAAAACTCACACATAGATATTATTTACCGAATGTAATATATATACACACTAAATAGATATTATGATATATATATATATAATTGTATTTTTCAAAAATATATTAAAATATAATTATCATAAAAAAATATAATATAAAAAATAATCAAATAAAATTTATATTTACATATAATAATTTATCAATACTAATTTTTCAAAAATGTATTTAAATTTTTTATATAAATTATTTTATTTATGAGTGATGTTTATATTTTTTGTATTTAACATAATTTATTAGTTTTTTCATATGAAAAATATATTATATATACAAAAATGTATATATGAATTCCTTCTAACATATATTCATTCACAAATATATATTGTAATAAAATTAGATTTTATTTTATTTTTTTTAAATAATATATAGATACATAAAAATGCTCATTAATATACTTATATGTCAATTATTGGATGTTAATACAATGTCATGTGTTATTTCATTATACATTAAGGTGTTAATTTAGTAAATATCACATTGTTCATCATTCATTCTATTATACGAGGATATTCATTTAATAGAATTTTTTTAAGACCAACCACCATTTAAAACCCCTCCATGGGATAATAGTGATATATTAGTGGAAACTAAAATTCGACCTCACATATTCTAATGGTTGTTGGATATTTTTGGAGGTATTAATTAAAAAATGACTTGTGTTACCCTCAATAATGCCAAGGAGAAATGAAAATACACTAATAAAATCCATTTAATAATCCAGATACTATAAATTTCACAATACTAAACTATTAATACATATAACATGTAAAATAATACAAGGGTAATTCTATAAGATCTACATAGACTCCTAACAAGTTGCTCAACTAGTTGTTACAATAAAATATTTTAGAATACAATTATCTTTAAATAAATTAAATTGATATCATACATTAAATGAATCACCGGGTTTTTATGAATGGAGGAAATAAACTAAAATATAATTATGTAAAAAATTTATTAAATTTTAAATAATAATTTCAATATTATCTTGTGATGAGTTTTTTAGAATATTTTAAACAGAACTATTTTCTCGAGAATATAGAATGATTCTGATTTTTATAAAACATTCCTTTATTATAATTGAAATATCCCCATAATGATATGAATTTGATCCTAAATTTACATAATTCTCCATTAGTTATAAAAAATAGACTTAGTTTCATTTAAAAATTACTATACATGTTTTTTAATAAGTCATTTTTGGACATAATTGTTTTTAAAAAACTATTATTCCTTGCATTTGTCAATATTTTATTAAATAATTTTTTTCCACATATATTACTTGAATTTAATAATATTTGTTACATATTTGTAACATGATGTTCAAATTTATTTAATATTTCACTTTTATGTTAGGTGATTATGATTTGTAACCTTGGAGGTAATTTATGGCAATGGTAATGATAAAATGGGTAAAACATGATTAAATGTTTTATATACGACATAAAATATCTAAAAAACATTTACAGAATTATATAAATGAATTTTTGCCATTACAATTATAATTTAAAAAATATGGAGAGTCTGTTCCATTTTCCATTTATATATATAATGATATTTTAATTTTAAATGTATAATAACAAAATTCCACAATCGTTATTTTAATATCTCTAGTATTTTTCAATAAGGAAAAAATGATTTTATTTTTAGTTGAAAGTGTGAATTTTAATGAATAATTAATTTTCAAAACAAGGAAATTTAGATTTTAGTTTTTTGATTGAATATTTAGCTAGATTATTTATGCAACACCAATATATAATTTATTCCATAAATCAAAAAGTTAAATACATGTTTTTTTAAAAGAGTAAAAGTAATATAATCGGAAAAAAAATATATTAAATGGATTTCATATATAAATATATCATGTTAGTAATATGTTAATGGATAATAATCACATTTCATAATTTCATCTATGTATATAATTATAGTTTAAAATATATTCTTTAGAAAATGATAGTATTTTTATTTTATGTAAATATTAATTTTTCCTAATTTTTAAAAATTAAAAATATATTGAAACTGTACAACTGGGATATTATTTTATATAAAAATACATCCATTATCATATTAAGAGTCAATTTCCATATGATATGTATAATTAATACGTTTTATATATCAATATTTGTTATCACCATTAATAAAAATAATTTATAATGAAAGTGATAAAAAATATTTGGTGTAAAATTACATAAAAACCTATAAAAAATTATTGGATGATTGTATTTTTTCAATAAGTTTAAAATATTTTTATCCATTCCATTTATAACCAATTGTTTTTAAAATAGGGTCAAAGCCCATAGAATAAATAAAAAACAAGTACAATGGAAGTGAAAGGATGGTGTCAGGCAGAGCCACTTCCCTCATCAAAGAAATTACAGACCATGTTTTTCCCTAATCTTAGAGCCAACCTTTTTCTCTTTCTCTCGAAGGTCGTTCCAATTTATACATTATTCCCACCCGCGAACCTCATCTCTAGAGTAGCTCTCTTCTAATCTTCTTGCCTGTTGGGGGAGGCTTTATATATCTGTGTCATCTGAGTCAGATTCAATCAATGGTTGAAAATTATCCTTTGGAGCAGTCCAATTCGCCCATCCACACCCCCTGCCACGACATCGTGGATGACGACCTTACTTCCAAGTTTTATTTTGTTGTCTAGAGTCATCCAGTAATTCCTTTCCTGGATCAAAGACCTTATTGACATGCATAACATTGTCCCTCAATGTTTCAACTCCTTGATCGGCATAGGACAACACATCCGCAACTTTTCCATTATCCTCATGGGGGGGCACACCTCCATGAGCAGCGCTTTGGGGTAAAACCACCACATCCAAAGGGGAGGGAGGAGAAAACTTCATAGCTACATCATCAATACAAAGTGTAGACAACTCCATTTTTCTGGATTCACCTACATCACTTTGCACACCAATGGAGTGAACAACATCATTGTGGATGGGGTCCTTCGATTTCTTGGGAACAAAAAATTGAAAACCATCATTATCAATTATTTTTTTTCTTACCTTTTCTCTTAGAGTTGATAGACAGTTCCTGCCTCAAATAAAAATCCACCCCTTCTTGAACTTTTGCTGCAAACTCTAAATGGTTCTTCTCTTCCTCCAAGTTAATGAATGTCCTTGAAGCAGATTCAACAGCCCCAGCTCCAAGTTCTGTTTTCTGCCATGATGAAAGGGAGTTTTGTTGACAGCATCATGTCCATGTATAAGATTGGAGACAAAACTATTAGTTCTATTTGTGTGAGTAGATAACACACTAGGAATTGTTGGACCCCCGTTTCCAGTTCCTTGTTTGACAATATTTGCAAAAGAGGTATTCCCAACTTCTGAGTTTTATCAGCAGTGATTTTGAACCGGTAATCTTGATTTTCCTTCATGGGACCACGCCATCTTGTTTTTTCTTCATTAACCAATCTACACATATTAGCAATATGTCCATATTTCATGAAAATGGTGCATTGTGAGTTTTTCTAATAGCTTGCAGAGGAGAATCTCATTCTAAAATAGCACGGAAAAAAATATGGCAACCATTCATACTGGATTTTAAGCTCATGTATGAATTCCCCAAGAGTCAAAAAAACTGTATCAATCAGATCCTATGAGCGATCAATCTCAACCAGTGCTCTGGCGTAGTGACCATACCGTGCTCCCTCAGTTTCATTTTCCAGTTTGATCTGTTTTCCAATAGCAGCGGAAACATCTCGTAGAATTGAAGGGTTCCATAAGAACCAATTCAGTCCAGTGATCTGAATCCATGACTAAAAAATGGAATTTCTTGAGAAGTGAAGATCCGAGTGAGGATCCCATTCTTGAAGCGAGAGGCCGGGTTTCATGTGAATTGGTCCAAATCCCCAAACCACTAATTTTTGTTCTTCCGACGAGAAGACAATGTAAAACATGTCCTTACCTATTGAAATAAGACGCCATTATTCCAACCCCCAGTGCTGCTAAAGCCGGGCTATGATGACTTCAAGCTTCCATGGAGCTCTGTTCTACGTCTCCGAGAGTCTAACCATCAGCAAATGCCGAAATATCTCGAGATGGTCTCAAGCAATTTATGGTTTTCGTCCAAAAATGAGATCGAACCATTTCGAGTGATTCTTTTACACAACGATTCCAAATTTGAGTCAGCAAAGAGTCGATTTGACGTTTTAGGTCTCGAAGAACTCACATTATACATCACTTCATTCCCAGGGAAGACGCTCGTCTGTATTTTATTGTCGCAGTTATCCCTTTTCTTCGCAGGGGGGATGAAGACATCCTTCGGATCAAAGTAGCATTCGAGATCCACCATGGATCAGGGATTCGCCAGAGGTCTTCATCGTGTCGTCGGGGAGTGCTCCCCATTCTCCATCATCCAATCTCCTTCTATATATGTATCTACTGACCCCATTTTATATATGTTTGAAACATATTAGAATATACCTTTTCATGAATTTCTATCATTTCCCCTCTCATCACATTTAAATATTTTCTATATACATTTTTTATTTACACCACATTATGAAATATATATCAAAGAAAACCTAGAAAATTCACTTATTGTATTCCATATAGATGATATATAGGATTTTGTCTTCCTAAAACGACATTCTTGTTGTCTATAATAATGACTGTATATGAACAATGCCAAAGAGGATGTAATTGTATTTCCTGACTCCTCTAAGATTATTTCTAAATACAAATCATATATGTACTTATTAGAAATCTTAAAAAAATAAATCAAGTATCATCAATATATTAATACGTCATTACTATTATATTACCAATATTTTCAATCTCGTGCATATATTTTGAAAATCAAACACATTGCTCATGCGTACATAAAAACATACCATATCCATTTATAAGTGTAATTCATTTGTCTGTATCAATTATAATGGTTCATTAGGAGCATGGATTTATGTAATAAAATTAATATTTAATTTTAATTTTTTTGGAAATTATTATTCATTATATACCTTTATATCTTTTAATCTATTGGAAAATGATAATGTTGCTCATTCATAATATACATATTAATATAATGTGTATATATGATATTTATATTGTCATTAATTTTTCTTATATTATGGAATAATAATCAAAGTAAAATTATTAGAAGTACAAAATAAAAACTCTCAAGAAAAATGAAACATTTAACTCCTAGAAACATCATTTTTTATAGAAAAATATTAATAAATGGGAGTTCATGTCATATAAATGGATTAAATATTATATTATATTTATTCCATCGACCATAGTATATAAATATAATAAATTCAAAGTAACTACACAAGGTTCTAGAGAATCCATGAAGTAGAAACACTTAAGGTAATGGATTTCATCTCAATTCTAACTCAATTAAGATATATTTGGTATTATGAACCTATTTATTTTTACATTGTCTATATACATCAAATTTAATTTATTTAAATTTGTATATGTATTTATTAATGATTCCTAAGTATTCACTTAATGTTATACCTTTAAACAGGTTATAATTTATACATTACCAAATTGATATGATATTATTTTACAATATGTTTTTTTCTATTTCTATTATTTTATTTAAAGGAATCTAAATATATATCTACCGTAAACAAAAAATATATACATATCCTATATATTTTTAAAGAGATTATATATTTCAAAATAAATATAGTCTCTTTTTAAACTTTAATCTGAAAATGAAATATTTCAAATATGCCTTGTTCAAATTTTTCTTTTTGATGAGTTATATTTATCATGCATATCAATTGTTTTATATAATATTTTACAGAAATTAATTTTATTCAAAATTCATTTATTGATGATATTTTATGTTATCCACCAAATTTTAAAATTGTTGAAAAACATCTTTGTTATGTTTCTACAATAGTTTTGTTCTATTGTATATTAAAAAAGATAAAAAAATGTAATTTTTATTATATATCGTGGTAATTAGTTTTCTAACTACCAAAACTAGTGCTAGATTTTTGGATCATTATATATAACATACATTATTTTAAATGGAAATGAAAATAATTTAATACTATTTAAATGTAATTATTAATTTTCCATTATTCTCTAATGTAGATGATTTTATTACAAAATATGTATCTTTGATAAATTTATGGTCATATTTTTTAATTATTAATTTTATGGATATTGAAAATATATCAAAAAAATAACTTTATTTAGATCATTTTTAGTTATAAACTAAATTTCTCTTAATGATTGATATTTTTCAATCAGGGATATGATCATTTAATAAAATGTACTCCATTTTTGCATACATATTTTTAATAAAAATATAATTTTATTGATAGGGAAAATCATGATATTTTTTAATCTGTATTCAATTTGAATATTAAATAACAAAAATATATTTTATGAATTAGATTGATCGTTCAACATATGATGATTTCACTTGAAATGAACTAATGTTCAGGGATCCATTATACATAGCTCGTCAATACATCAATAGCACTCATGTGAAATATTTGTTTTCTAGTGTTATTAAATGGTTTTTTGAATTACACATACTCATTAGTTTAATTGTATCAGGAAAATACATTCATAGTAAATAAATAAAAATTTATGAGATCATAACATACTATATTATTCATTTCCATCATTGAGAATCCAGTTGTTATTTCCCATGATATTAAAATATTGACATTATCTATGGATTAAATTCATGATTGAATTATAGTTGAAAAAGAATGTGTTTTAGTTATTTAATCTATTATATTAATTATCCCTTATTTAATCATGGTATTTTTTGTTTTATATTTCTCTAAAAAAGTATCTATGCTCAATAATTATTACTTTACATTCTCCCAATAATATTGAATTTTATTAAAAATAATATAAATTTTTTAATTAGGGACCATATGTTATGTATTTTAGATTTTCAATTAAATAATGAATCCATGTGTGTACATGGGTGTTTAAGCCAACTAAATTAACTTTTCCATCCAGATTATATCACTTGTATCATATTATAATGTAACAATATATACATTGTCTCCTGGATACATGAGAATGGAAATACTGCTAGTATTGGAAGAAAGTTGGTCCTGGCTATAAAAGGGAAGACGACTCATGTTATTTTAAATAAAATATCCCACATATATGAAATTATAGTGTCTACACATGATTCAACTATGTTATATTGCTTCATATGTTACATCACCCTAAAGGTTCCACACACTAGTTCCTCGAGCTAGTTAGTTACATAAAATGAAGCCAAATTCCCTGTATGGAATAGGTTGTTAACTATAAGTTAGTGTCTAATATATTACATGAGGAGACTATAACCACTTTATCAATGTATAGCAACCAAAAAAATTTAAAAAAAATACAATGATGAATAACTAGAATAATACCACAAAAATATAGTCTAGTATCACATAATGAACAAAAAAATAAACAATATCAGAACTGAATCAATTGATATATCACTCCATATATGTGTTATGTTTGAAGAAAAAAAACCAAAACCAATGAATCACTAAAAACTCAAATGTGGGTATTAACACCATGTATTGTTCCCTCATCCATGCTCATTCCCATATCTTCCATCTAATATAGGGATCATTACCTTACTATGTCCTACCAACAGGAAGTAAATTTAGGTACCGATCTGTATGTTGTGAGTAAAAATCAAAAGGCCACAACCAAAGGAATCAAAAACATGATATTTTCTATTAATGTTTATGTAGTTTTATAAAGAATAATCTGTAATAATGAAAACAATTTTCAAATTTAATTAATTCATTAAATAATAAAATAAATTTATAAGGTTCACATTAACACCCGAACCATCTACACCCGCTTCTTCTAATGCTTGTGTCAATATCGTAGAAAAATAGAAAACATTATTAAATTTAACATGGGTTTCTATTAAACATTTAATTTTTCTCGTCTCATAAATAAATTGAACCATAATCAAATTTCGGCATTTTTGTCCTAGAATGTCATGTCTAGCAACCCCTGGGTATTTTAAGCATTAGTGTCTATATAATAATCCATTTTGATAACATATGTGCTTTTTAAATATCAGTCCATTAACAAAAAGACACAAATATATCAGTCAACCACAATTTATATTTTGAATATTCATTCAATGCCCCACATACATCATCACATATGTAGAGACCCGAAGCTTGACGTACATGGACATTACATTACTTTTGCGGAATACTTAGTACATAACAAAAACACACACACAAGGACCGTAATAGTTTAGTGTCTTTGGAAACTCGGAACGTAATCTTCTAATCATGGTGAAAGATATTCAACATATCCCATAATGTTCTTGCCTTTTTTTGTTACCTAAAACCTTTCTTTAAATCCTGGGGAAAAGAAAACATATAAGGGTGATCTCAAATGCTCAGTAAGGGTAAACAAAAGAAATATCAATCACATCATATTCATAAAAACATAACATTTTAGAAATCATAACCTGGAAAAGAGATCATAATATCATAACATGGGATAAATCATATTAGTGAAATGTAATCCCAATTATCATAACATAAAACATGAAACATTGTGTCATACACACATAATCATAGAGAATCATTTCTTATTAGTAAAGGCTCATTGCCAAGACCATCTTAGTGGACAAAGTCCATTTCTAAACCGAGTTCACTCCTCGTTTTAGTCCTGTTTCACTGAACCAGTTTAACCTGCCGTTCCAGCCATGTCTATCTCATGAGATATAAAATCTTTACCCAATGCATTGGAGGGAGATATAGGTCCCACCCATCTCATAATGATACCATTCTTATGTGTGCCACAAAATCATAAACTATACATCACAGCATAACCAATGTAATAAAAATGGGAATCTTAAACATCGTGACATCATAAAACAATTCATATAGGATAAAGGAATTAATAAATTTTTTCCATCACAACATAATCGAATCCATGTTATAATAGGGATAGAAACAGAACCCTATATTATCTTATATGGAAAGTAATTTTGATAAAATACTTGAACTCCATTCCTGAGGAAAATATTCTTTCTACTTGAAAACATTTTTCCTTTCTTAACATTTCATACAATTTTAAACTAAAAGAATTTGATTAAAAATAAACTTGAAAACTTGTAAAGGAAGCTTCTTGGAAATAATGTTGTAAAAATCCATTCATGCCGTATAAGTTAAAAAACATTCTTCTTGTACTTTTGTCGGAAAAGTCAAAAAGTACCTCGTACGAAAAACGACAAAATATTCCTTTCATATTTTTTTACTAAAAACTCACCGAAGGGTAAAATTGGATATAAACTATTGTATAAGAATATAAATATTACATATTGAGGAAACATGGATGTGGATGATAAAATACACCCCAGTAAATACCAAAGTATAAACAATCTCGGATAAAAAGGCGATTGTGATATTTTCCCTTACCTTAGGTCCTATTTGCATCGTAAGTGTCTGAACGTCTTGTATAATGATTTAAATAATGTTATTGACTTATTCATGAATCATACTTATTTTTATGATATCATATATGGTCATATTCTTAGATTCTTATTAGTAATATTTCATTATTACTTGTTATTCGGGTGTTTATTACTTTTTGTTCTTATGCGTGTTTTGTCGAATAAATTCTTATACGTCTTTTTAGGTTATAGATACCTCATTTAAAAAATGTTATTAGTGTAATATATATATATTATTTATTCACTCAATTCATTTATTTAGTCATTATGCAATGAAGATCATGTAGAACAGGTCGCATCACATCATGGAGACGGTATTCCGTACGTACGCACGAGCGATGATATCATTCCCATGATCGTGGAATTGTATTGGATTGTATTTATACTATTTAAGAATCAATATCACCTTATAATTGTCATATATAGTCATTATTTACACCATTATACTCATCCAAGTAAGGTGGTGGTGGAAAATAGATTACACCACGGCGTGGAGACGGTATTCCGTACGTACGCACGTGCGGTGATTTTGTTTTCCGTAGGATGGATAGATGGTGAAATAGGGTTGTTTCATACTTATAATAACATATCCGTATACGAGTGATACTGCTGTCATTACTTCATAATGAAATAACTAAAGAAGAAGATGTGTAAGAACAAATAATGTTGGAAGAATTGGTAATCGGACATTACCTCTTCTTTGAAGCGCCTCTTTGAGATCTCTTTTTAGGGCACTAAAATTGGTCTTTGAATAAGACCCGGACCTCTAGAATGTCTCTAGGGAAGTGGAGAGGAGAAATTGGAAGGGTTTGGCCGAGCTTGAAGGCTCAATGTGGTGTGAGGAAGAGGGGGAAGAGGTGCCCTTTTATAAGGGAGGAGAGGGGCACCTTTGGAATAACTAAAACTATTATTTTATTATAAAGTCAAATTCGGTTTTAAATAGCTCCAAATTGATTTATTTCGAATCTAAGTTGGTAATGGGTCGAAATCATCTAATCCAATAGAATTTAGACAAGTTTAGGTACCTATATTAACCTTATCATTTAGATTTAACATTAAGTAAAATAATTTTACTTTTACCGTGTCTTCTTGTGTTTTTATACTATAAGGTTAATAAGCTTACTATAAACAGCCAAAATAACCCCAAGTTGTTTATTATTAATATATATAACCTTATCTAAGTCATTTGGCCGAACCGTATATTTTTAGGAATAAAATAACAATTAATAATATAATATTTGTTTTTAAAACTCTTTTATGTCAATTTTGACACTATTTAGTAATTGATTTTTGTGAAAATCATAACAGAATGATTAGATCAAAAAAAGTTTCTAAAATCAATAATAACATGTCATATTAACCTAGAAAATTATTGTAATTCATAAAAGGTCTCAAATTACATTTATTTGGGTATTTATAACATCAATTATGTCAATATTTTTAATTAATAAGATAATTACTGCATCATCTTTGTGTCATAAATAAATTAACTTATTTAAAGTCTAAAAATTAAAAATAAAATATAATTATGTAGGAAATATTTTTAACTTTCTAATGAATATTTATAGTCTAATTTATCTTATTTATAACCCTATATTGAAAATGATGTTCTTATTAAACATTGATTTTAACTATTTTAACCCTTCTTTAAATAAATTAATAATAAATGTCCTAATCTAATCCAAGTGGGCCTAAATGGTCATATTTTATTCCTATGGTTTTTTTGGTCGAATTACACTTATACAATAGAATTAGGACATGTGTTAGGGTAATAATAATATCATTTTTACCCTTAATTATCCTATTTACTTTTAACCGAGGTAAATAAAAGTAAAAAGTTACTATTCACCAAAAATTATTTTCATCTCATTGAACCACATTTTATTCAATGACATCAACCGTAGCTCTACGATTATTGAGATTCCACTCACTAAAGCAGTAATATTAAGTTTTCTGAAAAATTCTGTTTTTTAACTAAAATTTAGTGGTATCACTATTCATCAAAAATTGAAAGTTTTCAGAAAAATACAAAAATTTCACCCAAGGCTAATTTCGATATTCCGAATCCAAAAATGATGTCCATTTTGAAAAATAAAATTTATAAAATTTCAAAAAGTGGTTATTACTATTCATAATGGCTAGTTTTAATAATATTTTAATAGCTTATTGTTGTTTAGTGAAACTCGGTATTGCGTACGACACAAGCTATCGAGGAAGGCTGCGGTTGCGTGTAAAGAAATCCAAAATAGTGTTGTGTGTAGTGAAAGATTCCTTTGATGATTTATATAACAAAAAAACAAAATATTTCTCATAAAAGACTCGAGTGTTACATTCTACCCCCCTTCGAATGAATTTCTTCCTCGAAATTCGTCACTTTGTAACAAACAGATGAGGATATCTCTCCCTCATCATATCCTCAAGATCCCATGTAGCTTCTTCTAATTAGTGGTTCCTCCATAAAACTTTCACCAATCTAGTGGTCTTGTTTCGTAGGACTTTTTCGCTACGATCCAGAATCTCTATTAGTTGTTCTTCATAAAAAAGATCTTCCTCCAGCGGTACAACTTCTGAGCTGAGTACACGTGAAGGATCATGTATGTACTTTCTCAGGAGAGATACATGGAAAAAATCGTGAACTTGAGAGAGATTCGGTGGAAGCGCCAATCGGTAAGATACCTTCCCAACATGATCCAGTATTTCGAAAGGACCGATATACCTAGGGGTCAACATTCCCTTCTTTCCAAATCTCATTACTCTCTTCCAAGGAGATATTCGTAAGAACACTTTATCACCCACTTCAAACTCTAAGTATTTTCTTCGGTTGTCGGCATAACTTTTATGTCGACTCTGAGCTGCTATTATGTGTTGTTGAATAGATCTGACCTTTTCTTCCATCTCATCAACAAGATCAGGTCATAATAGCTTTCCTTCCCCAACTTCATCCCATAAAGTTGGAGTCCTGCATTTTTTTTCATAGAGAGCTTCATAAAGAGCCATCTGAATACTGGAGTGAAAGCTATTATTATAAGAAAATTCCACCAAAGGTAGGTGTTGATCCCAACCACCTTTGAAATCCATAGAGCAAGCTCTCAACATATCTTCTAGAGTTTGAATTGTTCTATCAGACTGACCGTCTATCTGAGGATGATAAGAAGTGCTGAAAATCAACTCTGTATCCAGAGTATTATGAATACTTCGCCAGAACGTTGAGGTAAACCTCGGATCCCGATCAGATATAATAGAAAGTGGTACTCTATGCAATCTTACCACTTCCTTTACATTTATCATGGCAAGATGATCTAGAGATAAATCCTCTCTAATATAAATGAAGTGTGCAGACTTTGTAAGACGATCATCTATGACCCAGATAGCATTATTGCCTTTGGATGCTTTAGGAAGTCTTGTGACAAAGTCCATAGTGATGTTTTCCCATTTCCATTCAGGTGTGGGTAATGGTTTTAACATCCCCTTAGACTTCTATCTCTCAACATTAACTTGCTGACAAACCAAACATTGAGAGACATATTCAACAATATCTCTTTTCATACCGTCCCACCAGAAGTACTCATTCAGGTCCCTATACATCTTCGTGTTTCCAGGATGAATAGAGAATGAAGAACTATGAGCCTCATCTAGCAGGTCCTTCTTTAATTCGGGGATGGGGGGAAAACAAACCCGATTCCTGAACTTTATTATCCCATCACAATCAAGGTTTAATTCAGGAACATTTCTCGCCTTCTTTTGTAACTCGACATCTTCTTTCTGTGCCTCTTTAATCTTCACATGTATAGATGGTTGAACATTCATTTGAGAAAGATAAGATTTTTCCCCTTATGTTATATTTCCAAAATCCATCCTTTGTAAATCCATAAGTATTGGATCTTTTGTGATCCTCATCATGGATAAACTGGAATGGTCTTGTCGACTTAATGCATCTTCCACCTTGTTTGCTTTCCCAGGGTGGTAATGCATTGAGCATTCGTAATCCATAATCAGCTCCAACCATCTTCTTCAGCGCATATTCAGCTCCTTTTTTGTGAGAATATACTTTAAACTTTTATGATCAGTATAAATGTCACACCTTTCTCCATAAAGATAATTCCTCCAAATCCCTAATGCAAATATTACCACAGCTTACTCCAAATCATGAGTTGGGTAATTTTGCTCATGTATTTTCAATTGTCGTGAGGCATAAGCAAGCACCATATCATTTTGCATAAGAACACACCCCAATCCCTTCTTGGATGCATCACTGAATATCACAAAACTTTCTCCACTACAAGGCAGGGTGAGCACAGGTGCACTAGATAACCTTCTTTTCAACTCCTTGAAATTCTCTTCACATTCCTCCATCCCGACAAACTTAACTCCTTTCTGAGTCAACTTGGTGAGTGGATTAGATAATCGTGAAAAATCTTTCACTAAATGTCGATAATATCCAGCCAAACCAAGAAAACTTCAGATCTTAGTTACTATTGTTGGTCTCGACCATCTTTCGATAACCTCTATTTTTGCTGGATCCACAGATATCCCCTCTTTTGAGATTATGTGACCCAAAAATGTGACTTTTTGAAGCCAAAATTCACACGTGGTAAATTTGGCATAACGATTCTCCTTTCACAGGGTCTTCAATATAATTCTCAAGTGATCTTCATGTTCTTCCTTGCTATTTGAATAGACAAGAATATCGTCTATAAAGACTACCACAAACTGATCAAGATAGTCTCTAAAGACTCTATTTATCAGATCCATGAAGATAACAAGGGAATCAGTAAGACCAAATGGAATAACAATAAATTCATAGTGTCCATACCTTGTACAGAAATCCATCTTTGGTATATACTCCCTTTTGACCCTTAGTTGATGATACCCTAAATGAAGATCAATATTGGGGAAGTATTGAGCTCTGCATAGTTGGTCAAATAAGTCATCAACGCGTGGGAGAGGATATTTTTTCTTGATAGTGATCTTGTTTAGTTCTCGATAATCAATGCAGAGTCTCGTTGATCCATCATTCTTCTTAACAAATAGAACAGGTGCTCCCCAAGGTGATGCACTAGGGCGTATGAACCCCTTATCAAGATTCTCTTGGAGTTGCTTCTTCAATTCCCGCAACTCAATTGGGGCCATTCTATAAGGTGTCTTTGAAATAGGAAAAGCACCAGGTACGAGTTCTATTGAAAACTCAACTTCATGATTTGGGGGAAGACCTGGTAATTCCTTTGGAAAGACATCGTCAAACTCCCATACAATGGGTATATTCTTAATCGTGAGTTTCTCACCAACCATTTGAGATAAATAACCTTCATTTAGTGGAATCAAGACCCATAAGATGGAAGAAATTTCCACTGGAAGGTTATGTTCATCTTTGCATCGATAGACGATCATAGATTGATCTAGAATATGAAATGTGACTTCCCTTCTTTGGAAATTGATATGAGCTCCATATAAAGAAAGCCAATCCATTCCAAGAATCACATCAAATTCCACTATAGGTTGGATCACAAGATTTGCAGGAAGCACTTTCCCACAAACTTCAATCGGAGAAGAATTATAAACTTTTGATGCGACTGTTGTGCCATTTGGGGTTGTCACAGCAAACTCAACATCTAATTGTTGAGGTAATACAGTGATATCCTTAGAAAATTCTTCAGAAATAAAAGAGTGGGTGGATCCAGAATCAAATAAAACATTTTCTACTTTAGAGTGGATGGTAAGTGTACCTTTCACCACATCATTATCGTACTCCACATCGCTGATAGAAATTTCATGTGACATTCCTTTGTCTTTATCCTTAAGAGTTTATTGACGTCGACCATCATCATCAACCCTTGGATTTGGGCATTGATTGGCATAATGACCCATCTCTTTGCACTTGAAACATTGAAGTGTATTAGGTTTATTCTGTGTATCCCTTCCTTTTTTTTGCATCATTAGACATCTTCTTCCCACTATTGCGGCATTCAAATGCCCTATGACCTTCCTTTCCACATTTGAAACATTCACTTGTCCCTTTAAGACATCTCCCTCCATGTTTTTTTCCACACATTGAGAATAAGGGAAAGCTCATCTTCTTTTCAGTGTGCTCTTTAGATTTTCCTTTTAATTCCATTTTACTCTTCTTATCAAACCCATATTAATGATGGGTTACTCCAATCTCCATCTCGACTTTGAGAGCACATCAAACGATTTTCTCATAGCTATTGAAGTCCTTTATGGCTAATGCCCTTCGAATACTTGGTTTTAAGCCACTAAAGAATCGATCGATCTTACTCTCAGGTTGGATAATAATACCAGAAGCGTACCTTGAAATTATTGTAAAATTTGCTTCATAGGTACCAACAGATTCATCATCCTTTTGATTTAGTTCAAGAAACTCTTTCTCCATATTTTTTCGGAGAATATGAGGGAAGTACTTATTGAAAAATATGTTCTTGAACTCGTCCCATTCCACAGACTCAATTTCATCCCTTTGACTCTTATTATTAATAAGATTCCACCATTGATCAGCATCACCATCCAAACGATACACTGCTAAGACGACTTTATCATGTTCAGAACATTGAAGAACTGAAAATACATTTTCAGTAGTACTAATCCATTGTTCATCAACTAATGGATCAGTAGACGCGCTGAATGAAGGTGGACGCTGCCTCATGAAGGATTAAACAGAATGTTGCTCCTTCCTTTGCTCATTTGGATGTCCTGAATGATTCATAGTTTGAGAAAGATGTGTGTGCATGGCTGCAAGATTTTTCATTCCAGCTCCCATAACGTTTGGTTGCTTAGGGGGACAATCATTGCATTGTCCGTCACATTCGGCATTAAAACGGTTCCTTTGGGTTCCAGCCATTGACAAAAACCAAGAAGAATAGTGTGAGAAACACTAATTATAATAGGAAAACCACACAATCAAGAATAAAATTTCACACTTAAGGTCTTATCCTAGGTTATCCATGGCCATTTCAAAAACACTAAGATTGTGTTCTATGCTTAGACTTATCCTTAGGGTTCTTACTAACGCTTTCACATCCTAGTTTCTAAAGGTTGACTATACCTTTCCTCTGATACCAACTGTAGAGACCCTAAACTTGACGTACATGGACATTACATTACTTTTGCGGAATACTTAGTACAAAATAAAAAAACACACATAAGGACCATAATATTTTAGTGTCTTTGGAAACTGAGAACGTAATATTCTAATCATGGTGAAAGATCTTCAACATCTCCCATAAAGTTATTACCTTTTTTTATTACCTAAAACCTTTCTTTAAATCCTGGGGAAAATAAAACATAAAAGGGTGAGCTCAAATGCTTAGTAAGGTTAAACAAAATTAATATCAATTACATCATATTCATAAGAACGTAACATTTTGGAAATCTTAACCTGTAAAAGAGATCATAATATCATAATATGAGATAAATCATAGTAGTGAAATGTAATCCCAATAATCATAACATAAAACATGAAACATTGTGGCATACACACATAATCATAGAGAATCATTTATTATTAGTCAAGGCTCATTGCCATGACTATCTTAGTGGACAAAGTCCATTTCTGAACCGAGGTCACTCCTCGTTTCAGTCCTGTTTCACTGAACCGGTTTAACCTACCATTCCATCCATGTCTATCTCATGAGATATAAAATATTTACCCAATTCATTGGAGGGAGATATAGGTCCCACCCATCTCATAATTATACCATTATTATGTGTTCCACAAAATCATAAACCATACATCATAGCATAACCCATGTAATAAAAATGGGAATCTTAAACATCGTGACATCATAAAACAATTTATATAAGATAAAGGAATTCATAAAAATAATTCCATCACAACATAATCAAATCTATGTAATAATAGGGATAGAAACAGAACCCTATATTATCTTAGATGGAAAACAATTTTGATAAAACACATGAACTCCATTCTTGAGGAAAATATCCTATATACTTCAAATCATTTTTCCTTTCTTAACTTGTCATACAATTTTAAACTAAAAGAAGTTGATTAAAAATAAAATTGAAAACATGTAATGGAAGCTTCTTGGAAATAATGTTTTAAAAATCCATTCATGCCATATAAGTTAAAAAACATTCTTCTTGTACTTTTGTCGAAAAAGTCAAAAAGTACCTCGTACGAAAAACGACAAAAGATTCCTTTCATATTTTTTACTAAAAACTCACCGAAGGGTAAAATTGGATATAAACTATTGTAAAAGGATATAAGTATTACATATTGAGAAAATATGGATGTGGATGATAAAATACACCCCAGTAAATACCAAAGTATAAACAATCTTGGATAAAAAGGAGATTGTGATATTTTCCCTTACCTTAGGTCCGATTTGATTCGTAAGTGTCTGAACCTCCTGTATAATGATTTAAATAATGTTATTGACTTATTCCAGAATCATACTTATTTTTATGATATCATATATGGTCATATTCTTAGCTTCTTATTAGTAATATTTCATTATTAATTGTTATTCGGGTGTTTATTACTTTTTGTTCTTATGCGTGTTTTGTCGAATAAATTCTTATACTTCATTTTATGTTATAGATACCTCATTTCAAGAATGGTATTAGTGTAATATATATCATATTTATTAACTCAATTCATTTATATAATCATTATGCAATTAAGATCATGTAGAACGAGTCACATCACATCGTGAAGACGGTATTCCGTACATACGCACGAGCGATGATATCGTTCCCATGATCGTGAAATTGTATTGGAGTGTATGTATACTATTTCAGAATCAATATCAATTTATAATAGTCATATATAGTCATTATTTACACCATTATACACATCCAAGTAAGGTGGTGGTGGAAAATAGATTACACCACGGCGTGGAGACAATATTCCGTACATACGCACGCGCGGTGATTTCGTTTTCCGTAGGATGGATATATAGTGAAATAGGGTTGTTTCATACTTATAATAACATATCAGTATCTGAGTGATACTGATGTTATTACTTCATAATGAAACAACTAATGAATAAGAAGTGGAAGAAGAAATAAAGTTGAAAGAATTGGTAATCAGACATTACCTCTTGTTTGAAGCGCCTCTTTGAGATCTCCTTTTAGGGCACTAAAATTAGTCTTTGAAGAAGACTAGGACCTCTAGGATGTCTCTAGACAATTGGGGAGGAGAAATTGGCAGGGGTTGGCCTAGCTTGAAGGCTCAATGTGGTGTGAGGAAGAGGGGGAAGAGGTTCCCTTTTATAAGGGAGGAGAGGGGCACCTTTGGAATAACTAAAACTATTATTTTATTATAAAGTCAAATTCGGTTTTAAATAGATAAAAATTGATTTATTTAGAATATAAGGTGGGGATGGGTCTAAATCCTCTCATCCAATATAATTTAGACAGGTTTAGGTTCCTATTTTAACCTTATCATTTAGATTTTACATTAAGTAAAATAATTTTACTTTTACCGTGTCTTCTTGTGTTCTTATACTATACGGTTAACAAACATACTATAAGCAGCCAAACGAACCCCAAGTTGTTTATTATTTATATATATAACCTTATCTAAGTCATTTGGCCGATCCTTATATTTTTAGGAATAAAATAACAATTACTAATATAATATTTTTTTAAAAAACTATTTTATGTCAATTTTGACACTATTTAGTAATTGATTTTTGTGAAAATCATAACAGAATTATTAGTTCTAAAAACATTAATTAAATCAATACTAACATGTCATATTGACATAGAAAATTAGTGGAATTTATAAAAAGTCTCAAATTACATTTATTTGGGTATTTATAACATCAATTATGTCAATATTTCATTAATTAGATAATTACTGCATCATATTTGTGTCATAAATAAATTAACTTATATAAAGTCTAAAAATTACAAATAAAATATCATTATGTATGAAATATTTTTATATTTATAATGAATATTTATAGTCTAATTTATCTTATGTATAACCCTATATTAAAAATGATTTTCTTATTAATCATTGATTTTAACTATTTTGACCCTTCTATAAATAAATTAATAATAAATGTCCTAATCAAATCCAAGTGGGCCTAAATGGTCATATTTTATTCCTAAGGTTGTTTTTGGTCGAATTAAACTTATCAAATAGAATTAGGACATGTGTTAGGGTAATAATAATATCATTTTTACCCTTAATTACCCTATTTACTTTTAACCGTGGTAAATAAAAGTAAAAAGATACTATTCACCAAAAATTATTTTCATCTCATTGAATCACATTTTACTTAATGAAATCAACCGTGTCTCTCGAATTTTTGAGACTCCACTCACAGAAGCGGTAAAATTATGTTTTATGAAAAATTTAGTTTTTTAACTACCATTTAGTGGTTTCACTATTCATCAAAAATTGAGTGTTTAAAGAAAAATACCAAAATTTCACCCTAGGCTAATTTCGATATTCCGAATCCAAAAATGAAGTCCATTTTGAAAAATAAAATTTATAAAATTTCAAAAAAGTGGTTATTACTATTCATAACGGCTAGTTTTAATAATATTTTAATAGCATATTGTTGTTTAGTGAAAATCTGTATTGCGTACGACGCAAGCTATCGAGGAAGGCCGCGGTTGCGTGTAAAGCAAGGAAAACTAGTGTTGTGTGTATTAAAAGATTCCTTTGATGATTTATATAACATAAAAACAAAATATTTCTCATAAAAGTCTCGGGTGTTACAATATACATAAAAATATCACACATATCAGTATAAAACAATTATCAAAATTTCATATATATAAATGTAAAACATAATTAATCATTTAATAAAACATTCTATTTATGTGTAATTTTTTTATGTATTGAACAAAAAAGGTGCATCACCTCTATTTATATGGAATACGATAAATAGTTAACCATTAAGCCACTTAATAACATTTAATAATAAAAACTATTAACACTTTATAGTTAATCCAACCATCACATAATTCAAACTGATCGTCCAACTTCATTATAAAAATTGCACCAAAATCAAATTCCCATCTTCAATCGATTCATTATTACTTCTCAATTCAATTTAGAAAATGGAATTTCATAACCAATTTTTGAATAATGGATGTTCCAATATTACAATTTATTACACTTAATTAAATTAATGACTATAGGAATTGAAAATTAGACCACTAATCTCAGGATCGTTTATGGATGTTCACTCAATAAAAATTCCTCCAATTGAATTAGAGTTCTCAATATCAGAATGGTGTGGAATATTTAATGAAAAATTAAAAAAACAAGATCAAATGAATCATTATCCTACACAACCAAGATCTAAAAAATAACAATATAGAAATAAAAAATAAAATTCATAAATATGGATATACTAGAGAGAGATAAATCTAATGTAGATGAGAATACATACCCATAAATGTGAATATAATTCAATCATAATTTCATAATCATCAATAACAATGTTTTATGAGTCATGGAATCCACTCCAAACCCACAAAAAAGACAGAGGACCAATTAGGCCAAGTTGTGTATGAAGAGGATGACATTTAGTGGAAGTTAATGATTTTGAAAATATCTTTTTTGTTGTGTTTAAAACCATACACACAGATTACTGGAAAGGGGTTAATGGTTTTCCTAACAGTGACCTATAACCATGCACCTATCACAGGGGTTTCAGATTTATTTATAAGAGGGAGTATGGTTTAAAAACCTGTACACCAATATTGTGATCCCCCACTATCTAAGGATACACAATTTTTTGGGTTGTTTCATGATTTGGAAAAACACTGAAACAATGGTGAATGGCCCCTTTTAGTCCAAAATTATCATCTTTTTAGTCGAAATAAACTGGAAAAAATACCCAAACCAGCTATACAAAAATAAAGAAAAAATACAAGAAATAGGGAAGCAGATATCTCTAGAGGAGGATGTGATCATACAATCCTCTCACCTAGTAACAAATAATCCCCATGTTATTCCCCCCCATAATCTCTAAGATTACTGAAAAAATAGTTTGGTATAATGATCACATATATATGCTTTTATCTCCCATATTTTCCCTTAATCATGTTAATGTATCCAAAATAATCCAACTACAAAAACCTTATTTTCCCTCAACACATTCCCACTGTGATCAATAACATGAATCAGATGCTTCTAAAATGAAACATTAGTCTCAATAGAAAAACCGACCAAAAAATCACATTAGAAGGGATGGGGTGATACCACCGATGTTTTGATAGATTTGAAACATTATACAGAGCACTAGGCCTTTTTATATGTGTCAATTGGTCTTCCATCATCCCGGATTGTGTCCATATCCATAAAAGGTCCATCATACCTAGTATTCCACTAGAATTATCTTCTACTCTCACACATATCTAATGTACCTTGAATGAGGCTCAACCTTAATTGCTCTGTCACACATTCCATTATCTTGAATTTATGTGATCAGCATGGCCTTCAATAAAGATCCTCAGATTTCATAATCATAATAGTTTCATGCTAATTTTTTTTAATTTGGGAACTCGATTAGATCTAAGTGATTCTTCCGACACCCTTTAAATACATCGAATTGTGATCATAGAATATTATCCAACACATATATTTTATGTTTTGAGTACCCATCTAAATGTGGGTGAAATTCCTCAGTCAGTAATAAATCTGTTCCAAATGACTTATTCATTCCTTGAAAGATACCCAAACTATATCATGATTCATGGTATAAATTTATACACTATAGAACCCTTTATAGGCAAAAATTCTCATGAACATTCAATTCACTCAACATACCCATAGAGAATGTCTCCTATATAAGAAATAATTGATCATATTTTTTCAGGATATCCACAACCACCCATGTTACACCATTGATATAAGGAATACATGATAGATACACATTAAATATGTATTAATTATATTAAAATTATATTCTATAATGAGAAAATTATTTGTTAAAACACGAGGTCATTTATGATTGGCCTTCACATATTGAAATGTGTTTCATCCTATGAAAAACCCTAAAATCTATTTTTTCATGGCCGTAAAAGAATACTGTCGACATGTGTCGCCAAACAATTTGGTCAATCCCCGAAAAAATGACCACATTAAAGAATTAAAATCATGCATCAACACTTCTCACATATCCATAGGGACATCAACATTGAACCGAAAATAAATGATCTCATCCCCATATATTGAAAAATAAAAAGGTAGATCCTCAGAATTCAGTAATTCCCTTAGGGAAAAGAACTGTATATCATGATACTAACATTCCATGATATGAATAATATGTTTGTACAAAATGGATACCAATATCAAGGTTATTTATCTTCTTTCCCTCCTGAACCATAACATGCTTCTCAGCTAAAAAGAAAATCATCTTCAACCTGGAAATATAATTCTAAATCGGTTGAGTATGTGTCTTCTTGCTGGAATCCTTTGAATCATTATTTCCATTCCTGATAGTATAATTCAGTTCAAAATCAAATGACTACAAAAAATCAACCCATATCCACTGAATAAGGATCAATCACACTATAAAAAATATTCAATTACCCATTGTGATCATTATACATAGTAAACAATTCACCCAACTAAAAATTCCAACAAAATATCAAACCATATACCAAAATAGATAATTTGAGTTCATTTATATGGGTATATCCATTCATGTGGCCTCAAAATCTATGAACTATGGGCCACAACATGATCTCCATGCATTATAAATTCTCCAATATTGATCCCAGATGCTACGAAAAAACAATTTATACTTCTCATATGGTTGGGGTAGGATCAAGAATTGTGTTGTAGAAAATTTATTCTATATATCCATGAAATAATTCTCACACTCCCCAAATAATTAAAATGTAATTTCTTTCTTGTTCAAGACTCATTATGAAGTTGTTCAGAAGAAAAATTCTTGAATGAACCACCGATAATATCACATATACCGCTAAAATATATCGATGTAAAAAACAATTTTTGGGTAATCCCATGAATGAAATACATAGCTATTCTCAATTTCTACTAGAAGAACATACACTGAGATTAAATGACCCCTGAAATGTAGTTTATCGATCAATAATTATCATTTAGATAGCTAGGAATATAATCATTCATAACCTAGTGTGCTCGAGAAGATGTCATAAGACTAGGTATAATTATCCATATTCTTCGAGTACTCCAATATTTTATCCAAAATCACTACAAAAAACATATCTTGGTATTAGTGGATTATTTTATTCCTCATATCCAAAAGAACTTATAGGGACTTTATCATCATGAAAAGAATCATGATGAGCATGTATAATCCACACATGATTTTGAGTGTTTTCCTTGGATAATAAATAGGTTAAAACTAACGATACACTGACCTCAAGTATTTTTTGGAGAAAACAGAAACTCCCCTCAACTGGTAAATGTTATCATCGATTAATGGAATAGGATAATAGTTCACCACATTCATCTGATTCAACATATGATAATCAACACATAATCAAAATTTCATGTTAGCCTTCTCTACAAAAAATTAGCCCCAAGGTGATGTACTCCAGTTGATAAATACCTTATCCATTAACTATCATAGTTGAATCTTATGGTCCTATATATTTGTTTGTTCCATTCTATATGGTCAAATTAAAACTAGCTCAGATCCAAAAAATAGCTCAATTTTAAACACATCCTCCCTCGGAGGTAGAATATCTGAGAATTACAAATGAATCACATTCTATAACTGGTCTGATAATGGTTGAATGCAATCATTCAACAGACCCACATTGTCCAACAAATATTAGGTCACATGGGCAGTGATCTCAACTGGTTTCTGATGAAATGGACCTATACAACCATACATGCTATACCACAATCCACTATGTATATAATTATCTCCCCCAAGAGGTGAAAAATTAACCCACCAATGGTAATAAAATTATGTTGTCATGGTACAGTAGTAAATATTCTATACCCAAAATCATTCTTAATCCCAAAATATTGAAGATATAAATATTACATAGAAAATGTAACTACACAAATTTAAGAGAACACACATTGAATAAAAAAATGTCTCCCGATAGAATAACCTAAGGGGCATTGATCATCACAACCCATATAAAAACTCTACATCCAAACTCATCCCATTATTATGTTTTGTAGATAGAAAAGTTTTATAGGAAAATAATCAAAAAAATTACTAGAAAGTGTTGATGTTACAGGAATTGTACCTCTATCTATATATGGTCCATCCTTATTATCTCCAACTGTAGGTTTATCTGCATTCACATGAAATTACCATCTTCTATGGGAATTAATCAGAGTCCCCTATGCATCAAATATCAAATTATTCTAGTTATGTTGTCCCTAAGTACTATATTATCACTCCCAACCACCATGGACAATGGAACAAGAACAACCATAATGATATGTTGTAAAATACCCACATCCCATACTCAGATTCTATCTAGCTTCCCCATCACAAAAAATTTGGAATTTTTACATCAGAACTATTTTAGAGGTCCCATTCCCTTTTCAATATCACAGTATACTAGAGTTCTGGGATATTACCAACGAATGTGTCTCATCCTACCCACATTTGGAAGGTCACTCAGGTAATTTCCTGACTTTCTGATCCTACCCCTGGCTACTCATTATGTTATATACATGGTTAATATTACTAAATTGACACTTCTAGCCTAGGAGTAAATATATCCTTATCATTGTATGGATATGAAATATGATCCACGTGAAGGCTCTATTAGGTTTCAATCATATATAACCGCATGATTAACCACATCTGAAAACCATTTCAGTTTAAAAATGATTATCGATGACCCATTTTCACATTTAATCACATCCGAAGACATACCTCCAATTTAGAATCGTTTCTCTAAATTTATGGAATAATGATGTTCAAATTGATAAAGCAACATGATAGTTCATCACCTACATGCTCCCATAGGTCAATCTCATCAACATAGATTCACTCTTCTAAGTAAGCATAAAATGGTAAAATTTGACAATAAGAATCCCCTGAATGTCATTCCACACCACATTATCTATATTGACATCACTGTTATAGATGTCCCACCAACACATCACATGATCACATAACTTGTAAGCAGCTAGTTTGAATCATTTTTAAGTATAATTCTCTAGTTGGTCACAGATATAATTAATCTATTCAATCATGAACTCAAGTTCCTCAGGTCCACCCTCTCTAATGTTAGTCATTAGGTGCTAAAACTGAAGCTACCATGTTGTGAAAGACCTTTTTTTAAAATAATTATTTAGGACTCCTCCCATCAACTATTCAAGGAGATTGAAGTTATCACTAATTCACTCTCACTAACCTTCACTATAAACTATCTAAGGGTCGAGTTACACCATTGAAGGAACATTTCCATCAATTAACACATGCAATCATATCAATATGTTTGACCAGTGAGGATTATCACTTCTAATCCAAACACATATTTTGGGAAACAATAGACATCATTAACACATTTAACAATGTGGTTAAAATTAAATCCATAAAAACTCATCCATAATTACCCACCACATAGTTAAAACTAAGGAACTATCAATACCCTCAATTGTACCTCATCCATATACATGTTATCATATGTTAGATCATATTAAAAATAAAATATTTCCCATCATAAAACCACTATCCATTTCCAATTATCACATTTTTCATAAATTAAAAATTCACGTTTCATATTTAGAACAATTTTCATTTCAATTTCATAATAAAGAGAAGAATTTTCATATTAAAAAAATTATCCAAATACAGTTTTTTCAATTTGTGACTAATATGATTCAAGTCATAATAAAAATAATAAGTGTCTAGAGTGATGCATGTATACTCAAAATATGTTTCATACCAAGCCAAGGATAGAATATCCATAAATATTTTAAAACAATAATATTACTCAACAAGTTCCACTCTCATGGTGGAATAACATTTAACCATAACAAAAAACATAAATAACATCAATACCATAGTTTTCACATGGTTTTTATACCTATTTATGGTTTAGATATTCCGATACATTAGCTGTTTCCGAAGTCTATACACGTCATAGGGTCATGGAAATCTTTATCACATATTAAGAAAATATAAAAAATAATAAACACCTTTAATGGAACATTATGATGTTCAAACCTAGGTTTCACACAATGGTGACCCATCCTATTTGGTAACATGGCCTCAAATGTGCCTGCACATTTTCCATACATTGTCAACTAGTATCGAGGATCTAATATATAACATATGTTTACAATTACCTATTTTTAAAAGTATTAAAACATCATAAATAAATAAATAATAACCAATTAAAAATTAATAAAAAAACATGTTAATAAAATAAACAATAAAGACTATTATCACTTATCAAAAAATAAGGAATAAATATCCAAACTAAATAAGTTGATAATTAATGAAATAACTGTATCAAATTTCAACATGAAAAATCTAAAATAAAGACAAACTAACAAATCCTATGTGGGTATTGACACTAAATCTATTTACCTCATCCAATATATATGAAAACTCATACATAATAAATAAATAAATATATATATATATATATATATTATCATATCCTCAAAACATGAATTATATTCTGGTATCAATATGTTGACATGATTCTGTGTGATTACAACTTTGTATTCCTCAAATAATAATTCCTAGAAAAATATCCATACTATAATATTGTATAAAGTTTTATTTTGAAAAATTGTTAATAGAGTAAAAAAATTTATCCCATTTTAATTATTCAATAATGAACAACATATATTAAATTGGTCCATGTTGTAACCTGAAACATCAATATTTCATTCATCCAGTTATAGATTCGGTACCATATTAAATGGGATATCAAAACTCATTATAAAATGGGATTCTATTATCCATTAATTTATGAATAATACCACGCCGACTTGGAACCATAGACCAACACTAACATTTTGGTCCTAAAATTTAATTTCTTGCTCCCCATGGGAATTTGAAGCATTTTAGAATGTCCTAGATCACATTTTTAAAACATATTTTAATTTTTAGTATCATTCTATGTCCTTGATATTAATAGAAATCATTCAAATATGATATTTTTTTCTTCATCCCCTTCCCCAATCACCTCATCACATACATCACAATATCACATATAAAAAACATAACTGATATAACAATTTCAATATACATCATGTTTAATCATCAGTAACATTCGTACCATACATTCTAATTAATGTATACATTTTAAATTTAGTAAATAAATAATTATTTTCACTTTAATTCGTATTGAATAAGAGGAAATATTTACTAATAATCCGTATGAAAATTTTTATTCATGTAAAACATTATTCTGATAATGTTACACAAACTATACCTTAATTCCCCTTATTCAATGAATTACATAATCAAAATTTTACTATTTCTAGTTACCCATTATCAACCAATCTAATTATCACATGGAAATCAAATTTAATCAATTTAATTTTTAAGGCAGTTGACTAATCCGGGGAATATTAATTTACTAATTCATACATGGTGTTAATAACAATACTATGTTAATTGAAATTTAGAACACCTACCTCAAGATTGTTAATGTATTTTCATACAATTAAAATTCCCCAAATTCAATCCAAATTATCAATATCATAAATAAATAGACATCTGTAACCAAATCAAATAAATATGATCAAACTGATCAACATGGAAACAACCTTGTTTTAAAAAAATTATAACGGGGAGTAAAGCATTCCTATTTATTTAGAATTAGAGACATGAGAGATGGAAATCCAAATGGGAAGAGATTACATATCAGGAGAAGTATAGATTTGTTAGTTTGATCTTTAATTAGTAGTGAACTGAGTTCTTATGGCTTTGTATGTTTCTCCAAAACCACAAAAATGAAGGATAGAAACTTAGGCCTACTAGGGGAGAATGTGAGTGATGATTAGGGGTTTGAGAATTTTAAAATTATTTTTTGGGGGGTCAAAAACTAAACACAAGATTTTCTTGGTGGGGGAATATGGTTTTATAAACATTCTGACCTAACTATTCAAATATTCTTAAGGTAAAAGAGTTACTAATAATAGGGTGTATGGTTTTACAAATCATACATAAAAAATAGAATCCCTCACAATGTAGGGATTTTAATGTTTCGTGTGCTCAGTCCATGGTTTGGGAAAACCATATACTGACCATGAGCTTAATATTTTCATCCAAATATTCAATTATCTAGATTAAATATCCTGAATAAAAAAAGCCCACCTCGACTATAGAAAAATAATTCAAAAATAATAAAAAAAATGAGCTCTATACATCACTAGTAAAGGATGATATCTTACATTATATGGAAAACCACTATATTTTAATTGAACAACTAATAAATTGGTCTTCCATCAATATATTAATTAGCTAAAAAATATATTTTTTGATTGGAGATGTATTGATATTTATACGGTTATTCTGGAAATGTATTAGTTTTAAGTAAATTATGATAACAGTTTTTCATCATCATATAACAGAAAAGTGATTTAATAAATTTAAATACTATAATGGATAACATTTAATGTGGGTTTTATCTAGAAATACTTCCCACAAGAACAATGTTATAAAAGGGAGATTTATTTCATCACATTAAAATATAATATAGGCAATGTGTCATAATGTATGATGATAACTTCAAAATATTATCCAATAACACTTCAGTCAATATACATAATATGGAAGAATATATTATCATTTATATGATGGGATAAATATTAACATTTTCATATAGCTACATTCTAATTTTTTTTTATCTCATGATGATATATTATTTTCTTCCATCATGATTGAAAAATAATTCTATAAATATTGTGTCATATATGGAAATCAAGAGAATGGTATGTCAGTTGAACACTAATAAAAATCAAAACTACCAATAAGGAATATGGGAAGAATGTAACATGTATCATAAAAAATCATGTAAAGTAACATCATAAAATTTTATTTATGTGAATAAGAATTTTTTATAAGTGTGGTGATAATGGTCATCTGGATAATGAATGTAAGGAAAATAATGAAATGAATATCATCAATTAAAATGAATGTAATATGAGGAACTATTATTTAAATATTTTTTCCAAAATTTAAAGGAGTGTATGGAAGAGTAATTCATGGGGTGGAGGCCAATAATATTGATTTACTACACTAGAGGTTGATTTTCCATGTTATGTGGTGAAAGGTACACTTATCATGCACTCTAGAAGGTATAATGATTTATTTGATATTTATTTCACCCATGGATTTGTATCACATAAATGTAAAAAGGGTTTCACATCCCCACCTCAATGATTATATATTTATTTAAAAGTGAAAACTCATAATGGTATAATTTTAAATTCTAAATTTTCTGTATCGTGTTTGCTTCTAGTTTCATAGAATTTTTTTCCTGAAAATATTTTTACTATTATTATTTCAAAATGTTATTAAATTTTGTACATGGATTTGTTCACCTAGTATATTTCCCAAATTAAATGTAATATAAGTGTTGTTAAATTATTGATTATGAATAATCCTATGATTTTCATTAGATGTGCAGATGCACTTGAACACCCTATCAAAATTACATCAATCATATGTGCTTTTCTACCAATTCAAGTGGTATATTTATCATACAGGGTTTGTAGGGAACTCAACAATAATGATAAGACTATTATAAAGGTGTTTTTAATTATTTATACAATATTTTTATATTCTTCCCCTATAATCATCAGTCCATTTTTTCAATAGACCACAAACAATACACTATTCCTATTTCAAAAACACCATATTGAATAGCCTCAGTTGAGTTTTGAAAATAGAAAAATAAAAACTAATAAAATCTATATGAGAAATTTGGTAGGCCTAATGCTTATCCATGGGGTTAAATATCTATTTTCATTTGCATGAAATATGGGTTAATGAATCATTACATTGATTAATGGAAACATTACAAAATCACTACTATGAAAATTTTTCCTATACCATGTATTGATATTATCTTTGATAAATTATGAATATTTAAATATTTTTCAACAATTAATATTTGATAAATATATTAATATCTAAGGCATATGAATGAGGATTTACCCAAGACAACCGTCTACATGAGATACGAACACTATCAACCTACAGTAATTCCATTTTAAAGTACCAATGATCATGTTTACATTATGTGTCAAATGAATATAGTATTTAGAGATTACCATGTTCAATATGTAGTATTACTTACTGATGATATTTATAAATATTCATTAAGAATGCAATTGCATGATGAAGATTTCATAATTCTTCAGAAGACCCTACTAAATGTGAAGCTATATGAAATATTTACCGTGTTTCAATTTTTTCTATAAATAGAATTCTTGGGTAATATGAATGTTGGGTTGTAATATCAATGGATCCATCAATTGGGATTATATAAAGAAATGTCCTACACTAACCGTGGTATTCCACATCTGTAGTTTTCTTGTGTTGGATGGACATTACTGATGAATTGTGAGAGATTTATTATGGCTATCATAACCACTCACCATGTTGACTTATAATGTTATTAAATTTTATAAATTGACAATTGTGATGATTTTTCCAGTGAACTAAATAGTTAGATAGACAGCATTCCAATAGTTAAAGTACCATACATTGGTGAAACATTTTTTATATATAGTGAGGAAATAATTGTTGGGCAAGGATTCATCCTGATAAAGAATATTATTTGGATATCCTGTACTAACTAGATATTGAAAATCATTAATCAAAACTAAACCATTCTTAAATTGGATAATTAAATAGTGATTTTTAAATTAAATTTGTAGAGGAAATATATTCATGGTGAATTGTTTTATATATTCAAAAATCAGTAATTATTGATTCAAATATTTTCACCTAATAAATATAAATAATACCAAATAATATGGTTGGAGTTGATCAATGATTATAACTCTATATCGAATTTTTTAAATTTGAATTTGATTAGTGTTTCTAATTTTATTAGTTTTATGATCATCTTATTTTTTTCAATTGTGATTATTGAATGTTAACCAAAATTTATTGATTTTTATATTTATGTTCTTGAAATAACGACGAATGAATATATATCTAATCATTCTTAGATTAATGTCCAAGAATCTATCCATAAGTGGATTAAGAAGGTGTAGAACTAAGATGAAAAATTTAAAAATATGACGACGAATGATCTTGAGATAATCCATGATCATACTGGATATATAAGGATTATGAAATGAGTTTTTATAACTCATTTTCCATAGTTTAATATGGTTATGTTAGTTGATGCTCATATTTGATCATTCATTATTCATCCAAGAAGATCAATGATTTATAGATATCCAAAAGAATATTTCATGTGGGATTATATTAATAGATTTATTATCATGTTTTGTTCACAATTCATAATTTTTTTTATTTTATGGATGACAAAAATGTCTTAGGTGATGTCACCAAAATTACCCATTACAGAATTGAAATCAAAGACATTACCATAGATTTTATCACCGAACTCCCAAAAAAACTATTGGGAACAATAATATTTTGTTTCTAGTCGATCACCATTAAAAATCTGTTCATTTTTCCTATATTATCTAATCTTTATAACTTTATCAACATAATTAGTTATACATAAACAATGATTTGATAATTAATTGTGTAAAACTTTAAATCGTTGTAATTGGTATCAAATGATTTATTTGAATATCTAGATAAATCTTCTGTAGAATCAGATAAATATTTTGTTTCAATACTATTTATCATCCATAGATAGATGATCAGTCTGAGTGGAAAATTGATACTCTATAATGCATGTTTAGATATTTATCACTTTATATCAAAGTTAGTTCAGATGAAAGAAATATTTTGGTGTAATTTTATAGAAAAATAACAATCACTTGAGCATTAAAATGGCTCCATATGAAGACATCGACAAAATGATGTTCATAGGTTAAATGTATTTGGATGATTGTGTATAACTAAATTTTCGGGGACTTAATACACTTAAATAAATAAAATATATTCTTGGATCCATTAAATAAAACGTACATTAATATTAGTGCTGGAAAGAAATTTATAATGTTATTCATCAGTGAGAACTATAGTTCGTAGTTTGGGATAAGGAATAACTACAAATATCACCTACTAATTAGGAAATTATATTTGGAAATAAGATAAATCTATTCCCTATATGAATTGGTAACATTTAAATTCTTTATTGAATTGGGGTTGTAGTTTATTACATTTCACTTCATCCTTATCACACTTAAGTACATGATGTAAAATAATTATCTCTCCTATGTAATTACATACCTAATAATTAATTTGTATCTAACTCAATGTTGGTACCTCTAGAACAATATAATTTATATGAGGGAAAATTCATGGGGATTATAAAATATAAAAACAATTCTATAAAAAAAGACCACTCACTTGTTTTATTTTTTCAAGTAAAAAAAAATTGGAAGATACATTGGAATTTGAGGATATTATGATGAAGATAAATCATCATTTTTATGTATTGGTGTGATAGAATTTAGAGGTTGAAATTATAATAATGGGTTTGAATATAAAATCTTATGATATTTATGATATATTTTTATTTAAACTATCTGGTAATTCACCCGTTCATTCGCACAACACTATAAATTAATTCTTATTATTAATTATATAATATTATTTATCAAACATAATAGGTCATATTAATATTTAATTTTTTTGAAACAAAATGAAATACATAATGAAGGATTGAATGTTACAGAAATTAAGGAACATAAGTAAATTATTATCTACCAAATACATATTGAATGATCAATAGTTACCTAAATACCTAATTCCCATGAACAGATGTTATAGAGTTTGCGTTATAAACAATGATCTCTACATATAGAAGAGATTCTGAATTCTCAAAAAAAGAGCTTTCGAATCTTCCCTGGAATCCATGTAATTACATCCCCATGAAATTAAAGCTAATTGTGAATTTCCCTATTCTTTAGTGTTTATTGAAAATAAAAACACACAAAATGAAGCATCGAGTACAGTATCACAAATACCTTCAGAGAAAATGATCTTATCTATTACTGCACCATTCCCTTCCACACAATCTTACATTGACTAACCATCAACTACGTTTTCATGCACAACATCTGAAATGTAATAAAAATGAGAGATATCTGAATACCCTATTTTAAAAAAAATCTAAAGCCCATATGACCAAATATATCCATATATGAGTAGAACTCCTTTCCAAAATGTTTCCAATGTGAAACACTAAACATTGAACCATCTAGTTCCTCTATTATTTTATTGGTATTAACTTTGCACCTAAATAAATATAGATTCATATTCATCATGATTATTCTTCCACTTCCATTAGAAGCTCTATAATTACTGTTATTTCCCTTTCCTTCTTTAGGTGAATATCCATACATGCGGTGGAACCTAATATGGCCACCCATTGATTTTTCAGATGTAAAACTTTGGGCGCATAAATTTCAGGCATGCTTGGGCCATTTATTTTGATATCATACCATTTTTATAGTCATAATTTTGAAAAAATAAAATTGAACTCATTATAAATATATGTTATAAAGTGAATGAGTTAGATATAACTCCCTAGAACAAATACAAACCCAGCTTGTTTATTTGAAATTCCATTAAATATTTTATTTTTTTTTACCAGATCAAATAGTTCATTACTTTCTCGTCATATCCATGATTGAAAAAATATCAATTTTAAAACATATATAATTAAAAAACTTTGTAATATAATATTGATAGTATAAAATGTTTACAAATTTATATGGGTTAACAGAACCCATACACGATTATTGAACAAATAATTATATGTTACTGAAATATAGAAAACTACTATGGTAATTGATGTCTACATAATAAAATATATCTATAAGAATGAAAAAAAGACATTTATAAAGGCTATCTTGAAAATCATTTTTGACGATTTTATGTAGAATAAACCAATGAAATTTTTGGGGACAACAATCATTTTTTTAACTTCTCTTATCAAAATCAAGAGAAGAACAATATAGTTCAGAATATATTATCTAGTTATAAAAAACATATATTACATGTGATATATAGTATATGTACAAGAAGATAATAACTAAGACAATATAAATTGATACACTGCTCATCTAAAACTAAAGAAGGAAGTTGAAGTGCAATTCTAAAAATCTTCCCAGTAATATGGACTTTAATAACATATTTGATTTGGTACTTCCTTCAAACCTCAAGGATATAATTATATTATAATATTAAAATTAAAATTTGGAAAATGAATATGTAATTCAGAATATGAAGTTCATCATTATACTTTTGAATACAGATACAGTTTAAAATATAATATTCAATATATAAATTTTTTTAAATTATATTATTGAGAATGAATATACATCTCGTTCAACTTATTGAATAATTAAATGCATATATAGTTTAACATATACTATTATCAATGAAAAAATAAAGGATTTTTAATTTCTAAATTCATAAAAGCAATGTGAGAAGAAGGGGAAGTGTGAATATTATTTTTGATGAGTGGTTTTAGGTATTTGATCTTTAACTATAAATGTTTTCCAGACATATAGAAATTAGTTAAAAAAAGTATTTTAACATAGTAAATTTATATAAAATATGGAAAACATAATTTTTCTCTCTAACCATGTTAGAATTTTTTAACATATTCAATGTTGATGAGAAAAAACAGCATAACATAAGTGACGGTGCACATGAGCCGTAGCCCAGTTAGTAAGGACTCCGTAAGTGCATTCGAACGACCAGGGATCAAATCAAGGTGGAGGCATAATTTCCGGGGTACTGTAGCTGGTACTATAGCAGCACTGTAGAAGGTACCATAGTGGGAATGTGCAGCACTGTAGCGGGAACTGTAGCAGGCATTGTTTGGCACTGTAGGTGCTGTGAATATACCCCTATTTGGGCCTTCGGGCCACCGATTTGGTCCCTGAGTCTTGTAAGGCCTCCGGGCCACCCAGGCCTTTAGGTCAGTAAGGCCTTTGGGACACCTCAAGGCCTTCGGGCCACCATAGTGCATATGCAAACCAGAAAACCTATAAGGAACAAGCTATATAAGGAGGATGAGCAAGGAGATTTCACCACAGCATAAGGTAAACAGATTGCAAGAGTGAGAGGGCATGTCATCTTCCATTAGGACAAGCCTGTGAATGCATGAGAATGCCTAGCCGAATAGCCATGTGAAGGTGGAGAGCTGATTTCATTATGAAGATGCTGGGGAGGATCAGTTCCAAGTAGTTAGCCTGGGTTGTATGTAATGTTTGAATCCTACGAGCAATGAATTCTTCTAAGCCATACTGGCCATATAATACTCACACCTATGGGCCTTGTAAGGGTTCCACCTCACCCATTGAATGGTGGATTATAAAAAATCAATAAAAAATGAAGTCCTTTGGGCCATTGGATGATACATGACAGTCCATTAAAGTTTTAATAATTATTCCCTATACATACCATGGAAGATTCAAAAAGGAGCGGACTGCTTATACTTTGTTATCAAAATAAAGAACCATTCCCTGAACTATCTGTATAGAATTTAATTAAAGCAAATGTCTATAAAAAATAATAAATATTAATTTTATTACGAGTTAAAATAAAACATGTTGTGTTTTTATGTATTATATCATTCGAATAAATTATAATCTATTGATGTGAATAATTGCATGCTAAACAATGTTTATCATTATTTATGTAAAAATAATGATTATTATTTCCCTGCACAAAACATTGGGTTTATCTTCTATTAAATAGAATACTATGTTTATCTGGTGTTACACATAATTATGAGTTTGTATTTCATTACATGCAACATCAAATTTAATCAAAACATGAAATATTATATTAATATTATTATTTAATATGATATTTTTTCAACAAGTTATTTGATTGAAGGATATGAATAGAAATTAAAAATTTATTACATTATTGTTAACACATATTTATAAAATTATTTTGTGGGAAAATTATTTGAAATTAAAATAATATCGTTTTGAAAATAAAATGATATCTTTTTCTGATAAGACATTTTTATACACACAATAGTGTTTTGTCAATTAATTAATTAAATCATTATTGGTTATTTATTCAATTTAAATTTATATATTATAGATTAAATAAATTTTTATCATTAATCATCTATGTTTTCAATAAACCAAGTAATAATGAATCGTATTTTACAGTTAAATATTATTATTTTTCAAAAAAAAATTTGTCTTCATTTTTTTGATTAATTATTTTATACATGATTTATTATAAATTTATTACTTTTGTTTTTTAAAATAAACATAATTTGAATGAAAAATACCATATTTATCTTACATTTATTTTTTGGAAATTTATTATGTGTTTAATTATTTTATTAATTGAATAAAATAATAAAATTTTAGTGGAATATGTAATTTTATTCTAATCTATTTATATAAAATATTTTATTTGAAATTTCTTTTAAATTATAATTATGGTAATTATAAATATTTAAATTAAATAATGATCATTATAATCAATTTCATATTGAAATTTTATGTAAAAATATTGGAAAATTTTTAATATTTAAACATGAAAACATGATTTATCATCAATAATGATGGATTCATATCGAATTAATTCCCTAAACATCTATTATTTCAAATTTCAAAAAATGTAGTAAATATTTGATAAAGGAATATTTTTAAATTTCAAATAATTCTATAATATTTTATCAGTAATTTGATTTGTGAAATCAATTAAAATAAATTAAAATAATTAGTGTAAAAACAAGATTACATAGTGTTTAAAGTCGTATGTAAAGGTGTAGACATGTCTCAAAACATGTCTAAAACACATCTTATTTTCATTTTTTGATGATATCATGTAAAAAATAACATTTTTATACATTTTTTTACAATTTTCAAATTTGTAAAACATCAGTGTGAATCATTCTTTTAAATATCTATAATTCTTCCACTAACCTCCCTTTAAAATGGCCACCCCTCTCCCTCTCACTTCAAACATATCAGGACATTTTATCATTCATTACTAACCAAATAATATATAAAATAAATTCCCATATCCATTAAAGACTTTTTTTTGTATAACGATGTACTTTGAATGTTTATGTTTAAACATAAGGATTACCCGAAGAAGAGGAAATGTTCTTCTATAAGAGTTATTATTTAATTTCCATATTCACAGATTTAATTTTATTTAACATCATAATCATATAAAAAAATCACTATATTACATATACATAGATGTTTTTATATGAATGGTGTTACTTATATACACACACACTTCTTTCATATCAGTTAGAAAATCATTATTCGAGTGTATAGGGGACTACCTCTTCACGAACTGAAGTCATTTATTTATTCTATTTCCACTTTTCATGGTTGAGAAAAATAATGAAAATAATATTTATATATAATATATGAATTTATTTCAATTTGTGATTCTGATTTTTTAATTTTTATATCACCCATATATTCATTATTTCATTTTTTTGAATACCTTAATTTCGTTCATGTGTATAGAAAACTACCACCATAGTAAGTGATGTGATTCATTTAATCATTTCATGGACTGTATTAAGGATTATTTTAATATAAATATTTGTTATATATAGAATAAAAATTACTCTGGTCTGAGAATATATATATATATATTTCATTTTATATTCTTCTATTTAATATGATTATAAAATATAAAACATTTTTGTGTGTACGTATGACATGCATTCTATATGAATGATGTATTTTATTTTCTATCAATAATATTTAGGGATTAATAAAAATTAATTTATAATTAATATATATGATATTTATTTCATTTTTAAATGTAATTATAAAATTATATCATGATCTATGTAATAGAATAAATAATACAAATTCAAAACCTATAAAAACAATGATGTTATTACTTGAAACATAACATTAACCTTGATCATTGAATAAACGGTTAATATATTTTTTTGATAAAATAATATATTTTATTAAATATATAAATATTATTCTATGATATATTAATAATTTCCTTATAATAATCATAAATTAGGGTGTAATGAGTATGATGGAAGTCAATACATATGGTAAGTTATTTATGTATAACTTCTTTACTTTTATGAGACTCATGATATATTCAAAACAACATTATTATATGTGGTGTATATACAACCCATGAATGCGTTTTATGATTATTATGATAAAATATATTGGTATTTATAAATAAATTTTATGATCTTTCTTTCATGGAGATTATTTTTCAAAATATATCAAATAGGTAAATAATTTTTTTCAAAATTCTTCATTCTTTGCAATATTTGTTATGATATACAACTATAATATCTCATGAGGTGTATCTAAAAAACATTTTACATCTAATATCATGACTCTATGTATAATCATTATTTTTCATGTTTCATTTTATATTTTGTTATTCATTATATTTATTTTTTTTAATTTTTATATTTCATTGGGATTGTGATTCAATGATACTAATGACAGAAACAATTATGTTACAATCTCATATTTTATATAGAGTAAATTTGATTACGCCTTAAATATTGAAATATATTGATATAAAACATATTATTTGTCAATAAATTTATTATACTTTTTCTATTCATGATATCTGACAAATTTGGAATATTTTTTCAACACCATGTTTTTACTAAAATATTAATTTATTTCTCTCTCTCAGTGGAAAACAGTTTTCCAAGAATTATTTTTTCATTAAATTATAGAGTAAACTCATTTTAAATACCTTTTGTTTGAAATATTATTTATATTTACAAACTACACTAAATTATTTTCGTATTATCTATTATTATATATAATGAAACCAAATAAAAATAATTTAAAAATGTTTTATGATTTAAAACGTATTTTTTGGATACAAAATAATTTTTTTAATAAATGTTTAATTATTTTTAAATATTACTGAATAAATAGTAAATATTTTATTTCAAGTACTTTTATGGAAATGTGAGATTCCAACTGTCAGCCGCATAAGGATAAAGTATAGCCATTGATAAGAAAATTTATGCTAATAGAATCAATTTCCCTAAAGGAGTTACAGTAGATTACAGTTACCTAAGTGGTCGGTTCTTTCCTTATGTGATCCTCAAATGCAGAGGATAGCTTATTCGATGTCTATATATAATCCTTGAGGCTAATATTCCCCTTGTTAAATCCCCCAATTAGGATCATGTCTTGATTCTCAATCCGTGTTCATTTCTCCTCATTCATAATTAGTTCCATAGACCGCTCCACCATTTTGGATGCTTCTTGTTCAGAAATACTGAATAAATGAACCTATTCTTTCACCTGCCATTCCAAAATCATAAGAAAATAAATTTGTTGTTTACACAGACCGAATGATTTTAGTTGACACATGGCATCGCTGTCCATATTCTAATTGTTTTTTTATCAATGAGTCTCCATGGGAGGTGGAAAAGAAGAGTAATCCTTCCAACCCTTCCTCCTTCTGTTACACCTTCTACTTCTCGGGCTTGTTTCCACTAGGAAAAACTGTAAACAATTTCATCGAGATCCTCTACATAGACTCTGTTTCCATTATTTGGGTCTTCTTAGTCAGTGTTCTTATTGTCACAACCCGTCCCCTGGGGCCCGTGTCGTAACTATCCCAAGCCTGCCTTCCATAGGCCAGGGGTTGGCGACTAGCACCAAAAGCATAAATCTCTAAACTGGGAAGACATTTCCATTATAAATGGAAACAAAAACAACCAGAAACACAAGTGGAAGAAAAATCTATGTAATAACTGAATACAGAAGAAGTTTTGGAATGTAAAAGGGCCATAAATACAAGCCCAATAGTAATGTACAAGGAAATGACAATTAAGTACAACTAAAAAGACAAACAGCTAGAAGGTTCCTTGTAGCTCCTGGATTATCCACCATAGATCCTATCTGAAGGGTAGGTATAGATAACATCCTTAGTTCTCCATGTCCATCCTTCTCCTCAGGGTACTAAATGGTCATGAGGTCCACCTTCGGGTACTGTCCAGTCCTCGTACACTCCCCCTCGGTCAGTGTTGTCTGTCATCTTCATCCTACACAATGTGGTGCAGGTATAGCCCGTGTAGGGGTGAGTATAGCGGTACTTCGTAGTGACCCCGAGACCCTCAAGGTATCACAGAATCCAACAAAGAAAAACCACAATGTATGATATAGTCATGAGGTATCAACCAACCTTACTTCGGTATATATCCATACATATACCTAAGTTACCAATCACAGTTCGGATGCAACTCTCAATCCCAAGCACAACCCATTCCACCAAAGGAGGAAAAGTAAATCACTACATTGATAATGGATGAAAGACATGACTCAGCTAACACAAGTATACAACTCACGAAGAGGGGTAGTGATGATTATATGTAGCCTCTAAATCATCTTCCTTAGTTGAACCCACGTAGGATCCTACAACAATATCAGCGCTGTCGAACCCACGTAGGATCCTGGCATAAAAGTTGTCACTGTCGAACCCACATAGGATACAGGTACAATAGTCATCACTGCCAATCCCATGTAGTATCCAGGTACAGAAGTCACTACTGTCGAACCAACAGAGGATCCTGATACAGAAATAATCACTGTCGAACCCATGTAAGATTCCAATATAATATTCATCATTATCGAACCCACGTAGGATACTGGTACAAAAGTCACTGTTGTCGAACACACAGAGGATCCCAGTATAGAAGTCTTCACTGTCGAATCCATGTAGGATTTTAGTATAGTATTCATCTCCATCGAACCCACATAGGATCCTGGTATAGAATTGACTACTGTCAAACCCACAGAGGATCCTGGTACAAAAGTCATTGCTGTCAAACCCACGGAGGATTCCGTCATCTCAGTCGCAGCCAGCCCTAGGGTTCCCGCACACAGCACGCTCGATTCTGGGAGTATCCACTCCCTGATACAAGTGTCGATACATAAACTATTACTAAGTCCTGATTTGATTTATCCCATAGTTCTGCCTCATCATAAGGAACCCAACGCAACAGACGGTACATCAATCGGACGCCCGGTCTGAGAGTTATTGACATTTATCTTCCAAGGGGACATTATCCATACTCCAACCTCATCCGAAAACTATGTGAAGTATTCCAAAAGGACCTTCATAACAAAAGTAATACTACATATAATATGACACGTCAATCGAATGCCCGGTCCTTAACTTATAAGAGTTTCCGCTCCGAGGGCCCGGTGGGTTTCAGGTTCGAACCCACCAGTCCGTAAAAAAACATCGCCAAAACCTTGAGTGTGATATAATAAAACTACCATATCAATAAAAGGAATCCTACACAACTGACGGTGAGTTGATTTGAGGTTTGTAGCTAATATTTTGGGAGAAAACCCAAAAGTGATCCGAAGAGGGGGGTTGGGTCCGATCCGACCCGACCCAACCCTTCCCGGGTCATCCCGAACCCGGTCGACCCGACCAGGAACCAGGTTCATTCCAATAGGGAGCGGCTCAGCTAGATGGCCGAGTGCGTTACATGCCAGGCGCTCGGAGCTGGGGGGGTGTCCCATAACATCGGTTCCAGCTGGTGCCGCCCGTCCATCCCAGAACCCGCATATGCGGGTTCTGCTCCACCGTCGCGGCTGGTGCCATGATTTCCTTCTGCCGAAGGTGTGCAAGGGCCTCTGCCTCCACCAAGTGACCGGCCACTGCCTCCGGTCGCCAGTGGTTCCATGCCGGTGACTCGTGCCACCATGCTCCACCGTGGGCCACTAGAGTCATTCTAGCAGTCCGTTTGGCCACTCGTCTGCGCCTACAGCCTACTCGGGTCCGGTTCTTCACTACGACTACCTAAAATCATGGTTGTCATTCCATTCACCCATCACCCATCAAACTGCGCATTAAGAATGAATTAGAAGAGTGTCTAGATTTCTTCGTTAGCCCGTGTCCTCCGTGTTAGATATTGAAACAGAAATCCAGAATATAATAGAACCAGAAACAAACCCCAACTTAATCTCTAACCCATTCCTCAATCAATATCTGTTCGGTGGATCAACCTGTTTAGGGGTCAATCCGAAGTTGTTTTTTTATGCAACAAAAAAGATTAACTTAAACGAAATGCATTAAAATTTGAATTCAAAAACCCTACCTCGATTGTCATTGACCATTGATGAGTCACGGAAAATGTACGTCGCGGAAGGCGGACATCGTTCCGTCTACGTTGGAAGGACTAGAGCCTGGTGTAGTTGAGTCGAGCCGACAATGCCAGTGTAGTTCATTTGAAGCGGTGCATCCCTTCCTAGCTCTAGTTGAAGAAGTTAGAAGGTGTCGCTTCAAGTTCTTCGAGATGCAGAGCGTTCTTCATTGAAGAATGGCATTCTTCGTCGAGAGAATATTATTTCTCGCAAAGTTCCTCCCAATTCCTCCCAAAGTTCTACACCAAATCTAAAATAATAGGCTCTCCTATTATTTTATTGTTTACAAGCATTTTCAAAATTCAAAATCTAAACTTAAATAAATTGAATAAGTTCAATTCATTAATTATATGGTTAGCACACTTAGTGAGAGGTGGAAGGTGGAGAGTTCACCCAAAATAAATGAATAGAGGTGCCTTTAATATAATACAGGGGATTTAAAGGGGTTCAAGTGGATTTGAGGGGTTAGGTTCTCATGTGGGCCCCACCACATAATATCCTCCAATGGGAGGTTATGTGGGGGGTGGGCCCCACCTCTAAATTTCCTTTGGAGAAATTAATAACCACACATTTTAGAAAATTATGCTACACATATTTTTTATTAAATTTAGAAATCCCCCAAAAATTATCTTGCACTCCCAATAAAAGGAAACCGCGGTGAAGGTCTCTATAAACAATTACCAGAATTGCGAGTTCATCGGTGCCCTCAGATTACAATTCCGAGCATCAATTCAAATGATATAAAACCCCGCACGTATGTCCACTGAACGTACCCAAAAAAAACATCAGAAATTTATTCCGGGCACCCCGGGCCTCGGAATCAGGTTCCATCCGAAACCGTGGACTCTTAAATTTCCCATGTATTTAATAAAAAAAATTAAATACTATTTACGAGTCTTTAAATTCTTCCCACCTCAGGGATTTACATCCTTGTAATCTACAACACACACTAAGGGAACTAATGGGAGTACTAAGAATGAGTCTGAGGCTCTCGCTCCCAAGTGCTATCCTGTAGGTTCCCATGCACGCAGTGAACAAGAATCAGAGGAATCGACCATCCATGTGGGACTTTCTCCTGTCAATCCTCAATATCCACTGGAACCTCCATGAATGTCACCCCGTCATCGATATCTAGCTCCCCATGGTTGATGTTTTTGGACGGATCGTGCGTGTGTCTTCTCAGCTGAGATATCTGGAGGACGTCGTGCACCCAGTGCAACTGAGGTGGACCAGACAAGCGGTAAGCCACCCCACCTACCCTGCTGAGGACCTGAAATGGCCCGATGAATCGCAGAGATAGCTTTCAACCTCGGGAAAATCACTATAGACCTCATCGAGGTGAGACCCATAGAAAGAAGTGGTTTCCATCCTCAAACTCAAGAGGTATCCATCTCCTAGATGTACTGATAAAGGAGATTTATGGAACTCTCTCAACACTTCCTCCAGATGTAACACTGGTACCATAGTACTTTTTATAGAGAGGATGATGTGGTCCCCACCTTTAGAAAATCAAATAGGTGCCTGTCTTGTGGATATCATAGCATGTCGTGTCTCACAATCAGCGTTCCCACACAGTTCCTCCTTGACTTGCTGAAGAAGTGGAGAGTGGCTGTAAGAGACTGAAGAAAGTCTGCTCAATCTCTATCCACAAAGGATATCTGCAATGCAACATACTTATCTGTCTCCTCTTCTAACAGATGAATTATTGATCTCCTACTGAGAGAATCTACAATAACATTCCCCTTCCCAGTATTATAGACTATCTCGAAGTCATAGTACTGGAGGAACTCGAACCATCGTCGTTGTCTCAGGTTCATGTCCTCATGAGAGAAGATATACCTGAGACTCTTGTTATATGAGTATACAGTAAAACATTCACCCATAAGATAGTGAAACAACATATTAAGGTGAAGACCACTATTACTAACTCCAGGTCATGGGTACTGTAGTTCTGCTCATTCAGTCTCAATTCCCGAGAACCATAGGTGATCACTGCTCGCTCCTCCATCAGGAAACACTTAAGTCTGTTCCGTGATGCACCGCAGAAAACTAAGTACCCAACGCTCTCCTCCAGTAGCCTCAATATTGGCGCATTAGTCAACCTCTACCTATGCTAGTGAAAGATCTGCTAGAATCTCTCTGATCATACGAAAGGTTTCCCCTTCTTCGTCAAAGCTAATAGAGGTGCTGCATCTCTGGAGAAGTCTGGAACAAAGTTATGTTTGGTCGACTCCTCAGTGATCGACCGCACCCTCTTCTGAATGATTCCATCCTATTCTTCATGGGTTTTCCTTTTCACTGACCAAGGAAAATCCCATCCCAACATTGTAGATAAACCACGTCCCTTTTTCCTAATACATTCTATCTGTGTATGAAATTTGGTTGCCCAGCCCATACCCAAAGTAACGTCGCAAGGCCTCAACGCTGCCACAAATAGGTTCCAACCAAAACTCTCACATCAAGGGTCATATCACACCTTCAGTGTATGTGTGATAATCGAGTATCCTCCCAATGGTATCTCCAGACATTATGGTCAAGTCAACGGCCTAACCGGAAACTCTAGGACTGGGAAAATATTCGTGGAAGGAAGGAATGATTGGTACCAATTTCTATTGATACAGAATCTAGTAGTAGACACATACCGTACCTCAAACCACTCTTAGAGACCTTGGGTCACCCACCTTGACTGCATGCAGCTACTCTCTTCCCCTTCCCTCTAGCTTTATGAGCCTAGTGGTCACTACAAAGGCGGGTGGTTGTAACATGCCGACATGTTCACCGCCTCATTCTACTCTCCTAACTCTACATCCATGTCTTCTGCCCTACATATTCATATTTCCTTAACACTTCATCTTCCTGAAACATCTCACACACCTATGTCTCTGAGACTGATGCCAGTTTCATGCTTTCCAACTGCTAACATTCACTGGTTATATCTACTCATCCAATGAACATTCAACCACAAAGGTTCTCTCTAGCACACTAACATAAGTAGGAATGAATGGAGAGAAAAGTGATGGCTCAGATATCCTTAAACACACCTCAAATAGAGTTCTGATATCTAATGCACTGATCGAATCATATTCACCGAGTTCCCGGAAAGATCGGTACGCCTCGATGAATACTCAAATGCTGACATGTCATCCTACCGAAGCTGTATAAGCTCTATAAAACACTCAACCCCCTCCTCATGCCAGTCCTCAGCCGCCTATGGGTCTAGCTTGCCTTAGAAATTGAGGGAAATCTGGTGTTGAAACACATATAAGGGAATAAGCCTACAGTTTTCCCCTACCAGTACCGCCGGTAGTGTCTACTGACCAACAGACTATGATATAGTTGGCAGATTTCATGAAGGAACCATCTCGAAAAATGGTCCAAGTACCGAAACCTCATCATTATGTGTACCATCCTCATGGTCATTCACTAAATAATATTAGTATCTAAGATCAACATATGCTCTACTAGTGTCTCAACTAGGTGGAAAACTCTATTAATCACCTCCATCTAGTCCTCAACTACCTGGGAATCTGTCTCGCCTCAAAACATTGGAGGCCTCTACCATTGGAACTCATGGAACATGATCAATAGTCGTGCATTGTCTGCCAGTGCATCTATGGGTATCTGCTGCCCTATCGGTGGTGATGCTGCTGGTATACCACCCGATGGTGCTAGCATAGAAAGAGGTCCCTAAATCGGAGCCTTGTCTCTCGGTGACTATCATCATGTACTCTCTTGGAAACCCTAGATGGTTGTCTACGCCGCAGCATCCCGATAAGTATCAGGTGCGCCAAGGTCAAAAGTTATACATGGTGATCTGACTCAAAGAGTTCACAAGAAGACTCTTGAAAACACACTCGCAGTCAGTGTTTTCATGCAGTGAGTCAGAAATCAGAAGTCAGGGTCCTAGTGTAAGGATACGTCGTTCGCCGCACCAATACTGAACTCCCTAGACTAAAAACCACACTCAATACTATTAAAATTGTTGCTTCACAGAAAAAAATATTAGGGTCCTATGTTATGCGGTAGAATCGACTCATCGGATATCAATTTCTCATGACCTGTCCCTCGGGGCCCGTGTCTTAACTACCCCAATCCCACCTTCTGTAGGCCAGGGTTGGGCGACTAGCACCAAAGGTGTAAATCCCTAAAATAAGAAGGTATTGCCTTTATAACTGTTAAAAAAACAACCAGAGAATAAGAGAAAGAAAGCTATAAGTAATCACTGAATACAGAAGAATTGAAGTAAAGTACAATGGCTAGAAATAGAATCCCAATAGTAAACTAAAGGAAAGATCAAACAGGTACAACTAGAATGTAAAACAGATGGAAGGTTCCTAGAATCTCTTTGATCATCCACCACAGATCCTATATAAAGGGTAGATATACATATCCTCCTCATTTTTCTACGTCCGTCCGTCTCCTCCGGGTACAGACTCGTCATGAGGTCCACCTCCTTGAACTATCCAGTCCTCGTACACTCGTCCTCGGTCAGTGTTGTCCGTCAACTGCATCCAACACAATGTGGTGTGGGCATAGCCCATGCAGTGGTGATTATAATGATACTCAGTAGGGACACTGAGACCATAATGTTCTCACAAAATCCAACAAGGATAAACCACAAAGTAAGATAAAATCGCAAGGAATCAACCAAAATTACTTAGTTATAAGTCCATACAAATTCCAAAGTTACCAATCATAGTCCGGATCCAACTCTCTAGCCCGAGCACAACCCATTCCAAAAATGAATTAAAGGAAATCACCATGTTGATAATGGTTGAATGACATGACTCAGCTCACACAGGTATACAACTCATGAAGAGGGGTAGAGATGATTAGATGTAGCTTCTGAACCATATCCTCAGTCGAACCCACGTTGGATCCTATAACAATATCAGCGCTATCGAACCCACATAGAATCCTAGCACAGAAGTTGTCACTATCGAACCCACATAGGATTCTGGTACAGTAGTCATTGCTGTCGAAACCACATAGGATCATGGTATAGAAGTCACTACTTTCGAACCCACAGAGGATCCCGGTACAGAAGTCGTCACTATTGAACCAACGTAGTATTCCGGTACAGTAGTCATCATTGTAGAACCCATGTAGGATCTAGTTACATATGTCACTACTGTCGAACCCATAGAGGATCTTAGTACAAAAGTCGTCACTATCGAACCCATGTAGGATTCAGGTACAATAGTCGTCACTATCGAACTGACAGAGGATCCTGGTATAGAAGTCATTGTTGTTGAACCCACAGAGGATCTCGGTACAGAAGTCGTCGCTGTCGAACTGACAGAGGATTTTGTCATCTCAATCGCAGCTTTCCCTATGGTTCCCACACTCAACACGATCGATTATTGGAGGGTCCTCTCCTTGATCCAAGTGTCGATACATCTAATATCATGATGTTCTTATATGATTTATCCCATAGTTCCGTCTCATCATTAAAAATCCAATGCAATAGATGGTGCGTCAATCGGACACCCGATCTGAGAGTTATTGGCATTTTCGTTCCAAGGGGCCTGTTGGATTTGGCGTACAATCCAACCCGACCATAATCCAACCTCATTCGAAACTTCTGTGGAGTATGCCAAAATGGCCATATTATCAAAAGTAATACAACGTAGTTGATGACATGTCAATCTGACTTCTATTCCTTGAGTCATAAGCATTTCCGGCCCGAGGGTCTGGTTGATTTTAGGTTCGAACCAACACAGACATACTCAAACATCCACAAAATCTTGAGCGTGATATATTGAAACGACCGTATTGATCCAAGTAATCCTACGCAACTGATGGTAAATCGATCGGAGGTGTGTATCTCTTGTTATGGTTGAAAACCCAAAAGCGGTCTGAAGAGGGGGGGTCTGTGTTCGGTCTGACCCGGCCTAACCCGCCCTAGGTCGGCCCGAACTGGGTAGACTCAACCCGGATCCAAGTATGGCCTGGTAGGGCACTTCTCGACCCAGCGGGTGTGGCTCAGCCTGGCGGCTATGGCCCAGACCACATGGGGGTGCCCCGGCCCGCACGACCGGTCGCGGTTTGGCCAGATGGTTGAGCGCATTACGTGCCAGGCACACGGAGTAGGGGGGACCCAGTGTCCCATAATGGAGGCGCCATCCAGTGCCGCATGCCCTTCCTAGAACGTGCGAATGTGGGTTTTTCTCAACCCGCCGTGACCGATATCGCGACGGCCTTCCACCGGCTGTGCGGGCTGGGCACCACCGCCCCCAGGCGGCGGGCCGGTGCCGGCCGCCGCCTCCGGTCATCGGCCCCACCGCGCTCCTCTGCGGGCCCCAGGAGTCCTTCCAGTGGTCCGTTTTTCCTTTCGACTATGCCTGTGGCCTCCTCTGGTCAGGTTCTTCAGTATAATGGCCTGAAATTAGGGTTTCCATTCCGTTCACCAATCGCCCATCAAACTGCGCATTAAGAAGGAATTGGCGGGGGGTCTGGGCTTTTTCGTTAGCATGTTCCCTCCGCGTTAGAGGCTCAAAGTGTAATCTAGCATATAATAGAACCATAAACCAACCCCAACAAAATCTCTAACCCATTCCGCAATCATCATATATTATGAAGATCGACATGTACGGGGGTCGATCCACGGTGGTTGTTTTTATCCAAGGGAAAAGAAGAACTTAAAAGAAAGGAATTCAAACTCAAATTCAAAACCCTACCTCGATTGTCACTGAACTTTGATGAGTCATGTAAAGTGGACATCTCAGAAGACAGACATCATTCCATCTACATCAGAAGGAGTAGATCTCAGTGTAGTCGAATCGAGTTGACACCGTCGATGTACTTTGTGGGCGGCAGTGCTTCCCTTCCTTGCTCTGGTTGAAGAAGGTAGAAGGTGTTGCTTCAAATTCTTTGAGACGTGGAGCGTTCTTCGTGGATGAATGGCATTATTTTTCAATAGAATATTATTTCTCCAAGTGTTCCTCCCAATTCAACTCAATGTTCCCCACGCAAACTAAAATAATAGTCTCTCCTATTGTTTTATTGTTTACACGATTTTTCATAATTCAAAACAACTCTTAATTAAAGTGAATAAGTTCAATTCATTAATTAGATGGTTGGAACACTTAATGAGAAGAGGAAGGTGGAGAGTTCACCCAAACTAAATGAAGAGAGGTGGCTTTAATAAATTCAAGGGGAGTTAAAGGGGTTGAAGGGGAGTTGAAAGGTTAGGTGCTCTTGTGGGCCCCGCCACATAATATCCTCCCATGGGAGGTTATGTGGGGGGTGGGATACACCTACAACTTCTCTTTGGATAAATTAACCAGCACAAATTTAAAAAAATATTATGCTACACATATTTTTTAAAAAATTTAGAAATCCTCAGAATATTATATTCCAGTCCTAATAAAACGCAACTGCGGTGAAGGTCTTCTTATGCGATTACAAGCGCTGCGAGTTCATCGATGCCCTCATATTTCAATTCCAAGTATCGGTTCAAAAGATATAAAATCCCACATGTACGTTCACAGAACCTACTCAAAAAAAACATCAGAAATTGATTCTGGGCACACCAGGCCACCGAATCAGGTGCCGACAGAAACTACAGACTCGTAAATTTCCAATGTATTTAAGAAAACAAATTCCACATGAATTCCAGGTCTTTATGAATACCTTCACACGAAATACCTTCAAAGCTATTTATCACCTGAATTGAGTACTAGTTACCTAAAGAAAACCCCTCTCATAAATGATAAAATTTTGTCATGAAATACCAGTCACTGATTTACCTTTGTGCAGAACATGACTGCCCGGAGAAACCTATGAAAAAAAGGCATCAACATTATCCTTGTTACCATACTACATTTGAATGATTACACCATTACTTACATCCTTTTTAAATTTACACTGAGCCACATAAACTGATATAATGTATTCCCCTAATCTATTTCCATTGAATTTTAGATTGTATTGCATGAATGGACGAGCTAACTACTGTCTTAATTAGTTAAAGACCATAGAGACATTTGGTTTATCCCCAAACATAACTGCATTTTATCCCTTAAAAATGTCTAGCCTACCCAATTCTGCACCATTTACAACACTTTGAACCAACCCATCGCGAACCTCATTTGACCCAATGTGATCTGCTGAGAAACTATAAGGATGTCCCTCCTCCACAATCCCCTCTATCAACCGAGAATCTAACAGTGGTGATTGAACCTAAATTGGACCCCTAGGAGAGTGAACGCCCCCAAAACAATTTTCCATACTAGTTTTTATCAAATCCCTAAAACCATCCTTGATATGAGACTATGAATTTTCCAAAAAATTATAACCCCCTCAAAAGTAATCCATCGAGTATCCCATGCACATACAGGTAATGAAAAATTCAGTCCAGAATTTGTAGACCATGAATTGAATGCTTCTCTACTCCTCACCAATAGTAATCCAATCATACTCAAATAGAACATTTCATACGTCCATTTTTACACACATAGACCGTTTGATAGGATGGAAAATGTACTCAGCGAGTTTATCTAAACATAAATATATTCTAATAAGGATCCTAAGTATACAAATAATAGCAGGGTTATAAAATGGTAAGTAATTTTTGGGAAAACATACCAAAATTGTCGTTGTAGGGGGATCCAGCTTCATATAAAGATCGAAGAAACCATCTATGTAGGTAAAATATAAATCCACTGCAGGTTTAATTGGAACATGACCATGATGTGATATGACCATCCTCAGAGGAAAAAATAATCATTATATGCTTTCTATCCAGAAGACCCATTATCTCCCATTCCTATAAATCCCATGTACCAAAGTCAAACATATCGAATAAATCAACTGATGAGCGTCACTGCTTAATCCAAGCAACCAATATATGCTCCTGGTGAGATAATGATTCCATGAACTCTGCAGTCGGGATCAGAATATTTGGGAACCCGTCAAGAAAATCTAAGACCATCAAGATGAGCAAGATGAGAGGAAATTTTTTATAGAGATCCAGGTTCGATAATGGTAGGAATGAAGAGGCATCTCCCTTGTTGAATGTCGGCGAACCCTCTCCCGCTAGCCGGAGAGGGACCAGCATAGTGGCCTCTACCTTCATGAATAGAGAATCCACTCCATTAGGGTTCCCTAATGCTCTTATTTAATATTAAATTATAGGCTTCAAAATTTGTTTTTAATGAAAAAAATATTAAAATTTCATTATTTTTTAAAGGATTATTTAATATAAAATCCATTTTCTTAGAGATATGTTTTAAGTGATCCTTCATAATCATTACCCATATAAGATGAAATAATTTGATATAGATTATTATTTAATGGGAATATAATCCAAGAACACTATTATTATTATTTCTGTCAAAGGACATTAATTACGATTACGTGTTGTTTATGAGTCCAATTTCTCTTCCATGGGTTATACCATAATAATGATATTATGAATTCCACATATTTTCATGTACTATTCTTTTGATTATTTTTTGGACAATTGTCTCTTTTCAATGTGTTATTATTTGATGAGGTGTTTCTGATACCAATTTATTTTCATGGATTCTGATACATTGAATGTATATGATCTTTGGGAACACATTTCTATGATTTGATTATTTGACTAGTGGGATGTTATCTCACTCTAACCCATTATTTAAGTATTTATATCTCATGAGGTAAACCTTTATTAATTGTGGAGTAAACCCATTATAGTAATGAACCTTATCCATTGCGATAATTTCTGTAGTGAACCCATTACTCTGTAAGAAATGGGCCATAACTTCTGATTGTGGTGTGTCTCAGTATGCTGGTGTATCCCCATGAAGTAATAAAATATGTTTTCAAAACTATCTTTTACATATAAGGAATAATTTTATATACTTTTGTGTAGGACATAATTATTTATATTATTCTCATGTTATTCTCTCATGGGTCAATTAAATTTATTATTTTATCAGTCAAGTAATAATAACTACCAATATTTATTTCATTAATCATGATAAAAATCATTGATATATAGGTTATGGTTTGTAAATGTTATTTCATATACACATACTGGTATGTTCTTGTTATAATGATGTGTATCTTTTGTTTACCATTACTATGAAATTGAGCTCACCCATTCTTATGTTTATTTTACATAAGTTGACAAGAAATGTGTTTTTTTTGAAAGATTTATTATGATGATCATTATTAGAAACATTGATGATCATTCAATGTACTATAATATGATGTTCCATGTTTCCAAATAAACTTATGTATTACTATCCCTAAGCATGTGATTATAAAATATAATGAAAATACCTCTAAAAGGTTTTAATATCCATGTGTGTTAACATTATGTCTCTATATCGTCTCATAATTTACCCCTACTAAAATATCTTCCAATATTAAGATTTTAATAAACATCGGTGCCAATTTTGAATGATCCTTATTTCATATAAAACAACAAAAAATTCAAAAAAAAATATAATTACAATGTTAATGTTTTTTATATATATCCCATTGAGATATGATTTTAATTAATTTAATTAACCAAATAAAAAAATACCATTTACAATAAAAAAATCAATATATTTCAATGAAATTAGTATTCTTAATGAGAATATACATTATAATGTTTAATACAATTTCTATTTTTTATAGAATTAAATATCCTATAATTATTTTCTATATAAATGAAATTAAAATATCCACATTCTCATTTTTTCGTGGTATAGTTTTAGGGCCATCATTAAATTTTATGATGTATACTTTTTAAAGTAACATGTATGTAAATCAATCTTTAATCGTCCACACTATCTCTTTTAAAATTTACAATCCACAAAATAAAGAGAGATTCATCGAGCATTAGATTCATTAGGTAGATAATTCCATAATACGAATAAATTGGATAAAATATTTAAATTCAATCATTAATTTAAAAATACATTTTTTCCAAGTATTAATGATATTTAATCTAATATTTCCTATCCAAATCTAAGGAAAAAACAAAGTTGTAATAAAATGAATGGGCCGTTTTAGTGATATGAACAACATAACATTAATCTACTATGAACTAAATATGGTTCTATATAATATTATTATACGACTAAAATTTTTATAATATAATTGTTAATAATCACAATAAAATTATAATTTTTTTAAACAATAAGAGTTTCACCAGTTAATTAACATTTAAAAAATTGAAACAAAAAAAATTCATCCCCCACACTAATTTTGGGTAACATTATATATTAAATACTATTTAAATTAAAATATTTTGTTCTATGTCCCTTTATGGATGTAAACAACTAATATAAAATCAAACACTAAAATAATAAACATTAGTTAAATGAAATAAATGAAATTTCATATGAAACAATTTGAAAATAATGGTTAGAATACACCCAACCAATGTAGATTAAATAATCCATCTGTAATTAATAACCATAACAGTATTCTAATACTTTATATATGATCTATTTCCAATTCACCATGTACTATAAGATACTATATCAAAATCTATAAAATAAAAAAAAATTAATATTTTAATCCCTAAATAAATATTTAAAAAAACAAATCAATATTATTAAAAGAAACTAAAAAAATAAGATTATTAACATCGTAAAATTACAATATTTTACAAATGAAAACAACGGTATTTAATTCATTAAATAATTACTATACATTTTCCATTCACGATTGAAACACTCTCAATAAAAGTAATTAAAATAAAACAAATTATATTGTAATGTATGAAAATTTTTATTCTCAACATTTCATAAACTGTAATATTTATATTTAATTAATTATTTTAGGGTTTTTTAAACAATGTTCATAAAATTTGAAAATCATAGAGATGTGGTCAATAATATTCAATTTATACTAACAAATTTTTTTCTGAATAAAATTATATATCATAAATTCATTAAAATAATAGAATTTATTTGTCATACAATATTTAGTTTAGTTCCACACTAAACAATTATATCACTATCATGGTCTTTAATTTATTAAAATAATAAATTAAACATTTATTTTATTCTATTTATTATTTTACCTTCTTTTATCAATAAGGATTTAACACATGAAATATTATTTATCCATGTTAAATTAAATGATATAAAGAAGCATTTCTGTAATATTTCTAAAATTATTCAAAAAATATATATATCTCAGAAATATAATTTTTAGAGAAGTCATTTTTATATAAATAATTTAATAAAATTATAATATTTTTGAAATAATTCATTATCCATGTAATCTTGTAATAAGTTTATATATAGATATATATTTGGTAACTCATAACATGTATGCATGTTATGAAGTTAAAAATCAATATTCTTGTAAGAATAAATCATAACATTGAATATCATGGAGAATCCATAAATATATCATGTAGTATGTTTGATGATAGTCTTTATTACTATAATGTTTATCTTTATTAAAATAGAATAAGTCATAATTATTTTTCCTAAAATATATTAAGTAAATCTATAATATATAAACACAAAATTTATATTCATATAATAATGTCAATCTTATATTAATCCTATGAAAAAGAAGTATGAATACTTAAAAAAACATCTCTACTATTTAATTTGGTCAATTACAATGAAAAAATGATTAGTTGGATGTAATGTTCTTCTTATTGGATCATATGTTCTAATATAATTGAATAAAATCTCATATCCAATACATAATTTTAATGGAATCATTCACAATGGGCCAAAAATATATTTTCTCTTGCTTTCCCACCCCTTTACCAAATGTTTTGTTAATAAAAACACACTTCCAAATGAACCCAAAAATGTATAACCTATTACTAACTCAATAATCTATGAGTACTCTAACCTAAATCCTATAATATCAAATTTTGCATTACCAACCACCACTTTTTACCCTCCTTACATTAGCCACGAGGAGGAAACTAACCCACAGCCCAAAGATAGGCTCCAACAGGACACATGGTGGATAATAACATCAACAATACAATTAATTAATTTTAGTTACCCTTAAAAATTCAATTGAATAGTAATAATACACTAGTAAAATCAACATAATAAACAGAATTTACATCATTTATCAAAACTAAACTATATCTACTTATTTCATATATTATTCAATAATGTACAACACACAATGGAATCCTTGCATCCAAACATGTTCCATGAATAGAAATATCTGGACCTCTCTTTGTTTATCATGGAAAAAACATCATGAAATATATATTACCGTAAAATATTGGAAAATCATTTTATAAAAAAATTTCTAAATATTTTATTTCCATTTGAAATATATATTTATTTTTTTAAATGTGTATAATAACTATGAAAATGATGAATACAGATAATGAAAATATAGAAATTATTTTTACAAATATTTTTCCACATTATCTACCCCAACAACAAATGCTTTATCTTATTAAAATAATAGATTAAAAAAAACAATTTATGTAATAATAATTTCAATTTTACAAGACAAAAGTAATAGAATTTGACACACAAAATCACAACACATTATTACATTATTAATCGAAATTGATTAACAAAGTTTTCTTATAAAAAATATGATCAAAATCATTAATACAATGTGATAAATATTAAAATTCAATATATAAATCTTTTAAAATAATTAGAAAATAAAAATAATTATCATATGTATGAAAAAAATTCAATCCCTCCTCTCAAATTATTCCAATCATCCCAATATGATCACATGAATATTAACAATAGGAAAAAATATGATATACTTACTATTAACCTATAATAATTATTCCATCATTATAAAACTATTATATAAAGAATGAAAAATAATATATCCAATATCTCAGCCTTTTTCAACCATTACATCAACATTAAATATTATCATCACTTTCCCATACATAGACTATGTCTACATGATATAAATATTAATACATTACAGAAATAGAATATGTGTTCATGTCATTTCCATCATAAATTTCAACCTATCTATATATTATCATAATGAAAAAATATGAAAATTATTATAAAATAATTTATATAACTAATCATGAAATAAATAGAATAATTAATAGTGAATGAAAAATAAAAACATACCATATAATGAAAAAAATTATGAGTCAAATGATTATTTTAGTGTACATAAATTTACACATGATAAAAAACATCACTAAAAAATCACATCTTAATATTAAAACTTTTCTTATAATTACTATATATTATAAGTACATATTTTAAAATTACTGATTTTTTATTTATACTGAATAATTCAACAAGAGAATTGAAAATAATTATCTGCAATTAATTATTTTAATCTATAAAAAATTAAATAATTTTATTAAGTAATATAATACTCTAAGAAACAATATATGATTACATATATATCATGATATTATTTCACCAACAACTATATAATCCACATTTTTAAATAATTACATCATACCCCATAAAAAAATAATTACGTCACTATTTCCTTTACCCTCTTTTTTTAAAGGTTGTGGATGAAGCCTCATTTTTATTATTAAAGTAAAGCAAAGACCTCTTTAACTGGGTAGAGGGAGACCCATTACATAGCCCGTAGGCCCAGTGGGCATTTATCCCATTAAATAGCCCATTGGCCCACATTTAAGGCCCAAGACCCATTCTGTGAATAGTAATGCTACCGTACCTGCGCTGCTACAGTACCGCACAATACCCGCTGCCGCTACAGTTCCCCTGATGCTGCTACAGTTCCCCTACCACTGCTACAGTTCCCCTTCCGCCACTACAGTACCGCCATTGCAACAGTATCTCGGTTGTTACAGCAGCACTACAGTGCTGCTACAGTGCCTGCCCCCCATGGGGTTGAACCCCCATTAATCTTAACATTATACTACCTTACCATTCACACTCGTCCCTATAGTTTATTCTATCACTTTCACTCCAATTTACAATCTTATATATTATAACTGCCCTTAAGGTTTTAATTATATATTTATATAAAATTAATGTGATCATATATCCAATATATATAATTTAAGAAACAAATTGGCAAAATTAATTTTGAAAATTAAACACACTTAATTTATATAATGTTAATTAATTTATTATAGTATCAAAAATTTGTATTATAAAATAAGATGATATCAATATTAGGTGCATAATTTATCAGATAAATAGATATTAAATTCATAAAAATAATTGATAATTAAATAATCTATGTTGTAACCAATCATTATGAAGATTCTCATGTTCTCCATAATCAATTTTGGTTCCCTCTTTGATTCTTATTTATAGAGGGATTCCTATTTTATATGGGTAATCACATATATAATGAATGATATAATTTATTACAATCAATAAATTTAATTATAAGTGAACCAAATAATCTTCTATTTTATATGTTATTTCGTAATTATTCATTCAATTATTAATTAAAAACAATGTGTTAATCATCATGGGAAGTAAAAAAATAACATCATCATAAAAACTAATTTTATTCATTTTTAAATCTTGGAAATTATTTTTTTTGATAATAAAATAAAATATATAATCCAGGGGAGAATAACAAAAAACATGACATATTGAAAAAAAATGAATTAAATAAAGTAATTTCATACTGAATAACCACATCCCTGAATGAATACAAAATTGAATGAGAGAAGTGTATAATAATTAAATGTATTATGTAAATTATCAAACCTCTCATTAGAACAAATGAACTCCAAAATTCATGTTAATAGATTATACACATTCTTTACTCATTGTTTTTCTCCAATTTATATTAACTGGTTCAAGGTTGATATAAAATCCTTTCATTATATAATATGATAGAATGGAATCAATTTAAATTAATGGGGATATCACACACCTCTCATATATACGGGGATATGATAAACATGTTAATGTAAATGTTCCATTAAATTAAATTTTATGGGATGAAAATTGTGGTTCTTTAATGATCAATAATGTGATATATATTCGTATTCATATACCAACATATATAATTTTTTTTACATTATGTTTTATCAAACATAGTAGACAATGTGTATGTTTGCACACACATACTCATGCTCAAACATAAATTTAATGTTGGTAAGTGTATAATAACTGACTATGGATTATATACTATGATATAATTTATTATTATAATTCAAAAAATTTAACTATTATGTAATTTGAAATTACATCCATTATAATAAAAATAAAATAATTAAATTTAAAAATTATTTCAATTTTTTTTCAAAATATATATTAATATAATATAATTGACAAATTATTAAAATACTTAAATATAGATTAGGACCTAAAATTATTATTATATAATCTATGATGAGAGGGATGATAACTCAATTTTCATTTTGGAACATCTCTATAACATGTCATTGGGTGGTACCCTAATAACATAATTTTTATCCCACCCCTATATATTATACTACCTCTATTCTATTTCATACAATATATTCATATATCCATTAAATTCTATAATTTTCATGCTCTATATGGATGTAATATTTTCTGAATGGCTAATAACTATGTTTTATCACAAGGGGTTGTTATTCACTTTCTTGAAAAGATCATGTGACCTAGAGGTCATTTTTATCAAAATGGAATACATGCTTGATTTGATATTACACAACATAATATAACAGTACCAAATAATATTCATTACATTAATATTACATCCAAAAAAATTGATTTAATTAAAAATAAACTGATACACCAATATTTTAATTCACCACTATTGGTTATTCCTAGTAGAACCCAACAATCTAGTATAGTAATTAAAATTCTTATGGTCTATTTTCATGGCATGAGATGGAAGTTCCATTTTTTTAAATTAAGGTATACACACTAACCAAGGGCCTATGGTGGACAATGGTTATAGATTTTGGATGAGTAAAATGCTATATTTTTCAACTCTAATGGGTTTAGGGTCCCTTAAATTTCATTTAAAAGAAGTATTCTTATCCTTCTCTAATAGGTGTTTGATTTTAGTGTCAGCTGGGGTGGGAATTTCATTGCAGAGGAGTTTTTACTCTATTACATTAAATTAGTAAAATATACTATGAGAACATGATATCAAGATTGATCATAAAAGGTGAAAGGATCTAATGTTCCCAAGAATTAAGCCATATTATGATGAAAATATAACTAGAAACCCCACAATGTCAATTAGGTTTTACATACAAGGAAATGTCATCTTGAAATTATAATTATTCATATATGTTGGCTTTATATATTTTATATCAATCAGTTTTATTATATATCATAAAAAACCATTATGAAGACACATGTAATCCTAGTTTTATACAATGTGTTCTTGGCGAGGGGGGATATGGAGGAACAAACAGGAATTGACATCCAACCTTAGAGTATAGCATTAAATAATAAGATGGGAAATATAAGAAATAATAAAAATGAAAAACATTAGTCGTATATGAATATGAGGAGAATAACTCAATAATATAACTAGTATAAGAATAATGATAACCATTTGACTCAATCAATAATAATTACCCAGTCTAATGTCAATAAAATTACATCCATAATTCACCCTCATCTTATAAAAATAATTTTTTTCATATATTTTCTCTCAAATTATACATCTATCAAAAAAAATATTTTATCAACACACTTTTAGAAGTAAAAAAACACTTACATATTCTAATTTATGAAACACTACTACAAAAGGCCCATTAAAAAATACTAAATATTTTCAGTAATTGCATATAGTTTTTTCCCTATTACTAACATTTAGTTAACTACTATAGAATTTATTAATTTTGGATGAATAAATGGTTGACTACTATTTATAGGTAAGTAATGCTTTGATATTATAGATCACTAATGACTAACTGATAATGTTATATAATTATAAACTCAAAAATAGGGATTATTTATGAACCCTTAATCCCTTGTATTTAAGACTAAAAATGTCACCCATTTGTTGCTCATTGACCACAATGTTGAATCACTAGTACGCCTAAGGGATCAACAGCCATTGAAAATCATCTTATTAATTTCACTATTACCTCCTTGAAACTATCCTTGATGTACCATCACCATATAATCCCGTTACATTCAATACTGAGTATACTATATCTACAACCTATAACGTCATCATTAACCCCAGATAACACACTATATCCTAATACATCAACCACCTCCTTAAAAAACCATACAATGGCGTTTTAAATTGGGTATTTTAGCAGCAACCAAATAAAATCATTTAATCCATTAACGAAAGTTCAAATAAATATCTTATTGGTTTTTCTAAATAAGTTTTTTCTAGAGATTGTGGACATTTTTGGAATGTATCATTTTTGGTTATGACCCATTGAAAATTGTTTTTAAGGCATTCAATTTCATTTTAAAAAAATGATTTTAACATTAAGTGCACATTAAATATTTGACATTTGTTTTTTTACTGAAACACGCTATAAATAATATAAAAATAGGTTTCCTATTATAACATGAAAATATATAGTCATTTTCATTAGTTTTATAGTTATACATGTATTTTATTGTTTATTAAATATAAAAAAAGTGTTTTGTTCTTCTTGGAAAACCAAATAACAAAATTAAATAAAGTACATTTTGAAATTTGAAATAATATTTCTATATTTATTTTCTTATGATTTCATTGAAATCAAATTTTTTATCATTTTTTAAAAATTAATATACATTTTTAATATTGTGGTTATATACTAGAAATTATTATTCTATAATTTTGAACACAAAAATCCTTATATTGATGTGATTTATACTCCAACATGTAAAAAATTATTGAATTCAAGTTATAATATGATTCAAAATTCATTGCTGATTTTTATTGTTTTCATTATTAAACACATTATTTAAAAATTTATGATCCTAAAAATGTTGTTATACTATCCTATGAAAATCTATTCTCACATTGAAATAACATATTAATTTATAATTTTAAATTGAAAATATTGTTTTTGTGCTATTATTTCATAGATATGAGAGTTTATTTATTTTGTAGTGACCCTCTTGATGTATTTCTTTAAATAACATAATATATTTTAATAATAAAACTTCAATAAAAATATGTACACATGAAATAAAATTGACATGGATTATAACACAAAATTTCGTAGATAATAAAAAATTATATTTCACAATGATTTAATATTTTTACAAGGTCATTTTTTGGATTTTGAACCTCATATGAATGGTTTCTTATAATAGTATACTAAATGTTCATTTTTTGGTGTGTCAAAAAACATAACAATAATGGACCGGAAGAATGTTTTTTATATTTTAGAACCCAATATATATGGCCTTCTCTTTTATTCTAAGTCGTTTTTTGATCATTTTCTAGGTGTTTACCCATTGTCAAATTTTTTAATTACTCTCATATCTTTCAAATCCACTCCTTTAGTTATTCGGAGAAAACCAAATATCTTATTGATTTTTTATACTCAGGAACATCAAAAATATTTTAGAGATATTTTTCCTATTGATTCAAAATCAATATAAAGTAATTTTAAATTTTTTACTATTTAGTGAACTTTTTAGTGTTATAATTAAATTTTTATTATCTTTTGGTAATATTAGGAAAACATCAACTTGTATTTATGTGGTGTTTATTCCAACATTTTAAAAATTTATTTATGGTTTTATTACATTGAATTCATAGTTTTCCATGTTAATGTGAATCATTTTTATACAAAGAAAAATGTTTTAAAGAAAATGCTAAATTTTGTTTCAACTCATTTAGATATTTTGAGCATGTCCCACAATATATAGACATATTTTATAATCATATATTTTAGAGAAAATTAAAATATTTTTTTCCTATGATTTCAAAATAATCTAAGGACTTTCTATAGTGGGTTGACTATCACAATAATGTTTTTGAGTTTCAAAACATAAAACACGTGTCTTGCATCATCCTGAATAATCCTCAAATTTGTTTTCTAAGGAGTCATGTCTTTCATAAAAAAATACATATAATGTTTATTGTAATTCTTTTTCAAAAGGTTGGGGCTGAAACCTCAATTTTTATTAAATAAAAGTTCTATTTTTACTGGGTAGAGGGAGTCCCATTACAAACCCTGATGTCCTAAGGCCAAGTGGCCTGAATACAAGGCTTGAAAGCCCATTTTTTGACCCAAAGGGTCCCTCGGTAAACAGTACTACTACAGTACTAGAGATGCTACATTACCTCCAACAATACATTCTCTGCTACAGTACCTCATATAGTGCCTCCACCAATACAGTGTCACCACTGCTACAGTACTACTACATTTCCATTCTACATTACTGTTATACTATCTAGAATTGTTTCCCTACCTAAATTTGATCCTGGGTATTTTGAGTGTTATTCAAGAGGATTTACCACTTGGGTAAAGTCACTTTGGATTTATTGTAAATATATCATTATAATATGAAATATTTAATTTTTATTGACTAAAAAATATATTTTTATGAATTTTTTTATTAAAACCATTTATTTATTTATTCATAGAATGAAACTTGTCAAATTGAACTTTCTCCTAGAGTTGAATGAAATTAAATATTTAATAATAGTTATGTAGAGTAATAATTTTATTCTAATTCCATTTAATAAAATTTTTATAATTACATGCATGTTTTAGTGTTTAAAAAAATGATGAAATCATATTTTATTTTCTGAATAAAAATATAATTTATATTGGTGTGAAACTAGTTTCTAAATTCAAATCAACAGTATAGATTAATTTTTTATCATTTCTTGGAAATATGAAATACTTTTCTATGTTTTTACCCTCGATCATATGTTTTTAAGGACAATCACTTCTCTTGAGGAATATTAATCATTCATTTCAAGAATAACACATGACACAATGACGTTTTTTCATTATTACACATAAAAAAATAATAAAATGAAAATTTTATAATAATTTTATAACAGTTGAAGTCAATTTTCTATGTTTAGTTTAATTTGATTAATGTTTTATATATTTATAACAACAAAATGAATATTTAGTAATGTATAGAAAACCATTACAAGTATTATCATTTCATCAATATTTACATTTATAAAAATTAATCAATACTTTTCCCCTATTTATTTCATAAAAATATGTGATTTTTACCTTGGCAGAACTGTATGGATAAAATTTTCAACGAAATTGATCTCTTTTAAAAAAAATTATTTATATATTACAAGAACTAAACATGTGATACTAATGTCTCATATTCACATAAACCATTTTAACAGATAAAATATATGTGTTCTATTATCTCAAATAAATTCATTGTTATTTTATAATTTATTACAATTAAAATAATTATTTCTTATTTTCATATATTTAAACTATATTTTTAATCATCCTGAAAAAACCACAACTCATATTGATGTAGATTTAGTTATTACATGTCATATATCTATCTAAAGTTATAATCCTACGCTTCCACAACAATTCTACTTCCTTCTAGGTGGTTTTAACCCGTAGAAAAAATGTTTGAAAGTAGTGATATATTTTGATACTCCTTACATAATCATTCTAGGAAGAATTTTGGAACCCACAAAATCACACATATATATATACATATTATTTTGTTTAAATCCATTAATGTCTATGGTATACAAATGGTTAATGTTTGATGTTTTTTTATATTTATAAGAAAACAATTATAATATAAGATTGGAAATATATAATTTATAAACCATTATTCCAGTATATTTTAAAAAAATCTATATCAAGGTTACTAAATAGTTTGAAAACCCCATGAAAGTTGATAGTTTAACATGATTTATTTTATGTATTTTATTCTTCTTAGAATCATTTTTATTTGGGGATTGTTCCCTACTCCTCCTTCATTTGATCCATCAAACATCATCACCACTCAATCTCTACATTTCATCTTTTGAAACCTTATATGGTGCATTTATGTAGATTACATTGTGTATTTTTATCCAGATTGAAGGGAAAGTATTCCCCATTATTATTTATTCATTTATTTTACTTTTTACCATTTTCAATTACCCCTACTGACATGGGTGGATTACTTTCATTAAAATTTTTATTCTAAAATTTTAGTTGTTATTTCTAGGGTTATTGATCTGTCTAATGAGAATGATTATTTTAGGATCCATCAATGCTGAAATTATTCCAACACAAATGATTTTTTTCCCATTCCATTGAATTTTATTATAGTGTTTTAGGGATTATTTAGAAATTCTTTTGTTGATACAGATCTATATATTATTCATTATTAATATTTTCATAATCAAATATTTATATAATCTTGGTAGGAATTTATGTGGAGAAGAAGGTGAATTTATTTCCATGGAAGTGTTTAATTAAAATATATTTATTCATTACTTATGTTTCCTAAATTTAATATATTGTTTTTAATTTAATTTCAAGTATTTATTAATTATTTTGAAATTAAATTATTTTGGAAGGTGGGTTACCCTTTTGGTTTTAAGTGATTTTAATTTTCTTGGTGGTGTGTGTATTTGATTAATGGAATCAATTAGTGATTTTATTTAATTTTTGATTATTATTTTCTAATATTGGTTTGAATTTTTTTGTGTTTCAGTTAGGGTTAATATTAATATAAAAATGTTATTTACTAAATTTATATTTTAAATATAATAAATTATGTGACGTCATTGGCCCATTATAAATGTTTATTTTATTGGTTGTTAAACATACCATTTTATAGCTCAATTTATTTATTTTTATGTAATTCATGAGTGTTTGGGTTTTAAAATATCATTTCTTCCATGCATATGGGTTTAGGATATAATTAATAGGAATGTTAGTAGATGGAAGGATATGATTGAAATTTTATCCCTTGGGTTATTTATGTTGTTATGGTTGATGATGGATTGATTGTGTCTTGGGTCCTTTATAAATTTTTTAAGGGAAACAATGATAATTTGAATAAAATTATAATATTAGTATTATTATGGTTCATATTATTCAATGGTTGGTAGACCATAGTATAATTTTTATACCATATTCTATGGTGTTTTTCTCCCAATAAGATATTTTGGGTGACTTGAGTGATGAATTATTATATTATTAACCATTTGATAGTTTTTCCCTTGTAGATATGACTAATATTTTACTATTAGTTTATTTGTAGTTTCCATAGGATTTTTATTGTACGGTATTTTTCATTACTTATTCATTAGAATTTTATTTTCATATCTATTGGTGTGACATTACCAATTTTTTTATTTACCTTTATGATTGAGAGTGCGCAGTTTAACTACATAGAGATTATAAATTATATATGTCTCTTAATGTAAATGTGTGTTATAATTTACTTTATATAATTATAAACATAAATAAACAAAAAATCAATAATACATAATATTAAATATATTATCAATGAAACAAATTAAAATTGAAAAAATTAATAAATGACAAAAAATATAAAATTGAAAAGTTAAAATATGAAAATATAGATTACCACAATATAATATAGTCATCATCCCCACTACCAACACTATATTGTATAAAACAATATTGGTAAACTAATAAAAATCATAGAAACTAGAAATATAGAACCATGAGTGGAATTAAAATTAATATTAAATTAAATAATGTATTGGAACATATTAGATTAATGGTGATTGTTGGAATAGTAACTTGTTTTTTAGGATTAGTAACATGACTGTAGGGAACAATTATATGTTCGTTGGAATAGTTAAATTACATAAAAATAATAAATTATGATATACATAATTTATATCAAAATTACATTAATTAAATATTAATATGAAAATGTAAAAAAATAAGTATCAGAACTGAAAAACTCAAATAATATATAATCTCATGTTTTATAAAATGTATATTGACATACTTATAAATAAAATTTTTCATTTTAATAAATAAAAAATCATGATTTATAAATTTATTTTCATAATAGGAATAAAATTTTTGTAATAATTCATTTTTTATTTTTCATAGGCTGATATTTTTTTAATTATTTTAAATAATTATACTTAAGGTTGAATAGCAAAAATATAGTTTTTCACATAACATGTGTATCTTAAATTAAATAATTAATTATTTGATAATGTGATAATAATTTGTCTAATTATTCTAGTCTATTATATATTTCGTTTCATAAAGTAGTTATTAAAATAATGTTATCTTACATTTGAAACATATTTTTTTTCAAAAACTCTATTCAATAAGGACTCTTTAAAATATATTTTTTTCTTTTATTTCACATTCCTCTAAAAAAATACACGAAATTATAAATGGTTTTTAAATTACAAAAATCATTATATTAAATTTATATCTTATTTATATTTCAGAATTATTTACTATTACACGTTCTACCTTTGATATAAAATTTTATTCAAAATTCTATTCTTAAAGTAAACATCTCCACATATATAAATAAACCCTCTACAACGAATTGGAAAACCCATCATCCCCAAATTTAGAAAGAAAATATTATTCCAAAATATTTCACTTAAATTCATATATTATTGGAAGAATGTTTTTGGAATAAAACAACTCTACAAATCAATGGATTGGTAGTGGCGTACATGAGAAGCTACAACAAGGATTAACTATTTTTCAGTAAAATAATTATTTATTTCTCCTTCTTCATCTCCTTCTTGTTTTTGAAAAACCCATTCTAAATAAATTAGGAATATAATTAGAAATTATTTTATCATTATATTAATAAAATTAACATAATATATTTATCATAATTATTATATACATATATATATATATATATGACAAACATCACTTCCTTACACTCCTGAAAATGCATTCTCAAAGGTCAGTTAACCAGCAATGGAGAAATTGCCATATCAGAAAATATACATATATTCATGGATAGATATTATAAATTATATTAACATATATAATATATTTTTATTTTTTATATAGTTTGTGAATAAATTATACATATGTATAAATTACCTTGAACAATGTTGTGAAATATAGGAAAAATTAGAAGAATTTAAGTACATCATGATATAAATATTAGTACCCTATAACGCAGTAAATTATGAAATATAATAAAATTTATATAACTGATAAATAGTGATACAAATTATTATAAATCAATTATTGGTAAATGTTTTAATAATTATATGTTTATTGTTCAAAAGTTGATGAGGGAATAAAATAAAGTGATAATACATAGAAGAGGATTCTCCAACAAAACACCCATTGTGTGGTTACTCCCCCTTCCAATAATTTATGGTTTGAATATTTATATAATGGTTTATAAATTACCTTTCAATGTTCATACCTCTTCTTTCATAGATATACATGTTTTAAAATTGATTTTGAGCCGAATTAAAGGATTTTATAAAGAAGAAATTTCATTCCAAAACATATCATCAACTCCACATTAACTATTTATAATCCAAAAATATTATTTATTATGAATAATGATATAAAATTCTATTTTGGACATCCAAATATTATTTTTTGACTATATTAATTATTAAAAATTTATGAAACCATTTTATTCCTTGGGTTATTTTTTGATTGTGATTGTTATATTTTCTATGTGGAATGCATGATTATGTAAATTTCAAGATGTGAAGGGTGGGACAAAAATTTTATATCCATCCAATGAATCAAGAAATTTGATTTATCTTTTTGGATAATGTCTATTATAAATGAACTTGATGTTATATACATTCAAATATCTGTAGTTATGATTATGCGTATAGGTTTTACGTGAACATGATGCTAGATTTTATCAAAACTATGTGTGGAATGACATGCCTATGAAAAGATGATTTATTTTTATAAGTTATCACATTTCATGAATTAATAATAAGTTTCACACGTGATTTATTTAATTATAACAAGCATATGATTTGATGATTATTAGTATTCTCACCAATAAAATATTGATTCTGCTCCCTTATTTAGCATATTATTGTGATTTTAGGTCACAAATTCCATTTATGTGTATCATCAGGTCATTATATGTATTATGGATAACATGATGTTTTCTAAAGATAAAAATAATGATTTAAATAAATTTTTATGTTTTATTGTTTAAATTTTATTTATGATCCTAATTTTTTTAAGATAGTAAACAGTTTGATCAAGTATTTTTATCTATTTTATGAAGATAATCTTATAAATGATGTAATATATTTGAACGAAAAACCAATATAAAGATATAATTGATATCATAGAACAATTAAATTATATTGGATATTATGATTAGAAAAAAAGTGCTGAAAAATGTATAATTCTATGAATATTTAAAATAACCAAGAATAATCTTTTTAGAATTGGGTAAAAATAGCCATCCCATAATATATATATATGTATCATTAATTTCGTAATAAAATAATCTATACATTGTTTTTTGAGTTATTTTTTATAAAAAATAGTAAATTTTAAAATGGTGGGAAATATTGGAAAAAATGGAAATGACACTTGTGAGGGATAGTGAATTGATTTTCCTAATGCCATAATTAATTCCATGGGAGGTCCAGTTCAAGAAATTATGGTGAATATTACATCACAATATATGTTATATGATTTTCATTTAATCATTTTGGTTTTTCATTCATAAATTTAAAATCAATTTAATTCTATTACGGATTACCCTTATTCATCAGTATCATTTTATTGGTATTTAATTAATTTAATTAAAAGGTATTTCTTATTTTCAATATATTAAATAAAATTGTAGAGAAATAGATAAATGATTATATTTCAAATTTGAGAGTTTTAAATGGTCGTGATAAGGGGTGAATGTTTTTAAATATATTAAAATGAAATAATAAATATTATCATTATATATTTTCAAACTAGTAGAAATAGTTTACCAAATTAAAATAATGAAATGTACTCATAATGGTATCAATGTGGTGTTTTGAAAATACACTTATTACTCTCATAGTTCAGATTTGTTTCTTCAATTTTCAGGTCAGTATATTAGATTTTACATTTTTCTTTGGATTGGAAAATATACCAATGTGAATTATGAGGGTTTTTGGTTTATTGATGTGACATGAGATTCATGTGATGAAAGTTGATTTTATCACTACAGTTTGTCTGAATGTGCTAATTCATTTTGGGTATCAGCCTCATAATGCAATTATTTTTATTTACTTTATGTTTTTAGTACTTTTAATTTATATATAATTATGATGTAATTTTAAAATAATATAATTTATGTGTTTTTTATTGTTCATGAGGGTTATTAATTATTTTGATTTCATTGATGCATATCATCTTATTTTACATTGAATAATTTATGATTCTTGGATATAACATAACTAGTGAACATTTAGAACCCTTTTATATCATGAAGATGAAATTTTTCCGAATGGGTGAGTTTAATACCCTTGGTTATTTTTTCTATTAAACTACAGTTAGGAATGTGCCTCAGGCCAATGGTATGATGGTTCATGTTATCCTTCTAGTAAGAGTACATAACAATTCATTCAAAAATTTATCAAATAATTAACACCCTAAAAAGGGTCCTATATTCTAAACATACCCCTATATTAATTTGATATTTAAAGGAAAAAACCAGTTATTACAATTTGATAGTGAATGGTATTACTATGATGTTTTGTTTCTACACATTCCAATATAAACCTCGATTTTAATAGAGTGATTCGGAGTTCTTATTTTTAATTTTGGATTTAATTATTTTTTTTGATTTCATAGTTTTTAAAATATATTTCATGATTTATGGAGATCCCAATATGTTTTTTGGAAATTTATAGTCCATGGGAGAAATTATAATCATATTATGTGTCAAAAAGATAATGTTCACGAGTTTTTTTAATATTTTTTTATATGAAAAACAATACTATAATCCATTATGTGTAACTCATATTGTTTTTCTCAAGTACCAAAAATAGTGTGGGAAAATCATGATATATGAAGAATGAATATGGAATTTTTTTCGTGGTCTCAATGGATTATTTTTTATTCTCATATGGTAATTGGTGTATAATTATTATTATTTGAGTGATGTTTTACTAATTTTTATAGAATTTTGGATATATTTTAATGAAATAATCATTAAGGTGGTGTTTATGATATATATAGAAAACCAATACTAGTTTTCATTATATAGAAGGCGGATTTGGAGAAAATCTTGTTTTGGTGCTTTGTTAGTTTTCAAATAATTATTTTTTAAATGATATGTAATCAATTTTTTTCTATGATATAGATCATGAGACAAGTTTTAATAATAGGGTTTTATTATATTTTTTGGCCCAAAATTGTATTATGCTTTTGATTTGGATCTTTAAAAAGATTGATTTTTCAAACATTAATAATTTAATTTAATTATTCTTGTTTACATTATTTTGGAAATTTTAATACATCAAAAAATATATTAATGATTGAAGTTATAGTTATTTTTTATATATTGTTTTGTTGAATTTTTTTTCATTGTGATGTAATTTCTAATATTTTGATTGATTATTTGTTTTTTTGATGTATTTGAATGATACTTGTGTTACTGAATCCATATGATAAGAAGAGAATAGTTTAGTATGTTTCCTAGTGATATATGATTCAAACTCCATATCTTAGACTATATGTGGACTCTTGACTGATTGGATAAGCTATACTAATCACAACATGTGGATCATGGTGGGGAATTTATGAACCTATATACTCTAGTTACATTTGGGGAAAAATCCACATGAGGAAATGGTGTGAACTAGTAAAGTCAATGGGAATGATTTACTCTATATGAAAAAACAAGATATATTTTGAAATAGTTCACTAAAAAAATTCATTTGTTTCATAACATGTGTTACACGCAAAATTTATTTTAAATGAATAATGATATAATATTTTAATATTTGTATTTTATGTGATAAAAATAACCGAACTATTGGATTGGTGGGTATTTATAAGAGTATAATTTGATAAAAAAATATGATATAAAAAAGAAAAATTTAATTCACTGTTCATCATTTCATTTGAAAATATAATAAAAAACATTTGAAAAAAAACGTATTTTTTTCACATTAAAAATATCATTATTTTTAGAATGTGTTGTTATCTTATAAATTTATTTTCCATATTGTTGAAAATTTATAATAATGTTCATATATACTAAAATCAATTATTATTTTTCCATCATCTATTATTTTTCCTAAAATTCGTATAAAAATAAATCTAATTTTATGCTTAAAATGCATTTTTCTAAAAAAACAATTGCATTAAGTTTGTTATGTTTAAATTAAATTTATTTTTAGGAACTTATATAAGTTGATTTTGATAAAATTTATTCCATAATTTTTATCCACATGATCAAATTTGGTAAATAATTTTATTATATATTTAGACATTATAAATAGAATTTGTAGTAATTTTTCCCCCTTAGTAAAGGGTAAATTGGGTTATACTAGGTATAAACCAATTGATATGGTCATCATTATTAATATGAATTCATATGGTATGAATGTAATTATACACATATAAACTAGTCATTGTAAATTAATTGGTAAAATGGAGTGATTCCTTTAAATTGACCTATATAATATTTATAGGAATTAAAAATATAATTTGGGTATCTCATAATTTTAAATATCATTCATGTGTGCACATAGGGTAAAAATGAAGATATAATGTAATATAGTTATCTATTTTTGGAAAAATAAAATAAATATCATTGTAGAAAATTATTTCTTACCGACAGTAATAAAAAAATACTATAAATATATACACTGCACTAACAAAATATTTAATTATTTAAATGAAAAATGAAATAAAAGATTTCAAAAATATTAAAAAGAATTAACTATGAGTGGATTATAGTTATATATGAATATATAAAATAAATATAAATATTCAGTTATTTTTGAATAATTTATATTCGAACCTAAAATTTTAATTTCTTTTTTATAATTCAAAATAAATGAATTGTCTCGAAATAAACATTAATGATATTATATCAAAATAATATTTTATTAAATTACTATAAAGTACATTAGTGAAGAAATTTTTGATATAATATTGTAAATAAATTCATCCCTTCAACAATTATTATATAATTATAACCTCATAACAAATACACAACCCTTAAAAACAAAAAAATATGTTATGGTGGTAATGTTTAAAATAGGATAACGAAAGGGTTTACTACAAAATATAATGTTTTAACCTCCAAATATACCTATAAACATTTTATTGTCTAGTGATTTTTTTACCACTTAACAAATTTTATTAAATTCACTTTCCATTTGGAATTATTTTTCTAGTTAATGTCATTAATATATTTTCATAATTTAAGAAATCCCAATGTTACCCATTTTTCCATTATAATTGGTCACCACTACATTCTATTCTAAACGTCTATCTGTGCCATATAGATCAGAAAAACCCTAACATTTTATCTTATATAAAATCCTAGCCACATTATAAAAATTATTATTTTTCCATAAATACAAACGTTAATGTTTTTTATAGAATACTTATGTTATTTCGTACAATAAAGAGTTGATTTCATTTTCAAACAAATTTCTTAAATTATTATTATACCATATTTAAAACATTTACATTATTCATATAATAATAAATAAACTATTATCCATGTAATGAAATTTTATTATATCTCTGTATTCACATTTAATCACCCATTTTCTATCAAATGTGATGTAAACATATCACTCATGTGTATGTACGAGATATTATATCCACATAGAAAATCACTTATATATCCATCAACATATTTCATGGATGGTTATTATTATGGTTTGAATGATTATTAATTTATTTATGAAATAATTATTCCTCTTTTATGATAATATCATACCTATTTTATTACATTCTAAACCATTTGAAAATGATAATGTTGCTTACACATATGGGTGGACAACATATTCCACCAAGCAATGTGATTTATTTTTCCTATCAATATTACATGGATAGTAATAGTGATTGATTTAATAAATATAGTATATATATATATGGTTTTATAATAATTATAAAAATTTTAGTTATATTTTTCCAATGTTTAATTTCATCATTAAAAAATACAAACAACAATCATGTGTAGGTAAAACCTACTTTCAACCTGAATATTCTGTGTTATTTTTCTAACTATAATTTTTATTTATTAATTTATGTAAATATATATATATTGGATATTTTATATATTTATATGATTATTAAGAATATGGAATTTTTTGATCCATGATTGCAGTATTAGGACCATGTCTCGTTAATGAAATCATTCATGAAAAATGAAGTTTTTAAAACATTGAATAGTGGGTTTATTACCGAATAAATAACAAAAGGTGGTAATATGTCATAATTAAATGAGGTAGTTATAACATTTCTATCATAATGGTGATAATTAATGTGTATATCTAAATTAGGAAAATATAGTTTAGACATGATTATTAATTTAATTAATAGGATAAAAATTAATTATAAATTAGAATAAAATCAAATAGAATATAATGGATGAGATTTTATTAAAAAATATTTTTATTCAAATATTTTAATTTTTTTAATAAATTTAATTATTCAATGTTATTGAAATATTTACAATAAAAAGTTAGGATTTATATATAATAAAATATTTTTTAATTATTCCAATAAGATGGATAGACATATGATATGAATAAAACAAATTTTCATAATAAAAATATTTTTTTAAAAGATTACTTTCTAGTATTTTAACAACCACATGATTTAAATATTACTTTTCATATATTAATAAATATTATATGATAATTTAAATATCCTATTTCATATAATAAAATGAAATTAAGTTTACATTAATTTTTTCTATGACCTGTTTTATTTTATAAATGAATAGTTAAAAATACTTCATTTAATTTCAAAATTACTTATTAATAAAATTTATGAATAGAATAAAATATTATTTACAATTTGTTTTAATGTATAATATGTTTAATAATTAATATAAAAATTCATTATAGGATATTCGAATACATTTAATTATGAAATAAAACATGAAAACATTTATAACTTTAGAACTTTGGAAATTAAAAACCCGATTTTTATTATGTTTGAATGAATAATTTTAAATCTAGTTTTTAAAACTATATGAATTTAATTTGTGTAATTTTATTCCATATATGGAATCATAACATTAAAATATGGTTATATGTTCATTGGAATATTTAGTTATGATAAATTACGATGTAAAAAATATTAGTTATTGTAGTGTATGTAAAAAACATACTAGGGAAAATGTTTAATGGTAAAAGATTTACATACTTGATAATTAAAACATTTAATAGTTGATATTGGTATTTATTTACCCTAAAAATCCTAAAAATCATAAATTTACAGTATAATTTTTCGAATTTAATCCCACCTCAATGTTGATGTCATTAATTTTAAATATTGATTATTTAGTAACTAAAACACACCGAACACAGGGTATTAATATCAGCCTCCACCGCCATATTTCAGCCCACAAATCCTTAATGATCCAAAAATAACATCCTAAAACCCTCATCCTGAATCTCCTGATATTTATGTACTGTTGGGGAAAATTCATAATCCAAGGTCCTCAGGGGACTCTCAATGAGGTGATATTCAAGAAGAATGTTCCTCAATGTACCTCTCTTAATTTCATTTTACATTCAATGTTTCACTCACCTCCATCGACCATCATGAAATAATAATTACATAACCATGAAAATACTAAAATTATGTGTTTGGAATGGAATACCATATATGAATCCATTTTATTACCTCCTCTTATTCAATAAAAAAAAATTAATGTCCTCATTATACTGATTAATCTCTTCAATGAATATTTGTTTACATACCTTAACACTTACATGTTTGGTCATAAAAGTTCCATTTTAGTTAAATAAGACATTAATTGGTATATTAAATCATAGTTCATATTCTGTACTAATTATACATTAATGTCCTGAAACTAGTGGAAATTATATTTGATACCCTATCCTTGGTGGTCACATAACCTCAGGTTCACCTCCAAATATGTTAGTTGGTACAAAATTGTAGTGGGGTCTATATTGAATCATTGGGGATACAATATAAACTTATCTTAGTGATACCATATAAGAAATAATACTAATAGATATAAAATCAATTAAGAACAAATTAATATATAATATACAATAATATCCAATAAGAAATGATTTTGCAAATGATATAACAATATGATGGATAAAATATTTGACCTTCCATCATAAAAAATAATCTCAAGTGAAAAATACTGAAAAATATTCAGAAAAAACTATCGAGAACCAATTGTGTCCTAAACACCATGCTCCAAACTATTTTCGAATGTATAAACTAAACACCAGGATATTGTCTTGAACCTATAATATAATAAAATGCCTTTTATTCAGGTACCTAAGTGTCTTGGTGGCCCGAGTAGGGTGTTAGTAGAACTTAGTAGGCCACGTCCAATGTTGTATAATGAAGTAAAAATTATTATTAATATTTTATATAGGTATATAATTATTTAATTGATAAAAAGAATACAAATTAGGATCTATTTATTCATAAGGTCCACATTAGACACTGTAACAATTACTTACTAGGGTTATTCATATAAATATTTTCCACTACATTAAAAATTGTCCATTTAAATTATTCATTACGTTTCATGTTTCATAACTCAAAATTATATCAATTCAAGAAGGAAAATTATATTCCCTCACTTTGGATCCTTAGTCCAAATGCATGACCTCACCGGAGATCCTCAGTTCTGGTGCATCACCTCATCATGGAGCTTCACTCCAGGTACATCTACTCACCATAGATCTTCAGTCATGGTGAATTTCCGTATTCAATTTTTAGAGGAATATAGCATTAGTATGATTCCATAACACATGAAATACATCGATGTTCATGGAGTATCAGTTCGGCTTCCCCGTGGGAGGAGCCTCAGTCTAATACCCCAAACTACCATTATTTCATGTAACATTCACCAAAACAAACCAAAAATATTAAACACATTTATCATTAATAAAAAAATATAACATATACCATTATTACAAATACTCCATTATACTATTTAAACAAATACACAGGTGAAACATTTAGTTTATTCCATAACTATCTTAACAGTTCAACATAATCATCATGGGTCTGATCTCACCAACCCATATAAATATTTAATTTTTATAATCCCAGTGGGACTTTCAATCCCAAAAAATGGTATAAAACACAACCCAAAATACACATTTGAAATCATATTTAAGACACCCTTTAAATTATCGGTCTTCCTCATTAAATACTAAAATAAATACTATATCGATCATTTATTTTTCAAGAATTCCAATATTAAATAATTCATTTTAACAAAATGGGAGAACAACATTATTTAAAATCATCATTTTTTATATATAGATAAAACCACTTTCAAAATTTCATTGAGTAAAATCATTCTGTTAAAAAATTTCTACAATAAAACATCAACTTATTCATTTATAAAACATAACCATATAAATTTCCAAAATTTTATATTTAAAGACTTTCAAAATACCCTTAGACATTTCAAAAAATTTGAATATTGATCAATTAAATTCAACCATCACACATTCCCATAGGCTTGATTATAATATTAAAACCCCTTAAATCTCATAATTCATTTATCCTAGTGTTTTATAATTTTCACCTTTTTTTACTTCCATTCACCATACCCGATGGGTACCCCTAGGTTTACTCTAACATCAACTATAGACCAAACATGATCTGATAAGGGGTTTTCTCCTCAATATTCGGCCTAAAAAACTATCTCTAATAAAAAAAGTAATGATCAGAATGGAAAAAAAAAATAAAAAAAATAGATACACATAGAAAACTTCACGACTGTGGGGAATAATGGATACCACATTCATCATTCCATGAGAAAACTGCACGCTCGACCATAGAATTTCATTTGGAAACAAGCTAGCACTAAAAGTATAACTTGGAGATTTGATTCACAGTAATAGACACTCCAATCAACCAATAATGGAAGTGAAATCATTCATGGTGAGAAGGAGGTTTCATGTTCATCATCCTTTCTATATATGATAAATGGTTTGAAAAATTATGGATGAATGATAAATGACTAGGATGAAAAATTGAAACATCCCTCTTTTTTAGAGCTACACATTTTGGCTGCATGATTTTCCAATCCATGTGAAAACATTGTGTATCCTTCTATACAAGAGGGTCCTAGAAGAATTGTTTTATATAACACTAACATGGGTTGATAAACTATATGGGGAACATGGTTTAGCCTATTTATAAGATAATGATAAAATGTAATATTTTATTTTTCCAGGTGCACGGTTTTTAGTAACCATGAACCACACATGCTGTAACATCCCAAGTAAATAAAGAAATAATAAATTTTCATTTTTATAATTATATTTTAATTAAATATTTATTTTTATTTAAATGTAATTCTATGTTTGATAGCATTCCAAAAAATGCAACAATGAGTTTCTTTGAAATCATACGTTGCACACTAACAATATAATATTATTTTTTATGTGGTAGTTAACAACTAACTATTGTATTGGAAGGAATGAATATAAAAAAATAAAATATGATAAAATATTTTTGTTAAATGCTTTTAAATTCATCCCATAAATTTTAGAGTCTCAAAATGTAAATGAATCTAATTTTAAGAATAATTTACTTTTAAAGGTCGATTTACCCCCTTTTGATGGTGAACCCTTTTAAATCTAGTTTTTTCCACTTTAATATGTTATATTTGACAAAATAAAATCCTTATATATAATCTGGACCTCATAAATTACTTTGGGAAAAATTTTGGTATTTTTCTACTAAAGATCAATTTTTAATGAATAGAGAAAAATACAATATTTTAATTCAAACTGCCTTTTAAACCAATTTATTTATACAGTTAGATTAAATATTTAATTATTTTTAAAGTATAAATATATTATGAGTTTACCATTTAATCCAATTTGTCTATTTTAGGTAATTTCATGTTGAAATTTTATTTAAAAAAGTGTCAATTTTTTTATAGTTATTGTTTCATAAATACACGTTTTTGTTTTGACAACGAGAATTAATTTTAAATTAATTTCTTTCACATATGTGTTTTTAATTAATAAAAATGGATTCCATATTTATAATTAAAATGTCCAAATTCTTCAAATAGGTAACATTTATTTTTAGAATTTTTAAAGATTTACTTCAGTAAATATTTTATTTGGTTAAAGGGTAAATCTGATAAATAAGGGTAATAAATAATATTATAATAATATTAAATTACCTTAACATGTGTTCTAATACTATTGGATATACATATTTGAATATGTGAACCCATGGGTCTATTTTGTGTAACACGCAAAACGTCCACTGTACGCTTCTCTTTGAAAAATACAGTAGCGTGTGTTGTACGCAACTTCGAGTTCTATCATACACCACAACCAATCAAACTAGCCATTATGAATAGTAATAACCAGTTTTTAAAATTTAATAAATTTTATATTTCAAAATCTACTTCATTTTTGGATTCATAATATCAAAATTAGCCTAGGGTGAATTTTTGGTATTTTTCTGAAAACTGTCAATTTTTTATGAATAGTGAAAAACACTGAGTTATTAGTTAAAAAATAACTTTTTATTTAAACAATTATTTATATTATTTAAATTTATTTTAGGTTAAAATAGATACATAATACCTATATAAGTTCAATGTAATTAATTGAAGTATGATTATAATAATTTTAGACATATAAAAATTTTATTGAACTTTTGACCGTCTTTTACCCAACTCCGAAAAGAATTTGAAAATTAACATAAAACATAATTTTAACACTTCTGTTAGTGGAATTTCGAAAATCCGAGAGACACGATTAATATAAATGAGGTAAATGTGGTTCAATAAGATAAAAATATTTTTTCGTTAATAGTAACTTTTTACTTTTAGTTACAACGGTTAAAAGTAAATAAGTTAATTAAGGATAAAAATGATATTAATATTACCCTAAAACATGTCCTAATTCTATTGTACAAGTGTATCTAGAAAGAAAACAACATTATGAATAAATTATTTTCATTTAGGTCCACTTGGATTAGATTTGGACATTTATTATTATTTAACTCAAAGAAGAGTTAAAAGAGTTAAAATAAAATTTTATTAACTAAAACATTTTTAATATAGAGTTTTACATAAGATAAATTAGATTATAAAAATTAATTCAAAATATAAAGAGATTTCCTACATAATGGTATTTTATTTATAATTTTTAGACATTAAATAATTTAATTTGTTTGTGACAAAATGGTGATCAAGTAATTACCTAATTAATAAAATATTAAAACAATGGATAATATAAATACCTAAATATATGTAATTTGAGACTTTTTATGAATTAAAATAATTTTATAGGTTAATATGACATGTTAGTATTGATTTAATTATGTTTGATTAAATTAATCATGTTGTTATGGGTTTCACAAAAATCAAATACCAAATAGTGTCAAAAGTGTCATAAAAGAGTTTTTAAAACAAATATTATATTATTAATTAATATTCAATTCCTAAAAATATTAGTATTGGGCAAGAGACTTATATAATGATAGGTGTATCATTAATGGACCACTTGGGGGTCTATTGGATGTATTTAGTAAGTTTATTAACTATATAATATAAAAATACAAAGTGACATGGTAAATGTCAAACTAATTAACTAAGAGTTAAAACTAAAAGATAAGGTCAATATAATAACCCAAACCTATATAAATTCTATTGGTTGAAAGTATTTAGAACCATATCCACCTTATACAATGAATAATCCACTTTGGAGCCATTATAAACCAAATATGAATTTATTATAAAATAATATTTCTAGCTTTTCCAAAGGTTCCCCTCACCCCTCTTATAAAAGGGCACTCACCCTTCTCACTAATTCACACATTCAAAGCCTTTTGGCTCGGGCAAAACCTTCCCAAATACTCTCTAAACATCCCTTGATTCAATATAGAGGCCTTATTTTGACCATAAATCCAACCTAAGGAGCCCTTTTTATCAAATCAAAAGGAAGAGGCCGAAGAAGAGGTAATGTTTTCACCACCCTTTTTCAAGTTCATTTCTTCTTCATCTTCATATTTCCTTGTTATTTACATTAAAAAATAATAAATCCATTATATTCTATATACTGTGATGTTATTATAAATATGGAACAAACAAATTCAATATTCTATCCGTCCCTTGAATGACATGTCACCATACGTGCATACGTACGACCTACCGTCTCTACGTCATGGTGTAATTGTTATTCAATATATTATTATTTAGATGGGTATAATAATGATATTTAATTAATCTAAATAACAAATATAACATGATAATTATTTTTTATATATGATATACCATCCAATTATATATTATTTCAAAATCAAAATAATGATATTGTCGCTCGTGTGTATGTACGGACTACCGTCTCCACGAACGCGATGAGATTCATTCCCCATCGTATTCATTCATTTATAATTCACATTTAATGATTAAAAATAAGGTTTAAGGACTTCATATCATTATGGATATGAATAAAATACAACCTATACATAAAAAACATTCTTTATTTAACAAAACATATAAAAGAAAAGGATTAATTAAACACCCGAAATGACGATAATACTAAAATCTTATTAACAAAGCATTAATAGAAGATCATATATGATATAATAACTATGTATATGGTTCATGTATAACTTAATAACAATTTTTTTTAACTATTATAAAGGAGGTTAAAATACCATCGAGTAAGGAAAAGTACAAGGTAAGGGTTTATTTCAAAATCTCTTCATTATCAGAGATTGGTTATACGTAATTATCTACTATGATCTCTTTATCATCCACATCCATGTTTCTTAAAAATGTATTTCAAAACATTCTTACTATTTTATAGAATATGGGTTAAAGTGATTTCTACCCTTGTTTACTTTTAATATGAATTTTATAATGGAATTAACCTATCATTTTCCAAACAAGGTCCTTTTTAACCTTTTCGATAAAATTAAGGTAAAATGTCTGTTTTTAACTTATACGGCGGGTGTGGCTATTTTCCACCATTATAAAATCATCAAAGCTTTCCATACAAGATTATAAGAATATTTTCAAATTAAATGTTTTATTTTATAATTATTTGACTTTTAAATGATTTAAAAAAAGATATTTCTCTCAAATAGTTTTGATTTCATCTATGTCAACATCTATTGATGGATTTTAAGCTTATTTGAAGTTTATTTATTATTATACAAAAAATCCATATATTATTGAAGTTTTTGTGATATGTTTGACTGTGGATGTGTTATTTTTATTCCATTCATGGTTTATGGTGAATGTATTGACATTTTGTATGCTAGTTTTAATACGAATGTTTATGTTATGTTTAAACCTCTTCATATTAGGAATGCATTGGACTTAATAAGTGACGGGTGGAGCCCGCTATAGCTCCCAGATGCATCGGTAGGTCTCATGAGACAAACTAGTTTCTTGGCACAAGGCCTTGACAAAATATTATGTGTAGTCTTGACACGAGGCCTTGGCTATGTGGTTATGATAGTCTGGAATTATGAATTCCATCATTATGAAAGTGGTTATTGATATTTCATGTGATTATTCGACTAGTAGAATATCCATGTCAATAAGTAAATATAATTATTTTATTTTTTATTTTCCATATTATGATGAAGATAAAGTTTAAAACGTTTTTGTTTTAGTTATACATTTCTTTAAATGATTATGTTTATTTAAGAAAGTTTCCGCTATATTGTTATCCTTAATGAGAATCTGAGCTCACCCCTTCCAATGTTTTATTTTTCCCAGGATGTGAAGAAGTAATTTATGAATGACCTGTAGGGATAGTATGAAGGGATATGAGTGTGGATTATTAAGACAAGTTGTTGTAGTAGTAGTTTTCACTTTATGATGTAATGTAAACTTTGTGAATGTATCTAGTTGTTCCAAGGCTACTAAACTAATCGGTCTTTTGAGACTTGATCTTTTGTGATCATGCAATATTATGTAATAATTTACCAACTCTGGGTAACTGGGTTCGGGGCGTTACCGTTGGTATCAGAGGACGTTTAGTACAAACCTTGGAAGCTATATTTAGACAACCTCTGATTAGAGCACATAGACCTAAGATGGGCTTTGAAGATTAGTATAGAAGAACTTCCTAGAATTTTGGTATTGTTGATATTTTGTGAGTTTTCTGAGTAATACATCCCTGTCTGGATACGAGCATGAAGAGGTGGCTCTAGAACAGATGTACATAGGGGTAAAACCTGAAAACACCACTTTGAGAAAGACTCGAACGGGAACTGGTGCACGACAACGAGCCTTGCTGCACTCTTGGTTACGACACTCCCGGGGGATATGATTAAGATAACACTCATTTTCATTAAAAACCATTATGATGGGTTTATGAGTATATACATCCTCAAAGAAAAGAATTTTATGATTATGGATTATATTCATAAATAGTTCAATTTATGTTAACTGTTTTATAAGTATGTAATTATGTATTTTGATTCATAAACTCATCTAGTTTATGACGTTGTTTAGAAATGGTTCCTAGTGGATGAAATGGAAACTGCATCAATGCACGCACTCCATGTATGGATTTCCCTCCTGCTCAAGATAATTATAGTGGAGTTGGTGATAAAACTGTTGTTGATCAGCTTATCACTATACTAGGAAAACTCACTCAGGTTATGAATCATAACCTTACCCGTATGGAGCACCCTGATCTACAGCGTGGAGGATCAACGTTAGATCGCTTCATGAGGAAACAACCACCAACATTCAATGGGAGTACAAATACATTGGTATCTATGAAATGGATAAGTTCCCTAGAGAAAATATTTCAAGCTTTGGGGATAGTGAAAGGGACAAAGTTTTCATGACAGTTTGTCGCCTCACTAGAGATGTTGATCAATGGTTGTCATTGATTCAAAACAATAAGGAAGATGATGAGGTATCAAATATGGAATGGAGGGAGTTCAAAGATCTATTTTTAGAAAAATATTTTCGTCATGACCATCGAGCAGATATGGAAAGGCAATTTCTGAGTCTGAGACAAAAGGAGGATGAGAATGTCACAATGAATGAGGATACATTTACAAGGTTAGCAAGGTATGCTGGAGAATATATACGTAACCCAAGAATTAATATTGATCGTTTCTTTGATGGGTTAGAACCATTTCGTCGATGAGAATTAGTGTCACAATCCTTCTCGTCATACGAAGATATTTTCCCATGTGCTATCAAGATAGAAAAATAATTCTCTATGTCTTATGACTTTAAAGAAAAGAATGAGAAGAAGAGATCTGCTGATCAATCAGGGAATAGAAATAAGGGGAAGAAAGGAAAATTTTAATATCCATCCTGTAGTAAATGTGAGAAGAAACACCCTGGTACTTTCTTGAAGGGACTGGGAGTCTGTTACAAGTGTGGTGAAAAAGGCCACCAAGCTCGTGATTGCAAGGGGAAGAAAGAAGCTACCAATTTTCAATGATAGAACTGCAGAGAGATGGGACATTATGCCAATGAATTTCCTAAGAGTCAGTGGGACTTACCTCAAAAAGGCAAAGGGATCAAGTCCAAGTTTATGCTTTCACTACTGCAGAGGTAGAAGCTCTGAAAGACGTGGTGGAAGGTAATTTAATGGTTTCCTCAAGTTTAGAAAATTCATTATTTGATTCTGGATCGTCACATTGTTTCATAACTTACTAGTTTGATAAGAAAATTAGATATTTACAATTTGATTCAGTATATAAATCTTTTAAAATAATTAGAAAATAAAAATAATTATCATATGTATGAAAAAAATTCAATCCCTTCTCTCAAATTATTCCAATCATCCCAATATGATCACATGAATATTAACAATAGGAAAAAATATGATATCCTTACTATTAAACTATAATAATTATTCCATCATTATAAAACTATTATATAAAGAATGAAAAATAATATATCCAATATCTCAGCCTTTTTCAACCATTACATCAACATTAAATATTATCATCACTTTCCCATACATAGACTATGTCTACATGATATAAATATTAATACATTACAGAAATAGAATATGTGTTCATGTCATTTCCATCATCAATTTCAACCTATCTATATATTATCATAATGAAAAAAATATGAAAATTATTATAAAATAATTTATATAACTAGTCATGAAATAAATACAATAATTAATAGTGAATGAAAAATCAAAACATACCATATAATGAAAAAAATTATGAGTCAAATAATTATTTTAGTGTACATAAATTTACACATGATAAAAAACATCACTAAAAAATCACATCTTAATATTAAAACTTTTCTTATAATTACTATATATTATAAGTACATATTTTAAAATTACTGATTTTTTATTTATACTGAATATTTCAATAAGAGAATTGACAATAATTATCTGCAATTAATTATTTTAATCTATAAAAAATTAAATAATTTTATTAAGTAATATAATACTCTAAGAAACAATATATGATTACATATATATCATGATATTATTTCACCAACAACTATATAATCCACATTTTTAAATAATTACATCATACCCCATAAAAAAAATAATTACGTCACTATTTCCTTTAACCTATTTTTTTAAAGGTTGTGGCTGAAGCCTCAATTTTATTATTAAAGTAAAGAAAAGACCTCTTTCACTGGGTAGAGGGAGACCCATTACATAGCCCGTAGGCCCAGTGGGCATTTAGCCCATTAAATAGCTCATTGGCCCACATTTAAGGCCCATGACCCATTCTGTGAATAGTACTGCTACCGTACCTGCGCTGCTACAGTACCGCACAGTACCCGCTGCCGCTACAGTTCCCCGGATGCTGCTACAGTTCCCCTACCACTACTACAGTTCCCCTTCCGCCACTACAGTACCGCCATTGCAACAGTATCTCGGTTGCTACAGCAGCACTACAGTGCTGCTACAGTGCCTGCCCCCCATGGGGTTGAAGCCCCATTAATCTTAACATTATACTACCTTACCATTCACACTCATCCCTATAGTTTATTCTATAACTTTCACTCCAATTTACAATCTTATATATTATAACTGCCCTTAAGGTTTTAATTATATATTTATATAAATTTAATGTGATCATATATCCAATATATATAATTTAAGAAACAAATTGGCAAAATTAATTTTTTAAATTAAACACACTTAATTTATATAATGTTAATTTATTTATTATAGTATAATAAATTTGTATTATAAAATAATATGATATCAATATTAGGTGCATAATTTATGAGATAAATAGATATTAAATTCATAAAAATAATTGATTATTAAATAATATATGTTGTAACCAATCATTATGAAGATTCTCATGTTCTCCATAATCAATTTTGGTTCCCTCTTTACTTCTTATTTATAGAGGGATTCCTATTTTATATGGGTAATCGCATATATAATGAATGATATAATTTATTAAAATCAATAAATTTAATTATAAGTGAACCAAAATAATCTTCTATTTTATATGTTATTTCGTAATTATTCATTCAATTATTAATTAAAAACAATGTGTTAATCATCATGGGAAGTAAAAAAATAACATCATCATAAAAACTAATTTTATTCATTTTTAAATCTTGGAAATTATTTTTTTAGATAATAAAATAAAATATATAATCCAGGGCAGAATAACAAAAAACATGACATATTGAAAAAAAAATGAATTAAATAACGTAATTTCATACTGAATAACCACATCCCTGAATGAATACAAAATTGAATGAGAGAAGTGTATAATAATTAAATGTATTATGTAAATTATCAAACCTCTCATTAGAACAAATGAACTCCAAAATTCATGTTGATAGATTATACACATTCTTTACTCATTGTTTTTCTCCAATTTATATTAACTGGTTCAAGGTTGATATAAAATCCTTTCATTATATAATATGATAGAATGGAATCAATTTAAATTAATGGGGATATCACACACCTCTCATTTATACGGGGATATGATAAACATGTTAATGTAAATGTTCCATTAAATTAAATTTTATGGGATGAAAATTGTGGTTCTTTAATGATCAATAATGTGATATATATTCGTATTCATATACCAACATATATAATTTTTTTACATTCTGTTTTATCAAACAAAGTAGACAATGTGTATGTTTGCACACACATACTCATGCTCAAACATAAATTTAATGTTGGTAAGTGTATAATAACTGACTATGGATTATATACTATGATATAATTTATTATTATAATTCAAAAAATTAAACTATTATGTAATTTGAAATTACATCCGTTATAATAAAAATAAAATAATTAAATTTAAAAATTATTTCAATTTTTTTTTCAAAATATATATCAATATAATATAATTGACAAATTATTAAAATACTTAAATATAGATTAGGACCTAAAATTATTATTATATAATCTCTGATGAGAGGGATGATAACTCAATTTTCATTTTGGAACATCTCTATAACATGTCATTGGGTGGTACCCTAATTACATAATTTTTATCCCATCCCTACATATTATACTACCTCTATTCCATTTCATACAATATATTCATATATCCATTAAATTCTATAATTTTCATGCTCTATATGGATGTAATATTTCTTGAATGGCTAATAACTATGTTTTATCACAAGGGGTTGTTATTCACTTTCTTGAAAAGATCATGTGACCTAGAGGTCATTTTTATCAAAATGGAAAACATGCTTGATTTGATATTACACAACATAATATAACAGTACCAAATAATATTCATTACATTAATATTACATCCAAAAAAAATTGATTTAATTAAAAATAAACTCATACACCAATATTTTAATTCACCGCTATTGGTTATTCCTAGTAGAACCCAACAATCTAGTATAGTAATTAAAATTCTTATGGTCTATTTTCATTGCATGAGATGGAAGTTCCATTTTTTTAAATTATGGTATACACACTAACCAAGGGCCTTTGGTGGACAATGGTTATAGATATTGAATGAGCAAAATGCTATATTTTTCAACTCTAATGGGTTTAGGGTCCCTTAAATTTCATTTAAAAGAATTATTCTTATCCTTCTCTAATAGGTGTTTGATTTTAGTGTCATCTGGGGTGGGAATTTCATTGAAGATGAGTTTTTACTCTATTACATTAAATTAGTAAAATGTACTATGAGAACATGATATCAAGATTGATCATAAAAGGTGAAAGGATCTAATGTTCCCAAGAATTAATCAATATTATGATGAAAATATAACTAGAAAACCCACAATGTCAATTAGGTTTTACATACAAAGAAATGTCATCTTGAAATTATAATTATTCATATATGTTGGCTTTATATATTTTATATCTATTAGTTTTATTATATATCATCAAAAACCATTATGAAGACACATGTAATCCTAGTTTTATACAATGTGTTCTTGGCAAGGGGGGATATGGCGGAACAAACAGGAATTGACATCCAACCTTAGAGTATAGCATTAAATAATAAGCAGGGAAATATAAGAAATAATAAAAATGAAAAACATTAGTCGTATATGAATATGAGGAGAATAACTCAATAATATAACTAGTATAAGAATAATGATAACCATTTGACTCAATCAATAATAATTACCCAGTCTAATGTCAATAAAATTACATCCATAATTCACCCTCATCTTATAAAAATAATTTTTTTCATATATTTTCTCTCAAATTATACATCTATCAAAAAAAATATTTTATCAACACACTTTTAGAAGTAAAAAAACACTTACATATTCTAATTTATGAAACACTACTACAAATGGCCCATTACAAAATACTAAATATTTTCAGTAATTGCATATAGTTTTTTCCCTATTACTAACATTTAGTTAACTACTATAGAATTTATTAATTTTGGATGAATAAATGGTTGACTACTATTTATAGGTAAGTAATGCTTTGATATTATAGATCACTAATGACTAACTGATAATGTTATATAATTATAAACTCACAAATAGGGATTATTGCTGAACCCTTAATCCCTTGTATTTAAGACTAAAAATGTCACCCATTTTTGCTCATTGACCACAATGTTGAATCACTAGTACGCCTAAGGGATCAACAGCCATTGAAAATCATCTTATTAATTTCACTATTACCTCCTTGAAACTATCCTTGATGTACCATCACCATATAATCCCGTTACATTCAATACTGAGTATACTATATCTACAACCTATAATGTCAGAATTCACCCCAGATAACACACTATATCCTAATACATCAACCACCTCCTTAAAAAACCATACAATGGCGTTTTAAATTGGGTATTTTAGCAGCAACCAAATAAAATCATTTAATCCATTAACGAAAGTTCAAATAAATATCTTATTGGTTTTTCTAAATAATTTTTTTCTAGAGATTGTGGACATTTTTGGAATGTATCATTTTTGGTTATGACCCATTGAAAATTGTTTTTAAGGCATTCAATTTCATTTTAAAAAAATTATTTTAACATTAAGTGCACATTAAATATTTGACATTTGTTTTTTTACTCAAACACGCTATAAATAATATAAAAATAGGTTTTCTATTATAACATGAAAATATATAGTCATTTTCATTAGTTTTATACTTATACATGTATTTTATTGTTTATTAAATATAAAAAAAGTGTTTTGTTCTTCTTGGAAAACCAAATAACAAAATTAAATAAAGTACGTTTTGAAATTTGAAATAATATATCTATAGTTATTTTCTTATGATTTCATTGAAATCAAATTTTTTATCATTTTTTAAAAATTAATATACATTTTTAATATTGTGGTTATATACTAGAAATTATTATTCTATAATTTTGAACACAAAAATCCTTATATTGATGTGATTTATACTCCAATATGTAAAAAATTATTGAATTCTAGTTATAATATGATTCAAAATTCATTGGTGATTTTTATTGTTTTCTTTATTAAACACATTATTTAAAAAATTATGATCCTAAAAATGTTGTTATACTATCCTATGAAAAGCTATTCTCACATTGAAATAAAATATTAATTTATAATTTTAAATTGAATATATTGTTTTTGTGCTATTATTTCATAGATATGAGAGTTTATTTATTTTGTAGTGACCCTCTTGATGTATTTCTTTAAATAACATAATATATTTTAATAATAAAACATCAATAAAAATATGTACACATGAAATAAAATTGACATGGATTATAACACAAAATTTCGTAGATAATAAAAAATTATATTTCACAATTATTTAATATTTTTACAAGGTCATTTTTTGGATTTTGAACCTCATATGAATGGTTTATTATAATAGTATACTAAATGTTCATTTTTTGGTGTGTCAAAAAACATAACAATAATGGACCGGAAGAATGTTTTTTATATTTTAGAACCCAATATATATAGCCTTCTCTTTTATTCCAAGTCGTTTTTAGATCATTTTCTAGGTGTTTACCCATTGTCAAATTTTTTAATTACTCTCATATCATTCAAATCCACTCGTTTAGTTATTCGGAGAAAGCCAAATATCTTATTGATTTTTTATACTCAGGAACATCAAAAATATTTTAGAGATATTTTTCCTATTGATTAAAAATCAATATAAAGTAATTTTAAATTTTTTTTACTATTTAATGAACTTTTTAGTGTTATAATTAAATTTTTATTATCTTTTGGTAATATTAGGAAAACATCAACTTGTACTTATGTGGTGTTTATTCCAACATTTTAAAAATTTATTTATGGTTTTATTACATTGAATTCATAGTTGTCCATGTTAATGTGAATCATTTTTATACCAAGAAAAATGTTTTAAAGAAAATGAAAAATTTTGTTTCAACTCATTTAGATATTTTGAGCATGTCCCACAATATATAGACATATTTTATAATCATATATTTTAGAGAAAATTACAATATTTTTTTCCTATGATTTCAAAATAATCTAAGGACTTTCTATAGTGGTTTGACTATCACAATAATTTTTTTGAGTTTCAAAACATAAAACACGTGTCTTGCATCATCCTGAATAATCCTCAAATTTGTTTTCTAAGGAGTCATGTCTTTCATAAAAAAATACATATAATGTTTATTGTAATTCTTTTTCAAAAGTTTGGGTCTGAAACCTCAATTTTTATTAAATAAAAGTCCTATTTTTACTGGGTAGAGGGAGCCCCATTACAAACCCGGATGTCCTAAGGCCAAGTGGCCTGAATACAAGGCTTGAAAACCCATTTTTTGACCCAAAGGGTCCCTCGGTAAACAGTACTACTACAGTACTAGAGATGCTACAGTACCTCCAACAATACTTTCTTTGCTACAGTACCTCATATAGTGCCTCCACCAATACAGTGTCACCACTTCTACAGTACTACTACATTTCCATTCTACATTACTGTTATAATATCTAGAATTGTTTCCCTACCTAAATTTGATCCTGGGTATTTTGAGTGTTATTCAAGAGGATTTACCACTTGGGTAAAGTCTCTTTGGATTTATTGTAAATATATCATTATAATATGAAATATTTAATTTTTATTGACTAAAAAATATATTTTTATGAATTGTTTTATTAAAACCATTTATTTATTTATTCATAGAATGAAACTTGTCAAATTGAACATTCTCCTAGAGTTGAATGAAATTAATTATACAATAATAGTTATGTGGAGTAATAATTTTATTCCAATTCCATTTAATAAAATTTTCATAATTACATGCATGTTTTAGTGTTTAAAAAAATGATGAAATCATATTTTATTTTCTGAATAAAAATATAATTTATATTGGTGTGAAACTAGTTTCTAAATTCAAATCAGCAGTATTGATTAATTTTTTATCATTTCTTGGAAATATGAAATACTTTTCTATGTTTTTACCCTCGATCATATGTTTTTAAGGACAATCACTTCTCTTGAGGAATATTAATCATTCATTTCAAGAATAACACATGACACAATGACGTTTTTTCATTATTACACATAAAAAAATAATAAAATGAAAATTCTATAATAATTTTATAACAGTTGAGGTCAATTTTCTATGTTTAGTTTAATTTGATTAATGTTTTATATATTTATAACAACAAAATGAATATTTAGTAATGTATAGAAAACCATTACAAGTATTATCATTTCATCAATATTTACATTTATAAAAATTAATCAATACTTTTCCCCTATTTATTTCATAAAAATATGTGATTTTTACCTTGGCAGAACTGTATGGATAAAATTTTCAATGGAATTGATCTCTTTTAAAAAAAATTATTTATATATTACAAGATCTAAACATGTGATACTAATGTCTCATATTCACATAAACAATTTTAACAGATAAAATATATGTGTTCTATTATATCAAATAAATTCATTGTTATATTATAATTTATTACAATTAAAATAATTATTTCTTATTTTAATATATTCAAACTATATTTTTAATCATCCTGAAAAAACCACAACTCATATTGATGCAGAGTTAGTTATTATAAGTCATATATCTATCTAAAGTTATAATCCTACGCTTCCACAACAATTCTACTTCCTTCTAGGTGGTTTTAACCCGTAGAAAAAATGTTTGAAAGTAGTGATATATTTTGATACTCCTTAGATAATCATTCTAGGAAGAATTTTGGAACCCACAAAATCACATATATATATATATACATATTATTTTGTTTAAATCCATTAATGTCCAGGGTATACAAATGGTTAATGTTTGATGTTTTTTTATATTTATAAGAAAACAATTATAATATAAGATTGGAAATATATAATTTATAAACCATTAATCCAGTATATTTTAAAAAAATCTATATCAAGGTTACTAAATAGTTTGAAAACCCCATGAAAGTTGATAGTTTAACATGATTTATTTTATTTATTTTATTCTTCTTAGAATCATTTTTATTTGGGGATTTTTCCCTACTCCTACTTCATTTGATCCATCAAACATCATCACCACTCAATCTCTACATTTCATCTTTTGAAACCTTATATGGTGCATTTATGTAGATTCCATTGTGTATTTTTATCCAGATTGAAGGGAAAGTATTCCCCATTATTATTTATTCATTTATTTCACTTTTTACCATTTTCACTTACCCCTACTAACATGGGTGGATTACATTCATTAAAATTTTTATTCTAAAATTTTAGTTGTTATTTCTAGGGTTATTGATCTGTCTCATGAGAATGATTATTTTAGGATCCATCAATGCTGAAATTATTCCAACACAAATGATTTTTTCCCATTCCATTGAATTTTATTATAGTGTTTTAGGGATTATGTAGAAATTCTTTTGTTGATACAGATCTATATATTATTCATTATTAATATTTTCATAATCAAATATTTATATAATCTTGGTAGGAATTTATGTGGAGAAGAAGGTGAATTTATTTCCATGGAAGTGTTTAATTAAAATATATTTATTCATTACTTCTGTTTCCTAAATTTAATATTTTTTTTAATTTAATTTCAAGTATTTATTAATTATTTTGAAATTAAATTATTTTGGAAGGGGGGTTACCCTTTTGGTTTTAAGTGATTTTAATGTTCTTGGTGGTGTGTGTATTTGATTAATGGAATCAATTAGTGATTTTATTTTATTTTTGATTATTATTTTCTAATATTGGATTGAATTTTTTTGGGTTTGAGTTAGGGTTAATATTAATATCAAAATGTTATTTACTAAATTTATATTTTAAATATAAGAAATTATGTGACTTCATTGGCCCATTATAAATGTTTATTTTATTGGTTGTTAAACATACCATTTTATAGCTCAATTTATTTATTTTTATGTAATTCATGAGTGTTTGGGTTTTAAAATATCATTTCTTCCATGAATATGGGTTTAGGATATAATTAATAATAATGTTAGTAGATGGAAGGATATGATTGAAATTTTATCCCTTGGGTTATTTATGTTGTTATGGTTGATGATGGATTGATTGTGTCTTGGGTCCTTTATATATTTTTTAAGGGAAACAATGATAATATGAATAAAATTATAATATTAGTATTATTATGGTTCATATTATACAATGGTTGGTAGACCATAGTATAATTTTTATACCATAGTCTATGGTGTTTTTCTCCCAATAAGATAGTTTGGGTGACTTGAGTGATGAATTATTATATTATTAACCATTTGATAGTTTTTCCCTTGTAGATATGACTAATATTTTACTATTAGTTTATTTGTAGTTTCCATAGGATTTTTATTGTACGGTATTTTTCATTACTTATTCATTATAATTTTATTTTCATATCTATTGGTGTGACATTACCAATTTTTTTATTTACCTTTATGATTGAGAGTGCGCAGTTTAACTACATAGAGATTATAAATTATATATGTCTCTTAATGTAAATGTGTGTTATAATTTACGTTATATAATTATAAACATAAATAAACAAAAAATCAATAATACATAATATTAAATATATCATCAATGAAACAAATTAAAATTGAAAAAATTAATAAATGACAAAAAATATAAAATTGAAAAGTTAAAATATGAAAATATAGATTACCACAATATAATATAATAATCATCCCCACTACCAACACTATATTGTATAAAACAATATTGGTAAACTATTAAAAATCATAGAAACTAGAAATATAGAACCATGAGTGGAATTAAAATTAATATTAAATTAAATAATGTATTGGAACATATTAGATTAATGGTGATTGTTGGAATAGTAACTTGTTTTTTAGGATTAGTAACATGACTGTAGGGAACAATTATATGTTCGTTGGAATAGTTAAATTACATAAAAATAATAAATTATGATATACATAATTTATATCAAAATTACATTAATTAAATATTAATATGAAAATGTAAAAAAATAAGTATCAGAACTGAAAAACTCAAATAATATATAATCTCATGTTTTATAAAATGTATATTGACATACTTATAAAAAAAATATCATTTTAATAAATAAAAATTCTTGCTTTTATAAATTTATTTTCATAATAGGAATAAAATTTTTGTAATAATTCATTTTTTATTTTTCATAGGCTGATATTTTTTTAATTATTTTAAATTATTATACTTAAGGTTGAATAGAAAAAATATAGTTTTTCACATAACATGTGTATCTTAAATTAAATAATTAATTATTTGATAATGTGATAATAATTTGTCTAATTATTCTAGTCTATTATATATTTCGTTTCATAAAGTAGTTATTAAAATAATGTTATCATACATTTGAAACATATTTTTTTTTCAAAAACTCTATTCAATAAGGACTCTTTAAAATATATTTTTTTCTTTTATTTCACATTCCTCTAAAAAATACATGAAATTATAAATGGTTTTTAAATTACTAAAATCATTATATTAAATTTATATCTTATTTATATTTTAGAATTATTTACTATTACACGTTCTACCTTTGATATAAAATTTTATTCAAAATTTTATTCTTAAAGTAAACATATCCACATATATAAATAACCCCTCTACAACGAATTGGAAAACCCATCATCCAAAAATTTAGAAAGAAAATATTATTCCAAAATATTTCACTTAAATTCATATATTATTGGAAGAATGTTTTTGGAATAAAACAACTCTACAAATCAATGGTTTGGTAGTGGCGTACATGAGAATCTACAACAAGGATTAACTATTTTTAAATAAAATACTTATTTATTTCTCCTTCTTCATCTCCTTCTTGTTTTTGAAAAACCCTTTCTAAATAAATTAGGAATATAATTAGAAATTATTTTATCATTATATTAATAAAATTAACATAATATATTTATCATAATTAATATATATATATATATATGACAAACATCACTTCCTTACACTCCTGAAAATGCATTCTTAAAGGTCAGTTAACCAGCAATGGAGAAATTGCCATGTCAGAAAATATACATATATTCATGGATAGATATTATAAATTATATTAACATATATAATATATTTTTATTTATTATATAGTTTGTGAATAAATTATACATATGTATAAATTACCTTGAACAATGTTGTGAAATATAGGAAAAATTAGAAGAATTTAAGTACATCATGATATAAATATTAGTACCCTATAACGCAGTAAATTATGAAATATAATAAAATTTATATAACTGATAAATAGTGATACAAATTATTATAAATCAATTATTGGTAAATGTTTTAATAAATATATGTTTATTGTTCAAAAGTTGATGAGGGAATAAAATAAAGTGATAATACATAGAAGAGGATTCTCCAACAAAACACCCATTGTGTGGTTACTCCCCCTTCAAATAATTTATGGTTTGAATATTTATCTAATGGTTTATAAATAACCTTTCAATGTTCATACCTCTTCTTTCATAGATATACATGTTTTAAAATTGATTTTGAGCCGAATTAAAGGATTTTATAAAGAAGAAATTTCATTCCAAAACATATCATCAACTCCACATGAACTATTTATAATCCAAAAATATTATTTATTATGAATAATGATATAAAATTCCCTTTTGGACATCCAAATATTATTTTTTGACTATATTGATTATTAAAAATTTATGAAACCATTTTATTCCTTGGGTTATTTTTTGATTGTGATTGTTATATTTTCTATGTGGAATGCATGATTATGTAAATTTCAAGATGTGAAGGGTGGGACCAAAATTTTATATCCATCCAATGAATCAAGAAATTTGATTTATCTTTTTGGATAATGTCTATTATAAATGTACTTGATGTTATATACATTCAAATATCTGTAGTTATGATTATGCGTATAGGTTTTACGTGAACATGAGAATAGATTTTATCAAAACTATGTGTGGAATGACATGCCAATGAAAAGATGATTTATTTTTATAAGTTATCACATTTCATGAATTAATAATAAGTTTCAAACATGATTTATTTAATTATAAAAAGCATATGATTTGATGATTATTATTATTCTCACCAATAAAATATTGATTCTGCTCCCTTATTTAGCATATTATTGGGATTTTAGGTCACCAATTTCATTTATGTGTATCATCAGGTCATTATATGTATTATGGATAACATGATGTTTTCTAAAGATAAAAATAAGTATTTAAATAAATTTTTATGTTTTATTGTTTAAATTTTATTTATGATCCTAATTTTTTTAAGATAGTAAACAGTTTGATCATGTATTTTTATCTATTTTATGAAGATAATCTTATAAATGATGTAATATATTTGAACGAAAAACCAATATAAGGATATAATTGATATCATAGAACAATTAAATTATATTAGATATTATGATTAGAAACAAAGTGCTGAAAAATGTATAATTCTATGAATATTTAAAACAACCAAGAATAATCTTTTTAGAATTGGGTAAAAATAGCCATCCCATAATATATATATATGTATCATTAATTTCGTAATAAAATAATCTATACATTGTTTTTTGAGTTATTTTTTAAAAAAAATACTAAATTTTAAAATGGTGGGAAATATTGGAAAAAATGGAAATAACACTTGTGAGGGATAGTGAATTGATTTTCCTAATGCCATAATTAATTCCATGGGAGGTTCAGTTCAAGAAATTATGGTGAATATTACATCACAATATATGTTATATGATTTTCATTTAATCATTTTGGTTTTTCATTCATAAATTTAAAATCAATTTAATTCTATTACGGATTACCCTTATTCATCAGTATCATTTTATTGGTATTTAATTAATTTAATTAAAAGGAATTTCTTATTTTCAATATATTAAATAAAATTGTAGAGAAATAGATAAATGATTATATTTCAAATGTGAGAGTTTTAAATGGTCGTGATAAGGGGTGAATGTTTTTAAATATATTTAAATGAAATAATAAATATTATCGTTATATATTTTCAAACTAGTAGAAATAGTTTACCAAATTAAAATAATTAAATGTACTCATAATGGTATTAATGTGGTGTTTTGAAAATACACTTATTACTCTCATAGTTCAAATTTGTTTATTCAATTTTCAGGTCAGTATATTAGATTTTACATTTTTTCTTTGGATTGGAAAATATACCAATTTGAATTATGAGGGTTTTTGGTTTATGGATGTGACATGAGATGCATGTGATGAAAGTTGATTTTATCACTACAGTTTGTCTGAATGTGCTAATTCATTTTGGGTATCAGCCTCATAATGCACTTATTTTTATTTACTTTATGTTTTTAGTAATTTTAATTTATATATATTTATGATGTAATTTTAAAATAATATAATTTATGTGTTTTTTATTGTTCATGAGGGTTATTAATTATTTTGATTTCATTGATGCATATCATCTTATTTTACATTGAATAATTTATGATTCTTGGATATAACATAACTAGTGAACATTTAGAACCCTTTTATATCATGAAGATGAAATTTTTCCGAATGGGTGAGTTTAATACCCTTGGTTATTTTTTCTATTAAACTACAGTTAGGAATGTGCCTCAGGCCAATGGTATGATGGTTCATGTTATCCTTCTAGTAAGAGTACATAACAATTCATTCAAAAATTTATCAAATAATTAACACCCTAAAAAGGGTCCTATATTCTAAACATACCCCTATATTAATTTTTTATTTAATGGAAAAAACAATTTATTACAATTTGATAGTGAATGGTATTACTATGATGTTTTGTTTCTACAAATTCCAAAATAAACCTCGATTTTACTAGTGTGATTCGGAGTTCTTATTTTGAATTTTGGATTTAATTATTTTTTTTGATTTCATAGTTTTTAAAATATATTTCATGATTTATGGAGATCCCAATATGTTTTTTGGAAATTTATAGTCCATGGGAGAAATTAGAATCATATTATGTGTCAAAAAGATAATGTTCACGGGTTTTTTTAATATTTTTTTATATGAAAAACAATACTATAAACCATTATGTGTAACTCATATTGTTTTTCTCAAGTACCAAAAATAGTGTGGGAATATCATGATATATGAAGAATGAATATGGCATTTTTTTCGTGGTCTCAATGGATTATTTTTTATTCTCATATGGTAATTGGTGTATAATTATTATTATTTGAGTGATGTTTTACTAATTTTTAAATCATTTTGGATATATTTTAATGAAATAATCATTCAGGTGGTGTTTATGATATATATAGAAAACCAATACTAGTTTTCATTATATAGATGGTGGATTTGGAGAAAATATTGTTTTGGTGCCTTGTTAGTTTTCAAATAATTATTTTTTAAATGATATGTAATCAATTTTTTTCTATGATATAGATCATGAGACAAGTTTTAATAATAGGGGTTTATTCTATTTTTTGGACCAAAATTGTATTATGCTTTTGATTTGGATCTTTAAAAAGATTGATTTTTCAAACATTAATAATTTAATTTAATTATTCTTGTTTACATTATTTAGGAAATTTTAATACATCAAAAAATATATTGATGATTGAAGTTACAATTATTTTTTATATATTGTTTTGTTAAATTTTTTTCATTGTGATGTAATTTATAATATTTTGATTGATTATTTGTTTTTTTGATGTATTTGAATGATACTTGTGTTACTGAATCCATATGTTAAGAAGAGAATAGTTTAGTATGTTTCCTAGTGATATATGATTCATACTCCATATCTTAGACTATATGTGGACTCTTGATTGATTGGATAAGCTATACTAATCACAACATGTGGATCATGGTGGGGAATTTATGAACCTATATACTCTAGTCACATTTGGGGAAAATCCACATGAGGAAATGGTGTGCACTAGTAAAGTCAATGGGAATGATTTACTCTATATGAAAAAACAAGATATATTTTGAAATAGTTCACTAAAAAATTCATTTGTTTCATAACATGTGTTACACGCAAAATTTATTTTAAATGAATAATGATATAATATTTTAATATTTGTATTTTATGTGATAAAAATAACCAAACTATTGGATTGGTGGGTATTTATAAGAGTATAATTTGATAAAAAAAATGATATAAAAAATAAAAATTTAATTCACTGTTCATCATTTCATTTGAAAATATAACAAGAAACATTTGCGAAAAAACGTATTTTTTTCACTTTAAAAATATCATTATTTTTAGAATGTGTTGTTATCTTATAAATTTATTTTCCATATTGTTGAAAATTTATAATGATGTTCATATATACTAAAATCAATTATTATTTTTCCATCATCTAATATTTTTCTTAAAATTGGTATAAAAATAAATCTAATTTTATGCTTAAAATCCATTTTTCTAAAAAACAATTTCATTAAGTTTGTTATGTTTAAATTAAATTTATTTTTAGGAACTTATATAAGTTGATTTTGATAAAATTTATTCCATAATTTTTATCCACATGATCAAATTTGGTAAATAATTTTATTATATATTTAGACATTATAAATAGAATTTGTAGTAATTTTCCCCCTTAGTAAAGGGTAAATTGGGTTATACTAGGTATAAACCAATTGATATGGTCATCATTATTAATATGAATTCATATGGTATGAATGTAATTATACACATATAAACTAGTCATTGTAAATTAATTGGTAAAATGGAATGATTCCTTTAAATTGACCTATATATTATTTATACGAATTAAAAATATAATTTGGGTATATCATAATTTTAAATATCATTCATGTGTGCACATAGGGTAAAAATGAAGATATAATGTAATATAGTTATCTATTTTTGGAAAAATAAAATAAATATCATTGTAGAAAATTATTTCTTACCGACAGTAATAAAAAAATACTATAAATATATACACTGCACTAACAAAATATTTAATTATTTAAATGAAAAATGAAATAAAAGATTTAAAAAATATTAAAAAGAATTAACTATGAGTGGATTATAGTTATATATGAATATATAAAATAAATATAAATATTCAGTTATTTTTGAATAATTTACATTCGAACCTAAAATTTTAATTTCTGTTTTATAATTCAAAATAAATGAATTGTCTCGAAATAAACATTTATGATATTATATCAAAATAATATTTTATTAAATTACTATAAAGAACATTAGTGAAGAAATTTTTGATATAATATTGTAAATAAATTCATCCCTTCAACAATTATTATATAATTATAACCTCATAACAAATACACAACCCTTAAAAACAAAAAAATATGTTATGGTGGTAATGTTTAAAATAGGATAACGAAAGGGTTTACTACAAAATATAATGTTTTAAACTCCAAATATACCTATAAACATTTTATTGTCTAGTGATTTTTTTACCACTTAACAAATTTTATTCAATTCACTTTCCATTTGGAATTATTTTTCTAGTTAATGTCATTAATATATTTTCATAATTTAAGAAATCCCAATGTTACCCATTTTTCCATTATAATTGGTCACTACTACATTCTATTCTAAACGTCTATCTGTTCCATATAGATCAGAAAAACCCTAACATTTTAACTTATATAAAATCCTAGCCACATTATAAAAATTATTATTTTTCTATAAATACAAACATTAATGTTTTTTATAGAATACTTATGTTATTTCGTACAATAAAGAGTTTATTTCATTTATCAAACAAATTTCTTAAATTATTATTATACCATATTTAAAACATTTACATTATTCATATAATAATAAATAAACTATTATCCATGTAATGAAATTTTATTATATCTTTGTATTCACATTTATTCACCCATTTTCTACCAAATGTGATGTAAACATATCACTCATGTGTATGTATGAGATATTATATCCACATAGAAAATCACTTATATATCCATCAAAATATTTCATGGATGGTTATTATTATGGTTTGAATGATTATTAATTTATTTATGAAATAATTATTCCACTTTTATGATAATATCATACCGATTTTATTACATTCTAAACCATTTGAAAACGATAATGTTGCTTACACATATGGGTGGACAACATATTCCACCAAGAAATGTGATTTATTTTCCCTATCAATATTACATGGATAGTAATAGCGATTGATTTAATAAATATAGTATATATATATATATGGTTTTATAATAATTATAAAAAATTTAGTTATAATTTTTCAATGTTTAATTTCATCATTAAAAAATACAAACAACAATCATGTGTAGGTAAAACCTACTTTCAACCTGAATATTCTGTGTTATTTTTCTAACTATAATTTTTATTTATTAATTTATGTAAATATATATATATTGGATATTTTATATATTTATATGATTATTAAGAATATGTAATTTTTTGATCCATGATCGCAGTATTAGGACCATGTCTCGTTAATGAAATCATTCATGAAAAATGAAGTTTTTATAACATTGAATAGTGGGTTTATTACCGAATAAATAACAAAAGGTGGAAATATGTCATAATTAAATGAGGTAGTTATAACATTTCTATCATAATGGTGATAATTAATGTGTATATCTAAATTAGGAAAATATAGTTTAGACATGATTATTAATTTAATTAATAGGATAAAAATTAATTATAAATTAGAATAAAATCAAATAGAATATAATGGATGAGATTTTATTAAAAAATATTTTTATTCAAATATTATAATTTTTTTAATAAATTTAATTATTCAATGTTATTGAAATATTTACATTAAAAATTTAGGATTTATATGTAATAAAATATTTTTTAATTATTATAATAATATGGATAGACATATGATATGAATAAAAAAATTTCATAATAAAAATATTTTTTTAAAAGATTACTTTCTAGTATTTTAACAACCACATGATTTAAATATTACTTTTCATATATTAATAAATATTATATGATAATGTAAATATCATATTTCATATAATAAAATGAAATTAAGTTTACATTAATTTTTTTTATGACCAGTTTTATTTTATAAATGAATAGTTAAAAATACATCATTTAATTTCAAAATTACTTATTAATAAAATTTATAAATAGAATAAAATATTATTTACAATTTGTTTTAATGTATAATATGTTTAATAATTAATATAAAAATTCAGTATAGGATATTCGAATACATTTAATTATGAAATAAAACATGAAAACATTTATAACTTTAGAACTTTGGAAATTAAAAACCCGATTTTTATTATGTTTGAATGAATAATTTTAAATCTAGTTTTTAAAACTATATGAATTTAATTTGTGTAATTTCATTCCATATATGGAATCATAACATTAAAATATGGTTATATGTTCATTGGAATATTTAGTTATGATAAATTACCATGTAAAAAATATTAGTTATTGTAGTGTATGTAAAAAACATACTAGGGAAAATGTTTAATGGTAAAAGATTTACATACTTGATAATTAAAACATTTAATAGTTGATATTGGTATTTATTTACCCTAAAAATCCTAAAAAACATTAATTTACAGTATAATTTTTCGAATTTAATGCCACCTCAATGTTGATGTCATTAATTTTAAATATTGATTATTTAGTAACTAAAACACACCGAACACAGGGTACTAATATTAGCCTCCACCGCCATATTTTAGCCCACAAATCCTTAATGATCCAAAAATATCATCCTAAAACCCTCATCCTGAATCTCCTGATATTTATGTACTGTTGGGGAAAATTCATAAACCAAGGTCCTCAGGGGACTCTCAATGAGGTGATATTCAAGAAGAATGTTCCTCAATGTACCTCTCTTAATTTCATTTTACATTCAATGTTTCACTCACCTCCATCGACCATCGTGAAATAATAATTACATAACCATGAAAATACTAAAATTATGTGTTTGGAATGGAATACCATATATGAATCCATTTTATTACCTCCTCTTATTCAATGAAAAAAAAATTAATGTCCTGATTATACTGATTAATCTCTTCAATGAATATTTGTTTACATACCTTAACACTTACATGTTTGGTCATAAAAGTTCCATTTTAGTTAAATAAGACTATAATTGGTATATTAAATCATAGTTCATATTCTGTACTAATTATACTTTAATGTCCTGAAACTAGTGGAAATTATATTTGATACCCTATCCTTGGTGGTCACATAACCTCAGGTTCACCTCCAAATATGTTAGTTGGTACAAAATTGTAGCGGGGTCTATATAGAATCATTGGGGATACAATACAAACTTATCTTAGTGATACCATATAACAAATAATACTAATAGATATAAAATCAATTACGAACAAATTAATATATAATATACAATAATATCCAATAAGAAATCATTTCGCAAATGATATAACAATATGATGGATAAAATATTTGACCTTCCATCATAAAAAATAATCTCAAGTGAAAAATCCTGAAAAATATTCAAAAAACACTATCGAGAACCAATTGTGTCCTAAACACCATGCTCCAAACTATTTTCGAATGTATAAACTAAACACCAGGATATTGTCTTGAACCTATAATATAATAAAATGCCTTTTATTCAGGTACCTAAGTGTCTTGGTGGCCCAAGTAGGGTGTCAGTAGAACTTAGTAGGCCACCTCCAATGTTGTATAATGAAGTAAAAATTATAATAAATATTTTATATAGGTATATAATTATTTAATTGAAAAAAAGAATACAAATTAGGATCTATTTATTCATAAGGTCCACATTAGACACTGTAACAATTACTTACTAGGGATATTCATATTAATATTTTCCACTACATTAAAAATTGTCC